>OZ022498.1:127510855-128110855 GCA_963989385.1 Ctena decussata
GATCGTCTAAATATCTAGAGGTAGAGTTAAATGCCTCAATGATATCAGCTTGATTATCAACAGAAAGAGAAGTCATGAAATCTCTTTCATAACAAAATAAAAACAAATCGGCCACAAGAGGAGCACAATTTGTACCCATCGGAATACCAACAATTTGTCTGTATAACTTATTACCAAATCTGATGTAAATATTATCTAAGAGATATGATAAGGCGTCACATACATTCTGACATGACCAAAGACTATATCCTCTATATATTTTACGGTCAGTAGAAGTGAAAAACGCTTTCTTATCGTTACAGGCAATATAAAGGGTATCTTCATTTTTGGAGAACTTTTTGAAGGCCCTCTCAATCAAATCAACAAGTTTTTCCTTTATTAAATTATGGGGTTATGTGGTATAAAGAGTAGAAAAATCATAAGTGGACAAACAAATCGCACGGAACCCTCTTGACTTCAGTTTACTAAGTACCTCACCAGAATTTTTTATAGACCAAAACATATTTTTCCCTGACCTCTCATACACTGTCTCATAGTACCAAATGACACGAGATTTCACAGCAGTGAGGCAAGAAGTTAATAATTTAGATAATTCTGTAGTAGTACAAGAACTAGAGTTGGCAATGAATCTAGCTTTATACGGTTTTTTATGAAGCTTAGGTAACCAATACATCGTAGGAAGTTTGTCTTGGCGTTCCTTAACGTTAACAGCAAACTTTAAAGGCAAATTATTTGAGTGGCTATTAACGACAGTCTTCTCATCTGTAAAAGTCTCTTCGTAAGCCGTGGTGCCGTTAAGTTCCTGCTTCAAAGTGTTAATATAGTGCATCCGACAAACAACAACAATGTTGTTTGCGGCCTTGTCAGCAGGAACCAAAACATACTTCCTATGAAAATCCTGGATACCCTGCTTCAAATATCTAAAGGAAGATTTAGGCTTAGGAGGTAAAAGATTAGTATTGTGTGAATAAAACTTTATACGTTTATCCACAATATTAAAGATACTTAGTTTCCATTTCTTTAAAGCGTTATTTTCAACACCCTCTCGTTTACACCAACGATTACCAAAATCATTTAATGCAGATGCAATTTCTTCCCTACATCTGTTGAAATCGCTATGGGAAGGTTAGGACTGCGTTGTGACCCTTTGAAGTTTTCCAAGCAATCATGTTCTGTATTGGGTAAAACAAAGTGCTGTAGGTTTTAGTACAAAGGTATAATGCGTGGATGCATGGTGGGAGTGTATTTAGAAAGCCATGCTTACTTCCATTTCTAATTGATAACTGTTTTATGCTTAAATTCCCAATTTGTCTCATTAAAAGTTAACATGAAAATTGGCTCATGTAAGTTGGAAAACAAAATACCCCCTTTTCTAAATCGTAAACTTTTATATATGGTAAGGAAACAATATTTAGGTAAATGATCCCATACAGTATCGTGCTTTTGTTTTTCGTTGGTCTCGGGGAAAGTCTGGTATTCCATTTATGTTTGCAAACCCCTGCTTTTGCACATTCATGTCCGCTCTGTATCTACCCATTGAAATATTTGCAAGATACTTTACATATGTAGAATAGGTCATGACGATGTGTCGCATACAAGAATGACACCTATTGCTTACTCACTGTTTTTATTTTTTTCTTGTTGATTGTGATCGTGTGTCTGCTTCTTAAATTGATTAACCTTTGAAATATTTTTATTGAACTTCACAGATACGCACATCATGTTATGACGATTTGTTGCGTACATGAATGATATCTGCTCTCGTTTTATACCTTTGAGCTGCAGTTTCGTGTCAACTCTGTACTTTTGACCCGCAACGTAGTTCAAGGGACCATAGGAATGGGTTCCGTCCGTCTGTGCGACCGTCTGTCCGATATTTTCATTGGATTTTCAAAAAACTTCCAGAACATTGTTGTCACTACACGACGTGGATCATGTTTTATTGGGAGTTAAGATCGGACTCTTTATGCCAGAGTAACGGCCTTTTATCTTTAAATTTGGCCAAATCTTCAGGACGCAACTCCCACAGATTTTCATTCCTCTTTCAGGCCGTTGTTATCATCATTTAACGTTGATAATATTTTTATTGCGGTAATGATTAGGTCCTGTTTATCAGAGTCATGACCCTTTGTAAATCTGTTCAAATCTTGAGGCCTAAACTCTTTCTTCAGTTCAACCGATTTTGATCAAGCTCAGTTTAAGGATATTGTTAACACCATTCGACGTTGATCATATTTAAATGGGGTCATGATTCGGTCCTTGCTGCCAGCGCAGGCTCGTCAGATCTTGTGGCCGCGATTCCTCCTTCAGTTTTTGACTGATTTTCATCAAACTTTTAGGATATTGTTTTCACCGTTTGAAGCTCTTTTTATTTTTTATTGTCATGATTAGGCCGTTTCTGCCAAAGTTACGGCCATTTGTAAGTTTGGTCAAATCTTGAGGCGCAACTCCTTTCGCAGGTTTTAGCTGATTATCTTCTCAACCGTTTAGGATATTGTTTTAGCCATTTGACTGTGATCATTTGGATCATATTTTATCGAGGCAACTTGCATGAAACTCACCAGAAACGGGCGGTTAGTTGATAATATGATCAGATGATTTCTGTCAGTATTCTGGCCTATATCCGGACTACTGACATGACCTTTGTTCGATTACTCTACCCTTTTGAATATTTGTGTGGTATTGTGCGCTTATGCAGAATATATAAAAACAGTGTGTCGGGTATACGACTGACAGGCACTTATGTTCTTACGTCATGAGTTATTTCCCCTTGATGGGTTTGATTGTATTTTATATTGGCTCCATAGCATAAATACCAGTAAGAATACTTCCATGATATGTCACATTTAATTAGAACATGTCATAAATATGTATCATATTTATGAATGGCATCCCTAGTAATTTATGATTTCGTAATTTATTAGTTTATGTCCTCTTGATGGTTTAACACACATTTCATGCCCGCTCTTTGAAGTTACATGTTCACTCCATAACTTAAATAGGCTTTTGAATATATTCATGATACATCACAGTAGTGTATATCAAGTCTAGGTGATATGTCAATATGTAAAGAATAAGAACGACATCTATAACTTTTATGATGTTTGAGTCATTGATCCTTGGTGTTTCTTTGCAGTGGCTTATGTCTGCTGATTGTACTTTTTTCACCTTAATAATTATTTGAATACCTTGTGCCTTTTGGATTATTGATGGTGGTTCTATGATAAAGTGTCAGTGCGCATATATGTTTATGCCCCTCCTTGCTCTCCGACTCTCCCTGACCCTATGGTCTGCTGACCACATTATATAAGAGACAAATGCCGTAGGCAGAAGATTAGTTAAGACAGTGGCAGACATTTGAATTGGTTTTACGGACTTAAGTGACGCTTTCTTAGCGACATGCTTGTTTAACCAGATATTTTTTTCATTTCAGCAGGTTGTTCCGTAAATGTTGAAGAAGCGGCTATTAAGCATGTTTTTCGTAAGACTAAAATAGAACACTGGAAACTGGACATGATGCGCATGGCAAAGATAGAAGGGTTGGCAGAAAAAGGTGTCAATATTTCGTCTATAGATAATGAAATAGTTATAGAAGGAGAGTCTGAAAAAGTTGCGAAAATTTGTAATTTGATAGCAGATTTTGATAACGAAATAAAACATAGAGAAATAGAAATATCAAAGGATGAAAATCTCACAAAGTTCCTAAAGAGACCGACTGTTGATCACTATATCAGCGAGCTGTTATTCAAGAAAAACATAAATAACCACTGGGAACTGAACGAAAAACGGTCTTTAGTTGATCTATTCGTCTTTGGCAAGGAGCGCCTGAGTGAAGCCTGTGAAATAATTCAGAAATCTTTCTGTCACCTGATACTAAGAAAACCTGATTCTATTTTATTACACCACCTGCGTAGAAGTGAACAATGGCATATAAGGATTGATTCACTTACCAGAGCTTTAGATGACAAGGTCATGTATATCCTTAATGATAGCTCCTGTGATATAACAATAACATGTACCCATGATTTGAAGGATACAGCTGTAGATCGTTTGGAAGAACTGGAGAGGGTGTTAGAAAAGGAGATAGTTTTCCAATTGAATGATGGAAAACGTATGCTTTTGCTGAAGTACCCATTTGAGACCGCACATGAAAAAGTGACACTGAAAGTTCTATCGGACGAAAAGTGCATACTATTTGATGGAATGGGGGATGTAATAACGGCAAAATTGGATGCAAAATTAATTGCTGCAGCTTTTAAGCATTCGGAAATAAAAATTCAAGATGAAGAAATACTGGATTTCCTTCAGAGAGCTTCTGTTGAAAGATTTATAAATGAAAGTTTGAAAGAGAAAAAGTTGATTGTGCACTGGGAAGTGAATGGAGGTGATGGGGTTGTCGATGTTTTCATGGAAAATGATGAACAACTTCAGTTTGCTTGCGATTCTATTGCAGCTACCTACTGCAAGCAAGATTTTGATTTTTCTAATAACCCGGAAGGCTTTCAGCAGTTTAACCAGAAACTGAAACGTATCCTAGACAAACATGCCGAAAAAATGTATTTCACTGTTGATGGTGGTACATTTAGAGTAGTAGGAACTCAAGACTTACTTTCCCAGATTGTAGACACGTACAAAGAATGCCAAGTAAGTACAATAACAATGGATTTTCCTATACAAGAACGGGCAGTGTACGAGTTTATTGAAAAACAGCCTGCTGTTTTAAAGAAAATCAAAGAAACCCATTCAGTTGTTATTGAGCCCTGCGACGATTTTTGCAAATTTATAATGAAAGGCAGCAAAAAGAAACTAGATGCCGCTAGAAAATCTCTACAAACACTAACCCAGGAAATTTCAAAACAGGTTATTCCCATCTGTCAGCAGAGATTTCTAAAATTTCGTAATGGAGACTATGAACGTTTATGTAAGGAATTTGAAAGCTACTTTGATGTTGGTATTCAGTCTTATGAAAAGAGTTTTGAAGATGTGAGGTTCAACGAACAAGACAGTGAGATTATTGTGACTAACAGACCACTTGAGCTGGATGCAAAAACTAAAGTAGCCGTTCTCGTTCCAACAGAAGGTGAGTTGATATACAGTCAGCAAAAGGAGTGCATGAAGATTAGGGAGTACAAGAGGTTAAGATCATTCCTTGACTTTGACCAGTGTCCCTCATATTTTGATATTTTCAAGCCTCTAGGGCAATTGTTACCGAATATCATACAGAGTCTCGTGGGGGTTGTTAACGTTTTCAAACGGTCACATGGCCAACATGGCTGCCATGCCCATAGTATGGTAAAAAGCATTGAAAATCTTCTTCAGAATCAACTGACTAATGGCCTTGAAACTTGGTATGGATAATCGAGTACTCAAGTACTATTAAGATTTTTCAAATGATAACCTTGGTCAAATCCATAAGAATCTTATCCACTCTAAATTAACTTATCTGAATCTTGATCTCCCTTACCTCTCGCCGTTTAAAAAAAAAAAATCAAAGAATGCAAGTGGTCTATGTACCCAAATCAGAAGTCCTAACTTGTAAGCCATTTTAAAATTAACAATGCCGGAATGTTCTAGATAATGATAATATTTTATGTATTTTTATACATACTGAATTATTAAACATACGTTGTAAGAGATAGTAGCAATATTTCATGTAGAACTTTGAACTCATTAAAATGAATTTATAAAAGTTATTAATGTTTGCCTATAAATGTATTAATTGATTCAGTCTAAAATAAATCAGACTACACCAGAAATACTAGATTAAATTGCGCGCTCAGCAAACAACAATATCAACAGCAGTGCTGTTCGGTTGAAAGTCATAATACTCTGTTGACAGCCAATTGAATTGTATTGTCTCGGTCGACAGCACCGGTAGCATTAATGGTTGGCCTGTGAAACGGTAAGCCTGGAATGTAGAAATAAATCACATGCGGTTTGCAAGGTGCGATATAGACGTCCGGTTTTCCGCCAGGCCGTCCATCCGTTCGGTCACAGTTTACGTCGACCCTAGATTTTAAGTCCATTCAGCAGATAAATTCTCTGAAACCACTGCACTCATGGTTCTCAATTTTTTTAACATGAAGCATGATCAGACTGCAGGTTTTCAAAGAGGTAAAAGTCGGCATGGTCGAGAATCCAAGATGGCCGTCATTACCAAAAATAGCGAAACCATTACAATTAACTTTTTTCCGCAGAACCGTGTGGTATATTTGGCTATAATTTTGCATGAAACATAAGTGGGACCTTGACTTTCAGAATTGTTAAAATGAAAAACAAATCTATAGCGCAAATAAATCACAGGGAACGTTCACAATTTTAGTCGACCCTAACATAGTTTTAGTCCACCCTAGCATTTATGTAAATTCAAACTATTTCCTCTCTAAAACTGCTTCATCCTTGGTTCTGAAATTTCACATGGGGCATGACCAGACTGAAG
The DNA here is from genome assembly GCA_963989385.1 of Ctena decussata. Taxonomy (NCBI): domain Eukaryota; kingdom Metazoa; phylum Mollusca; class Bivalvia; order Lucinida; family Lucinidae; genus Ctena; species Ctena decussata. The sequence continues at coordinate 127,517,295 of OZ022498.1, forward strand.
GGCTTCAGAATAATAAAATTTAGTCCAGTCAAGATTGCAAGATGGCCGCCATTACTAAAATTACTGAAAAAACAGAAACCAATAAAATCAATTTTTTTCTCCAGAACAACTTGGTATTTGCATAGGGCATTATTGAGACAGTGGTTTTCAATTTTTTTTTAAATTGAAAAAAAAATCTGTAGCGTAATCGGGATACAGTGACCTACTTTCTCTTGTAGAGATCAGCTTTGCTAAAAAACCAATGTCTCAAAAACACTGAACAGATTTAGTCAAATGCAACCAGAATGATCCACAAATGGAGTTTTTTTAAAATTTATGCGACTAGGCAATCTGAGATGGCCGTCCGCTGGCGTTACTAAAATATACTATGCACAATAAATATAGCAATTTTTTTGTATGTGTCAGATTCACCATATTAGGATTTTATTGTCACTTTACTGCATAAAGATATAAAGGCCAATCATTCGAGATGGACTGGCAGGTAAAAGAATCAAGATTGCTCAGTTGTAGCGTTTGAACTATCATGACGTCAGTTTTTATGACCGTTGTATCTGAACGACATTTATGATCATGTACAAAAGCCACAACCATATTGAGGCAGCTGGTTTGCTGTTAAAAAAAAGGAAAACGCTCTAAAACATTTGAAAATGCTACGAGTATGAGGTTTACAAAGTTCGAAAATTTGACGTTTTCCCTTGTTTTTACGTTATCGTCTTAAAAACTTGTTTCTAATCGGTATTTCTTGAAGCCCTTTTGAGTGTATGATTGTTTGGTTGCTACCAATATGATAATGTAACAATTCAGAAAGAAAATTCTTCCCGGTTACTGAGCATAAGTCAAAAGTCTCAGACTAACGTCACCATTTTCTCACAGTTACGTTATACTTCAACGAAGAAACTTCACAGTTAAATTAATCATGGTGTGACCTTTAATTTTAGTCTATTGTTTTTCTCGGGTTTTGATTCTGCATTGAACTGAAGCACCCGTGAATCATTGCACATTGGACCGAATTAACACGTTTAACGTCAATTGCGCATGCCAAGATTCGTCAGTTGTTAAGCTTAACCATATCTTTTACACAAACAATAGCTTTGACAAGAAAACTGAGCATGAAAATGTTGAGAAATACCGTACAAAAAATCACATGGTTACCATTTTTATGTTGCTTTTCAATGGGTGCGAATTTCGGCTAATGACCCCTTTGGCGCTTATCGCTTTTCCCCGATATCGTTTTTAAAGATGGCTTCTGTAATCCCATGGTATCTTAAGCCCCAAATACGGTTCCCTTCAATGCAATTTAATTTCGCTCAATGTTGCCCTTCAGTAATGAAAAAAATTGCAAAATATAAAAATTTGCTAAATATATTTTGCATAGTATAGCATAAGTATGAAAATGACAATTCTCAAGAACCATTGAATGAATGCAGACAAACTTTGGGTCAGAATGTGAACAGCAGCTTTCAAAGACTTTGTTTTTTTTGTCTTAAAGTCAAAAGTTAGGCTTCCCAAAAATGCTTGATAATTGTCAATTTGGAATGCCTCGTAGGACCGTTACAAGTAAACATGATGTTTTAGAACTAGTGAGATGTTGCATTGGCTTGGTACATTGATGTGTGAGAATATTTGTGTAACGCTTGTCTGAATACCTTCTTCACAACGTTCCCCCTTCCAACTCTTTCCCTCGCACACACAGAAAAAAAATGATTACATGAAAGGTACTTGATATATTGTAATTACACTTGGTCGACAAATAGATTGTTAAGTAAAAAGATAAGCAATGATAAAGAATGACTACAATTATAGAGTAAAAACATAGGCAATGATTAAGCATGAATACAACCAGATCCCATTTCCCGTCATCAAAACCAAAAGGGAAAGAAGTATGTATATAAATTGACAACAGTTCACTAAATACATACACGGTAAACCGAATGAATAGCTCATTCCCAGTTAGGTGTCATTCAGCTGCCCCAGTTAAAAACAACAGTAACATCATCTATTTGCACCCATTTTCTATTTTATATAACAAAACCAAATAGTAACAAGCTGTATCTCTCTGATGAGGTTGGAAGCCCCAACGCTGACAAATCTCTTAGTGTTAATAACCAAATGGACATTTATAAAAATGCCCGTCTGTCGTTGCAACTGTCTGGACTTTACAGTAAGTCAGAGACGGTCAAATTGATTTTAGCATGTCGTGCTTATTTGCTTATTGAAGAATGATATAATATTACAATATTTTTTTTTCATACTTTAACAGACATAGAAGATAGCCTTATTGATATCAGAGAAGAAACGCAGCTTTTAGCTTATTGTTCTAGTAAGCACATGAAACTGGAGGGAGGAAAAGATACTGAAGAACTGCAAACACTGTTTAAAAATCTGCTAGATGCCGTAGAAGAAAGAGAACTGTGGACATTGGTGATACCAGTCGATGATTTAAAAAGCTGCGTACGCCAGAAAAAGTTTACAAAACTATTCCTTCAGAGTTATTGCAGATTTATTCAAGGAAAGACGAAACATATCACAGAGATCGTGATCCAAGTTTTAGATAGAAAGACTTGCCAAACCGTACGTGATGCTGTTTCGTATTACCTGCTGTCGAAAGAGCGTAGTGTTGATACATCGTCTAGAAAACCTAAGATGACCCAACGTAAGTTGTGCTGATTTTCCTCATTTTCAAAATCCTAACAGATGCAGCGTGTTGCATATTCTGACAGGTTGCATTTATTTGTTTGGTAATGTCGATACTGTGTCACATGTGATAACAATCACGATGTTTGCAATTTATGTAGCACTGAGAAAAATATATTCATAAAGTTCTTTTAAATTTTTTGTTTTGAAATCTTTTCAGCTAGAGATTTTACATTTTTGTCTAAACTATGCCCCTTTGAAAATACAATTTATGAAACACTTTTTTTCAGCCATTAGAATAGAAATTGAAGAGGGAGAACTTGCAAAGAAAAAGGTATGGTGTTCTATATCAGTTTTATTTTTATTTTTTATGAGGATTTAACGAATGCCTGGTTGCCTGGATTCTTATCTGCATAATGGCTGCTGGTTGTGCAATTTGACAATTTGTTAACAGTAGATCATTTTCTACTAAGTACCGCAGTATCGACTTTTTAGCTCACCTTGCTCAGGGTGAGCTTTTGGGATACCCTGATGTCCGTCGTCCGTCGTACGTCCGTCCGGACGTCCGTCCGTCAACTTTTGCTTGTGTACACTCTAGCAGGCAGTTTCGATCCAATCTTTATGAAACTTTGTCAGAATGTTAGTCTTTATAAAATCTAGGCCAAGTTCGAAACTGGGTCATGTCGGGTCAAAAACTAGGTCACTAGGTCAAATCTCAGGAAAACCTTGTGTACGCTCTAGAGGGCACAGTTTTCATCCAAAGTTCATGAAACTGTGTCAGAATGTTTATCCTCATAATATCTAGGATAAGTTCGAAACTGGGTCACGTCGGGTCTAAAACTAGGTCACTAGGTCAAATCATGGAAAAACCTTGTGTACGCTCTAGAGGGCACAGTTTAGATCCAATCTTTATGAAACTTTGTCAGAATGTTTATATGTATAAACTCTAGGCCAGGTTCGAAACTGGGTCATGTCGGGTCAAAAACTAGGTCACTAGGTCAGATCTTAGAAAAACCTAGTGTACGCTCTAGAAGGCACAGTTTTGATCCAAAGTTCATGAAACATAATCAGAAAGTTTATCCTTATAATATCTAGGACAAGTTCGAAACTGGGTCACGTCGGGTCAAAAACTAGGTCACTAGGTCAAATCATAGAAAAAACCTTGTGTATGCTCTAGAGGACACAGTTTTGATCCAATCTTTATGAAACATTGTCAGAATGTTTATCTCCATAAACTCTAGGCCAAGTTTGAGACTGGGCCATGTTGGGTCAAAAACTAGGTCAGTAGGTCAATTCTTAGAAAAACCTTGTGTACGTTCTAGAAGGCACAGTTTTGATCCAAAGTTCATGAAACTTTGTCAGAATGTTTATCCTCATAATATGTAGGACACATTTGAAACTGGGTCATGTCGGGTCAAAAACTAGGTCACTAGGTCAAATCGTAGATAAAAACCTTGTGTACGCTCTAGAGGACACAGTTTTGATCTAATCTTTATTAAACTTTGTCAGAATGTTTACTTCCATAAACTCTCGGCAAAATTTGAAAGTAGGTCATGTCGGGTCAAAAACTAGGTCACTAGGTCAAATCTTAGAAAAACCTTGTGTAAGCTCTAGAAGGCACAGCTGTGATCCAAAGTTCATGAAACTTCGTCAGAATGTTTAGCCTTATAATATGTAGGATAAGTTTGAAACTGGGTCATGTCGGGTCAAAAACTTGGTCACTATGTCAAATCTTAGAAAAACCTTGTGTACGCTCTAGAAGGCACAGTTTTCATCCAAAGTTTATGAAACTGTGTCAGAATGTTTATCCTCATAATATCTAGGACAAGTTTGAAACTGGGTCACGTCTGGTCAAAAACTAGGTCACTAGGTCAAATCATAGAAAAACCTTGTGTACGCTCTAGAGGACACAGTTTTGATCTAATCTTTATGAAACTTTGTCAGAATGTTTATCGTCATAAACTCTCGGCCTAGTTTGAAAGTAGGTCATGTCGGAAAAAACTAGGTCACTAGGTCAAATCTTAGAAAAACGTTGTGTAAGCACTAGAAGGCATAGTTTTGATCCAATCTTCATGAAACTCTGTCAGAATGTTTATCTTAATGAAATCTAGGTAAAGTTTGAAACTGGGTCGTGTCGGGTCAAAAACTTGGTCACTAGGTCAAATATAAGAACGACCTTGTATACGCTCCAGATGGCACAGTTTTGATCCAATCTCAATGAAACTGTGTCAGAATGTTTATTCTTACAATATCCAGGCCAAGTTTGAAACTGGGTCATGTTGGGTCAAAAACTAGGTCAAATGTTAGTATTGTAAAAACTCATAAATCTTCACCAGAGCCAGTGAACTGATTAATGCTCAGGTGAGCGATTCAGGGCCACCATGGCCCTCTTGTTTATTTGTGAGCTTATTCCAAAATAAGATAAACATCCTTGATAAGCAGCTTTAAAGAAATATCAGTCAGAGCGTTTGAAAACGATTTTTTATAATAAGACAGGGAAACTCGTATGCGTTTCTGAATGAAAACATAAGGAAATTTTTCCTTAAATATCCAAGTTACTCCATCTTATCTGGAACACTTATAATTCTCAGTGATGCTAGCTACCTGCAGCCAAGCCAAATGCTTTCGGGAGCTTATAGCACTTCTGAGAAACGGCAAGCTCATATGCAACCGGTGACTTAATGTAAAACAAACTTAGCTATTCCGGTGTACCAACTGATCTGTGTAAACAAATGCGTGACAGAGGTCTTCCTTCAGCTGAGTTCGTTTTTATCTCGTCTGTCCCGAAGGGCCAGGGTGAGCTGTTGTTATACCAAAGCGTCCGGCGTTCGTCATGCGTCGTGAATCATGCGTCGACTGTCAACAACTGAAAAAATTTATTCAGAGAATTTCTTCTCTGAACCACTGTAATCATGGTTATCAAATTTATGATGGAGGACGACCTGAATACAGGGTTTTAGCATTGTACTGTTGGGTCAGACCGAGAATCCAAACTGACCGCTATTAATATCAAACTGTGATTTGGCGTGGCGCATCATTGGTACTTTTGTATTCGACATTGTAAATTTGCTTTCTGTTTACCTAAATTTGTCTAAAACAGCTTATTCAACAGCTTCAAACAAATTCTTCCCTGATACTTCTGCACCTATGGTTCTTAACTTTCGCATGGAGCATGATCTGACTGCAGGGTCTCAAAATTTTAAAACTAACTTTAACTAAGTCAGGTCGAGAATCCTGGATGGCTGCCTTTACTGAAAGAAAAAGCAAAAGCAACAAAATCAGCTTGTAACCAGAACCACATCAAAGGTTTTGTGGAAGGTTTGCATCGAAGATCAGTGAGTTCTTGGTTTTCCAAAAATGTAAAAATGAAAAGAAAAAATCTGTAGCGGTTGAGGTCACGGTGACCTACTGAGTGTTAGCAAGTCTGACTCTAACACCAATATCTGAAAAAAATATGGATGGATTTTGGTCCGATTTGGTCCGTAAATGAAGTTCTGTCAAACGGACCACCCAAGATGGCCACCAGCCACCGTTACTGAAACTAGCAAAAACTTGAAACATCTCAAGAACCCGTAAATGGAATTTGATCAACCTTGCATGTAGCTATTTCGAATTTTTGCAATTGAATCAGTTATATCATTGCTGGCCGTCCCAAGACGGCACTACTGTTAAGGTTCTTCTTGTTTGTTTTATGTGCTGTTTATTGCTTAGTCTGTTATTGATTATTGATATACTGTTCGTGATGTTAAGGCTAGCCCGATCGCCACCTACATGGAAAATGGCTGTTCATCTGGCTGCCGCTGGTGTGTCAAATTTTGTGTTGACTTTTCCCACATGGTTTCTAGGTGGGATCTGGAATTGTGGCGGTTTTCTGAGAATTTTCCTACCTGCCACACCCAGAATGCCACTCAGCAACTGAGCACGTGACACAGGTCCACAAACAAAGTCGCACGTGGTTCTATGTCTTACATAAGTCCGTGATTTTGCCTTACAGTTAATGGAGGTTTGTTTAAAGAAGGCGTGATTTTCGGAACTATCAATCCCCCGCCGCGAAGTGGGGAGAGGAATGGCCTACGTCTGTCCGTCCGTCTGTTAGTCCATCAATCCAGCTGTTACACTTTCCTGTACGCTCCATATTTCTGGAACACTCTACAAGATTTTCGCTAAATTTTGGTCGACTGTTCATCTCAGTGAGCAGAACCAAAAACTTAACCATGCTGTCTCAACGTCAAAGTCTCGATTGAAGATCACGAGTTTGAGCCTTTAATTTCGTGTCCGCTCCATACCTCGTTTACCCCTGGAAGGATTTTCAGTAAACTTTGATCAACTGTTCACCTCAGTGAGACGGTGTGCATAACCCATAACACGACCATGCCAACTCAAGGTCAAGGTCACAGTCGAAGGTCACGAGTTTTAACCTCTAACTTCGTGTCCGCTCCATGTCTCCTTTACCGTTGGAAAGATTTTCATTAAGCTTTGGTCAAATGTTCACCTCAGTAAAATGGTGTGCAGAACCTATAACTCACCCATGCTGACTCAAGGTCAAGGTTACAATTTAAGGCCATAGTATTGAGTCATGAATTTCTTGTCCGCTCCATACCTCCTTTATCCGTGGAAGGATTTTCAATAAATTGTGTTCGAATGTTTGGCTCAGTGACATAATGTGCAGCAGAACCCATAACTCAGCCATGCCGACTCAAAAACAAAGTCAAACCTGAAGGTCACGAGCTTGAGCCTTTAATTTTATTGGTCCGCTCCATACCTCGTTTATCCCTGAAAGAAGTTATTTTTAACTTTGGTCATATGTTTGCCTCAGTAAGACGATGTGCAAGATGTATAACTCAGCCAGCCTACTCAAGGTCAAGGTCAAAATTGAAAGTCAAAAATTTTAACTTTTCATTTTGTGTCCGCTCTATACCTCCTTTACCCTGGCTGAGGATTTTCATATTTTTGGGGATCAAATGTTCGGCTAAGTAAGACGCTGTGCAAAACCCATGCCTCAGCATGCTGGCTCAAGGTCAAGGTTACAACTGAAGGTCACGAGTTCGACAATTTGATTTCTTGTCCGCTTCATATTGAACGTCAAATTTTCACCTCAGTGAGACTGTATGCAAAACTTATGATTCAACCAAGCCAACTCAAGGTTAAGATCACAGTTGAAGGTCAACAGTTTGAATTTTGGATATTACGTTTGCTCAGTATCTTTACTCCATAAGGATTTATATTATTTTTCTTTTGACTTGGGCAAAATGTGTTTTTATGGTGAGAAGATGTAAAGGACTCTAGTCTCGACCACAAAAGGTATAGATGGATGGATGACGGTGTATTCTGTCCTTTTAACAGTATTTCATTCATGATATAACGATGGACAGGGAATTATGAAAGGTTCGGTGCAATGAAGCCCCATTTAGGCCCGCGAAGAAGTCTGCCTGCAGCTGGGTTTGAACTTGGAACCGTGTGACCCAAAGTCGGCAGCGGGTAAATTTATCGAATTTGCCTGTTTATCCTTTAGTTTTCTTTCTTTTCATATTCACGCTATAGGACCCTGACCTTATGCAATGTATTTTTCGAGCAAACAAAATGGCCGACGCGAGGATAACAGGTGATGACACTGGAGATTCTATCGATGTAAGTTGCGTTTATTCTCACGTAGGACCAAGTAAAATGCATTTTAAGCTCAGTCTGTGTCTAGACCTTGTAAGTGCATGCAGTTTTCGTTTAGTCGACTGGTATGTGCAACATATTTTACCCAGAAAGGTGATCGCGTGGCTCTGCTCACATATTCTGCATTTACTTGGTCATCTTTAAAGAGCAAAAAAACGTCTTCAAAAGTTAAATTTGGCATGTATTCTTTGTCAGTAAACGTCTATTTGATTTTACTTAGTAAAATGAAAAAGAAGTAAATGGTACCTTGTAGAAGATTTGAAAAAATCACTGATTTTGTTCACTGTACACATACTTAAAGTTCCAAAACCGCGTGCAAAACAGCTCAGTTTTTTCGAGCAGTACTGGACGGGTATTTTGAGCGCATAATTTGCATTGAGCGAGTATTCTGAGTCAAATACTGTACGGGTATTCCGAGTATCGAAAGATTGTATTAATGTTATTAATGATTTATCGGAATCTTTGAATGCATACACTTATGGCATATGCTGGGCATTTAATTTCTATTGTTGTGCGCAACAATGTCTATGAAGATAATCCCTTGTATATTACTGTACATGAAGAAAATAAAGCCTTGGAGTTGTCGTCTGTACGTTTGGATTCTAACCGGTAAGAATTTTACGATTAAAACATCTTGTCAACACGCCCATGTCATGTAGACCCCGCTCATATCCCATGTTTGTGTACTAAAACTTGGGTGAGGTTGTGCGCTCGTAAAACCAGGTTTAAGCCCCCCGGTAATTTATTACTGACCGTTCCAAGGCGGTACTTATGTTGTGGTTTCTCTTAAATGTTAATGCTTGTCCGATTTGTTTGTTTTTGCCTGGATGTATATTTTATTTAGGATTTCCCTGTGGACACCTTTGGGAAAGAGCTGTCAACTATTGCTTTTCGCTGGTGCTAATCTCGTTCTTGTGTTGTTTCCGTGTTTGTCCCCTTTCCCTCTGGTGTTTTAGGCAGGAAGTGGAACGCGATTATATCCGTTCCTGATCTTGCTCATTCTGTATTTTATCGTGGTAAACATTTTTAATTTAGCTCAAAACATGGACTGTAATTTCGCGGTTGAAACGCCTCATTGAGTTCTAAGTTTGGCGGTTCTGTTCAGATCACACAATCAACGTTTTAAGCTAAAATAAGAAAAAACAATAACAGAAATGTTCATCTGAAAATTGTCATTTTTACAGCCTTAAAAGTCGCAGTTTATTGCGTCTCTTTAAAACAAAGTCCTATGAGAGCTGAACAATTTGCAACAAATTTCATGAAAATCGACCAGTTTATAAGAAAGTTATAAAATTTTGATCGTCTGAGTTCAGAACGAGGCTGTGAGTAAATGACGTCATAAACGCACAATTAAAAATATAAAATAACTACCGTTCTGGTGCGAAAAGTCGCCAGTAAATGGAAAATATTTTATCTTTGTATTAAATATAATCAAAATTTACCTAAATTGAGTGGAAAAACTCGACCTACTACTGTAAATAAGCATTTTCCGATTTTGGTCACGTGACCATGCTTTCAAAATGGCGGCCGCCATAGGTAACCATTTTGAAATGTTCAGAAGGCCATATCTCTTAAACTGCTGGACCGATTTTCATGAGAATTGTTGCAAAAAGTTTACCTCTCCAAGACCTTTCTTTAAAGTGCATGTCGATGTTTGTCTGTGCTTCCCTTTAACTAGACCAAGAAAATCGAGACCAGTACATTAATGCCTCCATACTCATACAGTTTTCACAATAGCCCAGATTATATAACAAGGGAGCACCGTTAACTCAGTTGGTAGATTGCCGGACTCTTGATCGCAAGGTCGATTCTCACCAGGGGCGACGGTGTTGTGTCCTTGAGCAAGTCACTTTACCCTCATTGCTTAGTAGGCTACCGGTTCAACCGAGGAAAACGTCCCGACATGACTGAAAAATGTTTACTGGGACGAAAAGCCTCAACCCAAACAAACAAACAAACAAGATTATAACAAAGCACATATTCTAAAATGTTATTTTGACTGACCAGTGAGCTGACGCGTCCTACACAATTAACAAAGTAACAAAGTATTGAAGAGATTTTTACCAGTCCTGTAGAGTGTCTATTTGTTTGAACAATATAACAATATATGGTAAGACAACTCGTGCAAATGCTGCAACTGCGATTGAAGTATGAGGTAGTCTAAAAGCCGGCACCAAAGTCTATATAGAAGGTATTTTGGTACCATAACTAACAAGGCGTCCAATCGTCACACTTTTTATCTCAATAGAGAAAATCAATTGCATAAGCAGAGAGAGAGAGAGACAGAGAGAGAGAGAGAGAGAGAGAGAGAGAGAGAGAGGCATTTAGCAGAAGGCTTGCTCAAAGCTTGACAGGTTATATTTTTATAACAGCAGAAGTTGTCAACTGGGGTTGCGATTAGCAATTTATCTTATTTTTTACATGTTTTGGTAGAACACGTTTCTTGTGAGTTAGCTAACGAAATAGTTTCGCATAGTGATGTTCTTATTTTGTTTTGCTAAAAGAATCTGCATTCTCTCCGATTGCCCTCGCTCAGAATACCCGTTCAAAACTTTCACAATAAAATCACTCCTTTATTACTCAGAATACCCGTTCAATGGAATGTGACCATGCTCGAAATTACTGAACAGGGCTGGGGAACATTTTGATGGTGTACAGTGGACTAAAATGTTGTTTTTCTCGTAAGTAAACATCTCTTTTCGACCAAATTTAAAGAAAACATCTTTTGTCTTGAATATCTTATTAGTCCATGCAATGAATAACCTGACCAATATTTTAAGTTCGCTGTTTTTATGTTTTTTATAAAATATGCCGTCGATAAAAATGGTGAGCAAAGCACATGCTTATGCAACTCGAAACTAAAATGCAACAATCTAGACAGTTTTTGTTAAATCAAGACGTCAGATAGGAAAAATAATTAATTTCTTAAAACCTAAATGAGTATGACTATCTAAATAAGACAAAAAAGCTTTTAAATTTACCTTCGTTCGGAGAGGCCACTCCCGGCGTGTTGACAGTGTCCGCCATGTTTGCTCGAAAAATACATTGCATAAGGTCAGGGTCCTATAGCGTGATATTGTTGGAAATTTGTGTGACAGTTTTTGGTGCAACTAATTAAGCTTTGCTTTTCGAAATTTTAATTTCTTTGATTAATAAGTTGTTGTTGTAATATATGATTGAGAATCAGGTTCCTCGCTTATTTTCTTCCTTTTAGCTGGATGCAATATGCATTGCTTTTTTGTCGTTCCCCCTTGCGGTGAGCGAGACATAGTTGTTATAACTTCAGTTCGGTGTTAGTGCGTACGAGCCTGCGTTAGTGCGTGTGTGCGTGAGCCCTCCCGACTTTGTCTGGGCCATAACTGCTACATTTATGCATGTATTTCAAAATAATTTGGTACAACTGTTCTCCTTGATAAGTAGAAGTGTCATTTGACTCATTTGTTCAGGAAGGTTGAAGGTCAAGGTCACACTTGAAGGTCAAATGATAAAATGGTCATAAATTGAGCTAGTCTGGGCCATGGTTTTTTATGCTCCCCCAAAGGGTGAGCATATAGCTGCCGCTTTGTCCGTCCGTCCGCCTATCCGTCCTTCCGTCCGTCCGTCACACTTTTGAAAGTATTAGGGGGAACTACATGAAACTTCACACATTGATAGAAGTCAATGACGGGAAGTGCAGTGCACACGAACCGTAACCCTATCACAAGTATTTACGCAGTTAGCTCCCTTCCCAGTTTTTTTATGCCCCCGCCATGAAGTGGGGACGGGCATATAGTTTTGCCCTTGTCCGTCCGCATACGTACGTCCGTCCGTCCGTCACACTTTGTAGTACTGTTCTTGTCTCCGCAACTACTACTACAGTATTCGATGCAGGGAAATGAAACTTGCAACACAGTTCAGACATGCAGTGAACATGTGCATAAAGGAAACATAACTTTGGTTAAGATCTTTATTGCAGAATTATGTCCCCTTGAATAATATACATATTATGACCATATTTCACATTTGAGTACTGTTCTTGTCTCCGCAACTCCTCCTACAGTATTTGAAGCAGGGAGTTGAAACTTGCAACACAGTTCAGACATGCATTGAACATGTGCATAAAGGAAACAGAACTTTGATTTAAGTCTTATTTGCAGAATTGTGTCTCCTTGAAAATTTATACATATTGTAACCATATTTCACATTTGAGTACTGTTCTTGTCTCCACAACTCCTCCTACAGTATTTAATGTAGGGAGTTGAAACTTGCAACACAGTTCAGACATGCATTGAACATGTGCATAAAGGAAACAGAACTTTGATTCAGGTCTTTATTGCAGAATTATACCCCATTGAATAACATAAATTTATATTTTGACCATATTTCACATTTGTAGTACCGTTCTTGTCTCTGTGCAACTCCTCCAATTGTATTTGATGTAGGGATTTGAAACTTGTAACCCAGTTCAGACATGCGTTGAACATGTGCATAAAGGAAACAGAACTTTGATCCAGGTCATTATGGCTGAATTATATCCCCCTGAATGACATGTATATTTTCACCATATTTCACACTTTGTAGTACTGTTCTTGTCTCTGCAACTTTTGAAACTTGCAACACAGTTCAGACATGCATTGAACATGTGCATAAAGGAAACAGAACTTTCAGTCAGGTCTTTATTGCAGAATTATGTCCCCTTGAATAACATACATATTTTGACCATATTTCCATAGCTTAAATACAATCTCACCTTTTATAGTCGCTCTAGCGGCCTCATTTATTAACCGACTTTGGTATTACATCACAGCTTTATTGGGTATGACAGTACCTCGAACAACTTTGCGTTTCAGGTTAGTAGGATGAAGGTCAAGGTCACAGTTTGTCAAGGTCACAGTCGCTATTTTCAGAAAAACTAGGGCATTGCTCCAGCGCTTTCATTTATAGATCGATTTTGGTGTAACTTCACGTAAATGTTAAGTATAACAATATCTTGAATAAATTACCATTTCAGCACCGCAGGTCCAAGGTCAAGGTCACAGTTGCTATTTTTAGAAAAAAAAAACTTTATCATTCCTCTACTCCTCTATTCATTGACAATTTAGATGTAACTTCACTCAAATGTTTAGTGTGACAATATCTTGGACACGATCGTGATACAGAATTTCAGGGTAAAGGTCAAGGTCACATTTGCTATTTTTATGCCCCCAACTTCGGAGAAGTTGAGGGGGCATATTGGTTTGGGCCTGTCCGTCCGTCCGTCCGTCTGTCCGTCTGTCCGTAACGCTTTTTGGCAGCTGGGAAACTCAAGAACTGCTTATGCTAGGATCTTGAAATTTTATGTGTGGCATGTACTTGAAAAATAAGCGGACCCGTATTTTTTCTTTTTTCCGCCGGTCATGTATTTCCAGAGTTATGCCCCTTTTTCAACTTAGTTTGTGGAACCTTGTGAACAAAGTATCTCAAGAACCCCTGATGCTAGGATCATGATTTTTGCAGGATGACATTGCCCAAGGTGTAGATGACCTGATTAACTTTTGGAAAAAGTTAGTGAATTTTTGAGCAAGTTATGCCCCTTTTTTGACTTAGTGCATTGTAAGCCTATGGAACCTTGTGAACAAAATATCTCAAAAACCCCTGGTGCTAGGATCATGAGGTGTTGCAGGATGACAATGCCCAAGGTGTAGATGACCTGATTAACTTTTGAAAAAAAATTGTGCATTTTTGACCGAGTTATGCCCCTTTTTGACTTAGTGCATTGTAAGCCTATGGAACCTTGTGAACAAAATATCTCAAGAACCCCTGATGCTAGGATCATGATTTTTTGCAGGAAGATATTGCCCAAGGTGTAGACGACCTGATTAACTTTTGAAATAAATTGGTGAATTTTTGATCGAGTCATGCCCCTTTTTTGACTTAGTGCATTGTAAGCCTATGGAACCCCTGATGCTATGATCATGGTTTTTTGCAGGAAGACATTGCCTGAGGTGTAGATGACCTGATTAACTTTTGAACAATACTGGTGAATTTTTGACTGAGTTATTCTCCTTTTTCGACTTAGTGCATTGAAGCCTAGCTATGGTACAAAGGTATCCTTACATACTGTCAAGAACCATAACAGATAGGAACTTGAAGTCTTGTATGCTGCATGAACATGAAAAATAACTGAACCTGTATATATTTTCCTCTGCAGGTCTCGTCATTTAGGAGTTATGCCCCTGTTTTGACTTTGTCATTTTTTATAGGAACAACCTTGTGAACAAAATATATGAAGAACCGCATAAGCTAGGGTCCTGATACTTGGCATACAGTTACAGATTAGGGTGCCCATGACCTGATTAACTTTTGAGCTTATTTCGTAAATTTTTGGTTGAGTTATTCCCCTTTTTCAGACATAGGCATTTTGTATAGGAACAAGCTTGTGAACAAATATCTGAAGAACCGCATAAGCTAGGATCCTTATATTTGGCATGCAGGTTAGGACCAAGGTATAGATAACCTGATTAACTTAAGAGCCCACTTTATAAATTTTTGACAGAATTTTTCCCATTTTCGGACATAGGCATTTTGTATAAAAGACGCTATATGAATAACTTGGTGAACAAAATATCTGAAGAACCCCTAAGCTATGTTCCTTATATTTGGCATACAGTTACAAGCTATGATGTAGATGAACCAATTAAACTCCTTTCTGACTTAAACATTATTGGATGAGCCTTCTTTAGAGGCAAGCATATGGTTGGGGGCATAGTGTTTCATAAACACATTTTCTAGTTAGAAAATACTCTGTCATCCCTCTGGAATGATTTTGGCATAACTTGACACAAATATTTAGCTTGACAATATCTGGGACAAATTTACGTTTCAGCATTGTTGGTCCAAGGTCACAGATGCTATTATAGGTACATGTAAATCATTGTCATGGTTCTAGCGCCTTTATTTATTTATTAACTGATTTTGATAGAACTTCACACAAATATTAAGTATGACAATATCTTGGACAAGTTAACCTTTCAGGGTTGTAGTTCCTAGGTCAAGGTCACTGTTGCTATTTTTAAGAAATACTCAGTCATCCCTCTAGCACCTTCATTTATTGACAGATTTTGATGTAACTTCTCACAAATATGTTTAACACATTACTCATCTAGTGAGGCATATGGCGGGGGCATTCATCACCTTAAGTGATTGTCTAGTTTTTCGATATTTTGCTTGTCCGGAGCATATCTCTGAAAGTATAAGAGAGAACTAAATGAAGCTTCACACATTGATAGAGAACAAACAGGGGAAGTGCAGTGCACACCAACCGTAACCATGTTACAAGTTTTTATGACGTTAGCTCCCTTGCCAGTTCTTTCAATAATTTGATTGTCCGGAGCATATCTCTGAAAATATTAGGGGGAACTGAATGAAACCTCACATTTCAATAGAAGACAATGAGTGGAAGTGCAGTGCACAAGACCCATACCCTGTCACAAGTGTTTACGAAGTTAGCTCCCTTTCCAGTTCTTTTTCAATAATTTGCTTGTCCAGGGCAATGACAGGAAGTGCCAAGCTTAAGAACTATAGCCCTACCTTTAGTAATTACGGAATTAACTCCCTTTCTATTTTTTTCAGTTATTTTAGGAGGAATTACCAGGAAACCACAAGTCAGTTCTACTTTCCTTTGAATTTCCACAGAACTTGATCTTCCAAAACTGTTTTGATCCCTACGTTACATAAAGATCCAATAAGCAACGATTTATTGCGGGTTCGGCTAAGTGCTCAACCAAGTCTCTCTCTCAGATTCTTACAAGAATCCTTACGGCAGTTAAGGATGGTCTTCAGAAATATTGTGACGTTTCTTACACGAGAAGTGACGTAAATCAGATGTGGACCCTAAATAATTCTAAAGAACTTTTGAAAAGTTTAAAAGCCCAAGCACTTTTTGAAGTAGATAGCATAAAAACATTCGATTTCTCTACGCTTAATACAACAATTCCACATGACAAATTAAAGTCTAAATTAAAAGAAATTATAAACAATTGTTTCTTTCACAAAAACGGAAATCGTCGGAACAAATACGTTGTTCTTGGGTATTTGGACACATATTTTGTTAAGGACCACTCTGATGTTCATACAAAATATTCTGAGGATGATGTCATTAAAATGCTGTAATCTGTTATTGACAATATTATGTGGAGTTTAGCGGACAGATTTTTCAACAGACAGTTGGCATTCCAATGGGCACTGACTGCGCCTCCTTATGAGGCGGAGTTTATACAAGGGCTCTTAAAAGAGGGTAAAACACCATGCACAGAAATTCAATTTCACCTACAGGTACATAGATGATGTTCTGTCTCTAAATAATCCAAAGATTTTGGAGTTTATTGACCTCATCTATCTATGTGAACTTAAGATTAAAGACACCAGGGAGTCCAATTCATCTGCCTGATACTTAGATTGTTATCTTTGTATTGACAACGGAAAGGTTATTACTAGGCTTTATGACAAGAGGGACGACTTCAATTTTCCCATAGTTAACTTTCCATTTTTGAGCAGTAATATTCTTTCGGCACCTGCATACGGAGTTTATGTTTCTCAGCTTGTCTGCTTTGCTATAGCCTGTTTAAGTATCATGACTTTGTTTAAAGAGGGAGGCTGCTCACCCATAAACTGTTGACACAGGGTTATCAGAAAGTAAAGCTTGTGTCGACAGTTAAAAAGTTTTATGGGAGACACCATGACCTCGTTGATTCCTACAATGTGGCCGTTTCAAAACTAATTTCCGATTTGATGGCCTTAGCCGAAGCTTAGTTAAGCTTTCAATTACCGGAACTTTCTTTTTCACTGACTTTCCTACTGGTACATAGATATGGCGGGTGTATCATAATAGGCAGGTGATGCTTACTACTCGCGAGCACCTGATCACACCTCAATTCCAGGGTCCATATCTGTGTATCCTAAATATTCCGAAGTGTTAAATGTTAAAAGGACTTACGAGTTCGGACTTATGATTTAGGTACTTTGACAACTTTCATTAGCTTGTCCAGAGCATACTTATCTCTATACATATTTTATAGCATGAATGAAACTTGCCATATTGATAACAGAGGACAATGACAAGAAGTTCAGAGCAAAAGAACCATAACTGTATCCCAGTTATTTTGGAGTTACTTCCCTTCTTACTTTTGCTCAGTTGTATGCACGTCCAGAGCTTAGCTCTAAAAGTATTAAAAAGATTTTAAACTGCATTTAGTTTACACGGAAAATCACCTCTTCACCAGAATACCCGTTCCCCTGTTCCAAGCCTTCGGGGAGCACCCATCGGTTCCACCGATTTTCTTGATGAGTAGAAGTGTCCGTTTTAAAAATCGTTCGGGTAGGTTGAAGGTCAAGGTCACACTTAAATATCAAATGATAAAATGGTCATGAATTGAGCTTGTCCAAGCCATTACTTCTACATTTATGCATGGATTTCAAAATAGTTTGGCACAATTGTTCCCTTGATAGGTAGAAGTAGAAGTGTTAAGTGAGAGATTTTTCAGTTAGGTTGAAAGTTAAGGCCACACTTGATATTCAATAATAAAATTATCATTAATACAGCTTGTCTGGGCCGTTAGTTTTGTATTTATGCATGGACCTCAAAAATAATTTGGTACCATTGATTTTCTTGATAGGAACAAGTGTCATGTGAAATATTTATTTAGGTTGGTCCAAAGTCAGGGTCACACTTGAAGGTCAAATGATAACATTGTCATAAATTGAGCCTGTCCGGGCCATAACTTCTACTTGCTTTCCATAATGAAAAATTTAAAAAGAAATATTCTGTCCTAGCATTATTTTATTTGGCTTCTTTCTAGATTGAACCAGTTAGTTTTGACATACTTATAGGTCACTTAAGCAAACAGCGGTCTCGACAAATTGTCCCTGGACAACCATTCTAGTTTAACATGACAGTTCATTTCTGAAGAGCGAAGCGGGGCTTTAGTCACATTTTCTGACAGTTCTAGTTAGCTCACAGAGTATCTTTTTTTTTTGCTTAAATTGTAGTTTAGAACCGTATTGGGAACATGTGACAATTGGTATCATTTTAGCACGCATGTACACAACAAAAAGTGCTAATGTTGTATGTTTTTGCGTGTCTATTCGGCGTGTATCTGCATGGTATTTCATATGCAAGTGCTTTAACCCTTTTCATGCTACATTTTCAGCTCATCTTACGCTAAAAAGGGGGTACCCTTACCTAAGAAGCCGTAAATTCCAAACTTTCACCGATATTGTTGAAATTTTTACTCACTTACAACGACATGTAAGCCGCCATGTTACATTGGTCAGACAGTCACGAGACGTCCAAATATAGTGGTCACGTGACTAACCGGTGTTCATTTAAGACACTAAAATAAAATGAAAGGTTCCAGATATAAGCCCCAGATGTATGCTTCGTAGGAACAAAGTGATTGCTTCCCTGGGGGCCGGGATTATTGCTGAACATTTATCGATAGTAAAAGGTTAGATGGATCAAGTCTTGTTTGAAATAACTCGGGATCAAGTAAGTGTGGAAGTGCCTGGAAAAACCGATATCGAGAAATTCGTAAGTTTTTGATGTATTTTTGGTGTTTAGTCATCCTTAGTACCAGTGGTGTGGGTAAAACCTTGCTCTGATAGAAAGCAGAATCCCTCATTCGTATGACAACCACCACTGTTGGGGTATAGTTGGTGTCTAGCTTGCCTGACAGGCTCACAAAGTGACCTACCCCCCAAACACGTATATATATGCGATTAGCAGGAAAAGGGTTAATGTTCCAAATGTTTGCATTACGGTTCACACGCATATGTATATATCTTTAATAAAGAGCTAAATAATTAAGTACACCATAATTGAACTTGATGAGTTTCCCTTAAATGGTTCTTCTGCTGACAAACTTCCTAGATCCACTCCTTGTATTCGGCATTTTGTAAAATGTGTCCATTCAAAATATTCTCTTCTAAAGGATACCATACTTTAGTTTCTTTTCAGTTGGCTAAAATATACTAGGCACAATAAATATAGCAATTTTTTTGTATGTGTCAGATCCACCATATTAGGAGTTTATTGTCACTTTACTGCATAAAGATATAAAGGCCGATCATTCGAGATGGATTGGCAGGTAAAAGAATCAAGATTGCTCAATTGTAGCATTTGAACTATCGTGACGTCAGTTATTATGACCATTGTATCTGAACGACATTTATGATCATGTACAAAAGCCACAAACATAATGAGGCGGCTGGTTTGCTGTTAACATAAAGTAAAACCCTCTAAAACATTTGAAAATGCTACGAGTATGAGGTTAACAAAGTTCGAAAATTTGACGTTTTCCCTTGTTTTTACGTTATCGTCTTAAATATTTGTTTCTAATCGGTATTTCCTGAATCCCTTTTGAGTGTATGATTGTTTGGTAGCTACCAATATGATAATGTAAACAATTCAGAAAGAAAATTGATCCCGGTTACTGAGCATAAGTCAAAAGTCTGAGACTAACGTCATCATTTTCTCGCAGTTACGTTATACTTCAATGAAGAAACTTTACAGTTAAATTAATCATGATGTGACCTTTAATTTTAGCCTATTGTTTTTCTCGGGGTTTGATTCTGCATTGAACTGAAGCACCCATGAATCATTGTACATTGGACCGAATTTACACGTTTTAACGTCAATGGCGCATGCTAAGATTCGTCAGTTTTTAAGCTTAACCATATCTCTTACACAATCAATAGCTTTGACTAGAAATCTGAGCATGAAAATGTTGAGAATTACCGTACAAAAAATCACATGCTTACCATTTTTATGTTGCTTTTCAATGGGTGCGAATTTTGGATAATGGCCCCGTCCGCGCTTATCGCTTTTCTCCAATATCGTTTTTAAAGATGGCTTCTGTAATCCCATGATATCTTGAGCCCCAAATACGGTTCCTTTCAATTCAATTTAAGTTCGCTCGATGTTGCACTTCAGTAATGAGAAAAATTGCAATATATAAAAATTTGCTAAATATATTTTGCATAGTATACTTTCAGGCCGATGTTATTGTGAATTCTGTTGGAAAAGACCTATTGTTGTCCATAGGGGCGGTTTCTCAGTCTCTCTTAAAAGCTGCGGGCCAAGGCTTACAGGATCAAATAAGAAAGAAATGTCCTACAGGACTTAAACAATGGCAAATGGTGGAGACAGCCGGGTTTAACTTGCAGTGTTCCAGTGTGTATCATGTGGTTCTTGGAAGCGCAGATGCATCTAAGAAATGTTTGAAGGTATGAAAGGGTTTTATAACTTTTTAATGTCAGGAATACGTAAATGACTGGTTTAATTTATCACATGCGTTCCAATGCCTTTACGTCACCTCGCCTTTCCAAGTCACCGTTAGTTTCAGTATGGTGGCCTGCAGCAGACTTTCTGTATAATCGTCAGCCATGCGTAAAAATAGAGTTTTGAGCATTTTCATTCATAGTCAGGTGGTTTATGAGTGAAATTTTGAATTTGTGGGCACTTTCGCGGCATGACGGTTAACCGGGCTCACTGAAGTCAGTAAACATACCTGAAACCATTTTGTCTGGTTGCCAGCTCAACAAACATCATATAAGGTCAAAATCGGGTCAGTGGTCATTTAGTGCATTTTATATACCAGTTTGTGAGTGAATTATTGAATTCAAAGGCACTTTCGCAGAAATAAGAGGCAACTATGGCAAATGAAGTAAGTAACATATCATAAAGGCTTTTGCCATATTGCCGACATCATATCTTATCATAACTGGGTCAAAGGTCAGTAAGTATATTTTTTATGCCCCCGCATCATATGATGCCGGGGGCATATAGCGTTTCGGTTGTACGTACGTACGTCCGTATGTACGTCCGTACGTCTGTACTTACGTACGTACGTGATCCTGTTAGACTCAGGTTAACATTTTTATAAGAGGTAGATTTCAGGGTTCCTATTATTGTAGCAAATTGAAATTTTGTATGAGGTTTTATTTTCATGAGTACTACAGGAATATACAAGAATCAGGGTATGACGATGCGTATGTCATGGTCCACTGACTTCTGACTTAGGCTAATTTTGCAAAGTTAAGATTTTTATAAGAGGTAGATTTTCGGGTTCCTATTTTTGAAGCAACTTGAAATGTTGTATGAGGATTGATATCATTAAGTATAACAGGAATATACAAGAATGAGGTCGTGATGATCCATATGTCAAGGTCCACTGACTTAAGACTTAGGCCAAATTTGCAAGGTTCAGATTTTTGTAAGAGATAGATTATAGAGTTCCGTTTAATATAGCAACATGAAATTTTTGTATAAGGATTGATATCTACTAGTACAACAGGAATTTACAAGAATCAGGTCATGATGAGCCATATGTCATGGTCAACTGACTACGGATTTAGGCCAAATTTGCAAGGTTCAGACTTTTGTAAGGGATAGATCATAGAGTCCCTATTATTTTAGCAACATGAAATCTACTAGTACAACAGGAATTTACAAGAATCAGGTCATGATGATTCATATTTCACAGTCCACTGACTTTGTTCCTAACCAGATTCTTTAATACACAATGTTTTCTATTAAGGCCATGCAGTGACTCTGAAACTGTGTAAGGGCTGCAGTTTGTGTCACATTTCAAATATTGGGCAATGTTTTGCCCATGGCTTTTTATATTATACAAGCATGCTTCTGTGAACCTAGTTTTCTTTCAAGTACCAGTACCTTAATCAAGGCATCATCTTAGTCAAGGCACTAGGTGGGGGCATCCGTGTACTTTGGACACATTTCTAGTTGTATATTGGTTTATTTTACCATTAATTCTAAACCAGCCTTTTGAGATATAGAAATAGCCCATAAGCTTGTCCCAACCCATCTTAAATAGAGACTTTCTTCACTTTTTGTTTTTCCAAACGTATATTACAACATTACAAGATACCAATCTCTACTGTCTGACTGTTGGTGCGTTTAACAGTCATCGCAAATTTAAATACGTTATCATATCAATCTGCTGAATTTATCTGTTATTATACTTCTTATTCAAATAAATATTGAAACGGATATAAACCTCGCTGTTGAAGAAAACATAGTGCTGCAATTCTGTACAGACATAACAGTTATCTCCTGTATAGCATAACTGTTGCCTATGTTACCAAGTTGTTGTTTTTTCAATATAATGGACAAACTTTCATATTTTGGATAACCATTTTTCTGAAACCAGCAAGTATTCACCTTCTACAGTTATGCAAGAAAAAGAAAAAAGTATGAGTGTATCAAACCATGCAGAAAATTGCACAGTTAAATACGTTACCGGGCATATTTAATAAAAAATCAATAACCAGAAACATGGCCATTGATATTCTAGACAGCATCTAAAAACCTGGCACTACAATTATCTACTGTGATCTTTAACAGATGAGGTGATGCAATTTGCTAGATAAAGACTTTCGGTAATTATAAACGGAAGAATAGTCTGCAAAGCACTTTTGTAGATGCCTGGGGCAGTACAGTTGCCTCTTCTGAAGTATTTTAGTCAATCATCTGGCACTACTTACTTTAAAGTGACAATTAATCAACAGAACTAAAACTTTTACTACAGTGTTTATAGAGCAAATTTATATGAAGAACCGATATAATTGTCTATATAGTCATGATAGTATTTGTTTTCTAGTATCGAACAAGATAAAGATGCAGACAGAATAAAATATGGTATCATGGAACGGAGAGCAATTATTCTTAAGAGGCTTTGTAGTAACCTTTATTTCTAAAACCATGTCAATACATTCTTTTTTCTAACCCTGTGCTGGTACCACTTTTGTTTTGAATATCCAGCTATGTGTTGGTACCACAGTAATTTTTATACGCCCGTTTTGAAAACGGACGTATTATGGCATGGCGCTGTCCGTCCGTCCGTCCGTCCGTCAACATTCTTGTGCGCACCATATCTCAGTAACCGTTTGAGATAACTTCATGAAATTTTTGTAGGCATGTATATTAGGATGGGGCAAAGTGTGTAGTACAGAATGGTTGCTCCCTTTTTCTTAGTTTCCAAGTTATGCCCCTTTGATTATTTTTACCCTACTAGTCTTGTGCTCGCCATAACTAGATAACCGTTTGGGATATCTTGATCAAACTTCATAGCAGTGTGTATGAGGCTCCAATGATGTGTTGCGTATGACAATGGTTGCTCTCCCTTTCTTCGTTTTGGACTTGCATCCCTTTGATTAGATTTTGTAGGCTGTTTTCGTGTATACTAATATTGTGCATTCAATAACTTAGTAACCATTTGGAATATCCTGATGAAACTTTATAACAATATGCACGATCACAAAACAGTGTGTCACATATAAGAATGGTTGTTTCCCCTTCCTTAATTTTAGGGTCACCTCCCTTTGTACTCGTGTTTTTAGGCTTTCCCCATTCCCTTATTCACTCCATGACCCCTTAACCCTTTGAAATGTGTTAATGAAACTTTGTAGAAATGTGTATAATAATGGGGCAATATATCATAAGCATTAACCACAACTCTGGCTTACTTACTTTTGAATTATCTCCCTTGCACCAATTTCCGTTTTAGTCTGTAACTCCTTAACCGTTGGAAATATTTTAACAAACTGTATGGTGATGTGTATATTGTCAAAGGAACGTATTATGACTAAGAATGGTAGTCTTGTTTACTTAGTTTATGAATTATCTCTCTTGTTTGACTTTGGCATTTCTCAACTTCTGAGCTGCTTCATCCTTGTGGCTGATTTTTGGTATACTAATATTATTTGTTGTGTTAGATGTTTTATTAATATCGCAGTTATTAATTACAGAGTTGTTTCCCCTGTTTTTCTGTTGTCCATCCTTCTATAAACAATCTTGTTCATTCGGTAACTCCTTCATGACACTGAAACGGGCGTATTATGCGCCGCTTGCGAAGCTCTTGTTGATGTCTAGTAATACACTGATCTGACACTAAAAACTGTCCATGTTGACATAAAAGAAAGAGCTGCCATAAAATTTATCTAGAGGTATTTCGGTAAATTGAGCAGGTGACACAGTCGATGCGAAGGTTTTGCAGTGGCATACGCAGGTACCATAATGTCTGTTGATATCTTTCAATAGCCTGATACAACATTACTTACAGACGTCTTGTATAGATTAAGATGTTACTCTATTATCTATAGACGTCTTTGTAAAGCCTAATTTGCAGGGTTACGTACTTTACGGAGTATGCATTACCGCACATGGGTATTAGAACTATAGGGTGTGCCTTCATGGCTGCCACTACAATGGTATTGTAGCATACTGGCAGAGGACATTTGGTGGCCGGAACTGGTATAATACACAAGGAGACCAGTAGAAGCCTGAGATGATAAAACTGATGTCTTGTAATTTTCTTAGCCGGCGTAGCAGTGGCAAACGTGACCATGTAGTAGGTTAACCTCGCTGTAAAATTGTCTATGCTGTTTTCTCTAAATACTTTGACTGTTATCACAATTTATTCAGATGTGTTGCGTTACCTGAGCTGGTGTAACAGTAGGACATTTGATGTTTGAAGCTTGTGCTAGTGTAAATGTCTTGAAGTTGTGAGAGCTTGAACACAGTTTCAGAATTTTTTATAGTAGATTGTGTCGATGTTTAAGTCCCTTTAGCGATTTATAGTGTGGCAATAATATTTCCCCCTTCCCTTCCATACAGTCTATATATTTTAGCACCTTGAAAGATAAATGGCTTTATTCATAAATGACATCTTAAATGTTCAATGACACATATAGTATTAAGATGGCCGAAGTAATAGTATATACATTTTGGAATTGCGGATGGCTTGCGCCATTATTACAATTTTCACAATCTCCTTCCCACTTCACCTTTATTCATTTGGTTCCGTTTTTATTAGGGCCCCGCCAGACGAAGTCTGCGGAGGCCCTATTATAATCACCTTGTCCGTCCGTCTGCCTGTCCATCCATCCGTCTGTCCGTCCGTTAGCTTTTCGTGTCCAGGCCATAACTGTGTAACCGCTTGAGATATTTTCTCGAAACTTTGTACAAATATAAAACATCATCAGACGATGTGCATAGAACAAGAACCACAGCTCCATCTTCTTTTTTTACGGATTTATGCCCCTTTGTTATTTGAAGTATGGAAATTGTGTCCGGTCCATAACTCTGAAACCGTTTTAGATATTTTTTCGAAACTTGGTACAGATATAAAGCATCATTAGACAATGTGCAGAGAACAAACACCGTAACTCAACCTACATTTTTACGGAATTATGCCCCTTTGTAATTTTAAGTATATGGAAATTAAGTCCGGTTCATGACTCTGAAACTGTTTTAGATATTTTCTCGAAACTTGGTACAGATATAAAGCATCATCAGACAATGTGCAGAGAACAAGAACCATGACTCAACCAACATTTTTACAGAATTATGCCCCTTTGAAATTCTTAGTATGGAAATCATGTACGCTCCGTAACTCTGAGAGCATTTGAGATATTTTCATGAAACTTGGTACAGATATAAAGCATCATCAGACAATGTGCAGAGAACAAGAATCATGACTCCATCTTCATTTTTATTGAATTATGGCCCATTGCAATTTTGTATATAGAAATCATATCCGCTCCATAAGTCTGAAACCGTTTGAGATATTTTCATGTAATTTGGTACAGATATAAAGCATCATCAGACGATGTGCAGAGAACAAGAAACATAAGCCCACCAACATTTTGTATGGAATTATGCGCCCTTTGTAATTTTCAGTATGGAAATTGTGTCCGGTCCATAATTCTGAAACCGTTTGAGATATTTTCTCGAAACTTGGTACAATTTTAAAGCATCATCAGATGATATGCAGAAAATAAGAATCATAACTCCATTTACATTTATACTTCAGGTGAGCTTTTGGGATACCGTGATGTCCGCCGTCCGTTTTACGTGTGGACGGACGGACCCGTCAGGACGTCCGTCAACTTTTGCTTGTGTACACTCTAGAGGGCACAGTTTTGATCCAATCTTCATGAAACTTTGTCAGAATGTTTATTTCCATTAAATCTAGGCCAAGTTCGAAACTGGGTCATGTCAGGTCAAAAACTAGGTCACAAGATCAAATATTAGAAAAACCTTGTGTACGCTCTAGAGGTCACAGTTTTGATCCAATCTTCATGAAACTTTGTCAGAATGTTTATCCTCACAATATCAAGGCCAAGTATGAAACTGGGTCATGTCGAATCAAAATCTAGGTCACTTTGTCAAATATTAGAAAAAAACTTGTGTACGCCCTAGACGTTTCAATTTTTTAGCTCACCTGAGCACGAAGTGCTGAAAGTGAGGTATTGTGATCGGTCTTTGTCCGTCGTCCGTCATCCGGCGTCAACTTTTGCTTTAAACGACTTCTTCTCCAAAACTGCTGGACGGATTTCAAAATAATTTTACAGAAATGTTCCTTGGGGGACTCTCTACCGAAATTGCTCAAATCGTTCCGCTGAACAATATGGCCCCCAGAGCTAAAAATAGAAAAACCTTTAAACGACTTCTCCTCCAAAACTGCTTGGGCGATTTTGAAATTTCACAGAAAAGTTCCGTAGGAGACCCTCTACCAAACTTGCTCAAACGGTTCCGTTCCGCTGAACAATATGGCCGCCAAAGCTAAAAATAGAAAAAAACATTTAAACGACTTCTCCTCCAAAACTGCTGGACGGATTTCAAAATAATATCACAGAAATGTTCCTTGGGGGACTCTCTACCGGAATTGCTAAAATGGTGCCGCTCCGCTGAACAATATGGCCGCCAGAGCTAAAAATAGAAAAACCTTTAAACGACTTCTCCTCCAAAACTGCTGGGCCGATTTTGAAATAATTTCACAGAAATGTTCCATAGGAGACACTTTACCAAAATTGCTCTAACGGTTCTGCTCCGCTAAACAATATGGCCACCAGAGCTAAAAATAGAAAAAAAGCTTTAAACACCATCGTCTCTGAAGCCAATAGTTCGATTTCAAAAAATAAACACAGAAATGTTTTACTCATGGCCCTGAACAAAAATTGCTAAAACGGCCAATCCACTGAACAAAATGGCCGCTAGAGCTAAAAATAGAAATAATTCTTAGAATGACACAGAGGGCACAGTTATGATCCAGTCATCATGAAACTTTGTCAGAATGTTTATCTATATGAAATCGAGACCATCTTTGAAACTAGGTCATGTGGGGTCAAAAACTAGGTCACTGGGTCAAATTCTTAGAAAAACCTTGTGCACACTTTAGAGGGCACAGTTATGATCCAATCTTCATGACACTTTGTCAGAATGTTTATTTATATAAAATCTAGGCCATATTTGAATCTGAGTCTTGTGGGGACAAAAACTAGGTCACTAGGTCAGATCTTAGAAAAACCTTGTGTACACTCTAGAGGGCACAGTTATTATCCAATCTACCTGAAACATTGTCAGAATGTTTATTTTGATGAAATCTATACCAGATTTGAAACTGGACCATGTCAGGTCAAAACCTAGGTCACTAGGTCAGTTCTAAGAAAAACAGTGTGAACGCTTTAAAGGACACAGTTTTGTTCTAATCTTCATGAGACTTTGTCAGAATGTTTGTCTCCAACAAATCTGGACCAAGGGTGCAACTTGTTCATGTTGGGTCAATAAGTAGGTCACTAGGTTAAACCTTAGAAAAACATTGTGTACACTTTAGAGGGCTCAATTTTGATAACTTTGTCAGAATGTTCATATCCAAGAAATCTAGACCAGGTTTGAAACTGGTTCATGTGGGTCAAAATCTAGGTCATTAGGTTTAATCTTATAAAAACCTTAGGCACACAATAAAAGGTTCATTTCCCATTTAATCTTTGTGTCTGTCGGTCATATGGATGTCTCTGAGGTTAAGTTCACAGGATACTCACGTGAGCGATCCAGGGCCATCATGGCCCTCTTGGTCCCAATCTTCATGAAACTTTGTCAGAATGTATATCCTCACAATATCCAGGCCAAGTTCGAAACTGGGTCATGTCGGGTCAAAAACTAGGTCACTAGGACAAATCTTAGAATAACATTGTGTACGCTCTAGAGGTCACAGTTTCGATCAAATCTTCATTAAACTTTGTCAGAATGTTTATCCTCACAATATCCAGGCCAAGTTGAAACTGGGTCATGTCGGGTCAAAAACTGAGTCATTAGGCCAAATCTTAGAATAACCTTGTGTACGCTCTAGAGGACAAGTTTTCATTCAATCTTTATGAAACTTTGTCAGAGTATTTATCATATCAATATCTCGGCCGAGTTTGAAACTTGGTCATGTCGAATCAAAAACTAGGTCACTAGGCCAAATATAGGAACGACCTTGTGTACGCTCCAGAGGGCACAGATTTGATCCAATCTTAATGATACTCTGTCAGAATTTTTATCTTCACAATAGCCAGACCAAGTCTGAAACTGGGTCAAAATCTAGGTCACTAGGTCAAATCTTTGAAAATCTTTGTGTACACCCTAGAGGGCACAGTTGTGATCCAATCTTCATGAAGTTCTGTCAGAATGTTTATTTTTATAAAATCTAGGCAAAGATTGAAACTGGGCAAATTGGGTCAAAGATAAGGTCATAGGGTTAAATTTAAGAACGACCTTGTGTACGCTCTAGAGGGCCCAGTTTTGATCCAATGTTTATGAAACTTTGTCAGAATGTTTATTCCTACAATGTCCAGTCCAAGTATGAAACTGGGTCATGTCGGGTGAAAAACTAGGTCACTAAGTCAAATATTAGAAAAACATTGTGTACGCTCTAGAGTCCACAATTTTGATCCAATCTTCATGAAACTTTGTCAGAATGTTGATCCTTACAATATCTAGGCCAAATTTGAAACTGGGTCATGTCGGGTCAAAAACAAGGTCACTAGGTCAAATCTTAGAACAACCTCGTGTATGCTTTAGAGGGCCCAGTTTTGATCCAATCTTTTTGAAACTTTGCCAGAATGTTTATCGTCACAATATCTAGGCCGAATTTTGAAAGTAGTTCATGTCGGGTCAAAAACTAGGTCACTAATTTAAATATAAGAAAGATTTTGTGTACGCTGTAGAGGGCACAGTTTCCAATCTTCATGGAATTTTATCAGAATGTTTATCTTCACAATATCCAGGCCAGGTTTGAAACTGGGTTATGTCGGGTCAAAAACTAGGTCACTAGGGCAAATCTTAGATAAACTTTGTACATCCTAGAGGGCAGAGTTTTGATCCAATCTTCATGAATCTTTGTCAGAATGTTTATCTCCATAAAATCTAGGTCAGGCTTGAAACGGAGTCATGCCGGTCAAAAACTAGATCACTAGGTCAAATCTTAATAAAGTTACGCTGCAAAAATCAGAACTAACATTGCAATGATGCCAGCCTTAAACTCCTTGGAAAACATTAATTTCACCACAGAGAGATAATGATGCTACCATTCTATCATCTGTGTTCGCCTAGTTCAGTCTAGTTCAAATCCATCAAAGGAACTCAACATGAACGGGTGCTTTTCGGGGAAGCGACTCTGCCATTTTTAGCTCACCTGAGCCATACAGCATCGGTGTAAGCTGCCTCTGTCATCCATCCATATACATTTTCTAACATCTCTGAAACCACTGGGCAGACTAAGCTCAAATTTCATATGGAGCCTGCATGGGTCAAAGGATTGAAAGTTCTTCAAATGATCTTGGTCACATGACCAAGGTGACCGCCATTCCCATGTATTGTAAAAACTCTTATAAATCTTCACCAGAGCCAGTGAACTGATTAATGCTCAGGTGAGCGATTCAGGGCCACCATGGCCCACTTGTTACAAAGTTATGCCCCTTTTTAATTTTCTATATAGAAATCATGTCCGCTCTATAACCTTAAAACTGTTGAAGATACTTTCACAAAACTTGGTCTGAAACATGATCAGACAATATGCAGAGAACAGGAACCATAATTCAGCCTATATTTTTTACAGAACTTTGTCCCTTTGTAATTTTTCGTATGGAAATCGTGTCCACTCTGTAGTTTTAAAACGGCAAAAGATATTTTCACAGAAGTTCAGACAGTTTGCAGAGAATAAGAATTGTAACTCCATCTACATTTTTAAAGAATTTTTAAAGAATTATGCCTTTTAGTAGTTTTAGTATAATAGAAACTGTAGCCAGTCTATAGTTTTAAAACTGAAAGGTTTTATTGTTATTTCCTGTCGGTGACTTTGATATGACTTAAATGTCATCAATGGTCCCATATAAAGGCGGGGCCCTGTTAGTTAACATGTTTCTAGTTATTTATATGGTAAGCAGCATGTTTGTAAATATTTTACACATACCGTATGCTCAATCATAAGTAGACAAAGTTTCAAGTCCCTGTTATGGCATTCAATAAATTTCAGTAGATTTCAGGTCCAGGTTTCCTGTAACGTAAACTACACAAACTATGAAGTCAGTATAAGCCAATTAAATGCCTATGCAAAACAAAACATGATGACTTAGTTGTGAGGAGGAAATGTACCAGCTTCAGATGTATTCATTAGAATAATCTGATCCTGCTGAAGTAAAAATGACACACAAGGTTTGAATACTGCAGACAAGGTTTGAGTCGATGTTTTTTTTTTAAGAAATTCTGAAAAATGCAAAACACGCCTCATGCAGCCTGAAGAACCTGGAGCGTTTCACTATTTCATTTAGTCTCTGTAAGCTCTGTAGCCACTGGATGAAAACTAACTAAAACAATACTTTGGTGAAGTTATGGGAGCCATCTTATCAGCCTCCACATACCCCATTAACGACGGGGTACTTATAAACGAGAGTATTTGAGTATAATTCTTGGTAGTTTCTCTGAATATTTCCATGCAAATTACATGGTGATGAGTCCCATTAGGGCGAGAGGCGATTAAGACGAGTTATGAAGAAATATCATATGGGCAGTAGCAGTATTTAGATTACATTGTATATAAGCTTCCCTTAAACCTGTCTATTTTAACATAAATTACATGGGAACTCGTAAGACTGATACAAAAACGTATATGTTACAGTAGTTAAATAAGTCTGCATGTATAACGGAAATGGCCTTTTGAATCAAAAGCACGAGTCGATGAGTTTCAAAATGTCTGTCAACAAGTTTCGATATTACGGGTTGAACATATAAAATACTCCTGCTTATCTGGAAACTTATTCTCGACATATTGATGTGTAATTTATGCCTAAAAGTAGTTTGAAAATGGATTATCGTCTACATTATAAACTAGAAAACATCTAAAAACACAAAAATGCATGATACTGTATTTTTTATATTTAATTTAATCTCTAAACATTAATTCATAGGACTAATTTACCATTTTGGTAACGTAAACCATATGAGACTGATTTATCTGCAGTGAATTTTATATGTTTCACAGCTCACACTTTTAAAATTATTGCATATTTGTGTGTAAACACCATTACGAATAATTTTTATGGCTATTTAGATTTTTTATGGCTATTTAGATGCATAAGATTTCAGATGGCCACTGTAAAAAATTATGTATGGTAAACAACAGATGGTAATTGTGCCAACTGTTTTTAATGTAAATATTGAGTTAGGAATGTATGATAGCGTGCTTATAAAATTACCAGATTTCAACGTGTAATTCATATATTTATGCAGTATAGTCGTTGATTTATATAATATTATAGTTCTATGAATGTATATATTCCAGAAAATATAGGCGTACGGACGGAAACATACACAGTCTAGTGAATAGAAATTGTTCAAGTATGCTTTACAATTGCCACACGAGGGTTTCAATGCGTTCAGCATTTGACTGCAGTGATATTTATGCATCACATGAACAATAACCAGTTTTGTAAACAGTTTTCGTGATTTTGCACTTAATGGCCTTCGACCTCGTTTATACGGTAAACAATGGACAGTCAGGTTTGGCAACCGGTAAAAAATAAACGAGGACACATCGGTAAGTATTTTAGCATGGCTGCCCATCATGCCGCGAAAGTGCCCACAAACTCATCTTTAGAGAACTTTTTCCAGAATCCGCCACCTGACTATCAAGATTTCTGCTGATAATGCCATGTTCTCTTTATTTCCTGTATATGAAGTTCTGTGCTATGTAATTATTATCTGTCATCAATATGGAATGCATTCATAAGAGAGAGAGAGAGAGAGAGAGAGAGAGAGAGAGACGTTTAGAAGGGGTTAGTTTATACAAAACTAGAAAAAATAATCACACAAGTCATCCCCGAGCAATCCTTACCCCAGCCCACCCATATATTACCTACACATACACGTCCGAGCATTTCTCCTGATAGGCATATAACAGTTGATATTGCGACTGTATTCTATCCTTCAAATCATTTTCACTCTTGAATCGTTCAGATGTACGCTGCTGAGTTTCATCTCGGTGGTGAAATATAGTTGCTTGTGGGTATTAATTTAGGGCTGTTTGCAATATATCTTTCCACCTACTCTCCCACGCCCTACCCCTACCACCCCTAAGCAAGACTTTCGATACACACATGATATAAATGCATGCTTATCTTCTTTGCAGGCCTGACTAAAATCTAAATGTATCATTTTGATCTAGAATGAAATACTGTTTGAAATGGTCGTAAACCTTTCCATACGCTTATATCGCACAAGCTAACAGCAAGTTAAAGAAATTCTGTAGTTTATTCTTCTGATAAGAATGAAATTTAAATGTCCAGGCTGTTGATTGAATTGAAAATGAGCTGCATTAAAATGAAAGCATTAAAATCTGATCCCTGTCGGCAGCTGTGGAATTCGTGATTCAATTACACACAGCCTTTTAGAAATTCTACCATCCCTGGATATGACTGAAACATTGCTGAAAGGGACGATTAGCTAAAAAATGCCCCCAACACACACACACACCCTATCCGTGGGAGACATACTGTGTGTCTGTTTGTCTGTCCGTCACAAATCATGTCTGCTCCATAACTCTGAAACCGTTTGAAATATTTTCACTAAACTTTCTACAAATTTGAGAAATCATTTGATAATTTGCACAGGACAAGAACCGTAACTCCACAATATGGAAAACGTGCCTGCTCTGTAACTTTAAAACTGTTGGAGATATTTCCACGAAACTCGGTACGAATATAAAGCATTGTCAGACAATGTGCAGATATGAAAAACCGTAGCTCCAGCTATATTTTGCAGAGAATTGTGCAGCTTTGTAAATTTTGTCTCACCTGAAAGGCTGAGACCTAGCAATCCATTTTCCGTCCCCTTGAATTTTTGCCCTTCGCAAATCTTTCGAAGCAAACAGATTTGTTCGCTTCAACAGATTTTCGCAATATTCATTATATAGCTTCTCAAGAATGGTGACAAATAATTCATTTTTGACGGAATTATGACCGTTGAAAGTCGTCTGTTTGCGTCCGCGTCCGCGTCACACAAATATTAAACTTTTCGATTAAAGTTTTTCTAAGTGCTTATATTTCCAAAACCGTCCAAGGTACCTGCCTCATATTTGGTATGGACATTCCTTAGAGCATTGGCTTTTGTTGTATGCAATCATGTCCCAGGATGGGACCAGAGGTCCGTATTTAGGATGATACTGATGTTAAAAATTTTTTTTGTTCTTTTTTCTTAAAGTTTATAGATGTTTGTAGTTCAAAAGTCGTTCAAGATACCTGGCTCATATTTAGTATGGATCTTTCCTAGAGCATTGTCTTTAGTTGTATGCAATCATGCCCCTGGGTTTGGTCCCAGGTTGGAGCCAGAGGTCAATATCTAGAATGATGTTGATGTTTAAGTTTTCGGTCAAAGTTTATTCTGGTTTTGTTAAGGCTTGTACCTCCAAACTCATTCAAGGTACCTGCTTCATATTTGGTCAGGACCTTCCCTGGAGCATTGGCTTATGCTTTGTGCACTCATGCCCCATGGTTGGGCCCCAGAGTGGGGCCAGAGGTGAATATCTAGAGTGATGTTTTTGTTAATGATTTTGGTCTGATTTTTCTAAGGTGTACAAGTGTTATGTTGGATACTTGGTGAGATAGTATATCCTTTCAAGTGCAGCAGCAGCAATGCATCCATGCAGACTCCTGTGTCCTCGACCTTTTTTCATGGTTGAGTGATTTTTGCCTTATACCGTTAACACTATTTAATGAATATGCAACATAATTATGCGTTTGTCTTGGAGCTCATAACTTCAATACCTTTTATCCTACCATGTCTAAATGTGGTATGGTACTTACCCAGACCAACATCTGTGTCTTCATGGCAGAGTTGCTCCCTGCCTGGGGCCAGGGGTCAGAATGTATAAGAGGTCATATTGAACACATGCAAAATGGGAGTAAAATCATAAGTCTGGTACCATTGCTTGCCCTAGAGAGTTAGAAACTTGACATTATGATCACAGATAAAATAGTTATACGTAGAACAGGTTTTGGCAGCTGGACCCGGGTAAAGCTGGGGCTGTGGGGTGGGGCCAACGGAAACATGAGAAGTCTGCAAAGGGTAAGAAGATGTCAGACCGACTTAGTAATGGATAACGGTGGTGTGAAAATTCGCACCAGGAACCACCCTTTGTCACCACGACACATTATAAGTTAGACTGAGTTGGTACCTCTCCGTCTGGTACACGAGGAGGACCCGACCCTCAATGTCCGCAAAGTGTCCAGATAGAAGCATACAAGTCAGCCATGTATGCCAAAGGGAACAACTGACTGAATCTAGCTTCTGATGCAAACTTTATTTGTGCACTAGCTACTACATATATCCCTGTCTAACTATTTATATACAGGGGCTGTTTTCAAACGAAAAGGAGTCCTAGCTTCCAAACAACGTGGTCATTGTGGCTAAACAAATTTCTTTAGCCACGATGACCAGGTAGTTTGGAACTGTAACATATTTTCATTTCGCTACAGCCTTGGAAATATTATCTGTCTAAACATTAAAATTTTGATGTTTTAAATTCATATTTTACATATCAATCTTTCTGCCAACTATACACGGGGAATTCCCAAGGTGTCTTAACAGTGACGTCAAGCTTTTATCTCCTATACATTAAAGACTTTAACGGCCTCCTTTTGGCACACAGTGCCAACAGGTGTTTCAACCTGCAATTGTATCGTATGGATGTGATTTTTAGGGAGTAACAAATAATATTTATGACTTACAGTTACCTGTTCTTGTGAATTGAAATGATATTTCAGGCATTTAAAGGCCTTATTATTGACTGCCTTTATGAGATGGATAAGTCAGGCTTCAGAACAATCGCCTTTCCAGTCCTTGGCACGGGTAATCTGGAATACTCGGCAGATCAGGTGGCTGATGTAATGATGAGGGCTGTTGAAAAATACTGTAGAAACAATAAATCAACGTCTATAGAAGAGGTCACCGTTGTAATTTATCCAGACACCAAATATCAGATAAAGAAGGTAATTGTTATGTCCTTAACTTCGAAAAAGTTCTGGGGACAAATTGTCTCTGGTTTGTCCGTCCGTTCGAAACGCTTTTTAATGCATACCATATCTTAAGAGCCGTTCATGCTAGAGGTTTAAAATTTTACGTATGGACTCATCTTAGAAACAGACGCCTACCCATATTTTTTTTCTTGTCCAGATTGTCTCCCCTTTTAGTGTTATGCCTATTTCGAAAAAAATCATAATGAAATTTTGTCGCCTAGATATCTAGGCAAGAAATTTAGCTAGGGACTTGAAACTTTGCCGAGTGGTTAGGAATGATGAGTAAACGAACTGTTAAACTTTCCAACGAATTCTAACTCTTTTAAATGGAATAATGACCTTTTGTAAACTTTGGCATTTTATCTTGTCAGCAAGATATTTCATAAAGTATTTTAACTAGGCTTGATCAGCTGATTGAAGATTATGTGTACATGAACTGTTAAACGCTTGCCTTCATTTTTTCCGGAGTTTTGTCCCTTTGAAAATTCCGGCATTTTAAACTTGTCAGCAAGATATCGCAAAAAAGTATTTAAGCTAGGGACTTAAAACTTAGCTTATAGGAGATAATAAGCAGATATAATTAATTTTTAACGAATTTGGTCATTTTCTAATAGAGTAATGGCTCTTAAAAAATTTCAGCATATTAAACTTTTCAGCAACATATTTCAAAAAGTTTTAGAGCTAGGGATCTGAAACTTAATCAGCTGATTTGAGATGATGAGTAGATGAGCTGATAGACTTCTGAAGAATTCCTCTAAGACCATTCCCTTTTAGGTTCAGGCATATAGTTGGAGGCAAAGTGTCTTACAAACATCTTTTCTTACATGTTTGTGCTCGATGCGTGCATTATTTACATACCCTGCTCTGATTTTGTCTACGATAATATACTGGAAATATTTGCATGCATTTTACTTACAGTCACTAACATGTTCAGATATATCTAAATAAAAAGTAAGAAGGAAACCCTAAATTGTTTGGATAAGCGCATCAGATCAAATTTGGTTATTCCCTGGCGGCATATTGCAAACAAGATGACAAGAAACCATAAGTGGCTTACAGCGCACTATGCTGCCTGCACGTATACGTAATCAGTGTTCATCAGTTTTCTTAGCAAAATTGGATTGGTTTTGGAAAGAGATTAAAATTAAATGATATTTATTGAAGAATATCGCTTCTCTTTCTAATGAAAATCAACAGCACTGCTTCAATATGTTTTACACCTACAATATAGATAAATAGATTGAGCAGTATAATCATGATATTTGTCATATTAGTACCTTACTGATGATAAAATAATGTTCCTCTGTGTTTGAATATGTAACGCGCTGTATTGTATTAGGACGTACAGTAAGAATGTAGTAGGATTGGGGAAGGAGGACAATCCAGTATTGCACACGCGTAGCTCTATGGGTTCTGTTGTGTTTATAAACATACAAGCTTTTGCTGCCTATTAGAAATGCTTCTAAGATGTTGAAAGTTCGGTAATTGAAAATCTTACGAGGTAAAATAACCAGGTAATCGACAACAGGTTAGTTTGGGCCTCCTTTTTTATATATAACGCAATAAAAATATGAGGAGTTGCAAATTTTGGTCATAGTAATTGCACTTGGTATTGCCGATGCAGTGATATCTGTAGCATATTTTTGCTCATATACTTTTGATATTTAGCGATTACATAACATTTTTGTGACTTTTATTGACGTCGGGATAACTTCTTGTAAAAACATCATGGACATTATGTCGTCACATTGACGCCACTGCAAAGACGCATAACTGATGCAAGAGCATGCTATAACATAGTATATTAGCAAGAACAACTGATTGCAACAAAATCAGTGCAATTGTGATCGGAAACAAGAAAATATGTCTATTTTTATTACACATGTACAACAATTAAAATCTGCTCATAGTTCTGCTAACATTCAATCCTGAAACTTATAAACGGTAAATAAACTTATTAAAGTCGAACTGTTTGAACCCTCTGGTGGGCCATACACATGTAAGTAACCAATGAAAAGGTAACGTTAACACCAGATAAGCACACCAATTTGTATGATATACTATGGCGTTACGTCTAATAATCCATGACGTCAACATTTACAAGATTTCGTCGTGACTGCGGTGTATTGATCTGTTCAATAGGCCGGTGAATCGAATTACATGAAATTATCACAATATTATACCCGCTAAACAATAATTATTACAAGTAAAGCCATTAGTTTTATCAGGTTATTACATAGCATTGGAAATTGTTATATATCTTCTTATCCGCTTGCGCAACGCAAGCGCACGCCTTGGTGCATTTGATAATAATTTTATTGGTGAGAAAGGACCTGGTATGATAAAGGCCGTTTTGGCCCCCATTCAAATTCTCTTAAAATTGCATTGTTTCTATTGCTTATTATTTGTGCGTATGGAAACAAACAGAAATAAATTGTTTCGTGTTTGTTAATTCTCAGAACAACATGATTACTGACATGCCTATGTTGTTTCAATAAAATGAAAAAAAAATGCGAGAAACTTTGAGTTTAATACATTTCCTCTAAAGAAATAAAGCATTTACAGTAGCTTTTGAAAGCTCTTTACAATAGGCTTTTGATGAAATACTTATACATAAGATAGCACTGCTAATTACCGATGCACTGCACAAGGCTTCTCCAGGTACCCCACCCACTCAAGTTTGCAAATTCAGACATGCTAACCAAAAAATTCCAACAGATCAAAATAAAAGTTATACCGAATTATTCCTTGTGTTCTAACTAAGAAAATGAATACCCACAACATATGTTTATTTTGTCTATGAGCGGAGATAGAGGCAGTTTTATGTTGAGAAAACAGGGAAACTGTTCCAAACGCTGCATGTTTGGTATAAAAAAAAGTTAAAAATAAACATCGAGCCCGGTCTCCAGCACATTTTATATTTTCATGACATATAAATATAATAAGATTTTGTCTGTATACAAAATGTTAAATGTGCTGGAAGGTGGGCGCATATATTTTGAAAGCCAAAATGGATACCGAATTCGTCATTTTCGTCAGAATCCGCTGGGGGTATGGGTATGTTCAGGACAAAAACATAAATATTTTGTTCAAGAACTGGTTAATTTTGTGTTTGCTGTTACTTTCAAGGTTTGAACTTTCATATGAATACATTTTTATTATTGAAATAGGACTTTCGAAAAATGAGTTTTCTGGGGGCCAAATATGGGGATTATCATACCAGGTCCTTTACCCGATTCGACAAAGAAAAAACTAATAGAAAGCAAAGCCTCAGCCTGTCGGTGCAATGCATTAGAGAAGTTTTCTATGGCACATGCTCTACCCTAAATGAATTCACGTGAGTTGGGTGCATCAGATGCTTGACTGATAATAAGAATTTTCTAACTAAAATTAAGGCAACGAATTAGACTTTGTATGTGCTAAAGTATTTCTTTATAAAAGTTTGAAATGAGCATTGTAGATAAGTTTTAGAGAGATAACTCATTTATACATTCGTTATGCAGGTGTTTGAAGATAAGCTAAAAGCGTACCGAAAGACATTTCCAGCAAAAGACACTGCGGAGGCAAAAGGTAAATTAATCAGCTTTGATTATATATAAAGAACGATTTTCTCATGCTTTATCTGATCTTACATTGTAGATACTAGTAAAACTTGTTGGTCCACATTTATCTCGCATGGTCGTGCTCTGTTAAAGTGCCGTAAAACACAGAGTATTTAAACATATTGCATTGGTATGAAGTATAATTATGGTTTATAATGTTTTTCAGAAAGAACTCAACTAATATTCTGTTGTTATTGTAATTAAGTTTCTGAAACCTTTTACGACACAAATCACGGAATATTTCCGGCGCATCGTTTAATGATTAACATACCGCCATCAATTAAACTATTCTGAAAACTGAGCATAAGCTAAAAACTATACTTAGTACATTAAAAGACGCTTCTTTGAGACTCGATCAATATTTGGACCAAGAATAGCATGTAAATTTATGTCAGTTAACTGCATCTTTATGTTTCGGCATAAAATAACCTTCCATGTACACGTGTTGCAGTAGATAATCACTCAAGTATGAAAATCAAGAATTGCTCCTGTATCCTGTAAACACTTCAAGAAATTAGTCAGCACTGAAGTTGATCAACTTCAAAGCAAAACATCTAACAACAAACAAACTGTATCAAACAAAACCTTTTGGTACGGTTAAACCTAACGAATTTTCGCCATTACATTGCCAAAGCATAAAGTCGCAAAGTTAGCGCTGATGTGATGTCTAAAACGCCATATGGCGAAGATTACTAATCACTAGGAGCCATTACTACTGACCGGTACACAAAAGATTAACAAACACCGGCTTCGTCAAGAGAACGCATCCACAGACAAGAGACATAAATCAATATCGTCATTTACGACTCAGGCTCTTACGATACGCTGATGCTGTCTAGCAGGTATTTGGAACCCACGAGCATGTGCCAGTGTGGTAAATGAAAAGTTATTTGGAGAAATGAAAAATTTAAAGTTTTAAACTTTAACGCTTTTGCTAAAATTTTGTGATGCATTTCTTTTAGCGGACAGTATAAACCAAAAGTATCTGCGCTAAACGTTTTGAAGAAAAATACTGTTTACCATCTCAAAGCTTCACACATAACGAATGTCACTCTCTCATTCTGGCCCAAATGGTAGCGTTATGCCAGAATGACCATCTATGCCATTTGTAATCAAAACAACATGTCTCAGATGAATAGAAACGGAGCGTTTGGGTGCCTGAATCCTCCTTGATATTGCAAGGGCTCTAGAAAAGGACAGAAGTGGAACAACATTTCACAGCAATTGATAAATAAAACGTCAGTGAAGGCGAGGAAGCGAGGGTCATACATTACGATTTGATCTTGTGAATTTTTATTTAAGGGGTAACGCTCCCTGATGAACGTAAACCTTATGGAATACGAAGTAAAATGCGTAAAACTTTGTAATATGACAGAAGATATGTCAATCTAAAATTCTCATGAGTTTCAAATGATTATCTCCAAAAAAATCAACGATTATCTTTTTAAAAAAAACTATTTGTGCGATTTAAATGTACTATATGGTATATATTTGAGCAAAAATACTTCCCCCAAAATCAATAAAGGTTATTAGCTGATATTTATCGGGAATCTTTTGGCATACCTCACCACTTTGTACAAATCATAGCCATTGGATCACCTTTGCTTCTTAGTTAGGCTGCAAACTTTGTAAAATGAAACTGACACTGTATCAATAATGTGAAAAGAAGTCCGCATGCTCTGAGCTACATTTTATAAAGGATTTTAGCTCACCTGAGCCAGCAGCTTCGGGGGAGCTTTTGGGATGGTAAGGCTCCGTCTTCCGCCGTCGTCCGTCCACAATTTCAAACGACTTTTTCTCTGAAACCGCTAGCCCAATTGTAACAAAATTTCAGATGTGGCCTCCAGAGGAAGGGGGAACGAAAAGATGTTCAACTGGTCTTGGTCACGTGACCAACATGGCAGCCATGCCCATATATGGTAAAAACCTTTAAAAATCTTCTTCTTCTCCAGAACCAGTAGGCCAATGGCCTTGAAACTTGGTATGTAGCATTTGGTATGCGAGAACTACCAAAATAGTTCAAATTCTGACCTTTGGTTGACCTTGACCGTTTTTACGGTACGGTCATATTTTCTTCCTTGTGCTTTTATATGGCAAAATGCAAGAACATAAGATATCTTGGAAACTGTTGAAGATTTTGGGTGAAAAATTGGTATCTACAGTCATCTCCATGAGTAATGAAGATTTATGAGTACAAGAGGTGAAGGTCATTCTTTGACCTTTGACCCAGAACTCTCATATTTTGACAATTTCAAAAAGTCTCCTCAAAAGCCACTGGACCATTTGTAACCATATTTTATATAGAGCCTCCAGGGGTTGGGGGAACGAAAATATATTTATACGGCCCAGGTCACATGACCAACATGGCCACCATGCCCATATATGGTAAAAACCTTTAAAAACCTTCTTCTCCAGAACCAATTGACCGATGGCCTTGATACTTGGTATGTAGCATTGGGTACTCGAGTTCTATCAAGTTGTTTAAATTATGACATTGGGTTGACCTTCACCTTTTTTATGGCAAGGTCAAATATCGGAAAATGCTAGAACATAGGATTTCTTGGAAAGTTTTGAAGATTAAGTCTTATAAATTGGTAAACGCATTCATCTTATTGAGTACATGAAGAATTGTGAGTACAAGAGGTCAAGGTCATTTTTTGACCTCTGACTCAGAACTCTCATATTTTTACAATTTCAAACAATCTCCTCAAAAAGCACCTGGCCAATTGTAACCAAATTTCATATAGAGCTTTCAAGGGTTGAGGAAATAAAATTTTGTTCAAACGGTCCAGATCACATGACCAACATGGCCGCCATGCCAATATATTATAAAAACCTTTAAAAATCTTCTCCAGAACCAATTGACCGATGGCCTTGAAACTTGGTATGTAGCATTAGGTACTCCAGTACTATCACGATTGCTCAAAATGATGACCTTAGGTTGACCTTGAATATTTTACGGCAAGGTCCAATATGGGAAAATGCTAGAACTTAAGACTTCATGGAAAATTTTGAAGATTTAGGCCTAACAATTGGTAAATACAGTCATCTTTATGAGTACAAGAGGTCATGGTCATTTTTTGACTTTTGACCCAGGACTCATAGTTTGTCAATTTCAGACATAAGAAAAAGCCACTTTGCCAGTTGCTCCGGTGAGTGATTCAGGGCCTCATGGCCCTCTTGTTTAAACTTTTAACGTTTTGTTTTTTTGGTGTTTTGTTAGACATAACTTCTCGAGTAAGATTAGTTTGAATAAAACCAAGCAGTCAACAAAATATGTGTGTCCTTATCAAATTTTCATTGACTTAAAACAGCAAAAATGTCAACTTGCTTATAGCAATATACTTCAAGGTAGCTTGTATAATTTGTTATACATGTATTACAAAGGTACTGATCTTAGCACTATTGCAGTGTTAACTTCAGAGTCAAGGCCCTCGCTACGCCAGTATAAGCTTAACACAATAGAAGCTACATTTTCAACAGATCTTCTTGAAACTTTATCCGACATTTATATGAGTTAGAGCTTCAAAAGTTTGAGAAAAGTCAAAAAGTCCTTAAAAGGGATACTTTTGGTTTTTGCAATACCCACTAGTTAAAGGAAAAAATACACAGCACTTTGTCGTAAACCTCAGAGCCACTTCACTTTATATGATACGTGACTTTGGCTCGTTTGTACATTGTACAAAATAAACATGAATAAAATGATGTCTTAGAAGATAATAATGAATATGTCTTTTCTTGCTGTTTTCAGAAGACACTGAACCATATGAACTAGTTGTTGTTGGTCATAAAGATGCTGTAGCTAAGGCGAAAGCCAGGCTACAGGAAATATTCAAAGAGGAAGATTCCGCGGTGAGTTTTTTCTTTTCACCGTTATTATTGACTGACGAGAGTTTCAAATTTGCTATAAAGATTGCGTATCTGCATTAGCATTGATCTTTGTGGTTGCTGTTTTGATCCATTGATGGATGAAAAGTCTGTCGCGGGAATCATTGTTTTTGAAACAATCGGAATGAATTCTGCTATCAAGTTTTTAAGTGACATTTGGTATTTTAGTAGGCACTAACTGTGCCCAAAACCTTACAATTATGATGCGGAGTTTATACAGTAGCTCTAACAAACATGCAAAAACGTCTTACACAGCGATTCAGCGTCACCTGCAGGTACATGGATGACGTTCTATCTCTCATTGATATAAGGATAGCGGAGTTAATAGATATTATCAACTCTTGTGAACTTGAAATTAAGAATAATTCAGAGTCTAATTCATCTGCCTCATACTTAGATTCCTATTTATAGTGACAATGAAAAGCTTGTTACTAGGCTTTTATGACAAGAAGGATGACGTCAATATTTCCATAATTAACTTTCCATTTTTAGTGACATTATTCCTTCGGCGTTTGCACACGGATTTTAGCTCGCCTGGACGAAGTCCAGGAAGAGCTATTGTACTACCTCCGAGGTTGGCGTCAGCGTCGGCGTCTGCATTTACGTTAACGTTTTTAAGAGCCTACATTTTCTAAACCATTTGATGGATTTGGTTCATAATTGGTATGATGATGGATATAGGTCCTAAGTTACCTTCAGCAAGAGTCCTTCGCTTGCGGTCAAGGTCACAGACTGAAGTTTTACATCCAAAGGTTTAATTCCATGTATAGGAAGCAAGCCTTTCTTATACTATAGATTCAGTATTTTGTTATCTCCCTTATTTATTATCTATAATTTATTATTCCAAATTTATGAAAACATGCACGTCAACAAGCTTACTAAATCCCTCCTCCTTCCCTGCTAGGGATATTGTTTACCTTAATTACAGCTTAAAATCCAGTTCAACAAAACTGGCCACAATTTCAAAAGATGATTGCAGGATTTGCTGTACCTTAGAATTTCGTATAAATATATTGTTTTGCATTCTTATACATTGTTTTAGTTCATTATTCTCCTCACCCATTTGAATTAGACCTTATCATTTGGAGTATTGGTTGTCTCCTTCTATCACCTCAAGCGAGCTATGCTGTCTGCTTACAGCTCTTGTATGTCTTTCAGTTAGTCTGCTGTGCTATGACCTGTTTCAGTTATCAAGACTTTGTTGATAGCGGGAAGCTACTCACCAGTAAATCATTGTCAGAGCTTTATCATGGAGCGAAGCTTGTGTCAACGTGTTCCATGAGAGACAC
This sequence comes from Ctena decussata, assembly GCA_963989385.1. Classification (NCBI taxonomy): domain Eukaryota; kingdom Metazoa; phylum Mollusca; class Bivalvia; order Lucinida; family Lucinidae; genus Ctena; species Ctena decussata. The sequence goes on from OZ022498.1 coordinate 127,561,741, forward strand.
TATGACCTTGTAGATCCCTATAATACGGCTGTTTCGTAACTTATTTCCGACCTGATGGCCACGATCGGAACATAATAATGGCTTTAACCGGACTTTAATTTTCACTGACTTTTCCATCAGATACATAGGCATGGTGGGTATATAATAGGCAGGTGATGCTTACTATTTGCGAGAAATGATCATATTTCCTATTTGGGTCCATTTAGTGTCTGTAAATATTTCATTTTCCCTGAATTTCCATCAGATACAAATACATGGTGGGTGTATAATAGGCATGCGATGCTTACAACTTGCGAGAACTGATCATACTTCCTGTTGGGGATCCATGTAGTATATCTAAATATTTCGAATTTGTCGCTGTGTATATGGTTTATGAGTTAAGCCGTATGCTTTTGGTGCTTCGCCTTCTCTATCTTGCATTCCTCGATGCGAGAAATATAAAACACTCACTGTCAGTTCCTCCGTCCGTTACAAATCATATCTGGTATAACCCAATAACTACTTCAGCAAATAGATTAAACTGCACAGTAAGTTAATAAGCATAAAGAGAAAATTTTCCACATGAGCTTTAAGTTTCCTCACCGAAATTCGACGGCACAAACAGGGACCAGCGGTGAAATCCTTTGTCGGTCCGTTTCGAATCATGTCCTTGCAATTACCTAAAAACTACTAATTACAGAACCGAATTTGATGAATAATCAGAAGGTGTGACGCAAGATGTAGATTCTGATACTCAGGCCTAAGGCCGCAATTAGGAATCAGAGGTTAATTGATATCTTTGCAATTACCTAAAAAGCACCTAAGTAACTGAGCAACTTTGAATCAGATTCACAGAAATATGAAGGATAATAAAAATGGCGTTGCGCGAATGAGTAAAGTCCATCCTAAGCCAAATGTAACAGTTTGGGTCATAGGCAGAACTCACAAACTACTGTAGCGATTTGATCAAACGTCACAGAAATGTGAATCATAGAAGGTTAGCCGTACAATGAGAATGTGTGTCCTACGCAGATGTTTATGCACAGCGTGAAGGTCACAGTCAGGTCAAAGGTTTAATTCTGTCTCTCCAAATACTAAAGAAACTGACAAAGCAATAAGATTAAATGACCTGATATGTTAAGGCCCATGTTTGGCCCCCTCAGAAAAATCATTTTTTCAGAAGTCCTATTTCGATAATGAAAATGTATTCACAAGAAAGTTCAAACCTTGAATGTAGCAGTTAACACAACTATTTGTGTTTTTATCTTGAACACACTCATAACCCCAGCGGGGGCTGACGAAAATGACGATTTTTGCAGCTTTTGCGGCTTTCAAAATATATGAGCCAAGCCTCCAGCACATTTTGTGTACAGACAAAGTTTTAATATATTTACATGCCATGAAAATATTAAATGTGCTTAAATGAGACCGGGCTCTTTGTTTATTTTTAACTTTTTTGTTGCCAAACTGGCAGCATCTGAACATTTTCCCGGTTTTCCCAACAAAAAATCGCCTATATCTCCGCTCATAGACAAAATTACATATGTTGTGGGTATTAATTTTCTTAGTTATATTAAAAGGAATAATTTGATGCACATTTTATTTTGATCTGTTGGAATTTTTTGGTAAGCGTCTCTGGAGATGCAAAGTTGATTGGGTGGGGTGCCTGGATAGGCTTTGTGCAGTGCACAGGTATTTAGCTTTCAAAATCTATTGTAAATGACTTATTTCTGTAAAGGGAAATGTATTATACTCACATTTTCTTGTAATTTTCCTTCGTGTTATTGAAACAACAAAAACATTTCAGAAACATGTTATTCTTAGAATAAACAAAATTGAAAAATGTTATTTCCGTTATTGCTATACGCACAAATGATAAGCAATAGAACCCATGCAATTTTAAGAGAATCTAAATGAAATGTAAAACAGTCTGAGACACTATTCTACATACATGATATAGGTTCCTGTGACCAAGGTCAATGTCTCAAGCAGAGTCAAATGTCAGATCGTGTTTTTGAGCTGACACAAATATACTGAAGTGTACATGTTCAAACTTCACTGAAAGGTAGAACATATCTTGGGTCGCATGCAAAATTTAACTTTTCACACAGAAGGGCTATGTCCCAAATAGAAGTCAGAGGTCAAAGCACACCTGAGTAAATACTCAAAAGCTACTGCAGAATGCAGCAGCAAGACGGAAGGTAGGAGTTTAACATACTAGTATTCCATGCCAAAGATCATTGTCACAGTCAAGGTCAAAGATCAGATGTGTTCTGTGATAGCTCTAAAACTATTGAAGCATAGTTGATCAGACCCAATAAAAATGTAAATCATGCACAGGATTTAATGTCCAGCAGGCTTGGTTAAGATCACGAGAAGGGATCAAATGTCCCATTTTATCTTCATAAATACATAAAACCTACAAGAGCGAATTAGATCACACTTCAGAGACACTAAAGCAGTGGGAAAAGATATGTCACGTCCAAACTGTAGGTTCCTATACTCAAGGTTAGTGACGCAACGTAATTGGATCAGCGGTGTACCGTGTACACATACATCCCCACGACGGAAAATCGAACTTGGCAAAGAAAAAATACGAAAATAAAAATAAGTGTCATGCGTAAGATTGGATTCCGGCTTGTGGTAGCTTTTGCAACATTACTTTTGGACCTGTGGAGGAAATTTGTTACAAAATAGGAAAATGAAAATAAGTGTCATGCGTAAGAATAGGTTTCGGCTCATGGTAAGTAATGCAACATTACTTTTATGGACCCCTGGAGGAAATTTGTTATATGTGTTCTGTGAAAATAAAAGTCATGCGTAAGAATAGGTTCCGGCTCATGGTAAGAAATGCAGCATTACCTTTATTGACCCTTGGAGGAAATTTGTTATATACTTTTAGATTTGTATATCATGATGCAGTCATATCACGACTTGTCAGCAGCTCTAAACAATATGCAATGCATATAATTTATTTCTGAAACTAAATCAGGGCGCCAGAAAATAATGTGAACAAGGGTATATAAGCACTGTCACCACGCAAAATGTTATAACAACGCAAAATGTAATAAAGTTATAACATTTTGCGTCGATCAAAATTTTTCCCCTAACGCAATTTGTAATAATTTCTACATACGAAGATATACTCTCGGTTTGGAGAAATATGATAAAGCCCAGTGTTTATAAGCATGATAAGCACATAACAAGTTCTGAAAAGACGATATCAAGTATCACTGTTCGATTTTATTTTGCATATAATGCACCTAAAAAGTTATAACATTTTGCGTCGAACAAAATTTTTCCCCAAACGCGATTTGTGATAAATTTCTACATACGAAGATATACTTTCGGTTTGAAGAAATATGATAAAGCCCAGTGTTTTTAAGCATGATAAGCACCTAACAAGTTCAGAAAAGACGATATCAAGTATCACTGTTCGATTTTATTTTGCATATAATACATCTAAAAAGTTAAAACATTTTGCGTCGATCAAAAACTTTTCCCCTAACGCAATTTGTAATAAATTTCTACATTCGAAGATTTACTCTCAATTTGAAGAAATATGATAAAACCCAGTTTTTATAAGCATGATAAGCACCTAACAAGTTCAGAAAAGACGATATCAAGTATCACTGTTCGATTTTATTTTGCATATAATACATCTAAAAAGTTATAACATTTTGCGTCGATCAAAACTTTTCCCCAAACGCAATTTGTAATAAATTTCTACATTCGAAGATTTACTCTCAATTTGAAGAAATATGATAAAACCCAGTGTTTATAAGCATGATAAGCACCTAACAAGTTCAGAAAAGACGATATCAAGTATCATTGTTCGCTTTTATTTTGCATATAATATATAAAAGTTATAACATTTTGCGTCGATCAAAATTTTTTTCCTTAACGCAATTTGTAATAAATTTCTACATACGAAGATACACTCTCGGTTTGAAGAAATATGATAAAACCAAGTGTTTATAAGCATGATAAGCACCTAACAAGATCAGAAAAGACGATAACAAGTATCATTGTTCGATTTTATTTTGCATATAATACACCTAAAAAGTTATAACATTTTGCGTCGAACAAAACTTTTCCCCTAACGCAATTTGTAATAAATTTCTACATACGAAGATATAATTTCGGTTTGAAGAAATATGATAAAGCCCAAGTGTTTTTAAGCATGATAAGCACCTAACAAGTTCAGAAAAGACGATATCAAGTATCACTGTTCGATTTTATTTTGCATTTAATACATCTAAAAAGTTATAACATTTTCCCCTAACGCACTTTGTAATAAATTTCTACATTCGAAGATAAACTCTCGGTTTGAAGAAATATGATAAAACCCAGTGTTTTGCGAGCATGATAAGCACCTAACAAGTTCAGAAAAGACGATATCAAGTATCACTGTTCGAATTTATTTTTCATATGATACATCTGAAAAGTGATAACATTTTGCGTCGATCAACATTTTTCCCCTAACGCAATTTGTTATAAATTTATACATTCAAAGATATACTCTCGGTTTGAAGAAATATGATAAAGCCCAGTGTTTATAAGCATGATAAGCACATAACAAGTTCAGAAAAGACTATATCAAGTATCACTGTTCGATTTCATTTTGCATATTATACATCTTAAAAGTTATAACATTTTGCGTCGATCAAAATTTTTCCCCTAACGCAATTTGTAATAAATTTCTACATTCGAAGATATACTCTCGGTTTGAAGAAATATGATAAAACCCAGTGTTTATAAGCATGATAAGCACCTAACAAGTTCAGAAAAGACGATATCAAGTATCACTGTTCGATTTTATTTTGCATATAATACACCTAAAAAGTTATAACATTTTGCGTCGAACAAAATTTTTCCCCTAACGCAATTAGTAATAAATTTCTACATTCGAAGATATACTCTCGGTTTGAAGAAATATGATAAAACCCAGTGTTTTTAAAAATGATAAGCACCTAACAAGTTCAGAAAAGACGATATCAAGTATCACTGTTCGATTTTATTTTGCATATAATACATCTAAAAAGTTATAACATTTTGCGTCGATCAAACATTTTCTTCTAACGCAATTTGTAATTAATTTCTACATTCGAAGATTTACTCTCAATTTGAAGAAATATGATAAAAACCCAGTTTTTATAAGCATGATAAGCACCTAACAAGTTCTGAAAAGACGATATCAAGTATCACTGTTCGAATTTATTTTGCATATGATACATCTGAAAAGTTATAACATTTTGCGTCGATCAACATTTTTCCCCTAACGCAATTTGATATAAATTTATACATTCAAAGATATACTCTCGGTTTGAAGAAATAGCTAAACTATCTCGTGCCACCAGCAAAGACTTTTATCGGACTTGGCGAACGACTTGGCTGATCTTAGTAATTGCCAGGCGCACATGCCACATTCTTGATTTTATTCGTGTCGCGACTGAATAATATATTTCCACACAGTTATACGCTTGCCATGTCAGTAATAGTGTATATTCACAGATTGGTTTAATTTGACATTGAGTAATATTTGAATTGAAATAATATGAAATTGACGAAACTGGATCAAAATAAGATTAAAAATTTTAAAATAATAATAAACACGAGAGATTAACATTTTCCTTGGAATTACGGATTTGTATAATGCATTAAATGGAAGAATGAAACAGATGAATAAAAAATCATACATATAGACCTTCTTTGTAATTTTAAGTATACTTTCTTTAAGATACAAAAAAAACCCCAAAAAAAACAATTAAACATAACTTAAATACTGTAGAAAAATAAAGTGTTCTGTTTCCTACTAACAAAATTATACTATATCGCTAGAGACCGCCAAAGTTTTATCTACGAGGAGCCCCTGTAGCTCAGTAGGCTAAACGCTGACCCGCTGATCTAGCGGTCCCAAGTTCGATTTCCAAAGGCGGAAACCTTCTCAGACGTAAACGGGTTCCATTTCACAACCTGTCATTATTGTCCTTCCATCAGCCTCTCGTCATTGTAACTCTCATCGTGGACCACAGTTTTTCTTCTTTAGTTTCCGGAATTCACCCTCACTTAGTAATTTGTAATCTAAGTTATTTTGGGTTTTAGAGTCAACTGCATATTGAATATGCAGATAGTGTGGCTTTTTGCCTCACACTAATAATTACATAAATGAGCAACAATTGAGCAAAAGCTTAATTTCTTAACATACCGACATTACTAATTGGCATTATACAATCATAAGAAAATTGATATCGTGTCTTTCAATTCGGCACCACTGATACCAATTATTTCGCCAATTTAAAGAAGTTAGCCGACCTTTGCTCTTCATATGATTGCTAATAAGACCAAAGAATATCGGCATCAATTATAATTGTATTTCACTAGCACGGTTTCGTTTCTATTCTAACATCAGAAACCAAAAACGTTCTCTAGTGCAGCTCTGGACCAGCAAAATAAATTTAATAATAATAAACAAGTACTTTTATCTTTCAGTTCAAGCAAAATTTAGACACAGTACTGGATAAATCTACATTTTGAATAATTCATTCACTTGAAAATTCATTTCTACAACATTCTATCATATCTTATCGTGGTAATCTCCGCCTGGAGCCATTATCTGAAAGCCAGAGTCGTGTCTTAGCGTCGCAATTTACAGAAACGCACGGAAACCACCGGCAAAAAAATTAATCAAATAAAATTTTAACAAATATTGAAAAAAGACCATTTTATCATTTAGCTAGACTAATAAAATTTATACCAGATGAAAATATACTCTTTCTTCTCATCTGATCTATTCGTGATGCATAACATTTTATATCAATTTGATTCGAAATAAGTCGTTGAATTCATGTGCCCTACTGGTTTTACGGAGATTTTGTAATTTGTTTTAATTAATTATGTACCTCTAGAAAATCACCCCCCTAAAGACCATTTTGTACTTGTGCTAGAATCAAAATTAAAACACAGTATTAAAGATGAAGAATTTTACTTTCTGATTTCGTTTGTGATGTAAAAATATGTTAGGCAAAACAGAAGTAATTAAGTGACATTGAAACTTTCCCCTATTACTCGTATATGTCAAATTGGCTCACACCTGTAGAAGAGCTAGTACGCAGTTTCTTCACTATGGTAGCTGTTTTCGTCTTTCACATGGCGTTATTTCGTCGTTCGTTGGTGTTTTTTCGCATGGTGTTTTTCCTCGTCTTTTCGCATGACGTCTTTTCATTTTTTTGTCTTTTCGCGTTTTTCGCATAAGCAAAATAAAATCGAACACTAATACTTGATATTGACTTTTCGAAACTTGCTAAGTGTTTTACATGCTTATCCAGGGGCGTCGGAACGATTTAGACATTGGGGAGGCGGATTTTAATAGTCATTTTTAATGCCGCCTCACCGGCACCCGCCCACCCACACAAAACTTTACCCTCCACCCCCCACCCCCGCCCCCACCTCCACTGATTCTCCAAAGTAAAAATCGTCGGTTGAATTTTGATGTAGCATCACGTCATTGCAATGACACGATGTTGCTTTTCGGTAAGCGATATGAATTTCTTTATTAAACTCATAATTACACTTCTCAGCTGCTTGATCTTTTTTTTTTAAAAAGTAAACCCATGATGATAGAAATTGACCTTGATTGTTTAATGGTAGTATAGCCGCCATCTTTGGGTAAACCTGTGAAGGTTAACAGCATAAAATTTGTATCCAAATTCTGGAAACTTGGTGTTTACAGGCTTATTTTGCCTAGCTGTCCCTTTGACTAAAAGTATTGAAGATTAAAGCTGTGCCAAGCAATGTCTGTGCAGAAAGTTAGTGATCAGCTTGCCAGAGTGCTCGCTGTAGCCCTTGTGGCTACTGCCTCCCTAACTACCGCCCAGGCAATATATAACGCAACGCTGGGCCAGTGCGGTATCAGTGCTCACGGTCAGAAGTTAGTGAAAATTAATCCGTTGTGACTAGGGTTCGAACCCGCGATCCCCAGATCTATAGGTAATACTGGATACACTTAGAATCGAAGTGGGCTAGCTCGAAAGAAAATGAAGAATCTGATGGATGGATGGATGGATGACTTGCGATATTACGTCCTTTTAACTGTATTTCAGTCATATCAGGACGATGAGTGGATGATAATGAAAGACTGTGTGCAATGTCACCCCGTTTACGATTGAAAAGATTCCCGTTTACAGCGGGGATCGAACCTGGGACCGCCAGATCAACAGACCAGCGCTTAACCACTGAGCTACCGGGCTTCCTAAAGAATATGAGTATATGTTTGAACAGACTCATAGTTTCATGCAGTTCGATTCAGTAATCAATTGGATGGCGTCTAAGTATTGATGATATTAAAATTAATCTGCGCAGAAGATCAGACTGACCAGAGCCTTCACATTTTACAATTAAGATGCTCCAGGATTCATACATGGTATTTTTAAGCGAAAAGGGACGCGGCTGCATGACTCCTATTCGCACATGTTGTAAGATATATTTTCACATGATTAATTGAATTTGGTCTTTACATCCGACTTGCCCTACACACAACTGAACAATTGAATGTGATATTGATAATCAGGTGCGAAAGTGTGTCTTCTTTACCACCCGTTAATCCTTCACGCCCGCAGGCAATTATTAAAGCGTGGACTAGCATGTCACCTGTTGTGACATGGCAAAATTGCGACGTGTGAGGTGTTAAAGTGTTCTTCTCTTTTATTTTACTCCCTTCTTTCATTCTTAAGCTAAGCAGAATCATATTCTTGTCGAAAATATTGGGGCGGCGGTCGCCTCCCCTGCCGCCCCTGTTCCGACGGCCATGTTATCAACAAACGGTTTTTATTTACTTATTCAAACTGATAGTTAAACATCGTATGTAGAAATTAATTACGAATTGCGTTTGGAGACAAATCTTGATCGACGCAAACTGTTATTACTTTTAATATGGATTGTAAGCAAAATAAAATCAACAAAAATACTTGATATCGACTTTCCGGATTTTGTTAGGTGCTTATCATGCTCTGTTTTTACTGACTTCTTCAAACCGATAGTTAAACATCGTATATAGAAATTTATTACAAATTGCGTTAGGGGAAAATTTTTGATCGACACAAAATGTTATAACTTTTAAGATGTATTATATGCAAAATAAAATCGAACAATGATACTTGATATCGTCTTTTCTGAACTTGTTATGTGCTTATCATGCTTATAAACACTGGGCTTTATCATATTTCTTCAAACCGAGAGTATATCTTCGAATGTAGAAATTTATTACAAATTGCGTTAGGGGAAAAACTTTGATCCACGCAAAATGTTATACCTATTAAGTTGTATAATATACAAAATAAATTCGAACAGTGATACTTGATATCGTCTTTTCTGAACTTGTTAGGTGCTTATCATGCTTATAAACAATGGGTTTTATCATGTTTCTTTAAAACGAGAGTATATCGTCGAATATAGAAATTTATTACAAATTGCGTTAGGGGAAAAATTTGATCGACGCAAAATGTTATAACTTTTTTAAGGTTTATTATATGCAAAATAAAATCGAACAGTGATACTTGATATCGTCTTTTCTGAACTTGTTAGGTGCTTATATGCTTATAAACACTTGGTTTTAACATATTTCTCCAAACCGAGAGTATATCTTCGAATGTAGAAATTTATTACAAATTGCGTTAGGGGAAAAATTTTGATCGACGCAAAATGTTATAGAACAGAACAGAACAGAACAAACCTGTATTAAAGTCAGACAAGACCCAGGCCATACGCAGATGGCATGAGGGCTGTTAACAAAAAAGATACCATTACAAATAATGACGTCACAATATATGGTTATAACTATATATGATTCATTCAGAAACTGAAATATTATATATTATATATTATATATAAGGATATATAAGGTTCTTATAATGTTCCAAATACCTGTAAAATTGGTACAAAGGCGTAGTTACGGGAGCACACAAGGGGAGAGAATTCCTGTAATAATTAATAGCAAAAAGAGGTGGGTTGAGTTTTCACGGAGAGAGCATCGGTTACTAAGAAAAAAAAATACAGTACATATTGTTCATTACTGCCAACCGGGCGCTTAGCAAAGCGGAATCAACGTAAATTCAACGTCATAACGTTGGATTAGCGTCGATTCAACTTAAACGCCATGCGCCCGCTGGGTATACAATTGAAATTTAGCACATATCAATTTTATGTCAATTTTACGTCTGAGGGAACATGATAAGACACAAAGCATACTTTCCAGAACATAAGAAACACCTTACAAAATATATTTGAGTTGATAAACAAATTAAGGACATCTACTGTAACAAATGCTCGTGCAAGGCGAGCTAAACTACCAAAGCATGTTAGACGGTCCCACTTTACAGAGGTAGTGCAATCACAACTGCCATTTATTTATGAATCAAATCACGTGCTTCTTCTCTGTCTGCAGTACCTCCGCAATGGAACATTATAAAACCCTTTTCGAAGTAAGGATATTATATCAAAAGAGCAGGTATTACAGTTGAAGATATACATGTATGTTGCCTTATGCTAGATTATTTTAAAGATATGACACTAAAATAACCTTTTTCTAACTTTACAATCGCACTGAATACCACCAAACAATTTTGATGCAGTCATTCTCTATTCACAGGATCAGTAAAAAATTATCCCATCTAAATAAGATATGACCTTTCTACAGTACAAATAACTGCTGTCACGTTGGAGGTTTAAAATAACTTTTAGGCAACCCACTGGGCGCAAAGCACTGAATCAACATTGAACAAACGCCGATTCAACGTCATGGCGTTGAATCAACGTCGATCCAATGTCGACTGCAGACCTAAATGCCGGGCGCACGCCGGGATAGTACAGTCATTTTTCAAATCCGCGTCATTTACAAATAACAGAGCATATAGCTTTATGATATCCTTTGATCCGTCTTTGTAACAGGGCTTACAACCTTTCAACATGTTCAATACTATACTGACCTCTGGGGTCTATGACCTTTCACCAGTATGCATATCATGAAAGTTTACGATAAAGTCATTTCCAGTTTGCCACCCTTTGACAGTTATATGCATCAATGAGGGTTCACGGCCCTTCAAAGGTTTATTCAATCATATGAGTCTTCCGACCCTCAACAGTTATACAGACCACTAAGGACCTGCCATCCCTCGGCACGTCACACTAACCCTTATAGGTTTACAACCCCTCAACAGTTAATTAGATCATAGGAGGTTTAAAGACTTTCAACAGTTGCACAAATCTTTGAAGGCTTACGTCCCTTCAACAGTAATAAAGACCATTGAGGACCTATGAGCCCTCAACAAATAACATTAACCCTTAAAAGTTTGAAACCCCTAAACAGTCAGTCAGATCAAAGAATCCTTTCAACAGCTGTATAAGTCCTTATAACTTTTAAGATGTAATATGTGCAAAATAAAATCGAACAGTGATACTTGATATCGTCTTTTCTGAACTTGTTATGTGCTTATACGCTTAAAAACACTGGGCTTTATCATATTTCTTCAAACCGAGAGTATATCTTCGTATGTAGAAATTTATTGCAAATTGCGTAAGGGGAAAAATTTTGATCGACGCAAAATGTTATAACTTTATTACATTTTGCGTTGTTATAACATTTTGCGTGGTGACAAAGCACGCCACATAGAGAAATAAGATAGCCCACCGCCGTTGTGCATTACTGTTGGTACAAAACTTAAAATACGGAACATGCCATACTGTATTAGCCTGCATTTGACCTCAGCCTCAGCCCTCCTGAACATTTAACTGACTCAGATTACTTGTCATTTTACTTGCAGTTGGCGTCAGAAGCACAGAAAACTAAAGAAAGTTCTGACACTGGAGTTTCCGTCCCCATTGTAAAGGACGATCAAGGAGAAGCACCAGCCTCAGATAGTTCAGGTAAAAAAGGGATGGTGAAGCGAGTAATAATCAGATTGCAGTTTGCAGGAGAACATGAATCCCCATCACCTGAGAGTCTTTTTAGCTCACCTGAGCCGAAGGCTCACAAGGTGAGCTTATAGTATAGGTTTGGTCCATCGTCCGTCGTACGTCGTACGTCGTCCGTCGTCCGTTCACACTTTTAAGCATTAATGTCTGCTAAAGTAGCTGGCCAATCTTGATCAAATGTTATGTGTAGCATGGTTATGGTGGGGGAATGATTGCATATAGTTTGGGGACAGATTAGTTTAAAACTGTGGTTACCATGGCAACAAAAATGTCCTATAGACTTATAATGGGGAAAATGTTGTCCGGACCCTAGCTTCTTCACTTATAATTACAACTTCTTGTAACTTGCAGGTATCCAGGACAGCCGAAACATCTTTGACCAGTTCGAATTTGAGCCAGGTTGAATCATTCTTTTTAGAGTTACTTGCCCTTGAGCAATAAAATATATAATGGGGAAGATGTTGTCCGGGCCCTAGCTTCTTCATATTTGATTCAACTTCTTGTAACTTGCAGGTATCCAAGACAGTCAAAACATTCCGGACCAGTTCGAATTTTGGCCAGGTTGGATCATTCTTTTCAGAGTTACCTGCCCTTGAGCGATAGAATATTTTCCCATAGACTTATAATGGGGAAAATGTTGTCCGGGCTCTAGCTTCTTCATTTTTAATCGCAACTTCTTGTGAGTTGCAGATATTGAGGACAGCCAAAACACCTTGGACTAATTTGAAATTGAGCCAGGTTGAATCATTCGTTTCAGAGTTACTTGCCCTTGAGCAATAAAATATTTCCCCATAGACTTTGTCATCGCTCATGCACCTTGATTTGTGGACCAAATTCGATTTAATTTCACACAAGTGATTAGTATGACAATATCTTGGACAAGTTCGCGTTTCAGCATTCTTTGGTCAAGGTCAAGGTCACAGTGGCTATTTTTAGAAAACCTTGTCATCGCTCAAGCACCTTCATTTGTGGACCCAACTCAATTTAATTTCACACAAGTGATTAGTATGGCAATATCTTGAACAAGTTCGCTTTTCAGCGTTCTGGAGTCAAGGTCAAGGTCACAGTGGCTATTTTTAGAAAACATTGTATCCCTCTAGCGCCTTCATTTATGGACTGATTTTCATTAAAACTTTCTAGAAAAACCTTGTCATCGCTCTAGTGCCTTCATTTATGGACCAATTTCGATTTAACCTTACACAAGTGATAAGTATGGCAATACCTTGGGCAAGTTTGCATTTCAGAGTTCTGGGTCAAGGTCAAGGTCACGGTGGCTATTTTTGGAAAAACTTTGTCATCGCTCTAGCGCCTTCATTTATGGACAGATTTTGATTTAACTTCACACAAATGAACAAGTTTGCTTTTCAGCATTCTAAGGTCAAGGTCACAGTTGCTATTTTTAGAAAAACTTTGTCATCGCTCTGGCAACTTCATTTATGGACCGATTACACAAATGTTTAGTATGACAATATCTTGAACAACTTGTTTCAGCGTTCTATGGTCAAGGTCACAGTTGCTTTTTTTAGAAAACCTTTGTCATTACCCTGGCGACTTCATTTATGGACCGATTTTGATTTAACTTCACACAAATGTTCAAAAAAAAAACTTGAGTACTCTCTAGAGGGCACAGTTTTGTTCCTATCTTTATTCAGAATGTTTATTTCTATGTAATTTATAACAAGGTGCTCTAGTGACCTCCTTTATTAACCAGTTTTTTAACCAGAATAACTTTACAGCTGTATTGGATTTGTTTGACATCAAAATCGCACTCTTCTAAAACCATTGGTTCAAGGTTTGTAACAAATGAGTGAAGTGACAAAATGTGTCTGTTGACAGTAGGACAGTAGGACAGTTGTGTTCAGAAGAATCGAAATGCAAATAGTGCATGGTTCTGTCAGCTTGTTTTCGCAGCTACCTCAACCGTAGCGCTTCTATTCTGTTTAATCACATAACTTTCAAGGGTGTTGGGCACCACAACATTCGTGTTATAGCTGTGCTGGAAAATTCCATTCCGTTTACTTTTTAAATATCGCCTTTTCGCCTCCCTTCTTCTTCTGTTCGCCTCTTCTTCTTTTCCCTGTCACTGTGTCCTTGTATGTCATAGTTATTATACATATTGTTTCGCACATTCAAATTGAAATTATCTGTCACAGTTTTCTCAGAAATATTCGAAATAGTATCATCAAATTAGACTGTATGAGGAAAATAGGTTGTTTTACTGTTTGATTGAGAATCGGGTTTATGGATCTTATTCCTCTCTTTTCTTGTCTCATGGTGTATTATGTTTTTTACGTTCTAAATTATCCCTAATTAAACTGAGTAGCAAATTTACTATGGGGAGAAAGATAATGGATATATAAAAGGAAGAGTTAGTGTAAATGCGCTCGATACTCAAACTCACAATACAACAAGTTGTAGTCCTTATGTTTACCATGTTGAAGATTCTAGCTTTGCTTGCTTACTCGGAAAACACTGACACAAAACTTACTATAGAAAAACAGTCAAAACGATAAATAAATTGAAAATGTGAGCATTAGTCCATTTTTCAATTCAACAATACAACCATTTTTTAATATAATTACCAAGTTCAAAGATCCGAGCTTGAAAAGAAAACTGTGACACAAAATTTCAATGTGCCTAATCACGGTGCATAACCATATCGGACGCTATCTGTGACAATCTGCGTTACTTGACTCTATCTGTGAGTGCTACGGACTCTATTTGTTACTTGCCATGGACGCTTCGGCGATTCAGTCGAAGAAAAAGGGACAAACCGTGTAAGTACTGGGTTTCATGGTTTCCACGGAACACATACCTTATTTTTCCTAATATTTCCGTCGATATAAGTCAGCTAGCGATGTTCAGTGCTTGTCATCAGTGAAATCAAATGCAGCGTGATAGTGCAGGAGCGTACATGGCCCATGAGAACAAGGAAAAACTCAGTGTTTTTATTTGTAGGTAATGAATTTTGTCCTTAATTTACGAAGATAATTATGTTCTTGATAATTTACACATGTCGTTAGGTGCATAAATAAAATCTTTACGTAAATATCAATGTTTAAAGGACACCACCCATTATTTTCAATGTTCCGGATTCTATTTGTGTCTCCGAAATAATGTAATTTTATGCCAACGGACAGATGTTGTCCTCAAGGCAACGGACTATACTTGTGATCAGCGGACCTTACTTGTGATGTTTGTTTTCTCTTTTTTTCAGCCAAAAACGTCGTAAAAGATCAAACTTGTGGTTGCATCAGCCAAAACGGCGAAGGCTAAGTCCCGAATTTGAAAAAAGTCCTGCGGTGCATGCTCAATTCGTGTCCACAGAAGATTGCCACAATGAGGCAATGTCACCCACAACGGTTCACTCAAAAGATGTAAAGGAAGTTGACAGTGCCCTCTCCATTTATGGGTTTCTTTGACCTAATATCATGCAATAGTAACACCAACCTATAGATGTTGTTCATAATAAACCGCAACTCTAGGTGTCCACCACCGTTTGTACTTATAACTATTCTATTCATTCTATTCTATCCCATAACCTTACTAGGTTGTTGGTGCACCACAGATGACTTCGAAACAATCCCTTTCCACCTTGTCCCGTCTTCAGCTGCCCTAGCCGAGCTGGCAAAATCCATTCCTGTCCACTCCTTGAAATTGTCTCCCACCTCCTCCTCCGTCCACCCCCCCCCCCTCCTCTTTCACTGTGTCCTGAAGAATTATCTTTGCTAAACCAGAAGACCTTGAGACGTGCCAAACCACCCCAGCCCCCGCCTCCCGACCAGCTTCAGGAGCCCATCATATTCTCCAATGGCTGCTTGGGTCTTCCTTCGAACCACCTCATTGGTTATATGGTCCTTGTACGAAATGTTCAGTAACCTTGGGTAGCATCTCATTTCAAAGGCATTCTTTTCTCTAACTCTGCTGTCAAGGCCCACGATTCACAGGCATACAGAAATATGGAAATGACAAGGGAGCGCATAAGTCTCACCCTTGATCCAAGAGACATGCCGCTATCTCCAAATTGGTTTCAGCTTGGTAAGAGCTGCAGTGGCTTGTGCAATCCTTGAGAGAACCTCCTGTTTTGAGCCATCACCTGAGACAACTGACCCAAGGCAGTATCCAGCTTCTACCCTTTTACCTTGATCTCCCTCTGGATGCCATCTGCGCTTTTCGTCATCAGTTTGGTCCTCTCAGCACTGATCTCCATCTTACACCTTGTGCAGGTTTGGTCGAGACTTTCAACTAGAGCCTCTAGTTCCTGCTCTTCCTCAGCTAGAACGTCTATGTCATCGGCAAACCGCAGATTGGCAATGTCTTTGCCGCCCGTCATCGGCAAACCGCAGATTGGCAATGTCTCTGCCGCCCATGCCAACATCCCCCCGCCACATTCTTCCAGAGTATCAGACATGATCCGTTCGAGAAAAATGTTGAAGAGGGTGGGTGACAGAAGACATCCTTGTCTTACTCCAACTTCTGAACCATTCTTCTGTGCTGCTATTGATCAGTATTTTCTATAAAAGGGTTATCCTTTGGAAGCAAGGATCTCACCAAAGAACTGAAAACTGTCGAGTGTACAAGTTTTCTGGGCCAGACTAGCTAGTTTCGGCCAATTAGGCCTCATCAGTGACCCTCAAATATTTTTAAAGTTCTACAATGGAATCAATGATCCCAAAGGACTAGAAAATAAAGTCTAGGACTGCACTTGTAGCCTTGTCGTACAGCTGCTCAATGGTGCAAACTAGACCTGCACCGACATTGCACCCCCGCATGGTGGCCCATAAGGCTGCATGCCATACCCTGTCAAAGGCTTTTTTGAAATCAATGAAGACACAGCACAGATTCTGCTGATGTTGGAGACACTTTATACACAGGACTGTAAGGCTGAAGATCTGTTCCGTGGTGCTCCTTCCCGCTCGGAACCCAGCCTGTTCCTCAGCGATTATCTCTTCGGCTTGTGGTGTTCCGTGGTGCTCCTTCCCGCTCTGAACCAAGCCTGTTCCTCAGCGATTATCTCTTCGGCTTGTGGTTTAAGCCTGTTCAAGATGACTTTCAGCATGGCTTATAACTGCAGCTGCAAAGAAACGTTGATTCATTTCTTCGGCTTTGAGGTGACCAAAACCCTCTGAAGAGGAATCAATCAATCATGAACGATATCTAAATAGAAATCTGCCTCGTGTTGATACCATTTTCGAATCACTAGACAAATGTAGACCCATGCTTCTAAAGCACAGATAGTTTCCGATGATATTGGCAGATAGAGTCCTGTGTGAAGCATGATTAGCCGCTGATAGAGTCTTGTGCCAGGCGCATATAGCATCCGGTGCCATTGTATAAGGTAAAAAAATCCGATTTTCTTCCAAAAGGATATATTCTTTCAACTCAGAGTTTTACAAAATTTTAAATTCATTCATTAGGGTCAAACTTATCCAACCGATCTGTTTTCTTTCCATTGCGTTCGCAACTGATCGGCGTTCAAAGTGGACACACTCTTCAAAATTGTCAAATCTTGACATTCATTCCAGCTTGTAGACTCGAAAGTATATACGAATTAGGCATAACAGCTATAGATACTGGAAGGCACGGATGTCTGATGTTCCGTGCACCTTATGCCCCATAAGAAAATGTGTTGCTTACAATTATATTAGAGTTTATTAACAGCCACCCTTACCTCGTTTTCCATTTTGGGACGGATAGAATCCTAAACTAACGCAAATAGACTCCGAAATACACAGATAGAGTCCAGTTTTCACATATAGCGTCCGATATGGTTATGCACCGTGCTAATAGGAAAAGAAAGAAAGACAAAAAGGTTAGATAAATATAAACAATGAGCCCAGTTTTCAATCCCACATTGCAAACATTCTTCATATGTCAACCAAATTTCGCGATTCTAGCTTGCGTACTCATCATAGGTCTTATCCGTGATAAGTGTTTTCCTGTTATTATTCACCGATGGGCTTGGAAACCTTCATGCGGACAAAACAGCTAACTAAATAATTCGACCTACCGCAGAAGCAGAGGGCGAGAGTTTGGGATCTGTAAAACTAGCTTAAACCCTCAGTAATCATTTACTGTCCTTTCCAAGGCGGCGCTTCCGTTGTGGCTCCACAGTGTTACATTGTTGCAATACATTTCTTGAAATTTTGTCATTTTTATGCCCCCGCCATTAAAAATGGGTGGGGGACATATAGTATCACTGCTGTCCGTACGTACGTAAGTAGCGTAGCATACGTCCCGGACGAAATGGTTTCCGTTCAATATCTTTTGAAAGCATTGGTGTATTGAATTCATATTTCATACACAGCTATATAATCATAAAATACAGGTCAAGTTCGATGTTGGGCAAATTCGTCGATTATTGTGGGAGTTATGGCCCTTTTTCGACTTTATTTTGTACGAAAAAATAGTTTCCGTTCGATATTTTTTAAAAGCATTGGTGTATTGAATTCATATTTCATACACAGGTATATAATCATAAAATACAGGTCAAGTTCCATGTTGGGCAAAATCCGTTGATTATTGTGGGAGTTATGGCCCTTTTTCGACTACATTTTATATGAAAAAATGGTTTCCGTTCCATATCTTTTGAAAGCATTGGTGTATTGAATACATTTTTCTGATACACAGGTATATAGTCATTTAATACAGGTAAAGTTCGAAGTTGGGTAAAATCCGTCGATTATTGTTTGAGCTATGGCCCTTTTTCGACTTTATTTTGTATGAAGAACTGGTTTCCGTTCATTATCTTTTGAAAGCATTTGTGTATTGAATTCATATTTCATACACAGGTATATAATCATAAAATACTGGTCAGGTTTGATGTTGGGCAAAATTTGTCAATTAATGTGGGAGTTACTGCCATTTTACGACTTCATTTTGTATGAAAAAAATGGTTTCCGTTCCATATCTTTTGAAAGCATTGGTGTATTGAATTCATATTTCAAACACAGCTATATAATCATAAAATACGGGTCAAGTTCGATGTTGGGCAAATTCGTCGATTATTGTGTGAGTTATGGCCCTTTTTCGACTTTATTTTGTACGAAAAAATAGTTTCCGTTCGATATTTTTTAAAAGCATCGGTGTATTGAATTCATATTTTATACACAGGTATATAATCATAAAATACAGGTCAAGTTCCATGTTGGGCAAAATCCGTTGATTATTGTGGGTGTTATGGCCCTTTTTCGACCACATTTTATATGAAAAAATGGTTTCCGTTCCATATCTTTTGAAAGCATTGGTGTATTGAATACATTTTTCTGATACACAGGTATATAGTCATTTAATACAGGTCAAGTTCGATGTTGGGTAAAAGTAAAAAGTATGCAAAGACCAGGAACTGAAACAATCAAAATCCAAATCCAGCCCTCAAACCATAGTTGGAAACAACTAAGATTACAAATAATCAAGATACAGAGAACGTATGGCCAACCGAGTGAGCAGCTTGTTCCCAAAAGGTGGCCACTCAGCAACCCAAACCGAACCAAAAATAATAAGAACATACATAAGGTAAAACATCACAGAAACTCTGACACCAAAAACAGGCAACAGAGAACCACAACATAACTACCGCCTTGGAACGGTCAGTA
Source organism: Ctena decussata (assembly GCA_963989385.1). Classification (NCBI taxonomy): domain Eukaryota; kingdom Metazoa; phylum Mollusca; class Bivalvia; order Lucinida; family Lucinidae; genus Ctena; species Ctena decussata. The sequence goes on from OZ022498.1 coordinate 127,581,282, forward strand.
ATGAATTACTGGGGGGGGGGGGGGGGGGGGGGGGGGGGGCTTAAATCGATTTTACGGGCCAAACCTCACCCTCAGTTTCTGAAGTGGTACAAAACATTTAATTGGTTGTTCGGTTCGCATGATAACCCTCTAACTCGTCAATGAATCATCACGGTAAACACATAAATCAAATTTCAACACCATGAAGAAGCAAAGACGAGGACTCAACAGATACAACGGGCCGTCTGACAGGTGGAGATCCCTGGCCTGCCAAATCCGTCGATTATTGTTGGAGCTATGGCCCTTTTTCGACTTTATTTTGTATGAAGAACTGGTTTCCGTTCATTATCTTTTGAAAGCATTAGTGTATTAAATTCATATTTCATACACAGGGATATAATCATAAAATACAGGTCAAGTTTGATGTTGGGCAAAATTTGTCGATTAATGTGGGAGTTACCGCCATTTTACGACTTCATTTTGTATGAAAAAAATGGTTTCCGTTCCATATCTTTTGAAAGCATTGATGTATTGAATTCATATTTCAAACACAGCTATATAATCATAAAATACGGGCCAAGTTCGATGTTGGGCAAATTCGTCGATTATTGTGTGAGTTATGGCCCTTTTTCGACTTTATTTTGTACGAAAAAATAGTTTCCGTTCGATATTTTTTAAAAGCATCGGTGTATTGAATTCATATTTTATACACAGGTATATAATCATAAAATACAGGTCAAGTTCCATGTTGGGCAAAATCCGTTGATTATTGTGGGAGTTATGGCCCTTTTTCGACTACATTTTATATGAAAAAATGGTTTCCGTTCCATATCTTTTGAAAGCATTGGTGTATTGAATACATTTTTCTGATACACAGGTATATAGTCATTTAATACAGGTCAAGTTCGATGTTGGGTAAAAGTAAAAAGTATGCAAAGACCAGGAACTGAAACAATCAAAATCCAAATCCAGCCCTCAAACCATAGTTGGAAACAACTAAGATTACAAATAATCAAGATACAGAGAACGTATGGCCAACCGAGTGAGCAGCTTGTTCCCAAAAGGTGGCCACTCAGCAACCCAAACCGAACCAAAAATAATAAGAACATACATAAGGTAAAACATCACAGAAACTCTGACACCAAAAACAGGCAACAGAGAACCACAACATAACTACCGCCTTGGAACGGTCAGTAATGAATTACTGGGGGGGCTTAAATCGATTTTACGGGCCAAACCTCACCCTCAGTTTCTGAAGTGGTACAAAACATTTAATTGGTTGTTCGGTTCGCATGATAACCCTCTAACTCGTCAATGAATCATCACGGTAAACACATAAATCAAATTTCAACACCATGAAGAAGCAAAGACGAGGACTCAACAGATACAACGGGCCGTCTGACAGGTGGAGATCCCTGGCCTGCCAAATCCGTCGATTATTGTTGGAGCTATGGCCCTTTTTCGACTTTATTTTGTATGAAGAACTGGTTTCCGTTCATTATCTTTTGAAAGCATTAGTGTATTGAATTCATATTTCATACACAGGGATATAATCATAAAATACAGGTCAAGTTTGATGTTGGGCAAAATTTGTCGATTAATGTGGGAGTTACTGCCATTTTACGACTTCATTTTGTATGAAAAAAATGGTTTCCGTTCCATATCTTTTGAAAGCATTGATGTATTGAATTCATAATTTATACCCAGGTATATAATCATAAAATACAGGTCAAATTCGATGTTTGGTAAAATCCGTCAATTATGATGGGAGTTATGGCCCTTTTTCGACTTGATTTCATACAGTAATGTTTTTTTTTTGTTAGTTTTTGAAAAGTTACTTGTTTCCGGGCTATTTCTTTGGGAAAGTTGCATGGCAACCATTTCTGTGATAAGATGCAGAATGTTATCACATATCACAGTCATTACACCCCCCTTCCAACTCCGACACACACACACACACACACACACACACTATTCTTGATCCAAGAAGCACAGTACATCTGCCCAAGGAAAACAATAAAACATGTACCACAGAAGTCTGCCTTTGTGAACCTAGTTATGATACAAGTTCCAAGGAAAACAATAAAACATGTACCACAGAAGTCTGCTTTTGTGAACCTAGTTATGATACACGTCCCAAGGAAAACAATAAAACATGTACCACAGAAGCCTGCCTTTGTGAACCTAGTTATGATACAAGTGCCAGTACCTTAAACAAGGCGCCGTCTTACTTAGAGCACTAGGCGGGGGCATCCCTGTCCTGTGGACACATTTCTAGTTATGCGCTGTTTTGCCTTTCGGTTTTTGATGGTAGGCTTTGGGATTGATTGTATTCATTTCTGATCTTTGCCTATCTTTTTATTTAACTTTTTGTGTATATATATAGTCAGGGAGCTCATATATGTGTATCAGTTTTTGAGTTCATAGTAACTTTAGTATAATTAAAACTCATGCTTTGCCTGAGCCTTCTGGTCAGTGGTCATGAGTGGTCCACTATATCTTGGGCACGGCATTTGAAAGAGCCAGTCCTTCTCCTTTTCTCTGATTCGATTACCACTTACACGGTGCATAACCATATCGGACGCTATCTGTGAAAATCTGCGTTACTTGACGCTATCCCTGAGTGTTACGGACTCTATTTGTGACTTGCCGTGGACGCGTCGGCGGTTCAAGCGAATAAAACGGAACAAAACGTGCTAGTACTGGAATTCATAGTTTGCACTGAACACATACCTTATTTTTCCCCATATTTCCGTCGATATTATTCAGCCATCGATGTCCAGTGCTTGTCATCAGTGAAATCAAATGCAGCGCGATAGCGCATGGGCGTACACCACCAATGAAAGCAAAGAGAAACTCAGTTTTTTGTTTGTATGTAGTGAATTTTGTCCTTAATTTACAATGATAATTGTGTTCTTGATGATTTACACTTATCGTTATGTGTATAAATGAAATCTTTACCTTAATATCAATGTCTAAAGGACGCCAACCATTATTTTCAATGTTCCGGACTCTATTTGTGTCTCCGAAATAATGTAATTTTATGCCAACGGACAGATGTTGTCCTCAAGGCAACGGACTATACTTGCGAGCAGCGGACCATACTTGTGATGTATGCATGTTTTCTTTTTCAGCCAAAAACGCCACAAAAGATAAAATTTGTGGTTAAACAGAAATTATCTATGAAAGGAAAGATATTTTTTTAAACGAAAGCTATTGATATATCTCAAACGAAAGATATGAGTGATTCAACTTTATTGTTAGGGATATAATTATGCAAACCACATATCCACCGCACTAAGCAACAGCAAAGACTTGGTTGATTATGATGAGCTTTCATACAACTATCGGATTTGCAATCATTTAATTAGGAGTGGATCACTTACTGCACAGTTGTATAATTGAGAGCAAGCTTTACTAATAAAGTTGGTGTGTTTTTTTCGTTTGAAAGATAGCTCTATATCCGTAGTTTTAAAGATTACCTTTCCTTTTACTACACATCGGACCAGAAAATTTAAGAACTTTGCACAGATGGCAACTCTTATCTGACCCAGGTGCTACAGTGTGGGAAATACTAAGTGCTAGGCTGAAGATAGAACGTCTTGCTCAAGGACTGAATACGTGCGGCCTCTCTTAGAGATCGCACTCGCGACCCTTCGATCTCAAGTCAGACGTACTACAATATACAACACTGTTTATGTAGAGCTCTCCTGGATATTGTAGAGCAAAATCCATGGAAGCCACATTGTTTTTTTTTTTTTTTTTTTTTTAGCTCACCTGAGCCAGTGGCTCTGGGGGAGCTTATAGGATGGTAAGGCTCCGTCGTCCGTCGTCGTCCGTCAACAATTCCAAACGACTTCTCCTCTGAAACCACTGGGCCGCTTGTACCCAAAGTTCATGTAGAGCCTCTAGGGGGGCGGGGAAAGGAAAAGTTGTTCAAACAGTCCTGGTCACGTAACCAACTTGGCCGCATCGCCCATACATGGTAAAACCTTTAAAAATCTTCTTATCCAGAGCCCATAGGCGGATGGCCCCGAAACTTGGTATGCAGCATTGAATACGCGAGTACTACCGAGATTATTCAAAGGACCTCTGACGGTTGTAATGTTAATTTGCCTATAAAAATAGTCAAAATTAAATTTTTGATATGCCAAAGAATTTCTCTTGAAATTTGTTGCTCTCAACTTCCCCTAACTGGCCATGAATTTAATTTCTGATTACTTTGCACATAGACTTCAATTTTTGGTGGAAAAAGCCAAATTTTGTAATTAAACGTAATGGAAACAGGAAAAGTTTTTTAAAGATACTTTTCCCCCCGTGCCTCAGCTAGCCACTTTGCATGTATGTGTGTACTATCATAATACACATTATATGTAAGTGGCTTGCTGAGGCACGGGGGGGGGGGGGGAAAGATAGTCTACAGCTGAAAAAGTGGGTGGGGTACTTACACCCTTTATACGAACGAACGAACGAACATATACTTTATTACACTCAAGTCTGAACAGACATATGAGGTTATGACAAACATATGTACAATATGAACATGGTAGTTATGAATACAATAACACATATGCAATTGCTGACAAGAAAGTATACAGAGGGAAGTTTTGGTTTTATGGTATAACATATTTGTTGAGCAAGTCACGGTCGAGAGTGCGTGGGGGTGAGGTAATGGACACAAAAATAGTACATGTCGTGTAAGAAGGATGACGAGATGAGGCGGGTTGGGATGCAAATACTCGTTAAACAGGAAGAAAAGGCAATATAAGACAGTACGTGATCCATGTATATGTGAGATGTGTTAATAATGGATGGATAGATAATACATATGTACAGAGTATGAGACAGTTCAAACTTCTAAGAAATAGCGAAGAAAAAAAAAAAAAAAAAAGAACGAATAATCATACATACAGTGTTCCACTTATAAATAAATATGAATAAGCGCCACGCATTCGATTTCAAACTGTTCCGATGCCGACAACTACAAGACCGTTCCAAGGACCAATCCGTACGCACCATGTAAGTCCAATGTTCGGACTTGCATTGAACGTACAAATGATCGACCAAGAGATCACTTCGGGATGCATCGAAAAGACATATTCCCACTCGAATGCGTAGTGTGTATTCAGTACTGAATAGTTCCGTTCATCTTTCAAATTCACGTGCAGTCCGGCTAAAGCAAGGTTACTAGGCCACGCGGTTTAAACATTTACATTCTTTCGAAGGAATATAACCACAACGGACAGGTAAGAAGTAGTATCTTATACCGCAGTTGTGCATTTTTTCGCGGAAGTGAAAGTTCTTAGGAGTTATATATCATACCAACTCAAAACCATGATAAGCAAACTCCGCGAAAATCAACGCAACTACGGTTGTAGAAGATATCTAAAAATAGGCTAAAGTCCTTAGTACTGAAAAAATATTGCATAATATCAGTAACAGTAGTGTGTACGTCAGTTTTAGCATAGTTATCAATTAAGATTTTGATATCTTAGAAAACCAAATAAATGGACTTATTTTCAGAGACTGAAAAATTCACATACCCCTCTTGATAAAATTGGTCTATGTTAGTCTAGAGGCATGATAATTTTTCAAAATTACTGTTAAAATGTCTTTATAGTACACAAGGCTACATTTTATTAATGCCAAATATTTCAACTTTTGCTGCCCGAGGAAGGTGCAGTAATTTGTCGAAAAATGGGCAAATATGCATTGATACTGTCAGAGGTCCTTATAACCGTGGGTTGACCTTGACCTTTTTTACGGTAAGTTCAAATTTGCTTTCTGCAGGTTTCATATGGGAAAATGCTAGAACATAAGATTTCTTGGAAACTGTTGAAGATTTTGACCTGAAAATTGGTATATACAGTCATTTTATTTAGTACATGAACATTTTGGCATACAAGAGGTCAAGGTCGTTCTTTGACCTTTGACCCTGGTCTCTCATAATTTGACAATTTCACACATCTCCTCGAAAGCCAGTGGGCTAATTGTAACATATAGTGCCTGTAGGGGGCAGGAGAACGAAAAGTTGTTCACAAGGTCCTGGTCACATGACCAACATGGCCGCTCGTCCACTTTTAAAAATCCTCTTCTCCAGAACCAAAAGGCAGATGGCCTTGAAACTTGGTATGAAGCATCAGGTACACAATACTACCAAGGTTGTTCAAATTATGACCTTGGGTTGAGCTTGACCTTTTTTATGGTGAGGCCAAATTTGCTTTCTGGAGCTTTTATATGGGAAAATGAAACATAAGATTTCTTGGAAACTGTTTAAGTTTTTGACCTGAAAATTGGTATATACAGTCATCTTAATGGATACATGAAAATTTATGCGCACAAGAGGTTAAAGTCATTCTTTGACCCTGGTCTTTCATATTTTGACAATTTCACACATCTCCTCAGAAGCCACAGGGCCACTTGTAACCAAATTTCATATAGAGCCTCCGGGGCTGAGGGAACGAAACTTTGTTCAAACTGTCTGGGTTTCATGACCAACATGGCCGCCATGCCCATATATGGCAAAAACCTTTATAGATCTTCTTCTGCAGAACCAAATGATTGATAGCCTAGAAACTGGGTATGTAGCACCAGGTACTTGAGTACTATCAAGATTGTTCAAATGATAGCCTTGGGCTGACCTTGACTTTTTAAGGCAAGGTCAAAAAGCATGGAAAAATGGTAGAACATTAGATTTCACGGTAAAGTTAGAGGAATTTTGCCTAAAAATTGGTATATACAGTCATCTTAATTAGTACATTGAAGATTTGCAGGTACAAGAGGGAAAGGTCATTTTTTGACCTCTGACCCATGTCTCTTGTATTTTGACAATTTCAGACGTCTCCTCAAAAGCCACTGGGCTAATTGTGATCAAATTTCATATAGCCTCCAGGGGCTGAGGGAATGAAAATTTATTCAAGCGGTCTAGGTCACATGACCTACATGGTCACCATACTCAGGTGAGCGATTCAGGGCCTCATAGCCCTCTTGTTTTCAGTTGAAAGGACATTTTTTCAAAGGTGGCACTTTTGGGTCTTTACTGTCTGCTGTTTCAATAGTATAACGTTCGTAGAAGGCACATACAAGCATGAGTGATTCTGTACACTGATTTATGCCTACGCTATCAGAACTTCTGAAGACAGATTTTCTTGAGGCCCAGCAGATCGGCAGAGTTTACACATATCAGAGGGACCGACAGACAGACAAGAGTGACAGAGAGACAGACAGACAAACCGACAGACAGATCGGTGGACACATGCGTGTGTGTGAACCGCGTCATGACAAAACATGCTTTGTGCGCATGCTGACACCAAAGCTTGCAAATAAGCCTACGCATCCGCGCAGCCTGATCAGCGTATCTTTCATCACTGCATGAATATCACAAAGTTTGTAGTCAGCCAAAAGACTAGATTCCAACCAGCTCGGGTGACTCCGTAGACAACTACATGTGTAAAGGCTTGCCCTTTCATAAGCCTATTTCAGGCATCTAACGTGAAAAGCACGTCATATCGTCGACGTGACACAATGAAGACGTCAGTGCATACTTGTGTAAATGTATGGTGTTACATCCAACGTCGTGTGACTGCTGTGGAACAACGGAACGCTTTGTTTGTTCTTCATCCAGCTTTTCGTGTGTGTAACTTCGGTGTTTCGAGTAGCCCCATCCCCTCTCCACCCCCCCCCCCACCCTCTTTCCCCCCATGACACAAAAACGTTTATCATCAATTACTTTGTCAAAATGAAACTTAATTTCAGCGTACACGTCGAAACTAGTTCATGGACGAGTATTGATACATGTTAGAAACCTGTTGTCGGCAGAAGAAGGGTCACCGGGAACAATAACAAAATATGGACCACCCTTGGACTATTTTATATTCTTTTTCAACATTTTAAAGTATGGTAGTCCCCCCCCCCCCACCCCCCCACATTTGACCGTATGACTCTGGCTTTTCGATGACTGATAACTGATATCATAACAGTGTATATATTTCCTTTTAAAGATCTGTCTATTCTATTCCATCATCCCATAACCTTACTAGGTCGTTTGGGCACCACAGATGACTTCGAAACAATCCCTTTCCACCTTGTCCTGTCTTCAGCTGCCCTAGTTGAGCTGGCAAAATCCATCCCTGTCCTCTCTAATATTGTCTTCCCGCCTCTTCTTCTGTCTGCCTCTTCTATTTCCTTTCACTGTGCCCTGTAGAATCGTCTTTGCTAAACCAGAAGAGCTTGAGACGTGGCCAAACCACCTTAGTTTTCATTTCTTGACCAGCGTCAGGAATTCATCATATTTTCCAATGGCTGCTTGGATCTTCCTGCAAACTTCCTCATTGGTTATATGGTCCTTGTACGAAATGTTCAGTAACCGTCGGTAGCATCTCATCTCAAAGGCCTGCGTTCTTTTTCTCTAACTTTGCTGTCAACGTCCACGATTCACAGGCATACAGAAATATGGAAATGACAAGGGAGCGCATAAGTTTTACCTTTGATCCAAGAGATATGTTGTTATCTCTCCAAATTAGTTTCAGCTTGGTAAGCGCTGAAGTGGCTTGTGCAATTCTGGAGAGAACCTCCTGTTTTGAGCCATCATCTGAGACAACTCCTCAAAGGTATTTGAAGCTTGTTACAGTACCCAGCTTCTGCCCTTTTACCTTGATCTCCCTCTGGATGCCATCTGTTTGGTCTTCTCAGCACTGATCTCCATCTTAAACCTTGTGCCGGTTTGATCGAGACCTTCAACTAGAGCTCCTGGTTCCTGCTCTTTTTCAGCTAGAGCGTCTATGTCATCGGCGAACCGCAGATTGCTTATGTTTCTGCCACCTATGCTAACTTTTCCGTCATGTTCTTCCAGAGCATCAGACATGATCCGTTCGAGAAAAATGTTGAAGAGGGTGGTTGACAGAAGACATCCTTGTTTTACTCCAACTGTTGTTCTGAACCATTCTCCTGTGCTGCCATTTATCAGGACTGCACTTGTAGCCTTGTCGTATAGCTGCTCAATGGTGCGAACCAGATTGAAAGATTTTAAAGATCATCTCTACTTTTAAAGATAACGGATCACTCAAAAGATGTAAAGGAAGTTGACAGTGCTCTCTTGCTCTCCATTTATGGGTTTCTATGTCCTACTATAGTTTCACAAACCTATACCCGTCGACCTTGTAAAGTTATGGCATAGAATAAAATAGAATAGAATAGATATCAGTATAGGGACTTGTGGAATTCCATCACGCGTATCTGTGATGGTTAACCATGCGCTTTAAATGAACTGACATGATGGCTTACCATAACATACATGTAATTACTGAAGTTTTTACCACAAGATGTCACTACATGTAATTACTGAAGCTTTTACCACAAGATGTCACTACATGCCTAGAGGATGAAGCGTGATGGAAAGCCATATCATTGGTCTCTGTTGGTGTTATGGCTGACCATAACAAAACCCAAAACCCTCAAGTACTTGTCAAATGAGAAACTGGTGCAAACCTTTAGTAACTCATACAATTAGCATCTGTTGCGTAAAAGCAAGCATTGTAGACAATTTTGATCATAACAGAATAGAAAAGAAAATAGAAAGTAAACATGTATTTTTCTTGGAAATAAAACAAGACAAATACACATTAATATTTACCTAATTTTTACCATAATTTTAAAGAAATAAACAAACTACAGACTGTTTATACTGAGAATAGTTAAGGGCTGGACCAAATATCAATTTTAAGTGTAGACAGGTCATACTGAACACTGCCAGTGGGTTAAATTGCCATTTTAGTGAGTTGGACTGAAAACTGTAAGAGCTATGGCTGACCATCACAAATATGCGTGATGGAAAACCGTAAGTCCCCATACTGTATATGTTGTTCATAATAAACCGCAACTCTAGGTGTCCACTTCCGTTTGTATCTATAACTGCAACTGCAAAAATATGTTCACGCGCGTATTGAAACGTTGATTCATTTTTTCGGCTTTGAAATGACCAAAACCCTCTGAAAAGTTAAAAAAATGTGTGCAAGGAGAGAAATCAGTCAATCATGAATGATATCTAAATAGAAATCTGCCTCGTAATAATACCATTTCGGATCACTAGACAAATGTAGGCCCATGCATCTGATCAAGTTTATCTAATGCACAAAAGTTTCCGATGATAATGGCAGATATAGTCCTGTGTCAAGCACTGTTAACCGCTGATAGAGTCTGGTGCCAAGCGCAGATAGCATGCAGAGCCATTGTAAACGGTAAAATAGCCGATTTTCTTCAAAAAGGATATATTCTTTCAACTCAGAGCCTTACAAAATTTTAAATTCATTCATTAGGGTCAAACTTATCCAACTGATCTGTTTTCTTTTCATTGCGTTCGCAACTGATCGGCGTTCAAAGTGGACACATCCTTCAAAATTGTCAAAGCTTGACCTTCATTCCAGCTTGTAGACTCGAAAGTAAATACGAAATGGGCATAACAGCTACAGATACTGGAAGACACGGGTGACTGATGTTCCGTGCACCATATGCCCCTTACGAAAATATGTTGTTTACAATTATATTAGGGTTCAAAAACACTCACCCTTAGCTCATTTTCCATTTTGGGACGGATAGATTCTCAAACTGACGCGAATAGACTCCGAAATAAACAGATAGAGTCCAGTTTTCACATATAGCGTCCGATATGGTTATGCACCGTGACTTAGTTGATAAAATTTCATAGTCTGGACTGTAAGTGATTCACAGCCGCGGTCTTCTGTATCATAGCCGAGCACCTATAATCACTCGAGTTCACCGCCTTTTGTTGCCTGAGGGAAAAATAAATCCAACATGTGGCAGACTTGGGGACCTCCATACGAACCGAACTACCAACTAATTATGTGCACCGCGGCGGAGGGTGAGGGTGAAGGTTTGGGCCCAGTAAAACCGGTTTAACCCCCCCCCCCCCTAATAGTTCTTACTGACCGTCCCAATGCGGTACTTTCGTTGCGGTTGCATTTGTTTTATGTTCGGTGCTGTTTGGTTTATTGTGTTATCATTTTAGCCCTTCTGTGATAAAAAATTGAAAATAGGTAAAATAGTTGTTAAATGTTTTTCGTATAATTTGCTTAGTCTGTTGTAACCCTTTTCACACCGCACAACCGGCTGAAGTGATGCCAGATGGCTACAGATATAGCAGATCACCAAAAGTGAAAGTAGATTTTGAGTAGGTGAGATAAAATTGCTGGTAAAAACAGACGATAAAATCCTGGAAGAGTTTATCCTCATATGGAAGTTGCTCAGTGTCTGTAGATTCTACAGTATCAGTCTGGGTGGCTTTCTTACGCAGATAAGGCTATAGCAGGTCTTGAATGGCCAACATTTTCAGAAAAAAAAACACAAAGTCTGCTTTTCGGCTCCCATTTAACGAATCTGAGATAGTGCCCAATCTGTTTGCTTGCTTGCAATAAAACTTCAATTAGTTAGCAATATTTCTGCCAATTTTTGATGCACAATTTGGTTTTATAATGAAAATACAAACTTTCAAAGAGGATGGGTAGCGACAAAATGGTTACCTTTGTCAACAGATGCACTTTTAGGTGGACAGCTGGAATGGCAGATCAGTTTGTATGGAAATAAGCTGACATTGATGACAGGTATCAATGTATTGGTACGTATCTTTAAACTGATTATACTGTGACTTTGGTGTGAAATCATGAAGAATGAAGCATGCTTGTCCACTAGAATGCATGTTGTTGCATTTAATAGCTTTACATCTTTCGGCAACTTTCTGGTATTGTTACGGTAACTCCTTTTTCGTTGCAAATGTGCTACATGTACTGCAGTGCTTTTGGCAAGTCAAGAATTTCATGATCTTAAAAGTTATTCTGTCATTTGATTTGATTAGGATCATTTAGCAATATTCATTGTTTAATACCCCCTCCCCCCACCTCCAACGAAACCAAAAAAAAAGGCTAGTGACAAGCATTTGTCACAAGCCTCACCAACTGTCAGACTGTGAGGCTGGTGACAAACGGTTGTCAGCAGACCCCGCCTTGTTTTTATGCCCCCGCAAAAGTGGGGAGCGGCATATAGTTTGCCTCTGTCCATACGTTCATACTTCACATTTGTAGTACTGTTCTTATCTCCGCAACTTCTTCTACAGTATTTGATGCTGGGAGTTGCAACTTGCAACACAGTTCAGACATGCATTGAACATGCATAGAGAAAAGGAAATTTGATCCAGGTCATTATTGCAGAATTATGTCCCCTTAAATGACATACATATTTTGGCCATATTTCACACTTTGTAGCACTATTTGTGTCTCCACAACACCTCCTACAGTATTTGATGCAGGGATTTGAAACTTGCAACACAGTTCAGACATGTATTGAACATGTACATAAAGGAAAAAGAACTTTGATCCAAAAATGCAGGAAAATCTTTTTTCCTCTTTCAGTAGTGTACATTCAGTTACCTGCATGACTCCCAATCCATATCTTACGGTTCTAATGATTTTTTAAAGACATCGCAAAAACTCACACTTCGGTCAATGACTCTGTCACAGAAATTTCAGTCAGAAAATGCCCAGACAAATGGCGCCATAATCTGCATCGATTTTAACTGAAATTTTGTTAAGGAGTCCTTGCTCAAAGTACAAATCTTTGTGGCTCCATCAAAATATCATAAGAATAAGAAATATGTGGAATGGAAACTGGTAACCTGTTCAACGAGTGTAAATTATCTGAAAACGATATAGATTTAAACTTGCATGAAACAAGATTCACACACAGCATCACCATTTTTTTCCGACAGCGTGTCAAAATAGAAATAAAATAAAAAAGCAGATTCCCAGGAAAAGCCTTAGTTAACAGTCATATATATCCCGTTCTGTTCGAGGAAATGGTTGCATGTACAAACTAGACAAACATGCAAAACAGAACGTTTTGGCATGGCAAATAGTGAAGACAGGCAACAAAGTTACCCCCGGAAAAACCCAATGAACAGCAATAGCCATTCCGAGCATAACTTACCGGATAATGTTTGAACAGCACTGGTTTACCTTGTCAGAATGTTGCCCTAATTTCTGCGCAGTTACAATCATATATTGTAGAAGATACTCAGGAAAATTTTATCGTGTTTGGCTTGGACGATACGCCGTCGAAACTTTCATGACATTATTATTATCATTTTTATTAATATTATGATTATTACTATTTTTTTTTCTATTGTTTTTTTTAAACAATGAATATTGCTAAATGATCCTAATCAAATCAAATGACAGAATAACTTTTAAGATAATGAAATTCTTGACTTGCCAAAAGCACTGCAGTACATGTAGAGCATTTGCAACGAAAAAGGAGTTACCGTAACAATATCAGAAAGTTGCCGAAAGATGTAAAGCTATTAAATGCAACAACATGCATTCTAGTGGACAAGCATGCTTCATTCTTCATGATTTCACGCCGAAGTCACAGTATAATCAGTTTAAAGATACGTACCAATGTATTGATACCTGTCATCAATGTCAGCCTATTTCCATACAAACTGATCTGCCATCCCAGCTGCCCACCTAAAAGTGCATCTGTTGACAAAGGCAACCATTTTGCCGCTACCCATCCTCTTTGAAAGTGTGTATTTTCATTATAAAACCAAATTGTGCATCAAAAATTGGCAGAAATATTGCTAACTAATTGAAGTTTAATTGCAAGCAAGCAAACAGATTGGGCACTATCTCAGTTTCGTTTAATGGGAGCCGAAAAGCAGACTTTGTGTTGTTTTTTTCTGAAAAATTTGGCCATTCAAGACCTGCTATAGCCTTATCTGCGTAAGAAAGCCACCCAGACTGATACTGTAGAATCTACAGACACTGAGCAACTTCCATATGAGGATAAACTCTTCCAGGATTTTATCGTCTGTTTTTACCAGCAATTTTATCTCACCTACCCAAAATCTACTTTCACTTTTGGTGATCTGCTATCTTTGTAGCCATCTGGCATCACTTCAGCCGGTTGTACGGTGTGCTTTTGTTGGTCTGAATCGTTTATTTTGGTAAAGATAGCTGAGTTGCCAACTATTTGGGAAAGAGCTGCTGACTCGGCTTATCACTTGTAATTTATTGTTTGTTGGGATGTCTTTGTCAGTCTTTCCCTTTGATGTTGGGGATAGGGTTTGGGATCTGATTCAGTCAGTTCCTGAAGTGTATTTACTCTTTAAATTTGGCTAGCCTTATACATGATAGAATATCTACCTGCTGTACAGCACCCGTTGTCCTTATATGTTTATAATTTAGACACTTTTATTTTGATAGTTAGTGTGTCATTGTTTTAAAGATATTGCTTGAATATGAAAAATATGTTTTTACAAACTCTGACTTTATTGTTTGGTTTGTTTCATTAGAGATGAGGAAATCAACTGCGATAAAACCACAGTACTCAAATCAGTCTGGAGACATCTCACACTTAGACAAGGTAAATGTTTACACATACAAAACTGGTAGAAGTAATGCTTTGCAGAAACAAAATAAGAAATGCCCAACATTAGAGCCGCGACAGAGAAAACCAACAAAGTGGCCCAGTCTGATCAGAGTCTTCGCTGTCTGCATTGAGCTAGCTTAGACTCATGGCTACCCTTTAAGCGCAAAATGAAGACTGATCAGAATAGGCGAATTCCCAGGCTGATCTGAGTCTGCGCTAGGCGCACAACCACTTTGTTGTTTTTCTCGTGACACGGCTAATTTATATTTTACCTACGAAATAGGAAAGGTATAGAAACACGCCAAAACACATTCTGTCTACGCGGTAATTTTTGCCGGTTAAATTTTTGCGTGTATAGGTCCAAAATATGAGCATTATTTTTTATAATTATCATTTTTGGCGGTCTTCAATGCGCTCGAAAATTAATATCGTTCAGGTACAAAAATATCAAAGCATAAGCCGGAAAGTTAAGCGAGAAAAAATACTCTGGGAAATAGTTATATAATGCTGTACTATAACGTGAAATCGTGTCTGCTTCATAACTCTAAAACCGTTAAAGATACTTTCACGAGACATGGTACAAATATAAAACATCATCAGAAAATATGCAGAGAACAAGAACCATAACTCAGCCTACATTATTTACTGAATTACGCCCCTTTGTAATTTTGAGTACAGAAATCATGTGCGCTTCATAACTCTGAAACTGTGATAGATAATTTCACGAGACTTGGTACAAATGTTAAGCATCATCAGACGATATGCAGATAACAAGAACCATATCTCTGCCTCCATTTATACTGAATTATGCCCCTTTAAAATTTTCAATGCAGAAATAGTGTCCGCTCTATACTTCTGAAACCGTTAAAGATATTTTCACGAGACTTGGTACAAATGTAAAACATCATCAGACGATTTGCAGAGAACAAGAGCCATAACTCTTCCTACATTATTATCTGAATAATGCCCCTTTGTAATTTTGAGTTTAGAAAGCGTGTCTGCTTCATAACTCTGAAACCGTTAGAGACATTTTCATAAGACTTGGTACAAATGTAAAGCATTATCAGACGATATGCAGACAACAAGAACCATAACTGTGCCTACATTTTTACTGAATTATGCCCCTTTGTAATTTTGAGTATAGAAATCGTGTCCACTCTTTAACTGAAACTGTTAGCGATATTTTCACAAGACTCGATACAAATGTAAAGCATTTTCAGACGATGTGCAGAGAACAAGAACCCCAACTCTGCCAACATTTGTTAATGAATTATGCCCCTTAGTAATTTTAAATATAGAAATCATGTCCTCTCTATAGCTTTGCAACTATCAAAGATATTTTCATAAAACTTGTACGTAATATAAAGCATCATCAGACAATGAGCAGAATATAAGAACTGTAACTTCATTTACATTTTTAGCTCACCTGAGCCGAAGGCTCAGAGGTGAGCTTATAGGATGGGAGTCGAGCCGTCGTCCGTCCGTCCGTGCGTGGGTGGGTGCGTCAACACTTTCAAACATAAATATCTCAGAGACCAGTGGGCCGATCGCAATCAAATTTTATCTGAAGCATCATTTGGGTGGGGGAAAGGCTGCATTAGGTTTTGGTGCC
Organism: Ctena decussata; assembly: GCA_963989385.1. Classification (NCBI taxonomy): domain Eukaryota; kingdom Metazoa; phylum Mollusca; class Bivalvia; order Lucinida; family Lucinidae; genus Ctena; species Ctena decussata. Next base: position 127,597,309 of record OZ022498.1, read on the forward strand.
GATCAGCTCAGAACTCTGGTTTCCATGGCAACAGATAGCCCCCATAGGGTTATAATGGGGAAAACGGCGTCATCACGTTTTCTCGACTGTTTTTGATTAGATCCTTATCATACTTGCAGGTAATGATGACATACACAAGAGCTTGGATGAGTTCGAAATTTGGTTGGTTTCGAGCACAGACTACGGAGTTAGCTGCCCTTTAGCGATTGAAAAAAATCCCATAGGGTTATAATGGGGAAAATGGCGTCATCACGTTTTCTCAACTGTTTTTGCTTAGATCCTTATCATACTTGCAGGTAATGATGAAATACATAAGAGCTTGGATGAGTTCGAAATTTGGCCGGATTCGAGCACAGACTACTGAGTTAGCTGCCCTTGAGCGTTTGAAAAAAATCCCATAGTGTTATAATGGAGAAAACAACGTCATCACATATTTTTAGAAAAACTTTGTCATCGCTCTATTGCCTACATTTCTCAACGGATTTTGAAATAACTTCACACAAATGTAGGGCATGACAATATCTCGAGCAAGTTCGACTTTCAGGATGCTGCGCCCAAGGTCAAGGTCACTGTGGCTATTTTTAGAAAAACTTTGTCAGCGCTCTAGCACCTACATTTCTCAATGGATTTTAAAATAACTTCACACAAATGTAGGGCATGACAATATCTCGAGCAAGTTTGACTTTCAGGGTGCTGTGCCCAATGTCAAGGTCACTGTAGCTATTTTTAGAAAATCTTTGTCATCGCTCTAGCACCTACCTTTCTCCAAGGATTTTAAAATAACTTCACACAAATGTAGGGCATGACAATATCTCGAGCAAGTTTGACTTTCATTGTGCTGCACCCAAGGTCAAGGTCACTTAGGCTATTTTTAGAAAATCTTTGTCATCACTCTAGCGCCTCCATTTTTCAACCGATTTTAAATCAAATTCACACAAATGTAGGGTATGACTATATCTCGAATAAATTTGACTTTCAGGGTGTTGCGCCCAAGGTTAAGGTCACTATGGCTATTTTAAGTAAAAACTTGGTCATCGCTCTAGCGCCTACATTTCTCAACGGATTTTAAATCAACTTCACACAAATGTAGGGCATGACAATATCTCAAACAAGTTTGACTTCCAGGGTGCTGCGCCCAAGGTCAAGGTCACTGTGGCTATTTTTAGAAAAACTTTGTCAGCGCTCTAGCACCTACATTTCTCAATGGATTTTAAAATAAATTCACACAAATGTAGGGCATGACAATATCTCGAGCAAGTTCGACTTTCAGGGTGCTGTGCCCAAGGTCAAGGTCACTGTGGCTATTTTTAGAAAAACTTTGTCATCGCCCTAGCACCTTCATTTCTCCATGGATTTTGAAATAACTTGACACAAATGTAGGGTATGACAATATCTCAAGCAAGTTCGACTTTCAGGATGCTGTGCCCAAGGTCAAGGTCACTGGCTATTTTTAGAAAAACTTTGTCATGGCTCTAGCACCTACATTTCTCAACGGATTTTAAAATAAATTCACACAAATGTAGGGGATGACAATATCTCGAGCAAGTTTGACTTTGAGGGTGCTGCAATGAAGGTTTTTGATTAGATCCTTATCATACTTGCAGGTAATGATGATTTACATAAGAGCTTGTATGAGTTTGAAATTTGGCCGGATTCGAGCACAGACTACGGAGTTAGCTGCCCTTGAGCGTTTGAAAAAAATCCCATAGTCATATGGAGAAAACAACGTCATCACATTTTCGTTTTTCATTGGATCCTCTTCATACTTGCAGGTCATGAGGATATGCATAAAAGCTTTGATTAGTTAGCATTTCGGCTAGATCCCACCACTGACTATGGAGTACCTGCTCTGAGCATCCAAAAAATCAATGTCGCCACTTTTTCTTGGTTTCTACTGATCCGATCCTTTTCAAACTTGCAGGTAATGAGGAAATGCATAATATCTTAAACAAGTTCAAATTTTGGCCAGATCAGGCCAACCACTACGAAGTTAGCTGCCCTTGACAGCTCTGTCTATTGTGCTCTTGATCGGATACTTTTTAAACTTGCATATATTAATTGAGGGCATACATAATGTTTTGGATGAGTTTAATTTTCAGCCTGATTGGACCACTGACTCTGGAGTTAGCTGCCCTTGAGCATCTTAAATATCCCTATAGGTTTACAATGTCTCTCAGGTGAGCAATTGTTGCCCTTTGGGCTACTTGTTACAGAGAATTATTCCCCTTTGTAGTTTACAGTCTAGAAAACTTGTTCGCTCTCTAACAAGACATTTTCATAAAACTTGGTACAAATATAGACATCTTTAGACAATGTGCAGAGAAAAAGAACCATAACTACACCTTGATTTTTAACAAAATTCAAACTCATTGTTATTTTAGGAATGTAGATCTTGTCCGCTTTATAACTTTAAAGCCTTTGAAGATATTTTTATAAAACTTGGTACAAATATGAAGCATCGTCAGATGATCTGAAGTTGTGCAGAATGAAAGAATGGTAACATCAGTTTCCTGCATTACAGAGTTGTTATCTATGTTTTAATCAATCATTATTTTGTATTTTGCCCATATCTTAATGACACTACCAGACACTTAATTTCAAACAACATATTAAATATGAAGGAACAACATGATACTAGAAAGCTGACATTGCTATTTCTGGTTGGGCACATAGGATTTAAATGTCGTCAACAGTTTCATAAAGGCGGGACCCTATTAGTTACCATGTTTCTAGTTTTCACTATGTAGATGTTTTTCATTTCCCTGCACATATAAGTCATTAGTACAAATACGGGAATGAATTTCTTTTACACGCAAAGGGAGTAATTTTTCGCCTGTATTGTGTGATAGGGCTACTGAAGCTATTGCGTGTATGTATTGATAAACGTTTTAAAGGCTGAGATTCAGAGCGGTGCTTGAAAAAAATGATATATTGTTCTTTTACTGAAATGCCAGGACGTAACATGGAAGTCTTTGATGCATGTACTGACTGAATTTAACATGCTAGAGGCATGTGAAAGATGCGATATAAGGCCAATCTCAAAACGTTGGCATGGTGTGCCCTTTTGGCAAAGCTGGACACTGCGACCTAATTTTAAGAGAGTGACCTGGATCTGTTTGTAACAGCACATTTCAAAGGAAATTCCTGCTTTTTATCTCCTGCCGAAGCCGAGGGATATAGTTTTGTCCATATCCGTCCTTCCGTACGTCCGGAGCCATAACACAGTAACCGTTGAACGGACTTTCATGAAACATTGAATAGATATATATCACAATGAGGCGGTGATGCATGTGAAGTTTGGTCAGACTTGCTTCAGTAGTGCTTGAGTTATTATTCTTGAATTGATTTAAAAGACTAAAAGGAGCCATAATTAAGTAACCAATTATCCGAATATCATTAAACTTTGAAGAAATATGTGTCACCATAAGACAGTTGTGCACATAAACTTATGTCAGTATGGCATCAGTAGTGCATGAATTATTCCACTTGAATCAATTTAAAATTGACAAATTCAGCCATAATTAAATGATTGGTGAATGGAATTTTATGAAACTTATATTTGATATGTATTACTAAAACAGGGTGCTGCATGTCAAGTTTTGTTGGACTTGCTTCAGAAGCGCATGAGTTAATGTCCTTGAATCACCTTAAATAGACATATTAGGTCATAACTAAATAACCAGTGAATGGAATTTCACTTAGCTTATAACAATTAAGTATCATCATAACACGACAGGGCACATCAAGTTTTGTCATGATGACATCAATAATGCATTAGTTATTGCCCTTGATTTGATTTAAAATACACAAATTAGCCACTAATATGGCACCAGTGAACAAAATTTATTGATACTGGATATATAGAGAATACCATGTAAGTGTCTTTTGATATCAAGTGTATCAGGCGAGACCAGAAACAGCGTAGGAATGGCGAGGCTTGCTGAGCTAGTCCGACGTGTTTCTGGTCGAGCCTGATAAACTTGATATCAAAGACACTGGTTTTCTATTTATCATGCATCACTAGAAGATTTTACGGCATAAACAGAATCAAACAAATGAAAATCAAACGCAGTTTCGTCCGAACTTGTTGACGTTGTGAATGCGTTGTGACGTAAGTCGGTGACGTCATTTAACCAATCGAACGCTGTTATCACGGCCAACGTCAGTGTGTAGCCAATCATCTTTTGAGATCGCCTCTTAAGGCATCGCCTGATAACATTCGCGCAAGCGCAGTTCTAAAGTGACATGATATCACATGATGTTATCATACCCCTGTTATCAGGTGAATTTTGTAGCAGATGCATGATAAAAATATATCTCATCATAACGCAGTGATGCTGAGGCACGTTGTTTAGAATTGCCTCACTTATACATGGGTTATTGCTCATGATTTGATAAATAATCCACAGGTTCAGTTGTAACCAATTATCCAGCTACAAGCTATACACAAATAAGCCATTTCGGCGGTGGGGGGATATAATTTAATCCAATTTGCTTGTTCGAACTGAGCGTTGTTTGTGGGGGGGCTGTGTCTGGAGCAGAGCTGCTGATAATAAATGCACTGCTCTAGACACTGCCCTGACTTCCTTTCTTTCTCATCTATCCTGACCGACCAGGGTATATGGCCAGAACATCCCAGCCCTTAAATCCAGCGGACACAGGGCGTCTCGGAGGCCTCGCACTGGCGTCAGTGCGACGTCAGTGAGACGTCACTGCGACGTCATGTGCCTGCTGGGAAGGTCAATGTGATTAGAGCATTGTCTTGTTTCTATGATATGTTGTAGGTCCGCTAAAATGTATTTGGCAATCTGAATAAAGAATTGAATTGAATTGAATTGTTAAACATGTTTCAGCTGTCGCTAAGTTTTCTACAGTTTTGAGTCTTTTAACTAAATTTTACGTTGTTTTTTATCTCTAGTCTGTATTGAACTTTTAAACAAATCCTTTCGTTGAGTTCCATTTCACCCTATTTCACACAATTTTTGCATTTAGGTCAGTTTATGCTTGTTAGTATTTAACTTGTTTGCCACGCTTACTTTGTAAATTGTTATGTTCACCAGTTTAACATAATTGATTTTTTTCCAGCTATTAGATGATGTCAAGGTGGAACTAAGGGAGAAGTTTATTGAAAAATTACCAGATAAGTTTGTCCTAAAAATGCTTGGACTGTTTAAAGTCAGGCTTGACGAGAAGGACGGGAAACGCTGGCTAATTGGGAAATTGGCTGACTTGGAAAAGGCTGGAGATTTTTTGACTTCTGTTATTAAATCTCCCTTACAACGCTTCCAAACCAAAGACGTTTCCAGGGATGTATATGATCTTGTCTGTAGCAAATATGAGGATTTCAAGGACAGAATTACTTATGATGTAAACGCAGGTAAAGTGACCATACTAAAGATGGATAAGGAGGTTGAAGACTGTCTTGACCTTTATAGCAAATATCAGTTTGAGGAACTTATTGCGGAGTGTAAAACTGCAAGTGGTGTTCATCGTTTTATTGCTCTCAATGATAAAAAAGCCGCAGAATGTTTGAAAGTGGAAAAAAGTGAAGAATATACAGATGTTGAATTTTTCATAAGTCCGAAAGACACAGTTTTAAAAATAGCTGCCCCTGATTATACCATTTTAACAGCATTCAAGTTTGCATTAGAGGTAAGGACAAAAAGAAAACAAATAAGAGGAAGACAGGGCAGGACAGATGTTCCTATTGAACAGCTAAAGCATATTGAAAGTAAGATAGAGCGCGAAGCAGAGGCGACGCATAGTCATAAAACAAGTGATAGAAGGAGATATGAGACAAGCCAAGGTATACAAGTATATGTGTATAAATATGACATCCTGAATTTGAGAGTTGATTGTATTGTCAATGCTGCTAACAAGGAGATGGATCATGGCGGAGGTGTTGCTAAAGTCATTGCAAGAGCTGCAGGCCATGACCTTGAAAAAGAATCAAAAGCTTATACAAGAAAACACGGTTACCTTAAGGTTGGGACATGTTGTACTACTACAGCTGGTAAATTAAACTACAGGTGTGTAATTCACACAGTGGGTCCTAATATCTTAGATTACCCGCGGTGGGAGTACCCAGTAATGAGGAGTGATTTGAGAAAGGCGGTTAGAGTATGCTTTGATGAGGTGCAAAAACGGAGACTATCGTCCATTGGAATGACTTCTGTTAGTTCTGGTAAGACCAAATTCTACCACAAAAAAACTCATCAGTTCGTTTTCATACCCCCCCCCCCACACACACACACACAGTCGTTGGTGCAGGGTATAATGTTACAAACTTTAAAAGTTCGTGTGTCTGTCAGTACATTTGTAGTGCACAGGCCGTCGCCCGCCTGCTCTTTCCGTTTGATAAATAAAGTATTCAGATTTTACATATGTGTTTATTTCAAGAATTTCTCGCTTGGGATTATCGATGGGCGAAATTTGATTTTGTAAATATCCAATTTTTTACTTGCTTCTAGGTCCTTTACTATTTGGAAACTCATGTTGGAACTTTATAGAAATGATCAGAGACACAAAAAACTTAGTGTTATCAAAGAACTTCTTTCCTCAGGGCTCATCTACCACTGCCTTGGGGATAAATACATGTACAAAGTCTTGAAAACATCTGTATAAATGAAATGTGGAGGCAGTTTTTTTCTCTAACTTACAGCAAATGATAGAATAATAACATCCTCTTATGATGTTCAATACGTCGTCCCATGGGTATAATTGCCAACCCCTGCCCCCCGGGTATAAATAAAAAAAAAGATAAAAACGATGCTTCTTTTGGTGTTCAAAATTTAGCTTTAATGGGAATTTCTGCCCCTGCCAAGAATGTATGTGATCAGAGTTTAAAGTTATTAGCTCACCTGAGCCAGCGCCTCCTGGTGAGCTTATAGTATAGGCAGGCTCTGTCGTCCGTCCGTCGTCCGTCCGTTCACAATTTCAAACGACTTCTCTAAAACTGCTAGACCGATTGTAACCAAATTTCATGTGTAGCCTCCTGGGGTTTTTGGAACGAAAAGTTGTTCAAATGGTCCTGGTCACATGACCAACATGGCCGCCATGCCCATATATGGTAAATACCGAAAAAAATCTTCTTCTCCAGAACCGATTGGCCGATGGCCTTGAAACTTGGTATGTAGCATCGGATATGCGGGTTCTACCAAGATTGTTCAAATTATGACCTTGGGTTGACCTTGGCCTTTTACGGTAAGGTCAAATTTGCTTCCTTATGCTTTTATATGGCAAAATGCTAGAACATAATATTTCTGGGAAACTGTTGAAGATTTTGGGCTAAGAATTGGTATCTACAGTCATCTTAATGAGTACTTGAAGATTTATGAGTACAAGAGGTCAAGGTCATTCTTTGACCTTTGACCCAGAACTCTCATATTTTGACAATTTCAAACAATCATCTCAAAAACCACTGGGTCAATTGAAACCAAATTTTATGTAGAGCCTCCAGCTCATACGGTCCATGTCACGTGACCAACATGGCCACCACGCCCATATATGGTAAAAAACTTTAAAAATATTCTTCTCCTGAAGCAATTGACCGATGGCCTTGAAACTTGGTTTGTGTCAATCGATACTCGAGTGCTTTCAAGATTGTTCAAATTATGACCTTGTGTTGACCTTGACCTTTTTTACGGTACGCCAAATTTGCTTTCTGGTGCTTTTATATGGTAAAATACAAGAACAAAAGATTTCATGGACATTACAGAAGCTTTTGTCCTAAAATTGGTATATACACTCTCATATTTCCTAAATTGGTATATACACTCTCATATTTTGACAGTTTCAAACAATCTCCTCAAAAACAACTGGGCCAATTGTAATTAAATTTCTTATAGAGCCTCCAGGGTTTGAGAGAATGAAAATTTGTTCAAACGATCACCATGCCCATATATGGTAAAAAGCTTTAAAAATCTTCTTCTCCAGAACCAATCGACCGATGGCCTTGACACTTGATATGTAGCATTGGGTACTCCAGTACTATCAAGTTTGTTCCAAAAGATGACCTTGGGTTGACCTTGTTCATTTTACGGCAAGGTCAAATATGGGAAAATGCTAGAACATAAGATTTTATGGAAAGTTTTGATGGTTTATGCCTAAATCTTGGTAAATACAGTCAGCTTAATGAGCGCATAAAGATTCATGAGTACAAGAGGTCAAGGTCGTTCTTTGACCTTTGACCCTGAATTCTCAAAGTTTGACAATTTCAAAGTTCTTCTTAAAAGCCACTGAGCCAATTGTAACCAAATACCATATAGAGCCTTCACGGGTTGAGGGAACAAAATATCTTCAAATGGTCTGGGTCACGTTATTACAATGGCCGCCATGCCCATATATGATAAAAACCTTTTAAAATCTCCAGAACCAATTGACCGATGGCCTTAAAATTTAGTATGTAGCTTTGAGTACTCGAGTACATGTACTATCAAGGTTGTTCAAATTATTACATTGGGTTGACTTTGACCTTTTTTACGGCAAGATCATATATATTGAAAAATGCTAGAACATAGGATTTCATGGGAAGTATTGAAGATTTTTGCCTAAAAATTGGTATATACATTTATCTTAATGAGGTCATGAAGAACTATGAGTACAAGAGGTCAAGGTCATTCTTTGACCTTTGACCCAGATCTCATATATTTTGACATTTTCCAACATTTCCTCAAAAGGCAAAGGGCCAATTATAAACACATTTCATATAGAGCCTCCAGGGGCTTATTGAACAAATATTTGTTCAAACGGTCCAAGTCACATGACCAATGTGGCACCATACCCATTTATGGTATAAATCTTTAATATTTTTCTTCTCCAGAACCAATACACCTATTTGCTTGAAACTTGATAATTTAGAGAGTAACTACACTTCAGGAACTGACTGAAGTAGCATGGAGTACTAGAGTACTTCCAAGACTGTTCAAATGATGACCTTGTGTTTACCTTGACCTTTTTTGCGGCGTGATCAAATATGGGAAAATGCTAGAACATAAGATTTCATGGAAAATTTTGAAGATTTTGGCCTACAAATTGGTATATATGGTTGTCTTAATGAGTACATGAAGATTTATGAGTACAAGAGATCATGGTCATTCTTTGACTTTTGACCCAAGACTCATATTTTGACAATTTCATACATAAGAAAAAGCCACTTTGCCAATTGCTCAGGAGAGCGATTTAGGGCCTCATGGCCCTCTTGTTTTTTTTTTTCCTGAGGCATACAACAGTTGATCAGAGTTACGAAAGTGTCCTGTCATAACAACTATTTTATTCTATGTGTTTTGGCTGCTCTGTCATGAGGTTAAAAAAAAGAAAATGAAATAAATCAGAAGAAAACTTAGAAGTGAAATAGGTTTTTAGTCGCGGAATATTGAACAGTGGTTTGCGATGCTTTTATTTATGTCCCTTATAGAACTAAAATTAGAAAAAAGGCATAGTGATCTGGGCGTGTTTAGACATCTGATCTGAAGCATTTGTTCGAGGAACAGGACCTGGTGACGTTCTAGTCTAGCGTAGTCTATCGCACAACCTTGAAATGTCGTTGGTGCACCCCAGATGACTTTACAAAAAATCCTTTTCTACTCAGCCTTGTTTTCAGGCGCCCTAGTTGTGCTGGCAAAATTCATCGCTGACTGCTCTTTAACAGTGTTTTCCCTTTTCTTCTTCTGTATAGCTTTTTGTTATTCATGCACAGAGTCCTGAAGAATTGTCTTTGCTAAGCCAAAAGTCCTTGACATGCGGACAGAGCACCTAAGTGGTTTGAAAAAAACGCCCGTTTGAAAAATGGACGTATTATGTCATGGCGCTGTATGTCCCTCCGTCCGTCAACATTCTTGTGCTCGCCATAACTCAGTAAATGGTTTGTGGATAGCTTCATGAAATTTTGTAGGAATATGTTTTAGGTCTGGGGAACTTGTTACAATTTGTGACAATTCCACACATCTCCTCAAAAATCACTGGAAATTTCATGTAGAGCCTCTAGGGGGCGGGGGAACGAAAATTTGTTCACACGGTCTGGGTCACATAACCAACATGGCCGCCGCGCCCATATATGGTAAAAACCTTTGAAAATCTTCTTCTCCAGAACCAATAGGCCGATGGCCTTGAAACTTGGTGTGTAACATCGGGTACACGAGTACTACCAAGATTGTTCAAATTATGTTCTCGGGTGGACCTTGACCTTTTTTTACGGTTAGGTAAATTTGCTTTCTGTAGCTTTTATATGGGAAGCTACTAGAACATAAGGTTTCTTGAAAACTGTTGAAGATTTTGGCCTGAAAATTGGTGTATATATAGTCATCTTAATGAGTACATGAAAATTTATGCGGCACGCAATACTTTGGTAACATGCACAAAAAGATAATGTTTGGCATATCTCGATGAAACTTCATAGCAGTGTGTATTAAGTTAAAATTGTTTCTTGCATATAACAATAATTGACCCCATTCCTTTATGGTCAGAGTTATATCTCTTTGATTTGTTTTATAAAGTAAAAATATAAGTAATGATCAGGAGTTAAAGGTAGGTTCCTGTACTTTGGAATGCATCATAATTTTGATGATCGTTCATCCAAGTTGTTGGAAAGCACTTATAAAAGGGAATGAATAAGTTTCACTAAAAAGTGTAAATCAGAAAAATATTGAAAAGTTGTTTTGCAAGGGATTTCCTAACTCTGCTTCGCACACCAGTTAGCGCTATTTTTAGTTCGCGCCAAAAATAGATAACGCAGCTGACGTCATGCCGCATTGCATTTTGGGACAGTTTTAACCCATCCGCAATGCCAGGACCTCTAGGAGAGCTCACGGCAAGGGAAAATTAACCTTTGGAGAATGGCATCAGAAATTGTGCACTTATAGACATAATAAACACAGTTATTTTTAGAACTGGAATTCCAACGAAAGAAAATAAACCAAAAGGGAAAACGACTATTTTCTTCAATATCTGACGAGTTTCTCTGTAGCAAACTATTCAGAAAAATAAGAGAATTTAATACTGCTCAGAAAATGACGAAATTATTTTGTGGACATAATTGTTATCGCTAGTCCAGGAACCTACCTTTAATACAATCAAATCACAAATCCCGCTCTCAAAACCAATAGGGAAAGACGCACATACACAAACACACACACGGAAAAATTGACACTCGTTCACGAAAGACACGCACGGTAAACCGAATGAGCAACTCTTTCCCAAACAGGTGGTTATCCAGCTACCCGAATCAAAAACAGCATCAACATCTGTTTTATCTATTTTGTTTTTAACAAAACGCAGATTGGGTAGCAAAACAGGTGACCAAACCGCCAGAGCACATAGACATGTGGACATAGCACAATGTAACATCAAGGAACCACAACAGAAGTACCGCCTTGAAACGGTTAGCAATTAGCAAAAGATAACTGCAGGGGGGGGGGGCTTAAACATGTTTAACTGATACCAAACCTCGCCATCTGCTTCTGCAGTATTTCGAAACATTAAGTTAGCTCTTTGGTCCGCATGAAGGTTTCCCAACCCATCAATGAATCATCATCGGGAACAAACAAATCACGTATAAGACCTATGATGAATCAGAAATTAGGACTCGATGGAAATAACACGTATTGCAACATAAGGAGATCCCTGGGAAGTCAAACAACAACACTGAACAGCCGGAACAAAAGAAAACCATCAGTTAGACCCCGAATAACCAAGCATCAGACAAGGCAAACTCCGGCCCCAACCAACTACTCTCGAGCGGGCCAAAAGAGTTTCGGTACTCAGTAGGTAAAGTGCTGACCTGCTGACATACTGTCCCAGGTTTGAGACCCGCTGAAAACGAAAATCTGTACAACTGTAAACGGATTTTAATTGCACACAGCCGTTTATTACCACCCTTCCAGCGTCCTTATATGACTGAAATACTGTTAAAAATCCATCAATCGTGCCGTAAGTATGTATACATTTCGAATATTTTGATAAAAAATTATATCCATGTGTATTTGGCTTAGATAATGTGTTATTTTTAAGAATGAGTGCTCCCACTCGCTTATTTCGGGGTCCATATCTGTGTATCTAAAATATTCCGGAATTGTCAACGAAACGGACTTATGATTCGGGTACTTTGACCACTTTCATTTCCCTTTGATTATTTTAAGGCTATTCTTGTGTGAACCATTTATAGGTTACCGTTTGGAATATCTTAATGAAATTGTACAGATAAGATTGAGACGGAGTGCGTTGTATCAGAATGGTTTGCCGCCGCCCCCACAACCTCAACGTCCCTCTCCCCCAACCATTACTGAATAAAAATTTTAGAGATTGATTTAAGATTTATTATTTGTCCGCCATTACTTATGTGTTTCAGTTTGGAATATCTCGATGAAATTTTATACTTATATGCATTAGATTGAATGCTGGAATGGTTGCTCCCCATTGTTTCGTACTTTTAATTTACATCCCCTTTTATTTAGATTTTGCAGACTATTCTTGTACACAAATTCATATCTATGTTCGCTGTTTGACAAGGCTTAGGATCGTCCCGAGGGTACGAACTACCCCGTTTATTGCCCCGCTTGCGGTGATCTTGTTTGATGTATGTATTTTTGGTTATACATCATGTACTATTTCGTCACTACCTTCGATAATACACGTATCGTTTTTAGCTCACCTGAGCACGAAGTGCTCAAGGTGAGGTATTGTGATCAGTCTTTGTCCGCCGTCCGTCGTCCGGCGTCAACTTTTGCTTTAAACGACTTCTCCTCCAAAACTGCTGGACGGATTTTGACATAATTCCACAGAAATATTCCTTGGGGGACTCTCTACCGAAATTGCTCAAACGGTTCCGCTGCACTGAACAATATGGCCGCCGGAGCTAAAAAAAGTAAAACCTTTAAACGACTTCTCCTCCAAAACTGCTGGGCAGATTTTGAAATAATTTCACACAAATGTTCCGTAGGAGGCCCTCTACCAAAATTGCTCAAACGGTTCCGCTCCGCTGAACAAAATGGCCGCCAGAGCTAAAAATAGAAAAAACCTTTAAACTACTTCTCCTCAAAAACTGCTGGGCAGATTTTGAAATAATTTCACAGAAATGTTTCTAAGGAGACCCTCTACCAAAATTGCTCAAACGGCTCCGCTCCGCTGAACAAAAAGGCCGCCAGAGCTAAAGTTAGGAAAATCTTCAAACGACTTCTCCTCCAAAGCTGCTGGGCAGATTTTGAAATAATTTCACAGAAATGTTCCTTAGGAGACCCTCTACCAAAATTGCTCAAACGGTTTGGCTCCGATGAACAAAATGGCCGCCAGAGCTAAAAATAGAAAAACATTCAAACGACTTCTCCTCCAAAACTGCTGGGCAGATTTTGAAATAATTTTACAGAAATGTTTCTTAGGAGACCCTCTACCAAATTTGCTAAAACGGTTCCGCTCCGCTGAACAAAATGGCCACCAGAGCTAAAAATAGAAAAACCTTCAAACGTCTTCTCCTCCAAAACTGCTGGGCAGATTTGGAAATAATTTCACAGACATGTTTCTTAGGAGACCCTCTACCAAATTTGCTAAAACGGTTCCGCTCCGCTGAACAAAATGGTCGCCAGAGCTAAAAATAGAAAAACCTTTAAACGACTTTGCCTCCAAAACTACTGGGAAGATTTTGAAATAAATTCACAGAACTGTTCATAAGGAGACCCTCTACCAAAATTGCTCAACGGTTCCGCCCCGCTGAACAAAATGGCCACCAGAGCTAAAAATAGAAAAACCTTTAAACGACGGCTCCTCCGAAGCCAATGGCTCGATTTCAAAATAATTTCACAGAAGTGTTTGACTCGTGGTTCTGAACAAAATTTGCTAAAACTGTACCACTCCGCTGGCCGCCAGAGCTAAAAATAGAAACAAATCTTAGAATGACTCAGAGGGAACAGTTACGACCCAATCATCATGAAATTTGGTCAGATTGTTTATCTTAATGAAATCTAGACCAGGTTTGAAACTGGGTCATGTGGGGTCAAAAACTAGGTCACTAGGTCAGATATTAGAAAAACCTTGTGCACACTCTAGAGGGCACAGTTATGATCCAATATTCATGAAACTTTGTCAGAATGTTTATCTTTATAAAATCTAGACCAAGTTTGAATCTGATTCTTGTTGGGTCAGAATCTAGGTCACAAGGTCAGCTCTTAGAACAACGTTGTGTACACTCTTGAGGGCACAGTTATGATATAATCTACAAGAAACTTTGTCAGAATGTTTATTTTTATGAAATCTAGACCTGATTTGAAACTGGGCCATGTCAGGTCAAAAACTAGGTCACGAGGTCAGTTCTTAGAACAACCATGTGAACGCTTGAGAGGACACAGTTTTGTTCTAATCTTCATGAAAGTTTGTAAAAAAAGTTTATCTCCAACAAATCTGGACAAAGTGTGCATCTTGATCATGTCGGGTCAAAAACTAGGTCAGTAGGTCAAACATTAGAAAAACATTGTTTACGATCTAGAGGGCACAGTTTTGATTCGATATTCATGAAACTTTGTCAGAATGTTTATATCCAAGAAATCTAGACCAGGTTGAAAGTGGGTCATGTGGGGTCTAAAACAAGGTCATTAGGTTAAATCGTAAAAACCTAAGGAACACAATAAAGGGTTCATTTTCAATTGAATCTTTGTGAAAAACTCTGTCTGTCGTACGTATGGATGTCTCTGAGGTAAAGTTCACAGGATACTCAGGTGAGCGATCCAAGGCCATCATGGCCCTTTTGTTTTCTGTTTACCATCACAGTTAGGTTATATACATAAGTCTAAGTCTAAACATGTTTATTGTCCTTTAAATATACAAATGGGTTGGACCACAAGTTTTAACAACATTAATATTGTTCCGCCTTAGAAATATGTATATACAATACTGCTAAGTGACAATGACATCATATGGCAAAACAGAAATTTTACAGTTCAAACAACAAAAAATTGTAAAGTATTGAATGATTAAGGTAATAAGAATATGGAAGAATGAATGAATTGTACTTGCTTAAATAATTACTTTCTAAATATAATAATCCGAATGAAAAAAGGATCTCGTCAGCGCCATGCATGGCGCAGGCCACGTCAGCCAGCTAAAGAGCAAACCGCATACGGACCGTCGGAGTGACATAGATCGCTGAAAGACCGCGCCCAAGACAAAAGACTGCACTAGCTCCACCAAGACCGGCGATTACAGGACATCTCCACAGCCGAATGCATGGGATGATAAAGCAATAAATTACTAAACAGAGTAAGATGAAGGATAGAAAGAATTTAGTTGCTGTCTTGCTGTCTCATCTGGACCGCGCAAATTCGTTGGTAGACAAAGGCTGTTGCTGAAATAGATATACCTAGAAATTAAGTAATAAACATAAAAGGTTCTCTTGAAGAATAAACTACGTATTATCAAAATACTTTTTAATATTAATACAATCACTTTCTTTCTCATACCACAGAGACGCTAACACAAAAAGCAAAGACACACCGAATGAGCCACGTGCCAAAGTCTATTCAATTCAAATCAAACAATATTTTATTGCCTTTGTACAACCAATAAAACAAACAATGAGGTTAGCTACAAGTTCTCACAATATTAGTGACAGCCCTCCTCCTATGACACATACAAAGCACCCAGCATAGCATTACGACTACTACACAAGAGTTTAACAACAAAAACAATAATGATAATAATAATAGGAGAAGAAGAAATAAATAATAATAAATAAAGAAATACCGTAATTCTTCGGCCGGCTACAAGACAGAGGCCTCTTCACTCCAGAACAATTCCAACTTCTAGATCGGTCTCATAAGCCAGATCTAGATTTTCAGGACCGCTCCAGAAGATATAAAAATCAAAGCACACGCATTTAAAACTAATTTGGATTCCTGGGGTCACTGTAGTGAAGGGAAATCCCGTCCAACCACCGAAAAAATACGATAAGTATATAAAATAAGTATCTAAAGGTCTATCTGAACCATATCAAAGCATATTTAAATTAAGTGGATAGAACGATCTAGCTGAATAAAACAGAATTAAACGGTGTTCCAAATATCTCTGGCACTTGAAAAAAAAATAATGCTCTGTATCGTTAACATCTCCACAATCACAAATTCAATTAAGTTTAAGGTGGTTAATGAATAGACCGTGATTCAAATTGCTACACTTATTTCTTAATCTAGCATTTTACACTTAGTTATATACATCTAGTAAAATTGAATATAGGGCTGCAGTTTCTGTCGTATTTCAAACTTCTGGCTACAAATGGCCTGTAGCCTTTCGGTCCTCTACATGTTACTCCCGATTGACTGCACCTGCAACGGTCTCTGAAGTTATTCTGACAGCTTACGTTGCTAAGGACATGAAAGTTACTTAATCTGATTTATTAAAACATATTATATGATTTTAGGTGTATATGGAGTTCCAAAAGTATGGTGTGCTGAGGAATATGCTAGGGCAGTACAGGAATATAGCAGGGAATGTGGAAGAAACACAAGTTTGAAAGAAATACATTTTGTGGATGTAAATGATGAGATGCTAGCTGAAATTAATGAGGCATTTGAGACAACTTTCATTAGCAATGAACGAAGCCACGTTTTGGAAATTAGTCGTCACAAGCAGCCTGATGAAACTTCAGAGCAAAGTCTGGAAAGCATGAATATAAAGGGAATTGAATACGGTAATAATGATGCAGCAAAATATACAGGAGATTCTGCAAAATGGTATACTGACGAGGGAAAATCGGTCTTTGAATTGAATACGAATATGAAGATTGTGGTTTATACTGGTGATTTAACTAAGTTCAAAACTGGTGCCATATGTTGCAGTCAAGACAATCTGTTAAGATCTACAGGAAGTACAGCGCGTGCCATAAAAATGTCAGCTGGGCCACAGCTTGAGGAGAGTCTTAAAAAGCACAAACTACAGAGACCCAAAATTGGAGATATTATTGTTACAACGCCGGGCGACCTCAGATGTTCAAATGTCTACCATGTTGTATCTCCAGATTTCATGACTCAAAATGCGCAAAAAATATCTGACACGTTTCTTTCTGAGGTCGAAACGGGATATATCAATTGTCTTCAGAAAGCACATGAGCAAGGATTGCAAAAAGTTGCTATTCCACTTTTTGGCTGTGGTGAGTTGTATGTTTTCATGGGCAAGGTAACATATGAAGTACATGTAAACAGCAACTTGTTTTATGCCCCCAACTTCGTAGAAGTTGAGGAGCCATATTTGTTTGGGCCTCCCCGTCAATCTGTCCGTCCGTAATACTTTTTGGCAGTTGGGAAATTCAAGAACGGCTTATGCTTGGATCTTGAAATTTTATATATGACTTTTATATTAAAATAAGCTGTACCATATTTTTTCCTCCGCCAGTCCTGTCGTTCAGGAGTTATGTCCTTTTTCGACGTTGTCATTGTCTATAAGAACAACCTTGTGAATAAAATATCTGAAGTCGGGCTAAAGCTAGGACCCTGATATTTGGCATATAGTTACAGGCCAAGGTTTAGATAACCTGATTAACTTTTGAGTTTATTTCATTTGTTTGGCTGAGTTAGTCCCCCTTTTAGGACTAGGCACTTTATATAGGAAGAAGCTTGTGAACATTATATCTGAAGAACGGCTTAAGCTAGGATCGTTATCAGAGCTACAGATAAGAAGGGGTAACAGGGATAATTCAAATATAATTTTTCTTATTTCTCAATGAAAACATATGTTGTGACCCCTCATTAGAACCGTCTCGTCGAGACGGTTCTAATGATGGTCACAAAATATGTTTTTGTGGAGAAATATGGATATTTATCCCTTAATTATCTCTGTTACCCCTTCTTATCTGGAGCACTGGTTATATTTGGCATACAGTTACAGATCAATGTGTAAATGAAGTTATTAACTTTTTAGCCTATTTAATAAATTTTGGTGAAGTTATTCCCCTTTTTCAAACATAGGCATTTTGTAAAGGAACGTGCTTCTGAACAAAATATCCGAAGAACTGACTGCATAAGCTAGGATCCCTATATTTGCCAAGCACGTTTGCACCAAGGTGTAGATGAACTGACTAACGTTTAAGCATAGATCGTAATTTTTTAGTCGAGTCATTCCCTTTTTCAGACATAGGTTATATATATAGGAACAAGCTTGTGAATATAATATCTGCAGAACGGCTTACGCTAGGTTTCGTATATTTGGCATACCGTACAGACTCAGATATAGAAAAAAACGGTTAACTGTTGAACATATTCGTAAATTTTGGGTTGAGTTATTGCCCATTTTCAGATATAGGCATTGTGTATAGGAACAATCTTTGTGAACAAAATATCTGATGAACCACGTAAGCTAGGATCTGGCATATAGGTACAGACTATATGGTGGATGTACTGATTAGCTTTTGAGCATATTTTCTACATATTATGTTGAGTAGTCCCCTTTTTGGGACATAGACATTTTATATAGGAACAAGCTTCTTTAGAGCAAGCATACTGTTGGGGGCATAGGGTTTCCTAAACACATTTTCTACTTTTTTATTGAGTTTGCTTTTTAGCTCACCTGAGCCGAAGGCTCAAATCTGAGCTTTTAGTATGGCAATGCTCCGTAGTCCGTCCGTCCGTCCACCATTTTCAAAGGTCTTCTTCTCCGAAACCGCTGGGCCGATCAAAGCCAAATTTTATATGGAGCCTCCATGGGTTGGGGGAACGAGAGTTTGTTCGGGGTATCTGGGTCACATGACCAAGATGGCCGCCACGCCCATATATGGTAAAAACCCTTCAAAAATCTTCTTCTCCAGAACCAAAAGGCCTATGACCTTGATACTTGGTATGTAGCATCGGGCATGCGGGCCCATCATATTTTATACAAATCATGACCTTGCGTTGACCTTGACCTAATTTACGGCATGGTCAACTTTGGTACGTTAGGCTTTTATATGGGAAAACGCTTAAACAGTGGATTTCTCAGAAACTATTTAAGTCTAAGGTACAATACTTGGTATACATTCGCGACTAAATGACCAGATGAAGATATTATGTCACTAAAGGTCAAGGTCATTCCGTCGGACCAGCCGTCGTCAAGATTTTCAAACATCATAGTTTATACGAATGATGACCTTGCGTTGACCTTGACCTAATTTACGGCATGGTCAACTTTGGTACGTTAGGCTTTTATATGGGAAAACGCTTAAACAGTAGATTTCTTAGGAGTCTAAGGTAGAATACTTGGTATACATGGTCGACTAAATGACCAGATGAAGATATTATGTAACTAAAGGTCAAGGTCATTCCGTCGGACCCTCTGTCGTCAAGATTTACAAACATCTTCTCCTCTGAAACCACTGGTCTGATTGAAGCCAAATTTCATATGGAGTCTAAGTGAGATGGGGGAACGAAAGTTTATACCCGGGGTCTGGGTCACATGACCAAGATGGCCGCCATGCCCATATATGGTAAAAAGCCTTCAAAAATCTTCTTCTCCAGAACCAAAAGACCTATGACCTTGAAACTTGGTATGTATACTGAAAGGATTTAAAAACTTCCACTTTTTATTGCTGGCTGCTGATCTGTTTACTCATGACAGTGTTGACTATTTAACGAGAAAATGCTTGAAACTTATCAAATTTAAGATTACGCAGTTTATTTGTATCATTTACCTAAATGACGTCAGTAAAAGAGCGTTACGTCACTGAAATACATAAGGCGATGCCGGATTTATCTTATGCAACACTCTTTCGACCACTTCTTACTATCTTAATATTGTGACGTCATCAACGTTGATTTGCAAGTATCACTGCGGATGATGCTGTCGCGCAAAGCCTATTACGGAGACGGCTTCGACGTTAGTTAACGTCATGTCCTCTGGTTTTCAGTCTTGATTAGGTGCTTTTCAGACTCTCTTTTTAGCTTCCTGTAAACAGAGCACGTCGTCTGAGATTGTAAATTGCCGTCATTAACGCATAAAATTGTACCGCGACGTCACTTGTTGAAATTTCAGCATTTATCTGGCCCAAAACTCTGCACCTGTTTGCAATATTTAGGCGCGGTAGGCTAAATAAAGCCACTGACCGAGTTCAAATTTTTAAAAATCAATTTGGTATTGTAAGAGAAATGTTTCATCAGAAAACTGTATACATGAAGCTATTCATCATTATGTAAACGGTACTAAGAACACGAGGAGCACGTGCTTGTTCCTGACCGATACGGTTGAATGATTTCAAATTCCGTATATTGATAGATTCAGGTATAATAGAATACATATGCTGTAAAAGTTTGGTTGGCGTAGCTGCATTCATTTTTGAGATATTCAAAATTAATGGGTGGAAGTTTTTAAATCCTTTCAGTATAGCATCGAGCATGCGGGCCCAACATAGTTTATACAAAAGATGACCTTGCGTTGACCTTGACCTCATTTACGGCATGGTCAGCTTTGGTATGTTAGGCTTTTATATGGCAAAACACTTAAACAGTGGATTTCTCAGAATCTATTTAAGTCTAAGGTACAATATGTTGTATACATGGTCATAATTTAAGACATGGTCAACTTTGGTATGTAAGGCTTTTATATGGGAAAACGCTTATATAGTGGATTTCTCAGGAACTATTTCTAAGGTACAATATGTGGTATATATGGTCAAGTAAATGACCAGATGAAGATATTATGTCACTGAAGGTCAAGGTCATTTTGTCGGTCTGTCCGTCATCAAGATTTTCAAACATCTTCTCCTCTGAAACCACTGGGGAGATCGAAGCCCACTGTCTCAGTGGGATAGGGGTCTGGGTCACATGACCAAGATAGCCGCCATGCCTATTTATGGTAAAAACCCTTCAAAAGTCTTCTACTCTAGAACCAAAAGGCCTATGACCTTGAAACTTGGTATGTAGCATCGGGCATGCGGGCCCATCATAGTTTATACAAATGATGACCTTGCGTTGACCTTGATCTAATTTACGACATGGTCAACTTTGGTATGTTAGGCTTTTATATGGGAAAACTTTTTGTCACTGAAGGTC
Source organism: Ctena decussata (assembly GCA_963989385.1). NCBI lineage: Eukaryota > Metazoa > Mollusca > Bivalvia > Lucinida > Lucinidae > Ctena > Ctena decussata. Next base: position 127,618,299 of record OZ022498.1, read on the forward strand.
AAGGTCATTTTGTCGGTCTGTCCGTCATCAAGATTTTCAAAACATCTTCTCCTCTAATACCACTGGTCTGATTGATGCAAAATTTCATATGGAGTCTAAGTGTGATCAGGGAATAAAAGGTTGTTCTCGGAGTCCTGACCAAGATGGCCGCCATGCCCGTATATGGTAAAAACCCTTCAAAATCTTCTTCTCCAGAACCAAAAGGCGTATGACCTTGAAACTTGGTATGTAGCTTTGGGCACTCAAGCCCATCATAGTTTATACAAATGATCGTGCGTTGACCTTGACTTAATTTATGACACTGTCAACTTTGGTACATTATGTAGGCTTTTATATGGGAAAATGCTTAAACAGTGGATTTTTCAGAAACTATTTAAGTCTAAGGTGCAATATTTTGTATATATGGTTGACTAAATGACCATATGAAGATATTTTGTTGTTAAAGGTCAAAGTCATTCTTTGTCTTTTGTACACGGTCATTGAGATTCTGTCACCCGTCAACATTTTCAAACATCTTCTCAGAGGCCACTAGGGTCAATTGAAGCCATATTTCATATGGAGCTTCACCGGCTTAAAGGAACCATAGTTTGTTCAGATGGTCTTGGTCACTTGACCAAGATGGCCACCATGCCCATATATGGTAAAAACTCTTCAAAGATCTTTTTCTCGAGAACCGAAAGGCCTATTACCTTGAAACTTGGTACCGGTATGTAGCATTGGGCACTCAGGCCAATCATAGTTTATACAAATGATTACTGTATTTCATATGGAGCTTTAATACTGGGTAAAAGTAAGCAAAGTTTGTTCAGATGGTCATGGTCACATGAACATGGTGGCCGCCACACCCATATATGATAAAAACCCTTCTGAAATCTTTGTCCAGAAACAAAGGCCCAGTGACCTTGTGGCTTGGTACATAGAATTGGGACTCAACATTAATCCCCAAGGGAGTGGGGTTATCTGCCCCTGTCCTGGTGCTATATACATGTATAAAAACATTAAAATATATACCAGGACCAAGTGTTAGGTGAGCTACAGGACCTTTGGTACTCTGGTTTATTATGCCCCCGCCATGAAGTGGGGAGGGGCATATAGTTTTGCCCTTGTCCGTCCGTCCATACGTCCTTCCGTCCATACGTCCGTTCGTCACACTTTGTAGTACTCACTTTTCTCCGCAACTCCTCCTAGAATATTTAATGCAGGAAGTTGAAACTTGCAACAGAGTTCAGACATGCATTGAACATGTGCATAAAGGAAACAGAATTTTGATTTAGGTCTTATTTGCAGAATTATGTCCCCTTGAATAGCATACATATTTTAACCATATTTTACACTTGTAGTACTGTTCTTGTCTCCGCAACTCCTCCTACAATATTTAATGCAGGGAGTTGAAACTTGCAACACAGTTCATACATGCATTGAACATGTGCATAAAGGAAACAGAACTTTGATTCAGGTCTTTATTGCAGAATTATTTCCCCTTGAATTACATACATATTTTGACCATATTTCACACTGGTAGTACTGTTTGTGTCTCTGCAACTCCTTCTACAGTATTTGATGCATGGAGTTGAAACTTGCAACACAGTTTAGACATGCATTGAACATGTGCATAAGGGAAACAGAACTTTGATTTAGGTCTTAATTGCAGAATTATGTCCCCTTGAATAACATACATATTTTAACTGTATTTTACACTTGTAGTACTGTTCTTGTCTCCGAAACTCCTCCTACAGTATTAGATGCCGGGAGTTGAAACTTGCAACACAGTTCAGGCATGCATTGAACATGTGCATAAAGGAAACAGAACTTTGATTCAGGTTATTATTGCAGAATTATGTCCCCTTGAGTGACATACATGACCATATTTCAGTGGCTTATATACAAGCTCACCTTTTGTTGTGGCTCTAGCTGCCTCATTTTTGAACTGATTTTGATATAAGGTCACAGCTTTATTGAGTATGACAATACCTCAAACAAGTTTGCGTTTCAGGTTGGAAGAATCAAGGTCAAGGTCACAGTTGCTATTTTCCAAAAAACTTGGGCATCCCTCTAGCGCTTTTATTTATGGTTCGATTTTGATATAACTTCACTCAAATGTTAAGTATGACAATATCTATAATAAATTACCATTTCAGCACTGCAGGTTCAAGGTCAAGGTCACAGGCACTAGTTTTATAAAAATCTTTATCTTCCCTCTAGCCCCATTATTCATTGACAGATTATGATGTCACGTCACCCAAATGTTTAGTTTGACAATATCTTGGAAAATTTCGCAATCCAGAATTTTAGGGTCAAGGTCAAGTCACAGTTGCTATTTTTAGAAAATACGTTGTCATCCCTCTGGAATGATTTGACATAACTTTACACAAATATTTAGCATGACAATATCTGGGACAAATTTACGTTTCAGCATGGTCGGTCCAAGGTCAAGGTCACAGATGCTATTATATTTACATGTAAAACTTTGTCAAGGTTCTAGTACCTTTATTTGTTAACTGATTTTGATATAACTTCACACAAATATTAAGTATGACAATATCTTAGACAAGTTCACCTTTCAGGGTTGTAGAGCCAAGGTCAAGGTCACAGATGCTTTTTATAAGAAAACAAATTGTCATCACTCGAGCACCTTTATTATAGACAGATTTTGATATAATTTCACACAAATACCTCTTATTACATTACTCATCTAGTGAGGCATATGGCAGGGGCATTCATCACCTTTAGTGATTGTCTAGTTTAAACATAAAGCGTACCTTAACCAAATTAAGTGCAGTAGATGCGCAAACTCAATCCCAAAACATTGAAATCAAAAGATTTATACATATTATGAAGCTAACAAGCGTTTTTATCATTGGCTAACGTATACGTTTATTAGCGCGACTTTGCGAAGAAATGACGTGCCTATGCAATACCCTTCGCGTCCATCTGCGTGCGCGTGCACATTTGTTCTAGTGAGCAAAATATTCACCTGTGCGTTTACCTCAGTTTCAAAGTAACCACAAGGAATAGAGTCTTCAAACTTGCTCCATAGGTATATCTGGGGAAGATCTACTGAACGCAGCAATGCAGATTTAGTGGAGTTGCTTATGTCACAAAAATATGCTCCCGTGTCCACTTTTTGTTAATCAGGGTTTATATACATCAAAATGTTTGTCAATTTAAGTAAAGTCAGGAAATGGTTCCTGCGATTTTTTTCATGACCTTTATAAGGTCAAGGTCAAGGTCAAATGCGCGGCACTATAATTTTTCACCGTTATTTCATTTCTCTCCATTTTTAAGACATTAATGTCGTGTTTCAAAGGCGTAAAATTGAAAATTGTCATTTGATGGACGAAATCAGGAAAACGATAAGAAAAATTGATTTTGGAGAGCTTTAGCGAGTATTTTACGGGTATTTGCAGTACTTTTTCCACATAAATACAATGAAAATACAGCTTTATATAGACTGGGTTCACAAAACATTCAGTTACAGACTTCGTATGGTATTATATAGCAGTCCCTTAAATTATGAAAAATAGGGTTGGGCCCTAACGAACAGAGTTGTTGCCATGGCAACCAGTATTTTCGGCCAACATATCGAATCGGATTTTCATATCCGCCATGCGCTAGCTGATTCATTTTATGGTCAACCGTTGGAGATGGAGAAATAATATGCAGAAGGCCCATCCATAGGCTGGTAACACTAAACACCTTATTTTTGTAGGTAAGTGGAAATACCGTAAGTCGAATGGTCACACTAAACACCGTATAAACTGACATCGTAGGTGTGAGATTTCGGAGAAAGTCTAGGGTACATGAAAGCTTGCTGTACATTTCTGTTTTAAAGCAATACTAGTGTAGTGTAAGAGATTTACAAGCAGGTAAATATAAGAAACGAGGACTGAGCTTGCACAGAAATCATCTTGCCAATTAGGAAACAGCTTTTATAGCCCAGGTCGAGAATACCAAGTAATCAAATATGACTAAGATATCTCGCCATGCTATTATATTAAGTAGCCCAAAATGTAAAAGGAAATAATATCAAAAGTACAAAAAGGATCGGGTCTCTGTATCGTGCCATGCGCACTACTGCAGGGAATGCTGGTTTGTGTTCATTATTAATATGAGTCAAGAAGCAAATGAGTGACATAATTTTACATGAAAATTTTGTTTTTATTTCTTCATATTACCTAACCAAAAGATTCTGTGTTCTAACAAACGAACGCGAACATTTTTCTGACTGAATAAAATAATTTATACATTATATACCTAATCCTCTATTCTACCAGCAGACCGTTTCAGTTTTAGGGTTTATTTCTTCAATCTGTAGTAGCTGTATTGCCAATGTTCAGATCCCCGACATGTTAGTATAAAAAGATAACAGATAAAGACTTATTATCCTGCCAGTAATTGTTTCCAAATTATTAGCAAGGTGCACTAATTTCATTTCTCTACGGAGATATTATATCTATATTTCTGCGAATTAAATTTCTAAAAGAGAACGTTTTGAACATATACTAATGTCTACGCTTAATACATAATGGGTCGTAAACTTACAAGCATCGAAGTCGCGAAATTAAAAATAGGGAGTATGATGACATGGAGGATTCTCGAATTACGTGTACTGCTCCTACATAATTAACTGCCCTGATATCAGACATATCGGAATGGTGTAATGTGATATTTTGAAAAGGTTGAGAAAAGCCTCGAAAACTTGGGCCAGATCACACAAAACACACGATAAATCCATATATAAGCTATGATCTAGGCTGTTTGTCTCTATATAAGAAAGACTCAAGAAGCGGACAAAAAGAGAGAAAAAAAATCTGATTTGGAATGCTCATGCTGACAAAAGAGTTAAACATGCATTACGCTCTATGCAGTTCAGGATCACATTCATTATCAAGATAAATGTGTCGAACCCCCACCAGCTGTCCCAGAAAAATATATTCTACTGCACAGATCGTTGATAAAAAGCTTTGAAAATCATGTAATTTTTTCATGGTACAATAGAAAGATAACAGTTCGATACATTTCCTTTTACAGACGGGGAAATATACCACCCCGGCAAAATGGGAAGGGGGTGGGAGGAGGTAAGGCAGTGGATAGACAACCACCTGTGATCTGGTTCATATCATGTTCGTGATTGATTAATTTTTTTCTTAAGAAATGAACGTATGTTATAGCGATAATATTTATCGCGACACGACAAAACCAACAAAGTGGCATTTGCGCCCAGCTCGACTCCAATCCTCCTGGGAATCCACTCAGTCTGATCAGAGTCTTCGCTGTCGGTATGGAGCTAGCCTAGACCCTGAGCTACCCTTCAAGCGCACAGCAAAGGCTCTGGTCAGACTGGGCGGATGCCCAAGTTGATCTGAATCTTTGCTGGGTGCATATGCCACTTTGTTGGTTTTGTCGTGTCGCGGCTCACATATGCTAAAAGTGAAATCGTTACTTGCGAGTACAGTTGTGTTACTAGTTTGTTGAGAGCTATTGTTTAGTATTCATTCATAAGCTCCAAGTCAGTTAAGAGTTGGTTGCTGAGGATTCAAACTGGCTCACGCCTGACAATCAGTCTCATGCGGAACCGGCGGTTAAGTAAAGGAATCCGTTAGATCGCTTTCCGGTGACGTAGAAGAGGAGCCGAAAAAGGTAAACAATACAGTCTCAGTCAGATGTTAGAATGTTTTTTCAGAGTGATAGGAGAGATATCCAAAATCTAAGAATGCTATTTTGTTCCTTAAACATAGTTCTTCAACACACCAAATAATTCTATAATTGGTTCCGCGGTTTTCTTGTTATTTGTTCCCTCCTCCGAAATTCTGTTCAACACGTTCAAGGTCAGACAAAACAGGAGATAAAATATTAACATTTTCTGCTCGATTTCAAAAACGAGCAAAAAGCATCCGAATTCATCTTTGCATATCAATGTAATAATTAATATCTGTCATCAACAACGATGTTTCAGTGACCTGGTATCAAGCATTGTTCTGAAATCATTGTTGAAAGGGGCGAAATGTTTTGGTTCAGCATTTAATCATTAAAAATATAAGGAAATATGTCAACATCAATCTGCTTATTTTAGTCTGTTTTATGACATAAATTTTGTGCTGGATTTTTTTGACTTTTGATAGATGTCAGCTGAGACTTATAGGGTCTATGCAGTTGGAGATTATGTTTTAACAAAAAAAAAAAAAAAAAAAAAAAAAAAAAGAACAAAGTTTATCCCATTCCCTAAAGTACTTGGTGTTTACTGTTTCAATGGTTTTAAATGCATGCTGAATTAAAATGTTTCAGATTACATTTGCATAATTAACACGATTTCACAATATTTTGATTTTTTGCAATTAAATGTGAGGCTCCTGTCAAAACTTTTGTGGTTGCGCATGAGAATATTCGGTTGAGCATTGGAATGTATGGAATATCAAATGAGCTTGGGTGCCTGATTTAGCTGCGAGGCAGCCTGACTTATATATGAACCACGAAAACATCGGTCAACCTGCGACTTCACACAGTTTGGTCTGCTCGTTTAGCACTGAAAAGCTGTTGTATCATTAAACCTACAACTCTAAGGATCTTCTGTGGCAGATAATCTAATAATTTTGTCTGACCTGGTAATGTAGCCAGGAAGACATGTTTTTCTTACGACAACCATTTGAATAAAATCGTTTATGAGACTAGCCACTCTTAAAAGTTTATAAGGGCCTAAAATTTAACTGGCGGATGGATGACTTGCGATTTTACGTTTTTCAGCAGTATTTCAGTCATATCAGATTTTTCTTTTAAGAAAAGGTATTGCAAAAAATTGGAGAATGTCATGCTATCATTTGTTTACAATTGTATGTTGAGACCAAGTGATATGAACAGTTTTAAGTGGTGTTTGGTATATTACATTTATCCCCCAAGTTCAGTACCGAAAGAAGGAAATAGTCCTGCAGGTATAGGCTTTAGAAATGGAAAGTGACTGCTTGTCTGAGACCCGGTGTTGTTGCTGAACATTTATCAACAGAAAAAGTTTAGATGAATGAGGTCTACTTTCCAGAAAATCGGATCAACTGGGTAATGGTGCCACTTGAAAAGATGTATTGAAAAAAAAAATCTTAAAATTTTAACGTATTTTCAGTGTTTGCAAACTACAAACCAGTGATGTGGGCAAAACCTACCTCTAGTAATAAAACAGATTCCCTTCTGCATATGACAGCCTCAAAAAGTGGGGTTTCCTGACAGGCTACCCCTTAAAACTGACAGTTCGCGCGATCGTGGGGTTAAGGGTTAATCTCAATTAGACTTTCTCCTAAGTTTCAAATTGACTATCAATATTTTAGATTCGGTAAAGCTGTAGTAACGAAAGCTGGACGGATGAACGGTTCCCAGTTACTGAGGCTATGGATACGTTCCGCTGGGGTGTGTGGTTTAACGTCATTACGAAATTTAAATACACACACAGTAATGAAAGCATTAAAGTTTATAAATATATCATTTGAAAGTGTGTATGATATGGGCACGCCTTATCGCATTACTAAGATTTTAAGGAAAGCCTACAAATGCATTCACAGAGCCAAAATTCCTGTGCAAGACTCAAAAATCTTACCCGTGACCCATCTATAGACCACAAAAACTGCAAACTGACTACTGAAAAATAGTCAAATTAGTTTTTTTAACATATTTCAGCGGAGGTCAGTTTGAAACATTACCTTCGATGTTAATAATCAATGAAATTTCGTGCGGTGAAGTGCGGATACCTCCTGGCTTTTGTAGCAAGCGATTATATAAGAACCTTTTCGATGCACGCCGTATTTTCCATATTGCCTCGAGCAAAGTCAAAAAGTTATTGCTCGAGGTGTTGCCAAAAATTACAGCGAGTAGCATTAAAAACTTAAATAATCGTTTGCTACGAAAGTGGACAAGGTGCACCGTAATTTTGCTATATTGCCTCCAACACAGTCAAAAAGTCATTGCTCGAGGTGATGTCGAAAACTACAACGCGTAGCATTAAACACTTAAATATCATTATGATACTGAAGCAGGACATATGAGTGTTTTCGAGGGTTATTTTTATCAGAAGACAAATAAGAAAAAACAGTATTGGCATAACTAATTTAAAAGTGATCCATGTATAGCTTGAGACGTTTATAACTTCATTTAAGCAAAAGAAATTGTGAAGTTTGAAAGAAGTCAAATGCTGAACCGAGCTATCGCATGCGAAACCAGGAAAAATGAAATGGCGACTTACCTTAAAATAGGCAAACCAAAAGTGTTGAAATAAGCTAAACAGATATTATATTAAGTCATTTGATATTCCAGTGACGTAATCAATGCATAATGTTCAACATATAATGGCTTAAAGCAGTGTTCCTTGATTTCTCTTGCAGTCTGGTTTCAAGCAAATATTAGCCGTCAGACCTGCATTTGTCAACTTTAGAAACTCCAGAATTATACTGGGCACAGTTTTACTGCACATATTAGGTTGAAACTAAAATTATCTGTGAAATTATTTTCTTCTTATTTTTAATGATTACATGCGGAACCAAACTTTCGAGACCAATTATGCATGCATTTCAAAAGAATTCTTGGTTCTAGCAAAATGTAAAGGTATCACATACCTCACTTTCTGTTTAAAATATCCGCACGCCGTCTAATTTGCAGATCATATGTACACAAATGTCAGATTTAGCGGATAAATGTGTTGCTTACCTCATGTATAATCCAGTACGAACAGGTGTTTCGGAGGAGGGAATAAAAATGACAAAAACAAGACAACGCTTCAGCAAATCCTTCGGCATACAAAGAAAACAATGTGTTAGCAGCAAAATTTAAAGAGCACATTTTCTAAGAAAATAAATTGTCCTCTTACACGAACGATTATCGTTTGTTTACCTTTTTCGGCTCCTCTTCTACGTCACCGGAAAGTGATCTAACGGATTGCTTTGCTTAACCGCCGGTTCCGCATGAGACTGATTGTCAGGCGTGTGGCTGCTCAAGTCTAATACAAAACACGCTTTTAGTTCAAGAGAACTAAAAGTCACACAGCTGTAATTCAAAAATTGCAATCTAGTTCATTGCACATATAGGATGTTCTGTTTGAAATTCAGTTAAGGTCTGAGCGCTGTTTAAATTTAGTCGCTTAAGGCACATATTGGAAGCTGTGGGTGGATACATAGAGGTTTTTTTTTTTTTTTTTTAACTCTATCGACTTTATTTTGTCTACATAATTTGTAGGGCATAAAAGATAATCTTAGTGTAATATGGTCAAAAATTCCAAATCTCATTCGTTGCTAGGGGCTCCAACCGGTTGCTAAGTACACATTTATCAACAGATTGTAGAAGTCCGACAGTTTCTTACAACACTATCTTCATATTTTGTTTCAGGTAGAATATATTCCAGATGGATTTCAGTAAACAGTCTCGAATTCGCTAAGAGTTAGTTGCTAAGACTGGTTGCTAAGGATGCTAAGGATAAATGTATAGATATTTGTTCTAGAACAAGTGTATATTAAATAGTTTTTTTTTCAACAAATTGTTTAAGTCCAATACTTACGCTTCAAAGGTATATACAACAGCTAATATAATACACTGTAAATAGAAGATGTTTTTTTTTAATTCTTTCAATAGCTCTAAATCTGTTGGAAGATGGTTGTCAAGTGCTTAAATCGGTCGCTAAGGACAAATATATACCCATATTGTTTTAATGAATTGTCAAAGTCAGCCGGCAATGCTTCAGTTGTCTTCAAAGTTTGTTGCACATAAAAGATATGCTTATGAAGTTCAGTACAATGTCTAAAATTTGTTAAGAGAAAGGTGCTAAGTGCTAAGGGTCGTTGCTATGGACAAAATATACGCCTCTTTTTCAACAATTTGTTATAGTCTTTAACTGGTTTGATAAACATAACTTACAGTTATCTATATAAACATTGATTGTAGAAGATATTTCATTTGGAATAAACTAAAAAAATCCAAATTTGTTACAAGGTGGTTGCTATGGGCTCAAACTGGTTGCTAAGGACATAAAGATACCCATATGTTTCAACAGATTTTCAAAGTCAGACAGCTGTGCTTTAAATATTACTTCCAGTTGTCTTCGTAGTTTGTTGCTCATAACAGATATTTAGAATGAAAGTAAATCAAAAGCCTGTAAAATGTTGATAGGAAGTTGCTAAGGACTAAAACACTGGTTGCTAAGGACAAATGTATAGACTGGTTTGTCAACAGTTTGTTAAATTCCATTACTTGTTTGTTTAATATAACTAATAATTGTCTGCATAATATATTGATAATAGAAGATATCTCATTTGGAAATAAGTAAAAATAATCCAAATTTATTAAACGGTGGTTGCTATGGGCTCAAACTGGTTGCTAAGGACACATAGATACCTATATGTTTCAACAGATTTTCAAAGTCAGACAGCTGTGTTTTATATATTACTTTCAATTGTCTTTATTGTTTGTTGCTCATAACAGATATCCAGAATGAAAGATAATCTGAAGTCTAGAATCTGTTGATTGAAAGTTGCTAAGGACTGAAACTGGTTGCTAAGGACAAACGTATACGCAGATTTTTCAACACATTGTTAATTTTCATAACTTGTTTGTTAAATATTACCTACAAATTGTCTGCATAACACATTGCAAATAGAAGATATCTCATTTGGAATTCAATCAATCCAAAGTTCCAAATTTGTTACAAAAAATGGTTGCTATGGGCTGAAACTTGTTGCTAAAACAAATATAAATGCATCTTTTCAACCAATTGAAAATCTATTAGCTGTCCTTTAAATATTTACAACAGTTTTTATCATGAGTTATTAAACATAATAGCTATTCTTCGTGGAATGAAGTCAAAGGTTTCAAATCTGTTAAAGATTGGTAGCTAAGGGCTGAAACTGGTTGCTAAGAATAAAGATATACACAGTTTTTTTCTTAAAAATTACAGGAGTCCAACATCTATGCTCAAAACAAACCGTTTCGCATATAACAATCAAGATTTACTGCCTCAAAACCCATGAGGTTTGCACAACAAACTCCAATGCTTATCTTTAAAATGCCCAGTTTTTAGAAATATGCTTGCATAAATCTGATGCCATGCCAACGGATTTGATGATTAAGATATAATATTGAATACAATGGCCTGCTAAACTATTGTAACCGTAAGAATGAGCTGAGAAATGCCATATCCAATTCGCGTTTAACGAAACAATAATCATAGTGTTTGTATCTATATATTTTCTTACGACCTTTAATGAAATGACGTTGACCTTGTCACACTAGCGGTCAAAGTCAATTGTAAAATGAATTTTTAATTACAAACATTTATTTTCTTTCGACAATACCAAAATTTAGTCCCATATCTTACACTGTGCCCACCATAAATCACGACTTTTAAAGTTTTCCTTTCTATTTTGAAGCGTTGACTTTTGACCTTTGACCTTGACCTTGAAAAGTGATAGAAAAAATTCGCAGGAACCATTTTTGAAAACTACTTGTCAAAACAAACATTTTGGTATATAACATTCCTGATTAACAAAAAGTGGACACGGGATTACATAAGCAACTCCACTAATTGGGCCATGGTCTATATTTCACGGATAATTGAACATAGAAAAAATAGTCCCCTGTTGCGTTCAGCTCAGTTTCTAAGTTACCCAAAGCGATAGTCTTCACACTTGCTTCATAGATTCATCTCGGGAAGATCCGCTAAAAAATGATGCTATCTGGCCATGAACTATATTTGACGGATGATTGAACATAGAAAGGAATATTCAGTTGTTGGGTTTACAGTGTCTATTCTAGGATTGAAAAAATAGGGGGATTTTTCGACAGAGAAAAGGTATCACTCACACTTTTAACTCTAAAATTTGGCTTAAACTACATAAAAAACAATTGTACCTAGTATTTTAGCTATAATTTAGTATCAATGAGTACACACAATGCTTTTAGATATCATTTAAATCTATTATTATGAATAAAATAAAAAAAAAGATTCCCCCCTTCTGCTAAGAATTAGAGGGGAATTGTCAGAAATGAGGGTGAATCCCCCCATCCCCCTCTCTAGAATAGACACTGGGTTTAGCTCTTAGTCAAAGTAACCATAAGGGATGTCTTCATAGTTGCTCCATCGATACACCTGAGGACGATCAACTGAAACCAGCGACACATATCAGGCCATGACCTACATTTCACGGATGATTAAAGCTAGAAAACATATTCACTGTCGTGCTTAGCTCAGTTTCCAAGTAACCACAAGAGATAGAATTTTCAGACTTGCTCCATACATACATCTGGGAAGGATCTACGGAAAGCAGCGATGTATATCGGGCCATGACGTATATTTTACTGATGATTGAACATAGAAAAATATATATTCACCTATTGTCATGATTGTGTTAAGCTCAGTTTCTAAGTAACCACAAGACTCTTTAGAGTCTTCAAACTTGCTCCATACGTACATCTATGAAAAATGTACGGAATGCACGGACGCATATTAGGTCATTATCTATATTTCACGAATTATTTAACATAGGAAACAACTGTCATCTGCTACGTTCAGCACAGTTTCTAAGTAACCAAAAAGGATAGAGTCTTTAAAGTTTCCCCATACGTACATCTGGAGAATACTACTGAAGGCAGTGATTCATTTCGGGCCATAGGCAATATTTCATAGTCAAGTAAGTTTGCCTTATATTTTGAAGACTATCGGTGCATGAACATGATTCGGGACATAATGACTCAATTTGACCCGATGTTTGACCTTATAGTTAAAGTCAGTCATAGTGACCTATATTTATGGTTCTGTGATTATGCCTCATATTTCTAACACTATTTCATGGATTTACCTTACCTGGTTTGGGTTAAAGGCCCAATTGCTCTATCAGCATGAAAAAACTTTATCATGAGGAATCGCTGCACGCTTCTCACTATAGTTTCATCACTGTAAACGACCGGCTTCAAACAAATAAAAGATCCTTGGGTTGCACATAAAAATGGTTTATAAATTTATGAGGGTCATTTTAGTAGGCAATTAAAAAGCACGTTTTATCGATTTCATTGAGTTGAATAAAATGTTCATGCGATTTGTTATTTCTCAAAAACTTGTTTTCTCTACTTTTTGCCAGTTATATCGCTCAGTCTGTGCACATCAACCCATTACCAAACGTGCAGGTTGAACTACTGTTTACAATGATATGAATTTACACGTTTTAACCACTGATAGGATATGGAGACTTTAACATGAGATGATTGCCTTGATATTTCATATATTGACAAATTATGAAAATGTATTGTCAGAAGATAAAGCGCGACTTACGGGCGCTTAACGTAAACAAGCGAACGTGTAATATAGACAATACCGACCAATTGAAACAAGATCAGTTTCAGTGTCAGAATACAAAGTTCTCCTTAGAATAATTTAAACATAAGAGATATAGAGAATACCATGTTAGTGTCTTTTGATATCAAGTTTATCAGGCGAGACCAGAAACAGCGTGGGAATGGCGAGGCTTGCGTTATGACGTAAGTCGGTGACGTCAATTAACCAATCAAACGCTGATATCACTGTCAACGTCAGTGTGTAGCCAATCATCTTCAGAGATCACTTCTAAAGGCATCGCCTGATAATATTGGCGCAAACGCAGTTCTAATGTGACATGATATCACACCTCTGTTACCAGTAGGAAGTTTGCAATAGATGCATGATAAATGATAATATCAGTGGCATGTAAAATTATGGTCACAGTGATCTGCAAGTGACATGAGGTATCTGAATGTACCATTACACCAAGTATGATACAAGCCAATGAAATAGTGAAAGAGATATGGACCTAAATCACTGGAACCTGAGTATAGGTCATGCTGCCCAACAATTAGTATGAGGGCACTCGTAGTGTCACCCTTCAAAGAAGTAACTACATAAGGGTATACTTCAGTAACACACAGTCGACAGATTGAAAAATGGATGATAAATTGGTGAACATTTTCCAGATTAAAAGATTTAGACTAAAACTTAAGGTTCATTATGCCCCCACTTCGAAGGAGTAGAAGGAGGCATATTGGTTTGGGCCTGACCATCCGCCCGCCCATGCATTACATTTAAGGAATTGTCTATTATTCAAGAACTGATACTTCTGGGTAATTGATATCTTAAGGGTTGGGTAGACCATAACAAATTAAGCGGACCATTTTTTTTTCTTGTCTCTCCGCTTTTTACTTAAAGACTCATGCCCGTTTTTTGTTGTTTTTTTTGTTCAAAAAAAAAAATAAATAAATAAATAAATGAAAGTTGGTATCCAAAATCCCGGGAAATCCCTAGGAGCTAGACTGCTCATATTTGGAACACAGCTAGGGACTGAGATGTAGATTACCTGTTAAACTTTGGGGTTAGTTTTGAAACAAAAGTTGTCTGATATGCCTCTTCGTTAACTTCGGCATTTTTCCAACTTTTAAACTGTTTGGCTTAGAGATTTGATTTTGATATACTTTAAAGTGTTTGCTGTGTCGATCAATTAAATGATGATTACGTTATATTGCATTTATCATTGGCGGGGTTTTGTCCCTTTTCTTCTTTGTTAAAAACATTGTATCGATGATGTATTAAGCAAGAATTGTAACTACTGGAGCATTGATAATTCTTGTATGGATGGACCATAAAAAATAAGCAGACCCATATTTTACATGCCCCAACGGCGAACTAGTCGAGGAGCTTTATGATTTGGGCTTGCTCGTCCGTCCGTTACGTCCGTCCATAACATTTTAAGTATGCTCTGTAACTTTAGGAGGGTAAGTGCTGGGGCCTTAATATTTGGTTCAACCAACTTTCAACTCATTTGCACACATAACATTTACAAGTAACGAACTGGAAATAGGATATGGTAACAAGCGGTAACCACTTATAAAATCATTTCCTGGTCACTCAAAATGTCAGCCAAAACCATTTACCCAAGTATAATGCAAAACCATGAAAACGTGGTGTCGGAAATATGACGCAAAATTACTAAGCCATGTAATATTGGTCACACTAATCTACAATTTGTATGAAGTCACTCCCACGGTCAGCCTTAACCATTGACCCTACGCCTTTTTAAAAATATTGACCTATTATGTTTAGCTCAGTTTCTAAGTTACAACAAGGGCTAGAGTCTTCAGACTTGCTCCATACGTCTAGGGAAGATCTACTGAAAGCAGCGATGCATGTTGGGCCATGACCTATATTTTACGAATTAATTAACAAAGAACAAAATATTGACCTGTTATGTTTAGCTCAGTTTCTAAGTAATCGAAACCGAAAGGGCTAGAGTCTTCAGCTGCATAGATACGTCTGGGGGACCTGTATCGGGCCATAAGCGCTATTTCATGGTCCAGTGAGTTTACCTTCTATCATAAAGAGAATTTGATGTACGAACATGATTGCTGTAGATAATGACTAAGTATTACCGGATGTTTGACCTCAGACTTACAGTAGATCACTGCGACTTATATTTCATGGTCTAGTGATTTTGCCTTTTTATCTTAAAGTGACTGAGTGAGTGAGTAGACGCGGGTCCACGTCCCACCAAAAACGAGGTCATATGGGGATCGGACCTCGGTTTAAAGCCTCATCCAAAAGACCGGATAAGCGGGGGACGACCTTGCGACCCCTGGAATGGTAGTCCGGAGTGTTATCCACTACGCTACTTTATATTTTATATACGAACATTATTGCTTGGAATAATGACTCGAAGTGACCCACTGTTTGACTTCAAATTAACAGTAGGTCACAGTGGCCTATATGTCATGGCCCAGTGAATTTCCCTTTTATCTTGAAGACTATTTGATGTTCGAGCATGATTGCTTCGAAAAATGACTCAGTATGACCCGATGTTTGATCTCAAACTCATAGTAAGTCCAGTGTCCTATATTTCAGGGTCCAGTGATTTTACCTCATATGTCTAACACTTTTCATGGATTTGCATTGTACCTTAGCTCAATGTTTATGCTGACACTGTGAGTGGCATCATACTTACTTTAGTCCAGTGTGATCTATACTTCATGGTCCAGTGATTTTAGTCAATATCTCTTATACTATTTTATGGATTTGCATTATGCTTAGGTTTATTTTTTTATGTATTTGGTTGATACTATAAGTGATCTTATTCTCTTAATAGGTCAGTGCGACATATACTTCATGCCGCAGTGATTTAAGCAATATTCTTGGCGTATTGGTACATTCAGATATAGTTCATGACTACATGTCACTTCTAGGTCACTGTGACCTATATTTGGCATTACATTCATAATGTCTTTTCTCTGGCAATGTTTTAGCGGTTTGAATTGTTCTCAGGAGAACTGTTTACTCTGACACTGCAGTTTATCCTATTTCACTTGGTCGCTATAGTCTATATTAAAGTTGAACTCGTTTAAGTCAAGCTCCCGCTCTATTGTCTTCTGATAATTCTTGTATTTATTAAAACAGGTATAGTCAGTTTGCTCCCAAATGCAAACGACATCCCCAATATTTTCTCAAAATTGGATAGAGGTAGAAGATTTTTGAATTGATCATTCTTAATTTTCAACCTATACATAACAAAATCAAAATTTTGTAGAAATGTGAGGCTTTGCATAAAAAAGTTTCTATACAAAAAGGACCTAATATATGTCATTTTCACATCTTAATTACAAGGGAGTAGAAGTTGGCTGTTGGAATTCCCGTTTAGTGTTTCGTAATAGAGCATGTGACCAAGTATGCAATCCCTAGAAAAATTGCATAATCAATTGAAACATTATTCTGAATCCATTTTTTCCCTACTTTTTGTTTCGCCCATATATTATCAAATTTTAAAACATACACTTTTTACTCGCAAAACTATATAATAGTTCAATGTTTATTTACAACTAAGTATCACCTGACCAGTGACACCGTGCGTTACGCGTGCGGACAGGTGAATGCATTTTACTACTTCATTCATATACACCCACACCTGTAGTAAACAACGAGTTTACGCTATTGTCTATCAACAATATTTTGGCTGTTCTAACAAGCATACGGCACCCTTAATGGAAACTGCTCAGTTTCTGCATTACTGTTAATGGAAAATATTTTACAAAAGCATCCAAAAATTTGGATTTTTCGTATTCCGTTATGTATATATATATATATTAGAGAGGCGCGGTAGTCGAGTGGTTAGAGTGGCTCGGCTATTGTGCAGAAAGTCACCGTAAGGTCGTGAGTTCGCGGCTCACTGTCGCCATACGATGACTGGAAAACTCTCTCTGTCAACCCAGCAGTAAATGGGTACCTTTTTCGAATCAGGGAAGGATAAGGCAGCGAAAGGAGAGGGATGGGCTCCGCCTTTCACCAGCTGTGCCCAAGATACAGTGGGTCTCTAACCCCCACTGCCCCTACGGCTATTAGGCTATGGGAAACCTTTACCTTTTTATATATAAATCATAAGGACATTAGATAATCTGATGGAAGTTTCATCGTTTTCAAGAAAATAAGCAAAACCCCGTTTGCGCTTAGGAGCAAACAGACTACATGTATATCGCGGTTTTAGACTACAATAAACTTAATAGATAATTTTGACGACTCGCCCTCATATCATGTACATTTTTCTCAGGCATACTCAGTGGATATATGGACAAGCTTTCCAAGACCTTCCAATCTGCAGTGATCAAGTTTTGTAACGACATTGCGTCGACAAATACAGGACTACGAGAGATTCATGCAATTAATGCAAAGCCAGGTGTTACGCATATAATTAAAACTGGGTTTTTGGACTACTTTGAAGGCTCTGCACAAAAGGGCCAAGTTGAAAATCTTGATGAGGGCGGCACTGAAGGGAACAACTTTCTAAATGGGTCTCACAAGTCAAAAGATTCCTTCCAATCTACGATCAGCAGGAGAGAGTTTGAAACGCCTGAAAAGAAATACTTTGATAAGCAGTTTCAAGCTGCAGATATATCTGCAGATGAGCAATGCACGATTTGCATGGATTCATTTGATAATCCAAAGAAACTCTCTAGATGTGGTCATATTTTCTGCAGTGAGTGCATAGAAGCTCAGTTCCGAGTAACCCCGAAATGTCCAAATTGTTTCACAGTGTACGGTATCATTACCGGAGATCAACCTGAAGGGAAGATATCAGTTGACATGGACAGAACTACCAAACTGTGTGGCTATGAAGGCTGTAACACCATTGTTATCACATATAGTTTTCAGGGAGGCGACCAGGGGGTAAGTGATTTTGTTCATTTGGAAATACCTATTCTTCGTTTACTTGAAATTAAACTGCAAAAGTCAGTTTTCATTGGTTCATGGTTCAGTCGTGAAACCACGCAGTTTTTCCCGCAACAACATAGATAATTAGTTACTGAAATTAGCATGGGTTTCCAGTTACTGAGTGATTCAGGTTCGTTTGGGTCGATTAGACAATATCATTTATGTATTTTTATTTCTTTTTCCGTAAGTTTGCTTCATTGTTCGTGTTGACTTTATTAACAACTTCTGTCAGTTGAACCCTAAATATTTATTTTGCGGTTTCTGAGACGTCATAATCGGCTACAAAATTCGGTTTCTTTAAATTAATTTTGACTGAAGGTATTTTGTTATTGATTTGAACATCTGACATTTTGTTGCACTCATATATGGATAACTTACTATGGGATTTCCATTTTGGTTTCTGTGCTTCATTGAATGTTAAAATGTGGTACAAAATAAATGAAATTCATCTTTCATCTTAAACTACTGATATCTCAAAGCTGATTTTCTGGTCCCAGTTAATATACGTTGGGACGAGGGTACTTTGAGATACCAGGACTTGAAATACAAATAAAAATTGGAAGTGTGTTCAAACTATATTCATAGATATAAGAGGTAATTTGCGATATCAGTAAATATCAAGAGATCCTGTACATAAATCTGATAGGAAGATACTGTTTCTAGCTACCTGTTTCTATCTGTCACCCTTCATGTCCGTCAGTCCAAAAGCTCTTCAAAGACAGCTTCTGGAACCTCGGAGTCAAGGTTGTAAAATTATCACCTCACTGAATCTATGTAATGCTACAGACTGGGTGCTTAGTGGACAATCTAATCAAGGTCGCAAACTTGACATCCCTATTCAATTGTATGCCGGTGGGTCGGGCCTCAGATTTTAATCTTTCTACCATATTGTTTGGAGCTTGGTGACCTGTCTTTGTTCGGGCCAGCCGTATATGACTCTTGATCTTTTTTTTTCTCCAGCGTTTTAAGCCTAACTAATATATTTGCTATTTTAATTAATTGATGAGTTAGGTCCTTCACATGGACCGAAAAACTTATGAACATTTGAACGACTGCAGAATCAAGGGCGAGGTGTATGTGCATGTAAAACCGGTTTAAGCCCTCCCCCATCCCAGTTATTTATGATCCCCGAACGAAAAGTTCATGGAATATAGCGATGAGTCTGGCGTCCGTCCATAAACATTTTCTTGTCTGATCTGTAACTTGAAAACCATTTTCAATATTCCCATGATACTTCACATTAATGTAGAACAGGTCATGCCGACCTCTACTTTTATGCCTTTTCGGTTATTTCCCCTTATTGCTTTTTGGCAGATTCGTGTCCGCTCTGTGACTTGAATAACCATTACGTGTAAATATATTCATGAGTCTTCAAAGATTCCTAAAGCAGGTCATGACGATGTGTTGCATATAAACAATGACAACTCTTGCCTTGTTTTGGAGTTATTTCCGATTGTTGTTTTGTGTCCGACCTTTTACTTGGTTTAATCTCAAAATTTCATAAACACACAAATATTTGTCAACAGCAAATAAAAGGTTTAGAACTTTAACTTGGAAACCGTTTGAAATATTTTCAAAACACTTTGCAGTTATTCAGAACAGGTCATAACGGTATGTCGCCTGCATGAATGACACTTCTCGCTTCCATACTTTCTGAGTTCTTTCCAATTAACATTTGAGCTACGCTTTTGTGTCTGTTCCATAATGGTATAACCCTTTGGAATATTCCATAACAGTTTGTTCTAATTAAATGTAGAGTAGGCAATGACGAGGTGTTACTTATATGAATTGCAACTCTTACATTCATATTCCATCAGTTATTTCCGCTTGATTTGAATTTTTTTGTTTTGAATTCAATTATATTTCTGCTTCTTAACATAAATATGAGTTGGAATACTTCGATGGTATTTCACTGTTAAATAGAGCAGGTCATGAAGATATGTCACCTTGGTTTCATGATTTATTAGTTATTTCCCCTTGATGGTTTTATCCAATACTCCATGTCCACAATTCGGAGAGTAAAAAGGTAGGCAATGATCAGGAACTAATATAATCGAATCCTATGTCCCGCCATCAAAACTAAAAGGGAAAGAAGTATATATACATACATTGACATCAGTTCACGAAAGACTCGCATGGTAAACCGAATGAACAGCTCATAGACAGATGGTCATTCAGCGACCCCAACTGAATACAACACTGACATCAATTTTTTTACCTATTTCACTTTAAATTACAAAACAAAACAAAAAATGAAGTAAGCAGCTATACACGTGACCATATTGCTAGAATACCACAGACAGGAAATATTGCTAGAAGATCACAGACAACGGGATATAACAAGTAACATTGAGGAATCAGAAGAGGAGGATGTATGTGTGGAGGGGGGGGGGGGCGCTTAAAATAGTTTTATAATGTGTGTTGGGTTCCATGTCTGTTTATCTAAAATATTCCGGAATTGTCTATGTTTAAATGACCTACGAGTTCGGACTTATGATTTGGGTACCTTGACCACTATCATTTTTAAGTGAGTTTCATGTTTGCTAGTTTAGTGAGTTTCAGGTTTGCTATATAACTTTATTACTGTTTTGAATACTTCCACGATACTTCACAGCAATGCGGAATTGCCTTTATAATACGTCATAACAAGAACGAAAACTGTCACTTTTATGATGGTTGAGTAATTGCCCCTTAATGTTTCTTTGCAGTGTTTCGCTGCTTGGAACTGTTTTTGCTTGCTACCGTTTTATACCTTTCAGAATATTGATGGCCATTCTGTGATAATCTGTCAGTGCCTAAGGCTATCAGTGCCCCATCACGCTAACTGATCCGAAGGCCCCTAACCCTGACACCCTACCCCCGCCTTCAAGAAAAAAATGTGTTTGTGTGTGTGGGAGGTGGCGGAGGTGGATCAAATCTCACTTGGTTGGTTGGTTGGTTGGTTGGTTGGTTGGATAGTTGTTTTGGGTTTAATGGCCTTTGAGACAGTATTTCAGTCTATATCAGGCTTTCTCCCAAGCAGAGGGAGAAAGAAGAGCAAAATGATAGACGAGAGAAAAAATGTCCAAAAAAAAAAAAAACATCGGCACCTACTGCCAGCACAGTAGGCCCTTGCCCTATCATTATCCTAATCAGTAGGACGCCCCGGCACTGGCAGTGATACCCAGCACCATCGCACCACCTAACCATCCCACCCAAATTCATTTAGAGAACTCAAAATAAGAGTTGTAGGGTTTGTACTTTAAAAGTTATTCAAGCTTAGTTGTTCATTTTTAAATGCTGATTATATCATTCGTTATGCATTGTTTAGGTAGTTGTTGTTTGCGATTTCATATCTTAGTAGTTTGGCGTAATTTTTTGCTCAGTCTAAATGGCATGTATCTGTTTAACAGGTAATGTCGATATGAAGCAAGCAAGAATGACAAAGACTGAGATGGCACATATATGCTTTGAAGTGCACCCTGTTAACAAAGGCACATGGTGTTTTCGGTCGGGAGATTTGCCATCTCCGCTTGTGGCTGTTTTGTTGACCGTTACAAGGCGGTGTATATTTGTCGGCTTTCTATTTATGTCTCTCCCCTTAAGGGTCGGGAGATATATTGTTTTTCCCCGGGCGTCTGTCCGTGTGTCTGTCACAAATCATGTCCGTTCTATAACTTGAAAACTGCTCAAGCTTTATTCACGAAACTTCATACAAATATCAATCAACATAAGGCGATATGCAGAGTGCACAAATTGTAAAAGTAAAAAGTATGCAAAGACCAGGAACTGAAACAATCAAAATCCAAATCCAGCCCTCAAACCATAGTTGGAAACAACTAAGATTACAAATAATCAAGATACAGAGAACATATGGCCAACCGAGTGAGCAGCTTGTTCCCAAAAGTCGGCCACTCAGCAACCCAAACCGAACCAAAAATAATAATAACATACATAAGGTAAAACATCACAGAAACTCTGACACCAAAAACAGGCAACAAAGAACCACAACAGAACTACCGCCTTGGAACGGTCAGTAATGAATTACTGGGGGGATTAAATCGATTTTACAGGCCCAACCTCACCCTCAGTTTCTGAAGTGGTACAAAACATTTAGTTGGTTGTTCGGTTCGCATGATAACCCTCTAACTCGTCAATGAATCATCACGGTAAACACATAAATCAAATTTCAACACCATGAAGAAGCAAAGACGAGGACTCAACAGATACAACGGGTCGTCTGACAGGTGGAGATCCCTGTCCTGCCAAACAACCCCACTGGAAATCTGAAGCAAAAGAAGGTCACCAGTTGAGCCCCGGTGGACCAAGCAACAGACAAAAAGGCTCCGGTCCCAACCAACTAAAATATATAGCTTTAGGTCGGGGCCATCATAGAGTCTGACGACCGATCCCCCGGTGTGCAATTAAAGAGTGCAGCAAAGCTATCAACCGTGATTGGGTTAATCACTAAGCATGCAGACTGTCGCATAACATTTAAATTATAGCCAATACGTTTGTGACGTATTATTATTTTTCGGAATTGATCAGAAAAATCAGTCCTACCCTTAATCTTTTTGAATTTGTATACTAAGTCACCATAAAATTCTGGTTCCGATAGGCCTTGGTGTAAAAGAAATTTTAATCCGACATCAAATTTTGAAACCAATTCATGGTGTCTGCGATAGAATTTAGAAAAAGCCTTTCTAAGCTTATGATACCGATAGCCCTGTTGAAGAAGTTTAGCAGTTAAACATTTATTACGAGCATTAAAGTCATCTACATGACTACACACTCTAGCAAATCTTATAAGTTGAGAAATATACACTCCATAAGAGGGACGACGTGGAACGTCACCATCCAAAAATGGAAAATTAACTATATCAAAGTCAAAGTCATCATGTTTATCATAAATTTTAGAAGATACAAAACCGTTAGAAATAGATAGATGTAAATCCAAAAAGGGGGCCTCGGTATCTGAAGTATTAGCTTTATTCAATTTAAGTTCAGGTGGGTAAATTTGGTTAACCATGCTTTCAAAATAAGGATTATCAATATTCAGAAGATCGTCTAAATATCTAGAGGTTGAGTTAAATGCCTCAATGATATCAGCTTGATTATCAACAGAAAGAGAAGTCATGAAATCTCTTTCATAACAAAATAAAAACAAATCGGCCACAAGAGGAGCACAATTTGTACCCATCGGAATACCAACAATTTGTCTGTATAACTTATTACCAAATCTGATGTAAATATTATCTAAGAGATATGATAAGGCGTCACATACATTCTGACATGACCAAAGACTATATCCTCTATATATTTTACGGTCAGTAGAAGTGAAAAACGCTTTCTTATCGTTACAGGCAATATAAAGGGTATCTTCATTTTTGGAGAACTTTTTGAAGGCCCTCTCAATCAAATCAACAAGTTTTTCCTTTATTAAATTATGGGGTAATGTGGTATAAAGAGTAGAAAAATCATAAGTGGACAAACTAGTCGCACGGAACCCTCTTGACTTCAGTTTACTAAGTACCTCACCAGAATTTTTTATAGACCAAAACATATTTTTCCCTGACCTCTCATACACTGTCTCATAGTACCAAATGACACGAGATTTCACAGCAGTGAGGCAAGAAGTTAATAATTTAGACCATTCTGTAGTAGTACAAGAGCTAGAGTTGGCAATTAATCTAGCTTTATACGGTTTTTTATGAAGCTTAGGTAACCAATACATCGTAGGAAGTTTGTCTTGGCGTTCCTTAACGTTAACAGCAAACTTTAAAGGCAAATTATTTGAGTGGCTATTAACGACCGTCTTCTCATCTGTAAAAGTCTCTTCGTAAGCCGTGGTGCCGTTAAGTTCCTGCTTCAAAGTGTTAATATAGTGCATCCGACAAACAACAACAATGTTGTTTGCGGCCTTGTCAGCAGGAACCAAAACATACTTCCTATGAAAATCCTGGATACCCTGCTTCAAATATCTAAAGGAAGATTTAGGCTTAGGAGGTAAAAGATTAGTATTGTGTGAATAAAACTTTATACGTTTATCCACAATATTAAAGATACTTAGTTTCCATTTCTTTAAAGCGTTACTTTCAACACCCTCTCGTTTACACCAACGATTACCAAAATCATTTAATGCAGATGCAATTTCTTCCCTACATCTGTTGAAATCGATATGGGAAGGGAATCTATACTTAGGACCCTTAGAAACAATGTTACGAATTCTAGAATCCGGGATGATCTTCAAATTTCCAGTCACAACATGACCTGCTGATGGGTAAATAAATTTGGAATCTTTACAATCTCATGAATCAGGAGTATTAGCATCGATGTCAAGATCAGACACAAGTTTATTGAAATTAAATATGATACTTCTAATCGGTTTGTTATACTTATAACAAATAATAGGTGGTTCAGAATTTTGGAAATAATCAGGTATGGAAGATGTAACAGATTTATCCTGAAATATACTAGGTAAATCTATAAAGTCAATACCTTTGTTAATGAAAGGGATTTTAATGAAATTTCTTTTATGATTGATTTCAGAATCAATTAGTGGACGGAGAGCGTGTTGAGTATAACATCTAGTTAGAAGTGCCGCTTCGTACATTTGGTGATTTCTATCGTAAAACCTATTAGCCTCTATATCCAATTTGCGTAAGACTGGAATGGGTAGGGAACTAAGAATTGAAAGCATAGCATGTCGGCCATGTTCCAATAATTTTGTTGATAAATCATTAAGAGAAGTGTTAGATTTTTTGGCAGCACATCTTTTACGTTTATCATTTCCTTTTTGTCTTATAACTCTGGCATTTATACTTTTTGAGTTATTTCCCTTGGAACTTTGTCCATCACAAAATTGAGTCTCAGTCGAGTCCGTCTATAACTTTAAAACCATTCAAGCTATATTCATGAAAGTTCATACAAATATCAATCAATATCAGACGACGTGCAGAATGCATTCTGGCGTTTATCCTTTTTGAGTTATTTCCCTTGGAACTTTGTCCATAACAAAATTGCGTCTCAGTCGAGTCCGTCTATAACTTTAAAACCATTCAAGCTATATTCATGAAAGTTCATACAAATATCAATCAACATCAGACGACGTGCAGAATGCAAGAACCCTAACTTTAGCATTTATACTATTTGAGTTATTTCCCTTAGAACTTTGGCAGTCACAAAATTGTGTCTCAGTCGTGTCTGCTCTATAACTTGAAAACCATTCGAGCTATATTCACGAAACTTCATACAAATATAAATCAACATTAGAAGAATTGCATAGTGCAAGAACCATAACTCTTGCATTTATACTTCTTGAGTTATTTCCCTTGGACCTTTGTCAGTCACAAAATCGTGTCTCAATCGCTTTATTACTTGAAAACCGGACAAGCTATATTCACGAAACTTCATACAAATGTCAGTCAACACTAGACAACCTGCAGAGCACAGCATTTATACTATTTGAGTTATTTCCCTTGGAACTTTGTCATTCACAAAATCGTGTCTCAATCGTCTAAGCTCTATAACTTGAAAACCGTTTAAGCTATATTCATGAAACTTCATAGAAATATCAGTCAACATTTTAATAGACGACGTGCAGAGCACTGTAACTCTTCATTTATATTTTTTGACAAAAACTAAATATGAATATCAGTCAACATTACTTGACATGCAGAGCATAACAACTATAACTTTTGCATTTATACTTTTTACTTATTATGAATCCCTGCTTCAGGGTAGGGAAACATATTGTTTTTCCCTTGGCGTCTGTCTATTAGTCTATCACAAAATATCTTTACTGGATACGAGCTCATTGTTTGCATGAAAAATGACCAGTATTTGCATTAGAAATTGTATTTAAAGTTTCCGTTTGAAATTGTATTTAATGACAGATCCTTTTGACATCAGAAAGGGGGGAGACATCTGTTTTTTCGTAGAAAAACAATTCTAGTAGTCTTTTGTTTTTGTGCACTTATAGGATAGTCTGGCGACCTTCTGCTGAGAAAGAGATGACCTCTTGGTTTTTAGCTTGTCTTCGTTGGCTTTGTGTGTCATTTTTGTTTTATTTTATTTTATTTTATTTTATTTTTATTTGTATTTACCTAAAGTTATGTTCTCTTGACTTTTGCTTGTCTTGGTTCGCTTTGTCCCGTCTGTATTTTATCCTTTCCCATTTGGTGTTTGGCGCAGGATGTGAAGATCGTTTGTATCGGTTCCTGATAATTGACTTCTCATCTAATCTGTCTGGTAGAATAACTGAAACTTAGTAGAAAGGATTTGGGTAGTCATGACAGCAAAACGAATAAAATTCTCAGGGTCATTTTGAAAAAAAAAAGTTCCACCGAAGCCGGTGCTAGGGGGCTCGGTTAGTGTTGCAACCTGTGCATTACTGCACGTGAACAGACTCAGTTAAACCGGGTCTCCTATTTTTACCCTTTTCTCTGACGCGTCTTTGCTTCCAGAGGATCTTCCTTTCAGAAATCATTATCACAGAAACTTCTGGCACAGTTTCAGTATAATCGAATACTTCCATGACAGAAAATCCCCTTGGATGACTGTCCCCCAAGATAAAATGGGCAACGCCATATAAGGTATGTATATGCTCTATAAACATTTAAACAACGAACAAAACATCATATGAGGAATTATTCCTTAACCTTAATCTCACACGATTGATCTGCCATTGGTGCCTTTCGTTTATTTAAGCCCAGCCACCCTCAGCCGGGGAAGAGATATAAGGGAATAACGAGAAAGGGCTACCTTCCAGATAATCCAGAAGGTCGTCTTATAGCGGAGATGTTAAAAGTAGCCTTTGCTAGGAAGCTGGTGTTTACTATAGGCAGCTCAAGAACTACTGGACACGAGGGTATTACTTGGAATGATATACATCACAAAACGGACCCGAAGCCTTATTCTACGTAAGTGTATTTTCGTGCATTTATTTATTTTTTTGTCCAATTCTCATAATGATGCTCCTTACGAAGCGAAACGGAAAGAACCCATAAGATGCACCACCTGGCTGCGAGTCTGCCTATCTCGTCTCCAATTTGAAGAGCCTCTGAGGAGAGAAATTATCGTAATTTTAAGCTTTTTATGTTATAGATATAGAAGATTTATTTTTTGTCGAATATAGCAAACTTTACAAACATTAGCCCTGTAGGGCTAACAGAAGTAAAAAAAAACAAAAACATCATAATCTCAGTGCCTGCATTGAAATAAAAAAATTATAAACTTGTACTTTTACAAGATAAAGCATCTAAATCACAGACCATACAATCAAAATTACTGCTAAGAGTTATTTACAACAAAATAAAAACAGGCAAAGAAAAGGACTAAAAAATTTAAAAAGTTTTGAGTAGTTAAACAAAGCATTTAAATCAAACAAACTGGAACAAAATAAACTAGAAGAATATAACAAAAAGCTTACTTAAAAAGAAAAAAAAAACTGAAATTTAGACAACTTAAAGGTACAGCACTGAAGTTTTAAACTCCTTCCTTAAGAAGCGACTCCAGCAGATAAGCAGGGCTTCCGTTAAGTGGGCGTACGGCGTAAATTACGCCCTAAAATTGTCTCCGTACGTCCAAATTAAACTTCAAAGACGTACCGCAGACTTCTAAAATTTCCTTTGTACGACCAAAATCGATACAACAGACGTCCGTATCTGTCATAAAACCCGCCCATTTTTAGCGTATAATTGAATTCAAGTCAGGTGTTCTGGCATACGCCAATTTTTAGGAATTATGTCATCCCTTAATAAACACTTGATCGATATTACCTTTGACACGTGTCCTCTATCTATCGGCTTTGTGATTAACCTGTTGACTGACGCTTGTCAGTGAGAACCTTAACTACGTATACATGTATAGCTCCGCCTATTATCCAATCAGAAGCGTTATATTACAGCGGTAGCCTAAGCTCCGCCCTCATTTATTGCCGGGTGTAAATAAATGCGACCGTGTACACGTGCAAGTAAACATGATAATGACAGTTTATGTAATCATTTGATCTTGGCGGCTTCTAAGATGGTTGAAACTGGATCACCCCTGTCTGATTATATTAATAGTAATTGCGTTTGCGAAAAAATGAGGACGCCAAACTGAAATGCAACTGTAAACTGATTATTTATCTATCCATTTTTACTGAAAAAGAATTAGTTCGCATAATTTTTCCGACTTGGGTTAATTTATGACGCACATTTTGTCTTAATAACTCACAGTGGCACTTCAGTCCTACTTTAATGATCATTACGGAAATTTCTTTCGGCAAAATTAGAAGATGAAAAGCGTCGGGGTCACTTCGATCTTTTTATAACGAGTTGACCAATTTCTTTCTGACCGTCGCCAGGTCGCAGCTACTTGGCAGTATACAGTTCCGCTTTGTGTTGCAAAAATCGTAATTTGATGTTTAAAATGAACAGCAAATAGAATGTAGGACAAATCGAATGTTTAATGAAATATTCGTCACGAATATGTAAAGCATAGAAGCATTAAAACAATTTATCAGATCGTTTGGTAAGCTTGGAAATGCGTATAGTAGCGCAATTTCGGACGTAGCTAACGGTCCGGCAAGCATTTTGTAAGGCCATAACTACTAATTTTCTGATGGTTGTAAGCATATTTTTCATCCTGAGATGCCTAATGGCAGTGTTTCTTTTCAGGCCATTCTGGGGCCGAATTTCGGTCCTATTCCCAAGGGCAAAACCCCTCCCTTTTTCCCAAGTGGCTGAAAAATCCAAATTACAGAGTCAGAAAATATGACAGCCACGAAAATATATGACATTGTAATTTTCACCTTACCAGGTGTGAAAAGTATGCCTAAATGATGTTAGATTTATGTAACCACTGATTCTCTAGACTTCAAGTGAATAAAGCACTCATTATTTTGATCTAGCTTCTCTCGTTTGCACAGAATTCAGACCGTAAAAGAGAAAGGTGCTCTCATCTTTCCCTTCCATGAAAGAGAGAGACTGACCCTGATAGCATTTTCAAAAAAGACCAAAGGGTGCGCAAACAGTCTGTGTCGTGCTACACAGACTGTTTGTGCAGATGTTCTTTACGATTTTGTAACTTTGAATTGATCATATTGCGATTACTAAGATTTTTCTCCAATATTTGCTTAATGCAGTCGAAAATAAATGAGTAAAATCCATATAGTGAAGCAAGTTTTATTTTCAGTAGTAGAGTTTTTAAAATCATTCTAAAATTTAAACTGTCTCTCACCGGCTGAAGTTGGAAATAGAAATTGCAAGTCATTTGAATGAACCAAGCTTTCGAAAATAAAACTTGTCTGTATAATTTTATTTTACTCAGTTATTTTCAATATATAATTAAGATTAATTTGACCAACAAAACGGTTTGCGTAAGCGTATA
Source organism: Ctena decussata (assembly GCA_963989385.1). Classification (NCBI taxonomy): domain Eukaryota; kingdom Metazoa; phylum Mollusca; class Bivalvia; order Lucinida; family Lucinidae; genus Ctena; species Ctena decussata. The sequence continues at coordinate 127,647,886 of OZ022498.1, forward strand.
ACATTACACAGCAAATATATACATCATTGCTCATAGCATTAGTACTTTAAACGTCAGCGCATACGTTCATTTTGGCTACAAAGAAACCAACACTTAAGTACCGTTCCATGTAAGGATCAGGCAGATGGTGGAAAGTGACATGTCTCAGATATCGTTGAAACTTATTGTATAGTTGAGCATTGATGAAAAAATAACCCATGCAAAATATTTCCAGTTTCTTTCAAACCGTTGCCATGGTAACCAGTAAAACACATTTTGAGCGAAAATATCACAATTTTTTAAAATAATTCATGTTTTGGCACAATTTTAAGCCAATGTCTACTCATATATATTTCATGTTCAAACATAGAGTTTATACACTATAAATATTTGAGGTATCCCGCAATTATTCAAATATAAACTTATACTTTTTCACAGTGTGGGCTAGCCTTATCACTGAAAGAAACATGGTAGGGTCAGCGTTTTTTTTGCCAAGTCATCAAAAATGAGATTTTTATACCCCGCCACACGTTAGTGGCGGGGTATTATGTTTTCCCGCTGGCTGTCCGTGTGTCTGTCCGTCCGTCGTACGTACGTCTGTCTGTCTGCCCGTCCGTCCGTGAGCACTTCATTTCCGTTCGATAACTTGAGTATTTATTAACGGATTTTCTTCAAACTTGGCATATGAATTGGTCTTGGGAATATCTCGGTTGGGATTGTTAATGGGCACATTTCGATATCTTGTGACAGAGTTATTGCCCTTGTCAGTGTCGCGAAAGTGGTTTTTGGTCTGTTATTCTTTTACACTTTGAAATATCATAATGAAATTTCACAGAAATGATTGAAATGATATATTTTTTCTGTTGTTAGCAGAATTTTGTCCACCCGGGTTACATGCCCCAGGCCCGGGGCTATATACATGTATAAAATCATGAAAAATTCTGTATAAAATCAGGGTTGAAAGTGATTTTCCTGAAACTTGCTACAGCTTATCGAAGCAATATAAGCTATTTGTCATGATCAAAATTTTGTTCCCAAGGGGTTATCTGCCCCTGCCCCCAGGTCTATATATACGTATAAAATCATGAAAAATTCTGTATAAAATCAGTGTTGAAAGTGATTTTCCTGAAACTTGCTACAGCTGATCGAAGCAATATAAGCTTTCTGTCATGATCAAAATTTTATCCCCAGGGGTTATCTGGCCCTGACACAGGGCTATATACGTGTATAAAATCATGAAAAAAACCATATAAAATCAGATTTTTTGTATATCTTTATGAAATTTCACAGAATTGATATAAGTAACATTAGCTTTATTTTACAACCAGAATTTAGTCCAGCAGGGTTATCTGCCCCTGCCATGGGCATATATACATAAAATCAGAACTGAAAGGAATTTTTATGAAACATGTAAGAAATGATCAAAGCAATAATAGCTTCTAGTGATGGTTAAAATTTTATCAGAAGGAGGTTAATTATCTGCCCCAGTCCTGTAGCTATATACAAGTAGGAACTCAAGAAAAAAAAACTATGAAAGGTTTGCAGTGGCGGGGTATTACGCAGTCGTTTACGATGCTTTTATTTAGCATTTTTGAATGCATTTATCTTCTGTCAGCAACACTATATAGCAAAGCGGCTGTTACCTGAGTAAAGTCAGTTGTCACCACAAACAAAATGTAGATTCAGATGTCTGTGTTTTGTGGGTATCTTTTAAAATAATTGGCTCTGAATTTCACCACTTTTACAAAAGTGGAAAACTTTCTGATTCACAAACCTTGTAAAATGCACTAATAGCTTGCATATATAGTGTGTAATAGTGCATATAAACATTCATAAATACATATGAAAGAACCATGAAATCTGGTTACCTTCAGAAATGAATGTAATGCATATTCTAAGGGGTCCAAGTACCCCACCCACTTATAGAGCACTGTAAAATCAATGTGAAACTTAGATGGTTAGTCAAAACTAGCATGGCTAAGATATGGCTGGTAAAATGTGTAAGAACTTTTTTTAATTAAAAGTGTAACTGAAACAAAGTATGTATAGTGTCTTTTAAAACCGTTGTCATGGTAACTGAGATAACAAATTTTGAACAAAAACATGTTATTCTGTGGTAAAAATCTACTTTTTGGCGTATTTTCAAGCCAGTGTCTACTTATACAAAATATATGACTTACTCTAAAGATTGTTTATACCTTAACCTTATAAATGTACATATGAAATCAATTTTATCACAATCTACATGTAGATATAAAATTAGATGTCTGTGTATTTGAGTAATGTTTACTGAATAAATAGCTGTGATATTTATTATATTCAAAAAGTTTGAAAACTTGAAAATTTCTCAAAATTTAAGAACTGGACAAGTATAGTGCATGTTAATGTTTAACAATTGCATTTAAATAGTCATAAATAATTCCAGTAGAACTATGACTGCTGATAGCCTTCAGAAAGGAATGAATTTTCTTTGGGGTCTAACTATCCCACCCACTGTAAGTACTACACCAATGAATGTGATCTTTAGTCAGTCAGTGTAACTCAACATGTTTCAGCTATGGCTTATATTTCATGTATGTCTGCACTTGACAAACCATTTGCAAAGTGTAACTGGTTCTTGAATATAGAATAACTTTTTATATGGGCTTTCATGACCAGTCAGGATAACTTCACTCATTTTGAGCCGGAGTCTGTTATTAGGGGATGAGGAAACGGGAGATCCCGAGAAAAGCCACCTGACTACTCGCAAGCAGAACTTGACTTGTCTCGTATATGACCAGAGTTTGGCACGATTCCGCAGCGGGGAGATTACAAACGATTTAAAGTGCTAAAGCGGCCCCCAAGGTAGATTGAAAAATGAAATAAATCGAAACTTCTTCACATTTTTAAGCAATGGTCTTGTCCAGACTTCTTCACCATTTAAAGCAATGGTCTAGTCCAGAGCAATCATACTCAGAAGAATTACTTGTACTCTGTAAACATCTGATGCATCAAGATAATACATGTATTCAAATTTAACCTGTCCCAATCCTTGTTTTTGATTCGTGCGATACTGTATCAAACATGGTTGGTTCGATATTTTTGTCAAATATTCTTTAAAATGATTTTTGCATTTTTACATCTGTCAGGCAATACAATACCAAGAGTGTAACTTGATTCCGCAGAAGGTCAGTCATCAGAAATATTGCTTATTCAGATTTCTGTGATTCTGAGAATAAACACACACATAAAGTTTAGTTTCATTTGGCTAAACGGTTTAAGCTTTTGACAATTCAAATATGGCCATTTTTGGCTATCAAGGTCAATAACTCTTCGTTGGCGGAATGTAAGTTGTTGTAGACTTGATGCATGTTCTGTTCATCTAAAAGAATGGTGACAATCAAATCAAAGATGAATGAGATATCCTTTGAGACATTTTCCTAACTATAAAAAAATGTCAGTATTTTTATGAAATGAAACGGCAATTCTTTTAAACCGCTATCATAGCATTCCTCATCTTCAGTTAACAACAAGGCTGGAAAGGAACAAAAACAATTAAGCCACCAGCTCTGCACACCCCTTCCCCCCCCCCCCCCTCCCCCCAACCAAATAAAAAAAGAAACCAAAAAAAAGGTGTCAGCTCTTTCCCAGCAGGTTGCCTTAATGTAAATAGCCAAAGACTACAAGAAAACGGTTGAACAATGAAAATTAGAAACCAAATCACCCCAGAAGCACCACCAAAATTCAATTACAAAGTTTGTTTGTGTTAAGGCCTTCTATCTAAAAGGTTATCAGGCTACGCTCCATACACAAATACAGACCAAATCACCCCAGAAGCACCACCAAAATTAAATTACATAGTGTGTTTGTGTTAAGGAATTCTATCTTAAAGCTTATCAGGCTATGCTCCATACACAAATACATATTTGCACACATGGTCAAACTAACTACAAAATGAAAATCTGGTCTGGATGGATCTATCTGAGATTTTATGGTGTCCTGTTTACTTGCAAGTTTGATGAAGATCAGGTTAAATCAGCCGGACAACAATGAAACAATCCATTTGTTCCTGAACAGAAGGGGTTTGTGGTTAGACTTAAACTGTTGTACACCAAGTTTTGAGGTTATTTGCTTGTTGGTTCCAAAGAACAATTTCAATGAGGAGAAGGTTCATAGGTGAGCTTATTACATAGGCAGTCATCCGTTGTTGATCCGTCCGACTATTATCAACATATTCAAACGATATCTTCTCTGAAGCCATGAAGCTGTTCCTTGTCATACTTTACATATAAATTTTACATATAACATGTATAGGAAGTGGTGGTATGGTTGTGCGGGTAAGGGGTGGGGGCAGGGTTGGTCGTTGGGGGGCACCACAAATGACTTGACAACAATACCCTTCCACCTGGTCCTGCCATCAGCTGCCCTAGTTGTGCTAGCAAAGTCCATCTCTGAACACTCCTTAATATTGTCTTCCCATCTCTTTCTCAGTATACCACTTCTTTTATTTCCTTTCACTGTGCCCTGTAGAATTGTCTTTGCTAAGCCAGAAGACATTCAGATGTGGCAATACCACCTCAGTTTCCGTTCCTTGACAATAGTCAGGAGTTCATCATGTTCTTAAATGGATACTTGGATCTTTCTAAGCATTTTACTCATTTGTTGTTTGGTCCTTATATGTGATGCTCGGTAACCTTCGGTAACTTCTTATCCCAAAGGCCCGCATTGTTTTCACTAACTCTGCTGTCGAGGTCCATGACTTCAAAAGCAAAATATATGACAAGGGAGCACATAAGTTTTACTTTTGATCCCAGAGATACGCTGTTATCTCCCATATTGGCTTCAGCTTTGTCAGAGCTGCAGTGGCTTGGGCAATTCCTGAGGAAACCTCGGGTTTCGAGCGATCATCTTGGCATTAGAAGCGTTTTACCATTCCCAACTTCTGTCTTTTTACCTTAAACTCTCTCTGGATGTCATTGGCGCTGTTTGTCATTACCATCATGGAGACCTTCACTTGGAACTTTAGCTTATATGGTAGTTGTTCCCACCCCGTATAAAGAACTGACCAACCAGATTCAATTCTGGTTGTCGGCCATAACACGCTTCAAGGAAAAGCTTGAAACCAGCTACAGCTTCAGTTTTCACGGCTCGATGCATGGCAACTTTAGCATGGTCACGTGATATAACTTTAGTCAGTACTGCTGGTGTTCATTTGCAAATGTACGTACTATAGGACAAGCAATAGTTCGAAGTTAAGTCAGCTCATGGAGTATCTTGGGCAAAATTCATCCTGACGGACCCTATCCCTCTCCAGCCTGTTTATGTTGACTACAGCCGAATTCCATCGTAACTACATGTATATGGTTCGCTTTGTTCATGAATTTATGGCCGTTGACTTAAGATTTCTTCCGCATTGAACGCTGACTTCTTCTAACTGACCTCTACGGTTGGGATCTCGTGTAGATGAGAACGTCTTATTTCCTCCCAGCAAGTCACTGACTTGATCACTGCCTTAGATACTAAAAATGTTTTTGACACAAACAGATGTACCCACCTGTGCTTTCCCAGCAGTATCATTTTTCCAAATTACTGCCATGTTAAGACCTCCTGTGACCTTGAAAAACAGGGTCAGGGCACCAAAATTCAATAAGGTTTTCCATCTTCGGTTTATACACTTGTCTATGTTTGGTCATAATACATAAATCCCTTCTGGAGGTATGTTGCAGACAAGCCATTTTTCAACATCATTTGACCTCTTGTGACCTTGAAAGTGAAACCTTGAAATTAAATCAGTCCTTTTCCATTCCGAGTGATATATGGTGCGAGTTAGGTTAAAATCCGCCCATCCATTCATGAGATATGATGCAAACAAGCCATTTTTAACATTCTTTGACTTCCTGTGACCTTGAAATTAGGGTTATGGTCACTAAAATATAATCAGTACTTTTGCATCTCTCAGTGAAATATCTGTAAAAGTTTGGTTTAAATACATTCATACATTCAGAAGACAACGGGCAGACAAGGCATTTTTAACACTCTTAGACCTCTTGTGACCTTGAAAATGAAATCAATGTCACCAAAACCTAATCCGTTCTTTTCCATTTCCCAATGATAAAATTATACAAATTTGGTTTAAATCAGCCGGACCGGGTAGCGCAATCGGTAGGGCACCTGACTCGTAAGTCAGAGGTCCTGGGTTCGAATCCCGGTCTGGCCCCATACTTTCGTTTCTCCTTCCGCTGATTCAAGAAGGGCAGTTGTCAGTTACTGGCGAAAGTATGTGCACTTAGTACTGGTTAACCGCTTAGGAGGTCTAAGCCTGCCCAGGAATAGTGTGGTTAGGTTAACTGACCGTCCCGACATGACCTTAGTTGTTTACCGTGGACGTTAAGCATCAAATCAACCAACCAACCAATTGGTTTAAATCCATTCATTCATTCACATGGAAGTGCAGACTAGCCATTTTCAACATTCTTGGACCTCCTGTGATCTTAAAAAAAGTCAAAGGTCCCCAAAATCTAATCAGAGTTTTCCCCTTACCTAGTAATATATCTATGCAAGTTTGGTCAAAATCTACTTATCCCTTCAGGAGATAGAATGCAGACAAGAAGCTAAGCAGATGCTTACGCTGACAGGATCTGCAGCAAAAACAATATGAAAAAATAAATAAATAACCAAACTCAAAGGTTCCTGGTGACTGGGCCTATCCCTACCAACATTGATCCCTGAAATCTAGATGGTATACCAAGCTGGACAAGCAAGGCTCGCTCGAGTCGTTCTCGTAACATATGACTGTTGAACTCAAGTTGGATCTCTATACAGGCCGCTGACTATTTCTAGGAAGACTTCCGCACGTTGATGCTATCTTCACAGTTGATCAAAAGGATGTAACTCCAAAAATAAGGAAGGAGGAGCAAATATTCATAAACTTGACATACCCTCTTAACCTATTTCACTCAAGCTTCACAAGATATACCAAAAGCTTACGTATTTATGGTGCCCACGAGAAAAGCCTTAAAACTAGGCAAAGGAATATTACTCCAAAAATAAGGAAGGGGAAGCATTTATATATATGTGACACACCAATTAAACCAGTTAGGTTAACTGGCCGTCCCGACATGACCATAGCTGTTTACCGTGGACGTGAAGCATCAAATCAATCAATCAAATCCATACAGTTACCTTGTTATGGCTTGCAGAAGAACAGCCTTAGAAATTAGTCAAAGGCACGTTATTCCGAAAATAAGTAAGACAAAGCAATCATTGTTACATGTACACGTGACATCGTTTTAATCTCACATACATTGCTGTCAAGTTTCATTATGACTACCTAAGGATTTCTTAATTATGGGGAGTACAAAAAAAATCTAAATAATAATCAAAGGGGTGTAACTCCGAAAATAAGAAAAAGGAGAGCAACAATTCTTTTATGAGACACATTGTCTATACCCAAGCTTCATTATTACATTCCAAAGAGTAACCTAGTAATGAAATGCACAACAATAACCTTACAAACTGCTGTAGTCCTTTTCTTCTAAAGGGTGTAACTCTGCTAAAAATCATCGGAGTGAAACCGCCAAACAACATGCCCTACTCCACATCATAGCTTGATAATTAACAAAATTTAAACTTGATATTGGATAAAACTGTGAGAGAAGTTATCCGGAAACGAACATGCTAAAAATCCAAGTAAAGAGCTATAACTCTGCTGTAAATCATTGCAGCATAATCTCGAGCCAATATGCGCTGCTCCATTACATAGTCCTACCATATACAAAGTTTCAGCTCAATCGGATTAAACTGTAAAAGGAGTTGTCCCGAAACGAAAAGTTGAGGGCGAACGGACGCCAGCGCCATAGCATAATACGTCCCGTTTTTGCAAACGGCACAAACATGTTTATTTAGTGGTCCTCTACAAAATATACCGTTTACATTGTGGCCACTTAATTTGGCCAGACAGAAAATTTCCCACAAGAAGATGTTTTATGAATGGTTATGGCCGGATAACAAGCAAAATGCTTAATCAAATTTCGCCTATGTGTATAAAATGTTCGGGTGTGTTAAAAGTAAATGTCATATTTACATAAAATGGTAAAGAAGTGACTCATAATTAATGATAGTACTTTGTATGTTAATCTAAATATTCATATTTCAATTTTAAAGTATTTGAGTAAGTGGGTGGGGTATTTAGACCCCGTTGCATGTGTACATGTCTTATACATCAATTAAACACAGGCATACATATTCTCCAGATATGTTTTTGCTTATTAATACTTTAGGAAATGAATAAATGCGTTATATTATCTGCTTTAATTTGCACAGATAAAACTGCCAATGCCTCTTAAACTAATATCCATGATCTTTTTGAATTAAACTTATTTCTCTGAGGCTATATAGCCCCGATTTTTATAAGTTCCCATTTAAGTAAATTATTGGTTGTAAAGTGTCTAAAGTCAGACTACCAAATGATGAAAACTGACTTCTAGTTTGTATCAAAATTGATAGCTTAAAGGATCATTATATCATGCTTAAGAGGTATAATGCATGTGTATTACATGGTTACCATGGTAACGGCATTTGCACTGTACAAACTGTGTACTAATGTTTAAACCCACCTCCACGTTAAAGTGTTTCATGCATAAAATTTCATCAGAAATGAAAACATATCATATTTATGAAGAAGGCTTTGCAATTATATTCAAGTGTAAGAAAGTGGGTGGGGTAATCAGACCCCATTTCAGGTCCTTTTCATTAATTTCTGAAGTTCCCAAAGAGTACTTATTCTTAAACATGTATTAATAAATGCTTATATACATTTTTACACATTCGTCATATAAAATACATATGAATCAACTAAGGTTAATAAAATAAGGAGGTTTTCATTTATTTGTTATGGTAGTAAAATGCAAGGGGATTTATCTTTGAACTTTGACATAAAACACAGATATCTGAATATGATCTTTATTTGTGCTGACAACTGACATTATTCGTACAGTTGCCGTTTTGCTGTGTTGTGTTGCTGACGGAAGATAATTTCGTTTAAAAACATTACTTTTTGTGATTGTGAAAAAGTGCTGACCCCACCACGTTTCAAACTCTTAGTACACTCAAAGAGAATGACGGCTGACCTTTATTAGCTCACCTGAGCCTTTAGGCTCAAAGGTGAGCTTATAGTATAGCCAGGCATCCGCCGTCCGTCCGTCGTCCGTCGTCCGTCAACATTTTCAAACATCTTCTCCTCTGAAACCACTGGGCCGATTGAAGCCATATTTCATGTGGAGCCTACCTAGGTCGGGGAAACGAAATTTTGTTCCGGGTATCTTGGTCACATGACCAAGATGGCCGCCACGCCCATATATGGTGAAAACCCTTCAAAAATCTTCTTCTCCAGAACCAAAAGGCCTATGACATTGAAACTTGGTATGTAGCATCGGGCATGCGGGCCCATCATAGTTTATACAAATCATGACCTTGCGATGACCTTGACCTAATTTACGGCATGGTCAACTTTGGTACGTTAGGCTTTTATATGGAAAAACGCTTAAACAGTGGATTTCTCGGAAACTATTTAAGTCTAAGGTTTAATACTTGGTATACATGGTCGCGTACCAGATGAAGATATTATGTCACTAAAGGTCAAGGTCATTCCGTCGGACCATCCGTCTTCAAGATTTTCAAACATCTTCTCCTCTGAAACCACTGGGCCGATTAAAGCCAAATTTCAAATGGAGCCTCCATGGGTCGGGGGAACGAAAGTTTGTTCGGGGTATCTGGGTCACATGACCAAGATGGCCGCCACGCCCATATATGGTAAAAACCCTTCAAAAATTTTCTTCTCCAAAACCAAAAGGCTTATGACCTTGAAACTTGGTATGTAGCATCGGGCATGCGGGCCCATCATAGTTTGTACAAATCATGACCTTGCGATGACCTTCACCTAATTTACGGCATGGTCAACTTTTGTACTTTAGGCTTTTATATGGAAAAACGCTTAAACAGTGGATTTCTCGGAAATTATTTAAGTCTTAGGTTTAATACTTGGTATACATGGTCGACTAAATGACCAGATGAAGATATTATGTCACTAAAGGTCAAGGTCATTCCGTCGGACCATCCGTCTTCAAGATTTTCAAACATCTTCTCCTCTGAAACCACTGGGCTGATTGAAGCCAAATTTCATATGGAGCCTCCATGGGTTGGGGGAACGAAAGTTTGTTCGGGGTATCTGGGTCACATGACCAAGATGGCCGCCACGCCCATATATGGTAAAAACCCTTCAAAAATTTTCTTCTCCAGAACCAAAAGGCCTATGACCTTGAAACTTGGTATGTAGCATTGGGCATGAGGGCTTATCATAGTTTATACAAATCATGACCTTGCGTTGACCTTGACCTAATTTACGGCATGGTCAACTTTGGTACGTTAGGCTTTTATAAGGGAAAATGCTTAAAAAGTGGATTTCTCAGAAACTATTTAAGTCTAAGGTACAATATGTTGTATACATGGTCGACTAATTTCCAGATGAAGATATTATGTCACTAAAGGTCAAGGTCATTCCGTCGGACCATCCGTCGTCAAGATTTTCAAACATCTTCTCCTCTGAAACCACTGGGGAGATTGAAGCCTAATTTCATATGGAGTCTCAGTGGGATGGGGGGACGAAAGTTAATACCTGGGGTCTTAGTCACATGACCAAGATGGCCGCCATGCCCATATATGGTAAAAACTATCGAAAATCTTCTTCTCCAGAATCAAAAGGCTAATGACCTTGAAACTTGGTATGTAGCATTGGGCATGCGGGCCCATCACAGTTTGTACAAATGATGACCTTGCGTTGACCTTGACCTAATTTACGACATGGTCAACTTTGGTATGTTAGGCTTTTATATGGGAAAACGCTTATATAGCGGATTTCTCAGAAACTATTTAAGTCTAAGGTACAATATTTGGTATATATGGTCAACTAAATGACCAGATGAAGATATTATGTAACTGAAAGTCAAGGTCATTTTGTCGATCTGTCCGTCATCAAGATTTTCAAACATCTTCTCCTCTGAAACCACAGGGGAGATTGAAGCCAAATTTCATATGGTGTCTCAGTGGGATGGGAGAACTAAAGTTAATACCCGGGGTCTGGGTCACATGACCAGGATAGCTGCCATGCCCATATATGGTAAAGACCCTTCGAAAATCTTCTCCAGAACCAAAAGGCCTATGACCTTGAAACTTGGTATGTAGCATCGGGCATGCGGGCCCATCATAGTTTATACAAATGATGACCTTGCGTTTACCTTGACCTAATTTACAACATGCTCAACTTTGGTACGTTAGGCTTTTATATGGGAAAACGCTTATACAGTGTATTTCTCAGAAACTATTTAAGTCTTAGGTACAATATGTGGTATATATGGTCAACTAAATGACCAGATGAAGATGTTGTGTCACTGAAGGTCAAGGTCATTTTGTTGTTCTGTCCGTCATCAAGATTTTCAAAACATCTTCTCCTCTGAAACCACTGGTCTGATTGAATCAAAATTTCATATGGAGTCTAAGTGTGATCGGGGAGTAAAAGTTCGTTCTCGGGGGTCTTGACCAGGATGGCCGCCATGCCCAGAACCAAAAGGCGTATGACCTTGAAACTTGGTATGTAGCTTTGGGCACTCAGGCCCATCATAGTTTATACAAATGATCGTGCATTGACCTTGACCTAATTTATGACACTGTCAACTTTGGTACGTTATGTAGGCTTTTATATGGGAAAATGCTTAAACAGTGGATTTTTCAGAAACTATTCAAGTATGAGGTACAATATTTGGTATATATGGTTAACTGAATGGCCAGATGAAGATATTTTGTCGTTAAAGGTCAAGGTCATTCTTTGACTTTTGTACAAGGTCATTGAGATTCTGTCACCCGTCAACATTTTCAAACATCTTCTCAGCGGCCACTGGGGTCAGTTGAAGCCATATTTCATATGGAGCTTCACCGGCATAGAGGAACCATAGTTTGTTCAGATGGTCTTGGTCACTTGACCGAGATGGCCACCATGCCCATATATGTAAAAAACTCTTCAAACGTCTTTTTCTCGAGAACCGAAAGGCCTATAAACTTGAAACTTGGTACCAGTATGTAGCATTGGGCACTCAGGCCCATCATAGATTATACAAATGATTACTGTATTTCATATGGAGCTTTAATACTGGGTCAAAGGAATCAAAGTTTGTTCAGATGGTCATGGCCACATAAACATAGTGGCCACCACACCCATATATGATAAAAACCCTTCAGAAATCTTTGTCCAGAACCAAAGGCCCAGTGACCTTGTGGCTTGGTATATAGAATTGGGACTCAACATTAATCCCCAAGGGAGGGGGTTATCTGCCCCTGCCCTGGTGCTATATACATGTATAAATATCAGGACCAAGTATCAGGTGAGCTACAGGACAATTGGTCCTCTGGTTTTAATTTAAATTTTCACTCCATACATCTAATATTTACATGAGACAAATCATTATTTTTAAATATGGGACGTTAAGGAGTAGACAGTTGCTTAAAAATGTCCAAAAAAGCGATTTTTCGAGCAACAAAACCCAGATTTTTGTGAAAAACGTGTAATCTTGGTTACCACGGCAACGGTTCGAAAGAAACCGGAAATATTTTGCTTGAGTTACTTTTTCATCAAAAGGGTACCATACATGGAATATGAGTCAAATCTGAGAGATGTCACATTCCACGGTTTTCATTACAGCTGCCTGAGCCTTACATGGAATAATACTTAAATGTAACATTCCCAGTTTATTATTGATGGTCGAAAGTTCAACTGTTCAAAAAATTGGCCACATTTCCTTCATACTTTTAAACCTTTCCTTACTGGAATTACATTTTATTTCTTCACTGCCATTAAAACTTCATTTAATTACCCTAAATATTTACATTTATTGAAGAAGCGTGCTACGAGGGTGATTCAGTAAGCAATGCGAACTCTCTAATTTCTGATCTAAAACGTTGTATGGCTAACCTTTTTTAAAATCATCCGAAGTATTATCCCTTCTACTCAATAACAGAGTTTGGGATCTGATTCAGTCAGTTCCTGAAGTATAGTTACTTTTAAAATTCTAACGACTTGGTAGGTTAGCATCATCGGTTGCTAGGCAATCACGTTCATATACATTGACTTTATTGGCCACGGCAACTTATCTCCGAAACGAAGTCCGCGCAGCTGATCCTTTAGTGTAGAGAAAAGATCATAATGACAAGGGCTTATGTCTCGGAATATTATTGACTCGGAATTAAGACTTTTTGCTGACGACTGTGTTTGCTATCGTGAAATTAAAGATAGTGAAGACACGTTGAAACTTCAGGAGGATATAGATCGTTTAGGGTGTTGGGCAAGGAGTTGGAGCATGAGAGTCCAACCGGTCAAATGCAATTTAATGCAAATTACAAGGAAACGGATCAAGAAGATCAATGCTTCCTATACCTTAGAGGGAACGGTCCTCAGTGACGTAGAAACTATCAAGTATCTCGGCAAAACCACTACTAATGATTTGAAATGGAACACACATGTCAGCAATATTTGCACAAAGGCTAATAGGACCCTTGGCTTCCTCAGACGTAACTTGGCAGCATGTCCACAAGACGTTAAACGAGTCCGCATACAAGGGACTGGTGCGTCCAGTCTTGGAGTATTGTAGTTCAGTTTGGGACCCTCAAAGTATACTTCTTCAAGATGAACTTGAGAAGGTGCAGAAAAGGGCAGCTAGATTTGTAACGGGGAATTACTCATATGAAACTGGGAGTATGATTGGCATTCTGGAGAAACTTAAGTGGGAATCCCTGAAAAAGAGAAAAGATGGTAGACTCGTAATGCTTTACAAAGGTCTGAAGGATGCAGCCAGTATACCCCTAAATGACCTTGTTCCTCCAATTAGGCGTACCAGGATTCACCATTCCTTGGCGTTTCAAACCCCGTTGGCTGGGACTGACACTTACAAATCCAGTTTCTTCCCCCAGACTATTAGAGATTGAAATTCCTTGGAAGATTCCATTATTTTTGCTGCTGAGTGTGCAGACACTGCAGAGGATTCAGTTACTAAGTTTACTTCTCTTGTAAGGGCTAGGGACGAGCTTCCCTGATTCACAGGTCCTGGTGAATGATTGTCCTTGGACGTATCACCAGTAAACAATTCTGATTCTGTAGGGAGGATGAGCTAAGTTTTCCCAACCATATGAGCACAAACGTCAATCCCTCTGATATATTCGATGCAGCATTGTTATGAATGATAATTGGATGGGCTACAAACAGCTCTGGTTGCGATTTACGAATAGCCGATCTAAGGCATTTTTGAATGTATTTCCTTCAGTATTTGCCATTAATAGTTTGACCTGTCGGAACTCGATGGCTTGTCAGTATTCCATGGTTATCGTATGCAAATATCATCAACATTTTAAGTTTCCTTTGTGTGCGGCGAAACTTTGCTGGCCTGGGAGAATCAGGCGTATGCCATTCTGCCCCCTGTGATTTAACCTCTGGTTCGTCCATGTTTCGTCGATCGCTACGATTCTAGATTGGAATTCAATAACATCTTCCCAGAAGTGAGAAAGTAGTTTGGTTGCGACCTCCAGACGACGTTCCGCTTGTTCTGGTGTCAGATAAAGGGGTATCCACCTAGCTGCGACCTTTCCCATTCAAAGCCGGTTTCGAATTATGGTATGCACTGACAAGACACTTATGCCAACTTTCGGCGCTAATTCATCACGTCAATCTATGATCTGATTTTAATACATCACTTATCTTTTTAACATTGATTTTGTCAGTCACATTCACATGTCTGCCACAACGGTGCTCATCTTTGATTGTGTCTCTGCCTTTCTTGAATTCTTGTACACACCAGGCTACCTGAAAATATGATAGTACTTGGTCACCGCAAACATCTTCCAAAGCAGCTTGTATTGCTCTTGAGTTCTTCTGTCTGTAACTTTCGATTTTTATAGAAGCGCGTTGTTCTTCCAAGGAGAACTCGACCATGACAATTCCAGTGACGTCATTTGACGCCACTTTGTGATGACGTCAACAAAGATTACGCCATTAGTCGTCAACTAAAAATCGCATTACACCTGAATAAAATATGAGCGTCGTACCATAGGTTCTAAGTTATATATTAAACAAATGGACCATTGGTCCTGTAGCTCACCTGAGTCCATTCATCCTCAGCACTCTAGGGTAAGTAACTCTAAGGCAAATTGTACAATATGGTCTTATGTTGAATGTGTCTGAGATTTTATGCTTGTCGACGGCATTTTCGTATTACATGTTTAGAGTCTCATAGCAATGGAAAATGCACTTTTCTGATTTTCCCATTCAAAAGCCTTACAGACAAAATTTGACCTTGCCGTCAAAGAGATCAAGGTCAATCCAAGAGCATCATTTATATGCATTGTGTAGTACTACCGTCCCAGATGCTACATACTATGTCTCAAAGCCATCGGCCCTGTGGATCTAGGGAAGAAGATTTTTTTAAGTTTTTATCATACATGTATATGGTTATAGTGGCAATCTTGACCATGTGACCTGGACCAAATATATAAACTTTCTTCCCCCTTTTGCCTGAAGACTGCATATGAAATTTAATTGAAATCGGCCCAGTAGTTCCTGAGGAGAAGTCTATGAAAATGTTGACACACAACCGGCAAGTGACATTTAGCCAAGGTCTAAATGACCTTGACCTAAAATTCTTAAGTTGACTGCATTTCCATATCACAGAGCACAATAGCAAGAGAAAAATGCATTTTTTCAGCTTTTCCCTTTCAAAAGCCTTACAGACAAAAGTTGACCTTGCGGTAAAATATGTCAAGGTCAACCCAAGGTCATTATTTATATAAACTTTGTAGTACTAAAGTTCCAGATGCTACATACCAAGTTTCAAGGCAATCGACCCAGTGGTTCTGGAGAAGAAGATTTTTTAGGTTTTTACCATTTATGGGCATGGTGGCCATCTTGGTCATGAGATCATTCCAAATAAATAAATTTTCTTTCCCGCTTTGCATGAGGGCTGCACATGAAAATTAATTGAAATTGGCCTAGTGTTTTCAGAGGAAGCGTCCTTTAAAAATGTTGACACACGACAGACAAACGCCCTTTAGCCAAGGTCACTAAATGACCTTGACCTCTACAATTCTTAGGTTGACGTTGTCTGCATTTCCATATCACAGAGCACTATAGCAACAAAAAATGCATTTTAAACTTCTTCCATTCAAAAACCTTACAGACAAAATTTGACTTTGCGGTAAAATAAGTCAGGGTCAACCCAATGTCATCATTTACATAAACTTTGTAGTACTAGAGCCCCAAATGCTATATACCAACTCTCCAGGCAATCGACCCAGTGGTATTGGAGAAGAATATGTTTTAATGGGTTTCTTTTGCCATAAATGGGCATGGTGGCCAATTTAATCATGTGACCTGGACCAAATATATGAATTTCCTTTCCCGCTTTGCCTGAAGGCTGCATATGAAATTTATTTGAAATTAGCCTAGTAGTTTCAGAGAAGTCCTTTAAAATGTTGACACATAACAGACCTTTGGCCAACGTCACTAATTGACCTTGACCTCTAGTATTCATAGGGATTGACGGTGACTGCATTTCCATATATCAGAGCACAATAGCAACAGAAAAATGCACTTTTTCAGCTTTTCCCATTCAAAGCCGAAGACCAAATTTGATCTTTCGGTAAAATGTGTCAGGGTCAACTCAGGGTCACCATTTATACAAACTTTGTATAACAAGAGTCCAAGATGCTACAGACTAAGTTACAAGGCAATCGGCCAAGTAGTTTTAGAGAAGAAGATGTTTTTAAGGTTTTTACCATATATGGGCATGGCGGCCATTTTGGTCATGTAACTTGGGCCAAATATATAAACTTTCGTCCCCGCATCCTGTTAAGGCTCCATATGAAATTTGGCTTCAATCGGCCCATTGGTTTTTGAAAAGAAGCTGTTTAAAAGTGTGGACGACGCCGACGACGGACCAAGGCTATACTATAAGCTCACCATGACAGGTGAGCTAAATCGTTACAGGGTAGTTCGCATTACTTGTTGAATCACCCTCGTAAATGTGTTGTTCTCATTTTGAATTGATTAGTGGTATCCCTTGTGTTTATTATTTATGTGACGTCATGTTTCTCATCAGAGTATTACATGAAGATCTGTTACACAGTGAAACTGGATAGAACTTCAAAATTTAATGTATTTTCAGAATGGAACTTTTTCAGCTTTTATTTATGTACGTGTCTGTGTGTCCTAATTTGGAAATGGATCGGTATCTCTCTTGTGATTTGTGTAAACAGTGAATGTTATGCACTTATATTTTGCAGGTTTGGCTATCCGGATCCATCCTACCTTGACAGGATAAAAGATGAGTTAGCCGCTAAAGGAGTGACTCCGGACGATATTCCATAATTATTTAAGACGTTACATCGGACATAATTGTACACTTTATCAGAGTCCCATTGCTGCACATTGGCCACATGTTGAATTTTCGCTTAGATCAATATAATCCCTTATTTTATGCAGGAGTCTATCATAGTCTCTAGAATTGCTTGCTTCATTTTAGTGGCACCTACTTTATCAAGGTGCAGTATAAGAGCCCGGTTTTCCATCTGTCAGTCTCTCCGTTCGATCGTCCACCATTGCGTCGACCCTCGTTTATGTCCATTTCTCTCAAACTATGATCCATGCAAACATCAAGCCTGGTATTAAAAAGGTTTATCATGTGACGTCGCATCTGAATGTGTAATAAAGCCATGCATTAAAAACGATAATCCACTTGTGGATTAAATATGCAAATTACGTCGTAGCGTTATACGTTGACGTCCATTAAAACTTCGCGTTTTCTAATGGCGAAATCGTGACGTTTTAGTGCAAATTTTTGTAATAAAATGCGATTTTTGTGTCATATGATAAACAGAATCTTGCATTCGTGACCTGTATCAATGAATTTATTAAACTCGTTGGGGAAAACCGAAAAGATGCTCGGCTATAGCTCGCATCTTATCTTTTTCCCTAACTCGTTTAATAAATTCAATAATATATGAGCACTCATGTAAGATCCTCTATTTCTTTTTTAGCATTATCTCTAGAGATGTTGCACTTATTTTTACCCTTGACATATACGTTTTGCTCTGTTGACTTGGAAAAAAAATGGCTTGAAAAGTTACGTCGACCTAACGTTAAACTCCTTGTTTCTCAAGCTATGATACCTGCAGACACCGGGCATAAAATTTATTCCCAGAATGATCACTAGTAAAATCTTGACATATGTATATGTTTAGGTGACTATCTATAATGTTACTTGAAAATTATGTCGACCCGAACGTTTAACCCATTAATGCCTAGTGGACTCTTCTATCTGTATATATTGGACGAGTCCTTTTGTCATTCAAGAGGTGTCTGGTTTAGTTTATTTTTCGATTTTTCGTTTTACATGTATTTTGAGTAAAAATACCCATTTGTTGTATGCAAAAAGTGTAGACCCTGATCAGATGCCGCGTTTGCGGCATCTGATCTGGGTCTACACTGTTTGCCTATGTCCCATTTTGGGGGCACTAAGCTTTAATGGGTTAAGTTCGTCCCTCTCTCAGAACAAACCAAACTTGGTTTACAGTTTCTTCTTAGAATAATCTTATGGAATGGTATTTTTGCACCATTAACCGTTATCAAGCCTGATAATTATTTTACTATCGATTTATATAGGTAAAAAGAGCAGTAATTGTATAAAAACTTTAAAAAAACAGATCCAGTTGGAATGAAAGGTTATCAGTATTTTTATTACAATACACACAACTTATTATTGTGTGCTGAAATTTTAAAATGTTTAAAGTGGAAAGATAGGCAAAATAAGACTTTATCTTTGATAACATTTTCTTCTGATATCCAGTTCCAATAAAAATCATATGTAAGCTCTCTGAAACGGTACATATTTCCTTCTATTAAGATTTCAACATAGGGAATCGTTACTGACATGCGTTGGTGCCTTTGTGTGAAGATTTAGAAGGGAAAATGGAGAGGGCGTGTGGGGGGAGAGATTTTAAGGGATTTTCTCCTTTAGGGGACGGGTGCCCCTTGTTTTAACTTCATACTAACTGGTAAATACACTTAGAGGTAAGAAGAAAAAAAAACATTTTTGAATGCATATACTTTACTCATTTCTCATGGCCGTGGTCGGAATACTGCATGAGTTTTTTTGTACTCGAGGTACAGTAATGCGATATAGTAAAATTACTCTTTGAACCGCTTGACCTCTGGCACAGAACGTACATGCCAGTTTTGCATGTTTTCCGCGTGCAGCAAAATGGACATTATGAGTTTGCTGTAAATGTGTACTTGAAATTTTGGTTGTTGTTCTAAACGTACCACAACGTACCCATCATTTGGAATAGCCTACCCTCTGATTTAAAATCACTTGACAGCACTAACAAGTTCCATTCACATTTCATCAAATGGATGAAAAACCCTTGAAAATTTTTGTATGTGTGTATTTGTGTTTATAAATAGTTTATTTGTTTCCTTTTTCATTATTTAGGGATGAACTTGACATTTTTTTTCTTTAGTTTTGAGTGTTTGTGTATCTGTGTTTGTAAATAGTTTGTTAGTTTCTTTTTTTCATTATTTAGGGATGAACTTTCTTAAAGTACCATATAATACATGTATATTGTGATTATGGATTGTGCATGCTTGAGAGTGTGTGTGTGATGATCATTATCTTTTTGTAGTACTCATGCTGACAAATTTTATCTTTATGTTTGTTGTGTGGTTAAGCTGATGACTTGCACTTGCATATCAGATGAGGGAAAAGATCTGTTATGCCTGGACAAGTCAAAATCATTTATTTGTGCCCAGATCATTTTGCTGGAACTAGTATGCTTTACCATCTTCAAACACTTCCGTATGTTCATTCTGCATGTGTATTTATTAGAGGGCCTCATGGAAGATTAGTTTTGTAACTAAATGTGTTACCCTCTCAAAATAAAGTCTATTATTATTATTATAATTATTATTATTGTTTCATTTGCACGATAACAAGAATCTCTTTGGCAGACAGAAATCAAACAACAGAGGAAAAAGTAGTCAGAGGCAAAAAGAAAATTTCATTTCATCGCCAATCATTCGTGACTATAGTATATTTTATTCAGCCAGTCACGAATCGCTTTGAGCGGTTAGCCTGTAACGACTACTGTGTGAACTAAAAATGATGTCTTAATGTAAACGAAACGCGTTGTGGTTTGTTCAGAAAAACATCCGAACATTCAAATACTGCTTTTACAAATCGTATTCTTTAAGGTGGTGATAATCACTGATTTGGGGCAAAGACAAAAAACGGCATAAAACACTCAAAATACCACTGATCTTTCCAAAACTTAGCAGATGCCTTCTTTATGTTGTTTCTGACAATTCAGACTCCCAAAATGCAGCATTTGTTAATGTTAAAAAGTGTTTTTATAAGGAATATAAGGAAAGATCAAAGGGTAATTTTGTGCACAATAATCTGAAAAAAAATATTGTTATTGAAAATATACTTAGTGCTGAGAGTTCCTTGTTGCATAATGGGGTAAATAACGCAAATAGTTTCACCTTCATTTGTTGTGTATTATACAATGCTCTTTCTATCTGATTGCAAAATAGAACGGCTGTTCAGTGGGTTGCGAATATCACGACCACTCTTGCGCAGGAGTGATCTGGATGTTCGCAACTGGAACATGCCACAGGGTAAATAACGCAAAAAAGTTTCACCTTCAATAGTGGTGTATTATACAATGCTCTTTCTATCTGATTGCAGAAAATAACGGCTTTTTCAGTAGGTTGCGAATATTCCGACCAGTCCGAGCAGGACTGATCTGGATGTTCGCAACTGGAACATGCCACAGGATAAATAACGCAAATAGTTTCACCTTCATTTGTGTTGTATTATACTCTTTCTATCTGATTGCAGAATAGAACGGCTGTTCAGTAGGTTGCGAATATTCCGGCCAGTCCGCGCAGGACTGACTGGGATGTTCGCAACTGGAACATGCCACTGGGTAAATAACGCAAATTGTTTCACCTTCATTAGTGGGGTATTATACAATGCTCTTTATATCTGATTGCAGAATAGAACGGCTGTTCAGTCAGTTGCGAACATCCCGACCAAGCCGCGCAGGACTGACCGGTATGTTCGCAACTGGAACTTGCCACAGGGTAAATAACGCAAATAGTTTCACCTTCATTTGTGGTGTATTATACAATGCTCTTTCTATCTGATTGCAGAATAGAACGGCTGTCCAGTAGGTTGCGAATATCCCGACCAGTCCGCGCAGGACCGATCTGGATGTCGCAACTGGAACATGCAACAGGACAAATAAAGCAAATAGTTTCACCTTCATTTGTTTTGTATTATACAATGCTCTTTCTATCTGATTGCAGAATAGAACGGCTGTCCAGTAGTTTGCGAATATCCCGACCACACCGCGCAGGCACTCGGACTGGTCTGGATATTCGTACTGCACATTCGTATGTAAAAAATGTACATATTAGCTCATTATTCTTGTTAAGTATCATCGTGTTGCACATCATATGTTTATTGATTTATATATATATATATATATGTATATATCTTTTTTTTCTCTTCTTTTTTTGTTATGTTGAAAAACAGTGTTATATCTGCATATCAGGCGTAGACGTTTTTGGAAATCGCATATCATCTTTTTAATGTTAAAAAATTGAAACGAATGCAGTATTCAGTAGCTTCTCTGGCAAATAAAATTACAGATGATACCGTGAAGGCCTGAAGGTTGGGACACCTCGGACAATAAGTACCCTGGCATGATGGTGTGTTTAGAAGGTGGGCAGAGGAGGCCCTGAGCAGACTGCTCTTGGAGGCTGTCTGATCTGAGCCTGCCCTATTTGCTCAGACCTATGCCCTAACAGTTAAAAGCTTGAGGACATGGAGGCCTGATCAGACTGCTCCTTTAGGGGCGGCCTGATCTGGATTTTCATTTTTGCTTAGACCCAGAATAACCAGCTGCCCCAATGTTCAGAACTTTACGGTACGTCACACGAAATGGTTAAATCATTTTCCCTATCATATTAAAAAAACTAAAAAGAAATACATAAAATAAATAAGTTTTACTTACAGCAATGAATTTCATCTATAGTTCCTTTAAACACTTTTAAGAGAATTCGGTCAAAGTCAAAATAATAACTTCTTCCAGCTAAATTATCGTGCTGCCTGGGGGGTTTGCTCGCAGGTATGCACGGGTTTCTCAGGAAGCTAGTGGATTCATTAATGCCGCTCTCGTGGTTACACTTTTGTGTATTATATGATACGGAAAATTATAAAAAATATGTGGGAGAAAATAGGCATTTTCCATATTAATTTAACCACTGTTGAACGTACATACTTTTCTGTTGTGCATGTATATGAATATGTTTTGTTGTATAAAAAAAAAAAAAAGATTTTTACATGAAAAAAAAAATAAATAAATAAATGCGCCAAAAAAAAGTGAACTAAAAATAATGTCTTAATGTAAATGAAACGCGTTGTGGTTTGTTCAGAAAAACATCCGAACATTCAAATACTGCTTTTACAAATCGTATTCTTTAAGGTGGTGATAATCACTGATTTGGGGCGAAGACAAAAAACGGCATAAAATACTCAAAATACCACTGATCTTTCCAAAACTTAGCATATGCCTTCTTTATGTTGTTTCTGACAATTCAGACCGCCAAAATGCAGCATTTGTTAATGTTAAAAAGTGTTTTTATAAGGAAAGATCAAAGGGTAATTTTGTGCACAATAATCTGAAAAAAATAATATTGTTATTGAAAATATACTTAGTGCTGAGAGTTCCTTGTTGCATAATGGAGAGCGAGCTAGCAGTTATTTTTTCAAACTCTTTCACACATTATCAGGCTGAGCAGATGAAAAAAAGATGCGGTCTGTGTCCAAATTTTTTTATCAAAACACACAGGTGAGACAGGTGAGACTATTTTAACAAGGTTGAACAATTTCATCTACACACCAGTGATCATGCATGTAATGTATTATTTATACTGTAGGTGTTACATAGGTATGCTTGCCTACCCTATATTTAATAAATGCATCCAGTGTACATTACTGGATGCATTAACTTTTTCTCAAATGTACATGGTTGAACATTTGAGAAAAAGTTACCGTTTTCATCTGGTCTACATTACAATTTGAGAAAGAGTTGGAATAAATAATTGCTAGTACGCTCTTACGCACCTTCAGTACTACGTAAATTTTCAATAACGATGTTAATTTTTGTCGAGCCCGCTTGCGGTGAGCGAGACATAGTTGTTACAATGTCAGTTCGGTGTATGTCCGTGCGTGCGTTGGTGCGTGCGTGCGTCCGTCCGGATTTGTCCTGGCCATAACTTCTACATTTATGGATGGATTTCAAAATAATTTGGCACAGTTGTTTTTCTGGATGAGTAGAAGTGCCATTTGAAACATTTGTTCATGTAGGTCCAAGGTCAAGGTCACACTGAAAGGTCAATTGATAAAATGGCCATAAATTGAGATTGTCCGAGCCATAACTTCTACATTTACGGATGGATTTCAAAATAATTTTGGCACAGTTGTTCTCCTGGATGAGTAGAAGTGCCATTTGAAACATTTGTTCATGTAGGTCCAAGGTCAAGGTCACACTTGAAGGTCAAATGATAAAATGGCCATAAATTGAGCTTGTCCGAGCCATAACTTCTACATTAACGGATGGATTTCAAAATAATTTGGCACAATTGTTCTCCTTGATGAGTAGAAGTTCCATTTGAAACATTTGTTCTGGTAGGTCCAGGGTCAAGGTCACACTTGAAGGTCAAATGATAAAATGGCCATAAATTGAGCTTATCCGAGCCATTACTTCTACATTTATGGATGGATTTCAAAATAATTTGACACAATTGTTCTCCTTGATGTTTAAAAGTGCCATTTGGAAAATTTATTCAGGTAGGTCCAAGGTCAAGGTCACACTTGAAGGTCAAATGATAAAATGGCCATAATTTGAGTTTGTCTGAGCCATAACTTCAACATTTAGGGATGGATTTCAAAATAATTTGGCACAATTGTTCTCTTTGATGAGTAGAAGTGCCATTTCGAACATTTGTTCAAGAAGGTTCAAAGTCAAGGTCACACTTGAAGGTCAAATGATAAAATGGTCATAAATTGAGCTTGTCCGAGCCATTACTTCTACATTTATGGATGGATTTCAAAATAACTTGGCACAATTGTTCTTCTTGATGAGTAGAAGTGTCAAGTGACATACTTGTTTGGGTAGGTCCAAGGTCAATGTCACACTTGAAGGTCAGATATTGTAATTGTCATAAATTGAACTTGTCTGGGTCATCACTTCTACTGATTTTCTTTTGTGAAAATTTGAAAAAAAAAGAAGAAAATGCTGGCCAAGCTTGATGATGTTTGGCTTCTTTCTAGAGTGAAGCAGTTACTTAGTCTTGACATGCTTATAGGCCACTATAGCAAACAGCGGGCTCGACCAGTTGTTCCTGGACAACCTTCTAGTTTTGATTATTGCGCAGAAAACTACCCTTTGATTCCCTTATAAAAACACTTTTTTAAGCAGCATGTACGTCTATTTTGTATTCTAAACTGTAAAGAACAACAAAAATAAGAAGTCTGCTAACTTTCAGGAAGATACGTTACTTTTTTATGGTTTTATGCAGATTTTTACATTTACCATAAATCACCATCTTAATAGGAAAAATGTGCGAATTCGGCAAAATCAACATGTGCGTATAGTGTCGCTAGTCAAGCAAGATATTAATAATAATCTTACTAGACCACAGTGTTTTACTTTGAGGAAAGAAACATCATAATTGGGATACAGATTACATAAGTCGCAGATTTTCTTCTGAATCCCTTTCAAGCTACTGTACAGAGTTATTGTTCTTGTGAGATTGTATTGTTCATATTTGCTCAGTATGTTGAATAACATATTGTTTACACTAAAGAAACATCATCTAGAATTTCAAATCTCAGCAGTTATAAATAAGAAATATCCAGGCATCCCAAAAATGTATACTTTCTTTTGCCTCTGCGTGTGTTTGTTTTGCTTCCCACATAGAGTGTTGTATTTGTCGCATCAAGCAAATATATCTCTGAAATTTTCACTTGAATACGATAATAAATACTGACATTATAAAGCAAAGTATAATGTAGTCTTCCAAGAGTTGCGGTTATTGGTATCGCCATGACCGTTATACCCATATCCTGTAGTTCATACTTGGTTGATTCTAGAAGTGTATGCAATAATTGCATCCTCCTTAATATACTGTATTTGTGATGGTATACTTGCATACCCTATATTTAAGGAATGCATGCAGTATACATGCACCATATACATGGTTTAACATTTGAGAATAATGTACTGTTTTCATTATGCCCCCGTGACGATAGTCAGGGGGCATTAAGATTTGCTCCTGTCCGTCCGTCACACTTTATGGTATAGAGTTTGTGTAATCAACTCCTCCCACAGTTTTCAATGGATCCTTTTCAAACTATGCATATATGTTGTTGACATATTGCAGATGTGCATGTGGGTTTTTGTTTAGGCTAAAATTAGTTTTTACAGAATTACGGCCTTTTGAACAAACTTTGCATTGTAGAGTATGTAGTTTGTGTAATCAACTCCTCCCACAGTTTTTAATGGATCTTTTTCAAACCTTGTATACATGTAGTGAACATATTGAAGATGTGCATGTGGTTTTCTGTTGGAGCTAAAATTAATTTTTTGACAGAATTACGGCCTTTTGAACTTAGTCATTTTAGGTACATTTTTGCATTGTAGGGTATGCAGTTTGCGTAATCAACTTCTCCCACAGTTTTTATGGATCTTTATGGACCTTGTATACACGTAGTGGGCATATTTAAGAGGTACATGTGGGTTTTTGTTAGAGCTAAAATGATTTTGACAAAATTATGGCCTTTTGAACTTAGTCATTTTACGCAAATTTTTGCATTGTAGGGTATGGAGTTTGTGTAATCAACTCCTCCCACAGTTTTCAATGGATCTTTTTCAAACCTTGCATACATGTTGTGGACATATTGAAAATATGCATACGGGCTTTTATAGGAGCTAGAATTTATTTTGACAGAATCACAGCCATTTGAACTTAGTCATTTTGGGCAAATTTTTGCATTGTAGGGTATGGAGTTTGTGTAATCAACTCCTCCCACAGTTTTCAATGGATCTTTTTCAAACCTTGCATACATGTTGTGGACCTATTAAAGTTGTGCATGTGGGTTTTTATTGTGGCTAAAATTAATTTAGACAGAATTATGGCCTTTTGAACTTAGTCATTTTAGGCATATGTTTGCATTGTAGGGTAAGTACTTTGTGTAATCACTCCTCCCACAATTTTCATTGGCTGTTTTTCAGACATTGAAGACTTGTTGTGGACATAATGAAAATGTGCATGTTGGTTTTTGATAAGAAAAAAATTATTCTGAAGGAGTTATGGCCTTTCACACTTTGTCAATTTGCTGCATTTTGCACTATAGGGTACAAAGTTTGTCTAGTGTTTTCAGTGGATTCTTTGTAAATAGCATTTGTGCTTAAAAGGTGCTTCAGGGATGTACACGTACTTTGACAGGCGCTGCATGGGGGCATCATTAGTGTCTTACAGACACAATTTTCTAGTCTGGTCTTTATTACAGTTTTAGAAAGATTTGGAACAAATAATTCCTGGGATGTCCATTTTAATTCATTATAGTACCATTAGTTCTCAGTACATTTTCAATAACGATCTTTTTTATTTATTTATTCTTTAATTTTTGCGCATAAAATTACCGTTTTTAGCTCACCTGAGCCAGCGGCTGCGGGGGGGCTAATAGGATGGTAAGGCTCCGTTGTCCGACATACGTCGTCCGTCGTCGCCCGTCCGTCCACAATTTCAAACGACTTCTTTCAAACGACGGTCCTGGTCACATGACCAACATGGCCGCAACGCCAATATACTGTAGAATTAAAATCTTAA
Source organism: Ctena decussata (assembly GCA_963989385.1). Lineage (NCBI taxonomy): Eukaryota > Metazoa > Mollusca > Bivalvia > Lucinida > Lucinidae > Ctena > Ctena decussata. The sequence continues at coordinate 127,674,893 of OZ022498.1, forward strand.
AAAGTTCCTTCAAGAGCAGAGAATACATACAGAAGTAGGAACATGGGCCAGACTACGTAGTTTCGGCTAATAAAGCCTCGTCAGTGACCCTGACAATATCTGGTGACGAAACCAGAAAAAAGCATACTGTAATTTCTTAATTTTAATTGGAGAGTCGATTCAAAGACTGATTAGTTTCAAAAGGATCCAAATAATATAAAAGACGATGATCTAGAATAATAGTCTAAAAACCTTTAAAAATCTTCTGCTCCAGAACCAATAGGCCGATGGCCTTGAAACTTGGTATGTAGCATCAGGTACGTGAGTAATACCAAGATTGTTCAAATTATGACATTGGGTTGACCTTGACCTTTTTACAGTAAGGTCAAATTTGCTTTCTGTAGATTTTATATCGGAAAATGCCAAAACATAAAATTTCTTGGAAATTATTGAAGATTTTGACCTGAAAATTGGTATATACAGGCAACTTAATGAGTACATGAAAACTTCATGCATACAAGAGGTAAAGGTCGTTCTTTGACCTTTGATCCTGGTCTCTGATATTTTGACAATTTCACATATCCACATCTCCTCAAAAGCCATTGGTCAAATTGTAACCAAATTTCATATAGAGCCGCTAGGGGCTGTTGGAAAGAACATTTGTTCAAACGGTCTGGGTCAGATGACCAACATGGCCGCCACGCCCATATATGGAAAAAACCTTCTTAATATTTTCTTCTCCAGAACCAGTTGACGGAAAGCCTTGAAACGTGGTATGTAGCATCAGGTACACGAATACTACCAAGATTTTTCAAATCATGACCTTGGGCTGACACTGACCTTTTTTTCTATAAGGTCAAATTTACTTTCTGTAGCTTTTATATGGGAAAATATTAAAACACAAGATTTGTTGGAAACTGTTGAAGATTTTGACCTGAAACTTGGTATATACAGTCATCTGAATGAGTACATGAAAATTAATATGTACAAGAGGTCAATGTTATTCTTTGATTCTCATATTATGATAATTTCACACATCTCCTCAAAAGCCACTGGGCCAGTTGTAACCAAGTTTCATATAGAGCCTCCAGAGGCTAAGGGAACGAAAATTTGTTCAAACAGTCTGCGTCACCTTTACAAATCTTCTTTCCCAGAGCCAATAGGCGGATGGCCTTGAAACTTGGTATATAGCATCAGGTACTTTAGTACTATCAAGATTGTTCAGACAATGACTTTGGGCTGACCTTGAATTTTTTGAGGCAAGGTCAAGTATAGGAAAATGATAACACATAAAATTTCCTGGAGAGTTTAGAACATTTTGGCTTCTGATAATTTTTGATAAGGTCAAGCTTGCTTTCTGGTGTTTTTATATGGGAAATGGTTAAATTTAAGAGTTCTTGGAAGTTGTAGAAAATTTTGGTGCAGAAGTTGATAAATAAAGTCAAGTACTTTAGTACTTGAACATTTTAGCAACAGAGGTCAAGATCATTGTTTTAGCTTTAACAAATGTCTCTCATATTTTGACAGTTTAAACTACCAGGTTTGTTCAATTGATGATCCTAGTTTGACCATTGATCTTTTTACTCAGGTGAGCGATCCAGGGTCTCATGGCCGTCTTGTTTATGGTTTTATTAATATTTTTGTCTTTACCACAAATTACCTCGTTAGACGCTAGAAACGTGGTATAAATATAAAACTTCAGTAAATGACGTGCAGAAAAAAACAAGAGCGATAAGTCAGATTTAAGTTGTGACGGCTTAATGCGCCCTGGTGCTGTATACGTGTGAATATCAATTATTTGTGTAAAAACCCTCAAACATTTTTCTTCATAAGGAAAGCCGTTGCCTCTGAATGGAGTTGATGTTTTCTACAAATAGTTTGCACATTGTATTAAGCCTATTTTCCTCTACTGCAGTGAAGTAAAATTATGGAAAATTATGCATACATTTTTAAGCAAAAAGCAAACATATGAATCACTGACTATCGAAAAGACTCAGTTAAAATTTTGAAAAATTTTACTTTGCTTAAGTCGGCAACTAGTGTAGTAGGAGGAGAAAAATCTGCAAAGACAATTTCATCGAGCGCCCCGACCGGGGATCGATCTCTCGACCCCAAGATTATACAGCGAGCACACAGCCACTAGGCAAAAAGGTCAGCTAGACTGGTCAGTATTACACTCTATACACATCATTGATTGGCCTAACTACTACACTCCTCCATCCTACAAAGAACATTTGTTTCGAATGTTAAGGAAATGAGAAAAATATATCCAGGATCTTTTTGACTCCGCAGCCTGAGCCATTGCTTCGCCCTTGGTCTTCAACGGTAATCATCCTTGCACCCGGCACCACTGTAGTTGGAAGAGAAAAATCTGTAGAGAAAATTTTGTCGAGCGCCCCGACCAAGGATTGATCTCACGACCCCAAAATTATACAGCGAGCACACAACCACTAGGCTTAAAGGTCCGGACCAGTTAGACTGGTCAGTAATACACTCTATATAGCTATATTCACATTATTAATGGGCCGTACTACTACACAAGTAAGGGCAGAACTTGGCGTTATTCTGTTAACGTCGTGTGATAATTTTTGTTTGCATGTGTTAGAATTGAAAAGTAACAAATTGTAATGTTATATTAATGAGACTATTTGTGATTCACGATTCTGTCATAACATTAAACTATTCTGTGAGAAAATCGTTTTTTCTCACGAATAGGAAAATCAGGGAACTTTTTCGAAATCTATGCAGTAATAGTTGGATTAGAGGGTCCTTACATAGTATTCTGGTTTAAATGTTTATTTGATGACAGTGCTAATGCTGCAAACGAAAATGAACTTAGAACTTATCGTACTTTTAAGTCAGCTTATTGTCTTGAGAAGTATTTATTGACCAGTATAAATTATAGGACAGACCTTAGCAAAATTCGAATCAGTTGACATAAACTTTTTACTGAAGAAGGTAGATACAGGGAAGTACCTCTACAAGAATGTATATGCCAGTTGTGTCCTACAGACGTTGAAGATGAAAAGCGTTTTATATTGTCATTGTCCTTAACTAGAAAATACCAGAAAATCTTGCTTTGATAAAATGTTATTGATAACATGATATTTACCCAGCATTTGATATCTTGAATAATTATACCCCCGGCTTATGAAGTATGTTGAGGGGTATATAGTTTTCGTCTTTCCGTCCGCACTCTGTCTGTTCGTCCATTTGTTCGTTCGTTCATCCGTACGTAAGTTACAATTTGCGTTAAAGTTTTGCATAAAGTTTGTTTTCTTTTGCTTATGTTATCTAGAGTTTGTTCATAAGTGCTTAGTGTTACTGATCAGTGTACTTCACCTTGATGCTGCTGCTGGCCAAAATGTCAAGGTCACAGACTTAGAAAATTTTATTACAATTGCGTTAAAGTTTTGCGTTAAGTTTTTGCTTGTGCTCTGTTTTCCTGAAAGCCTTTACTGGAACTTGATGATATGTGCTGAGTTTTACTACAAGATAGATACTGATCATTTTGCATCACCTGGATGCTGCTGCAGGCCTAAGGTCAAGGTCTCAGACTTAGGGATTTGTATAATATTTGTGTTTAAGTTTTGTGTTAAGATTTTGCTTTTGCTCTATTTTTTGAAACTTCTATATGAATTTGTTCAGATGTGCTTAGTGTTACTACAGGAAGGATATATGTTAGTTTGCATCATATTGATGCTGCTGCAAACCTAAGGGCAAGGCCACATACTTGAAAATTTATATAACATTAATGTTATTTAAAGTTTTGGAAGTTGTATCTCTTTGCTTATTGAATGGAACCTTTTGATGTGTGACTAGGTTTACTGCAAGGTTGAAACAATTTTGTTGACATTATCTGGCTGCTGCTGCGGACTGTAGGTGAAGGTCACAGACTTTTACATTTATATACCATTTATGTTAAAAGTGAACTTTAAGTTTGTATTGTCTTGGTTATTATGAAATCTTGAGATAGAACCCAGTGATATGTGACTACATGGGCATGTAAAGTTTATTTCCTGTAGGCGGTGGCGCTGGCCGGGGATACACGTGGGCCCCTGCTCACTTGCTGTAGTTCACACAAATTTAATTTCGTTATGACTTCAATGCCCTTTGTATATTTTGTATATATGACATTACATAATGAAAGGAATAATTACTTAAAAATGATCATATAGACGTTGCGCACGGTATTGGGGTACATTCACGGACAGATATGAAATGGGCCCACGTTTTTTCTGATTTTATCCCATAGACTGTTTTAAAATAATTGGTATTTAGTTTATTTTGGGGTCAATAATATTTGGTTTTCAGACGATGTAAATCCTAATGCGGGCGCAAAACTGTTTGTTTTTGCACTAAAATGCGTATAACTCGGTAACAAAGTCGGCATGGTGGGCATACTCGAAGAAATGCTACACAGAAATATCGATGTGAATTTTTGTGGAAAGCTTACGAAAAAGGGGGAAACTCTCTATGTTAACTCTATATTCATTATATTGTTTATTCTTAAACAATCGCCATCTTAAGAATATATTGTGAAAAGTAAAATAGTGTAACTCACGCTCAAATTAACGTCAAAATTGCAGGGCTGGTTTCTTCCAAGAGTATTTATTGTATCGAAATAAACAAATTTTGAAAATATTTGTATATGATTCAAATGTATTTATGCATCAATTATGAGCTATATCAGAATAATTACTTTTTCTCTACGGATACGGAAAGAAATTAAAAAATTCGCGGTCTTAATTTTTGTAACAATTTTCAAATCTGACACCAAACTCTTACACCTATCTATGTTATTAAGCTACTTACAGCAATCTGTGCGGAAAGCAAATTTCCAAAATGTACATTGTCTGCTTGTATTATCTGCTAAATTTGGATTAAATGCTTTTGAACAATAAAATTGTTATGCGCATTTACATCTGTCTTAACTTTTGTAACACGGCGAGAAATAAAGAAATTCAAATGTTAACATGCATATTAAACCTTATAGTTATAAGCGGCTGTCTAGCAATTTTCAGGTCTGCGTCATTGTAGTCAACCAAGTCTTACAGGTCAGCTCTGTGAAGCAAATAACTGTGTTAAAAGGCAAAAATTTCATTTCCAAAAGTACCATTTTCTTTACAAATTGACCTGTATTAAGCAAGCAACTGTCTCAAGCAAGCGGTTTTTAGCTCACCTGAGCCAGCGGCTCCGGGGGAACTTATAGGATGGTGAGGCTCCGTCGTCCGTCCGTCCGTCCGTCCACAATTTCAAACGACTTCTCCTCTGAAACCGCTGGGCCACTTTTAACCAAATTTCATATGTGGCCTCCAGAGGAAGGGGGAACGAAAAATTGTTCAAACGGTCCTGGTCACATGACCAACATGGCTGCCACGCCCATATATGGTAAAAACCTAAAAAAATCTTCTCCAGAACCAATAGGCCGATGGCCTTGAAACTTGATATGTAACATCGGGTACACGAGTACTACCAAGATTGTTCAAATTATGACCTTGGGTTGACTTTGACCTTTTTTACGGCAAGGTCAAATTTGCTTCCTTGTGCTTTTATATGGCAAAATGCTAGAACATAAGATATCTTGGAAACTGTTGCAGATTTTGGGCTAAAAACCAGTATCTAGAGTCATCTAAAAGGGTATCTGAAGATTTATGACTTTAAGAGGTCAAGGTCATTCTTTGTCCTTCGACCCAGAACTCATATTTTGACAATTTCGAACAATCTCCTCAACAGCCACTGAGCTAATTGAAACCAAATTTAATATAGAGCCTCCAGGGGTTGAGGGAACAAAAATATATTCATACTGTCCAGGTCTCATGACCAACATGGCGGCCACGCCCATATATGGTAAAAACCTTTAAAAATTATCTTCTCCAGAACCAATTGACCGATGGCCTTGAAACTTGGTATGTAGCATTGAGTACTCGAGTACTATCAAGATTGTTCAAATTATGACCTTGGGTTGACCTTGACCATTTTACGGCATGGTCAAATATGGGAAAATGCTAGAACATAAGATTTCATGGAAAGTTTTGAAGATTTTGGTCTAAAAAATGGTATATATGGTTGTCTTAATGCGTATTAGCACATGCAGATTTATGAGTACAAGAGGATATGGTCAGTCTTTGACTTTTGACCCTAGGCTCATATTTTGACAATTTCAGACATAAGAAAAAGCCACTTTGCCAATTGCTCAGGTGAGCGGATCAGGGCCTCATGGCCCTCTTGTTTGCACCTCCCTTGGGTGCTTGCTTAAGGCAGGTTTGACTATACAGCAATACCTTCTCTTGCCATCGGAGAAAAATTTTCTCAAAGTTTGAAGCCCATAAATATATATTATAGATACATGTATATGATGTTTCACCAGCATAAAAAGTCTTTCCCGTGGCAAGATGACTAGCGGAAAAAAAGAAACGGGAAAGGTGACGCAAGAGATGTAATTCGTTCTACACGAAAACAGAGGATAATATAGTATAACGAAATAAATTATCGTGAAACGGCTAAAAGCTACCGTGTGTGGTTTATATTTGCAGCTTTCGATAGAATTTGTACAACAAACTCAATTCATATCGTGTTCATAAATGCAAATAGATCCGTCCTATACTGAAAAAGCAAATGGATAAACAAAACTGTAAATAAATTCTCATCGATGTCCTTACATGTTTAAAGGATCCGACCGGTTTCCTTTTGTTTCCGTGGTGTGTTTGGTTTTGTTTCACTACTTTCGGTATAAGACAGTCGAAAAACCGCGATTGACATTCTCATAAGGCGGAAAAAGTAGCCGTTTAACAGTTTGACGTTACGGTTTGTTCCCCAATACCGTTCGCGACATCATAGGATTTAAATTAATGATAGTATAGGATTAAATGGTATATTCACAAGTATAATTATAATTGACTTTTAGAAGTGTGTAGAACTACCTTAGTAAGTATAAGTGCATACGTTTGTAATTCGGTGATAAGAATATAATAGTTTTTTTGTAGCTTGTGTTATTTGTATGTATTGTGATATTTATGGTAACATAATTGGCTTTCAGACCAATAAAATATTTGTATTTTGTTTGTGTACAGAGACGCAAGGTTTTATCACTGTGTGTATCTGCTCTAATACCGGTACATTGATCTAATCAGAAGATGACTTCTTTGGCCAAGCTTCCGCAGCCCAGAGTGGACGACCAAGAAAAATACTCGTGAGAGTTACTGGAATCGTCGACTGACCAACCTGAAGCAAGGGAGATTAATGGAACCATATGGATCTACCCATACGCTCACAGAAGTCGGACAGTATGCTGGCGGAGCCTTCGTTTTAGTTTTGTTTTTACTGCAGTTACTGCAGTTGTTGTTCGACGTCGGGTTGGGCTAGGATGCCTTTAAATTGTTGGCACTGGGGCGTCCTATTGAGATTAGCTTGCCTTCGTTTTAGTTTTGTTTTGACTGCAATTACTGCAGTTATTGTTCGACGTCGGGATGGGCTAGGATGTGTGTGTGTGTGTGTGTGTGTGTGTGTGTGAGTGTGTGTGTTCAGCTTACTCAATGGCATGTAGGTTTCAGCATTATTTGGCTGGTATGACTCGAGGCCTACTTTCTTCAGATTCAGTGGATTGTAGTGATTTCAGCTGTATGAATCTATGAGCCACTAGACTCTATCTACATTCTTGAAAGTCCTCACAGTTTAATTATTAGGTTGTCTTGGTGTCTTTGGGCCAGTTAGTAAACATATTTCATCAATATATTTTTCTGGTCACACAAGATCAATTGTCATGGAATAGATTTATTATTTACCTGATATACTTGTTAAAATTCAGTGAAATTTGGTGTCAGTATAATTGTTTCCTCCGTTAGCCGTCATATTTCATTGATGCTTGTACTTCCTTGTCTTATCAAGCTACAGCCAAGGACCAAAAGTAATTCCACAAAATGAATTTCCCATAGACTTCAGTGCATTTTCATGTTTACAGGAAATTATGTTTTGGAGTTTATAAACGGATTACAAAAATATTGGTACTGGTAGAAAGCTGAACGAATATAGCATACAATATATTTGTTTCATTATATTTGTTTCAATATATTTGTTCCATTTTACCCTATACTCAAACAGCATGACCTAAACTTTAACGTTTTAGTTTTTGGTCCAATTTTTCCCGACATCGCCATTAACGTCCATGGAAATTTGGTAATTTCAGAATTTACTCTATTTCTTAACACTGAGAGATCAGAATTTCTGTAAACAGTGTATATTGCATTGTTCATTTAGCTTTTCAACCCAAGTAATTATTTTATGCTTGGCCAAGGATTATAACCGCCAAAATTAATTTACCTGTAAACATACAAATTAATATTCAACTAAAGCCTATGGGGAAACATTTTTGTGGAAATGTTTTTGATCTTTGACTGTAATTGCTTTCGTACATGACCGTGAACTGCTTTCTTAAAATGTATTAATAGTTTAAAGGTCTTTAGAACTAATTACTTTGTCAGCTTGAAGTTCAACTGTTATGCAATAGGTGACTTGTAACTATTAATGAGGCATCTCAGACAGGGTCCCATATGTATTGTATATAAATTGTATATATTCAGCATTTCATATCTCTATAACTGTTTTAGATTATTTGATGGAGTTTTCATTTCCAATTGCATGAAGGAAAGCGCTTTTATTTTTAGCTCACTTGAGCCTTTAGGCTCATAGGTGAGCTTATAGTATAGCCAAGCATCCGTCGTCCGTCCGTCCGTCGTCAACATTTTCAAACATCTCCTCTGAAACCACTGGGCTGATTGAAGCCATATTTCATATGGAGCCTACTTAGGTCGGGGGAATGAAAGTTTGTCCCGGATATCTGGGTCACATGACCAAGATGGCCGCCACGCCCATATATGGTAAAAACCTTTAAAAAATCTTCTTCTCCAGAACCGAAAGGGCTATGACCTTGAAACTTGGTATGTAGCATACATACATGCGGGCCCATCATAGTTTGTACAAATGATGACTTTGCGGTGACCTTGACCTAATTTATGACACGGTCAACTTTGGTACGTTAGGCTTATATGGGAAAACGCTTAAACAGTGGATTTCTCAGAAACCATTTAAGTCTAAGGTACAATACTTGGTAAACATGGTCAACTAAATGAGCAAATGAAGATATTATGTCACTAAAGGTCAAGGTCATTCCGTCGGTCCATCCGTCGTCAAGATTTTCAAACATGTTCTTCTCTGAAACGACTAGGCCGATTGAAGATAGATTTCATATGGAGTCTCAGTGTGATCGGGGAACGAAAGTTTATACCCCGGGTCTGGGTCACATGACCAAGATGGCCGCCACGCCCATATATGGTTAAAAGCCTTCAAAAATCTTTTTCTGTAGAACCAAAAGGCCTATGACCTTGAAACTTGGTATGTAGCATTGAGCATTCGGGCCCATCATAGTTTTTACAAATGATGACCGTGCGGTGACCTTGACCTAATTTATGACACGGTCAACATCGGTACCTAGGCTTTTATATGGGGATACGCCTCAACAGTGGATTTCTCAGAAACTGTTTAAGTCTAAGGCACAATATTGGAAAGTGCTTAAGCGGTGTATTTTTCAGAAACCATTCAAGTCTACCACATGCCCATATATGGTAAAACTCCTTTAAAAATCTACTTCTCCAGAACCAAAAGCACAATGACCTCGTGGCATGGTATGTAGCATTTAGGACTCGGGCCCATCATAGTTTGTACAAATCATGACGGCGCATTGACCTTGACCTAATTTATGGCAAAGTCTACTTTGGTATATTATGCTTTTATGTGGGAAAATGCTTAAACAGTTGATGTTACGGAATTTTTTTAAGCCTAGATATAATAATGGGAAAATATGGGTAACTAAATGAATACATGAAGACAAGGTCATCAAAGGTCAAGGTCATTTTTTTAACTTTGCTCAAGGTCACTGAGATTTTAAAATTAAATTATGCACACCTTTTAAGATTGTAACAAATGAGCGAAATGACAAATTGTGTCTGGTGACAGAAGGTGTCAGGTGAGCTACAGGACCATTGGTCCTCTGGTTTTAATTATAAACTACCCTGCCATTCGGCCTGCAATGAGACATCCTGTCTTGACTAGACAGTTAGTGGCCTACGAGCAGCATAATCACTAAATGGTGTAAAAATGATATTTAAAGTTACATTGGAAAAGACACAATCAACAACTACAGCCATCGCAGTCTATAAAAGGATGATAGAAGAATTGAGCACATGCAAAATTTTACAACACCTGTTAACTATGTTTCTAAGGCTGTCACAAAAGGGGCTGCTACTAAACAAAAAAATGTCATAATTCTAAAACTACTAGGTCATCGTGGCTAAACAGATTCGTTAAGCCACGATGACCAAGTTGTTTGGAACTATGACTCTTTTTCGTTTGGAACAGCCCTTGTGTATATACATAGCCGGGGCTGAAACAGTACAATCAGAAGTAGCTGTTGAAATGGATGGATAGATGATTGCGGTTTTACGGCCCTTTAAAAGTATGTTAGTTATATCGAGCTAATAGAAGAGTAATTATGTGCAATGGAACAATGCTTATGATTTAATGAAATTTCGCCTACAGTGTTAGTCGATCCCGACTGCTAGTTCAGCTAGCGATTAACCGCCCCCTACCCCCTTAACAGAATGAATAGAAGTACGTTATTTTTTCCAGCTCAGTGCTTTCCCGCTTAATTCTGCAATATTATTTGGGGAAGTTGAACTATGGTGCCGAAAATGAAAAGTATACTATGACAAGTTTATCATTACGTTACATCTTTGTAGTGTTATGTGAGATGTCAAACACAAAAATAGAATTACTTGCTACCGATGCCGCAACTTGGCTTTTGGCTTAATAGTTTAATTGTTATGCTCCCAACTTCGGAGAAGTTTAGGGGGCATATTGGTTCGGGCTTGTCCGTCTGTCCGTCCGTAATGCTTTTGGCAGCTGGGACACTCAAGAACCGCATATGTTAGGATCTTGAAATTTTATATGTGGCATGTACATGAAAAATAAGCGCACCCGTATTTTTTTCTTTTTTCTGCCAGTCACGTATTTCCAGAGTTATGCCCCTTTTTCGACTTAGTCTATGGAACCTTGTGAACAAAATATCTCAAGAACGCCTGATGCTAGGATCATGATTTTTTGCAGGATGACATTGACCAAGGTGTAGATGACCTTATTAACTTTTGAAAAAAAAGTGAATTTTTGACCGAGTTATGCCCCTTTTTCGACTTAGTGCATTGTAAATCTATGGAACCTTGTAAACAAAATATCTCAAGAATCCCTGATGCTAGGATTGTGACTTTATTCAGGAAGGCATTGCTTAAGGTGTAAATGACCTGATTAACTTTTCAAAAAAAAGATGTGAATTTTTGACCGAATTATGCCCCTTTTTCGACTTAGTGCATTATAAGCCTACGGAACCTTGTGAACAAAATATCTCGAGAGTCCCTGATGCTAGGGTCGTGATTTTTTGCAGGAAGGCATTGCCCAAGGTGTAGATGACCTGATTAACTTTTGAAAAACATTGGTGAATTTTTGACTGAGTTATGCCCCTTTCTCGGGCATTGGCAATTTGTATAGGAACAAGCTTGTGAACAAAATATCTGAGGGACTGCATAAGTTAGGCTCCTTGTATATTTGGCATGCAGGTTTGGACTAAGGTGTAGATGACTCGATTAACTTTTATTTCATATTTTTTTGGTAGAATATTTCCCATTATCAGAAATATGGGCATTTTGAATACAAATAAGCTATATGAATAACTTTGTGAACAAAATATCTGAAGACCCCTTAAGCTACGTTCCTTATATTTGGCATACAGTAATAGGGGAAGATGAAGATGAACCGATTAAAACCCTTTTCAGGCATAAACATTAGGGGATAAACCTTCTTTAGAGGCAAGCATACGGTTGGGGGCATAGTGTTTCATAAACATATTTTCTAGTTTTAATAATTTAATCTTATTGCTATAATAAACGAGCTGCTTTAGAGCTGTCTATGTATTGTTCTTTATTTAACCATTTATTTACAAGTATGCTTAAGCTCCACTATAACTATAAGCAGTCTTGATTTATATCATCTGTTCACGGTTCTCTAACGACATTCACCTATAAGAAGTAGTATGATATATGCGCAACATATCTGTTATATGACTAAGCAGTGACTACTCACAATATCTATTCTATTCTATCCCATAACCTTACTAGGTCGTTGGGGCACCATAGATGACTTCGAAACAATCCCTTTCCACCTTGTCCTGTCTTCAGCTGTCCTAGTTGAGCTGGCAAAATCCATTCCTGTACATTCCTTTGATATTGTCTTCCCACCTCGTCTTCTGTCTACCTCTTCTTCTTTTTCCTTTCACTGTGCCATGAAGAATTGTCTTTGCTAAACCAAAAGACCTTGAGACGTGGCCAAACCACCTTAGTTTCCGTTTCTTGACCAGCGTCAGGAGTTCGTCATATTCTCCAATGGCTGCTTGGATCTTCCTGCGAACCTCCTCATTGGTTACATGGTCCTTGTATGAAATGTTCAGTAACATTCGGTAGCATCTCATCTCAAAGGCCTGCGTTTTTTTCTCTAACTCTGCTGTCAAGGTCCACGATTCACAGGCATACAGAAATATGGAAATGACAAGGGAGCGCATAAGTTTCACCTTTGATCCAAGAGATATGTTGTTATCTCTCCAAATTGGTATCAGCTTGGTAAGAGTTGAAGTGATTTGTGCAATCCTTGACAGAACCTCCTGTTTTGAGCCATCATTTGAGACTACTGCTCGAAGGTATTTGAAGCTGCTTACAGTATCCAGCTTCTGCCCCTTTACCTTTAACTCCCTCTGGATGCCATTTGCGCTGTTCGTCATCAATTTGGTCTTCCCAGCTGATCTCCATCTTATACCTTGTGCAGGTTTGGTCGAGACTTTCAACTAGAGCTTCTAGTTCCTGCTTTTCCTCAGCTAGAGCGTCTATGTCATCGGCAAAGCGCAGATAGGTAATGTTTCTGCCGCCTATGCTAACCTTTCCGTCATGTTCTTCCAGAGCATCAGACATGATCCGTTCGAGGAAAATGTTGAAGAGAGTGGGTGACAGAAGACATCCTTGTCTTTTTCCAATTGTTGTTCTGAACCATTTTCCTGTGCTGCCATTTATCAGGACTGCACTTGTAGCCTTGTCGTATAGCTGCTAAATGGTGCGAACTAGATTTGCGCTGATATTGTACTTCTGCATGGTGGCCCATAAGGCTGCATGCCATACCCTGTCAAAGGCTTTTTTGAAACCAATGAAGACATGGTACAGATTCTGCTGATGATGGAGATACTTTTCACACAGGATTCTAAGGTTGAATATCTGTTCTGTGGTGCTCCTTCCTGCTCGGAAACCAGCCTATTCCTCAACTATTATCTCTTCGGCTTGTGGTTTAAGCCCATTCAAGATGACTTTCAGCATGACTTGGCTTGAATGATTGATGAGGCTGATGGTTCTGTAGTTCTGGCAGAGCTGTAGGTTACCTTTTTAGGGAGTGTAATAATCAGCGACTGAGTCCATGGAGTAGGCCATTCTCCTGTTCTCCAGATCCTGTTACAGATATCACTTAAAACATGGTCTCCCCGCCAGCTTGAACTAGTTCTGCTTGTATATTATCAACTTCGGCAGATTTCCCTTCTTTAGTGCTGCTACTGCAATCTCAACTTCCTCACGAAGGATCGGTTGTTGATCTTCTTCTGGAGGCTGCTTGCAGTCCAGAACCGCATTGTCACCGTAAGTCTCATAGTTGTATAGTTCTGAACAATATTCTGTCCATCTGCTGAGAATCTCTTGTTCCTCTGTAAGGCATTTCCCAGACTTGTCCTGGACAGTTGTGGATCTACCCTATTTCTCTGAACTTAGATCCTTCACCAGCTTTCTTGCCGTTGTTTTTGTTCAGGCAAGTTTCAATCTCCTCGCACTGACTAGCTATCCAGTCCTCCATCCCTTTCTTCACTGCCTTCTGAATCCTCTTGTTTGCTTCCCTGTATTCGTCTGCTTCATACCTCTTCTTCTTCAAATTTCTCCTCTCATCACAGAGGTCGAGAACATCTCTGGTGACCCAGGGCTTTTTCCTGCGACGTTCCTTCCCAAGTATCTCACTGGCTGCCTCAGTCACTACTGTATTGTAGATGGGAATCATGGTATCTATGTCCATGCCATCATCCCTCAGACCAATGAGTGGTGCCAATTTCCCACCTATTGTTGCTTGAAAAGTGCATGCCACATCTGGGTCCCTTAGCTTCTGAAGATCAAACTTTAGTCTTGGCTGGGTTTACTTTCTTGCCTTCTTCAGACGAACGCGGAAGGTCATCATCACCAGGTCATGGTCACTTCCTATGTCTGCTCCAGAAAAACTCCTTTGTCCTATGGATGTTGACTCCTGATCGGAAACGCTTCCTCACCAAGATGTAATCAATCTGATTGTGGTATTTCTCATCTGGACTGTGCCATGTCCATCTTCTTGATGGTTTGTGAGGGCCAAGGGTGTTTGTCAATACTAGGCTGTTACAGGTTGCAAACTCTGAGACCTCTCTCATTTGTCTCGACATTGCAGTAGGGTCCACAAACGTTTGTCCAGTCTGCCTGTGCATCTTTTCCAACTTTAGCATTCCAATTCCTTTGTACAACCAAAATGTCATTCTTGGGTGTTTGGTCTATGATTTCCTGGAGTTGCTAGTAGAAGTGTTCTACATCATTGTCGTCATGCCCAGATGTTGGTGAATAAACCTGTAGGATGGTGATGTTGAAAGGAGCTGCACTCAGGCGAATTGAAATCAGTCTGCTGGAGACTGGTCGGCATCCTGAGACAGGACTCACCATGTCCTTATGCACAAGAAATCCAACCCCATACTCATGTTTGTCCTCTTCTCCACTGAGATAAACCTTGTGTCTGTCATCTGTTGACATCTCACCAAAGTTTTTCCAGCGCATCTCACAGAGCCCCAGTATGTTCCAGTCACACCTGTCCATTGCATGTGTCAGCTCCTCAAGCTAGCCAGCTGGCCTCAGAGTCCTCGTGTTCCAGGTTCCAATTGAGATGTTCTCCCTACCTCTGAACTTCCTAATCTGTGTTACACCAGTTGCATACTTGTCACCTACGACCCGGTGTCCAACAGGAGGCGCGGTCATTGTTAACCCGGGCTGCGACCGATCCGGTATTATGGTATTGTTTAGGTTGTCAACCATGATGTTTCTAGGGCAGAGTTCAGCCTGACGGAGCCCATCCCTCTCCAGGCTATATATGTTGACCACAGCCGAAATCCACGATTATTGTATGGCTCGCCTTGGACACGAACATATGGCCGTTGACTCAAAAATTTTTTCCGCCCTGGCCGTTGACTTCTTCTTGTAAGACCCGCCCAGTGATGTTGTGTTAACACCACCCCTTGTTGACCCATAGGGTTGGGAGACTCATGGAGGTGGGACCGTCTTATTTCCTCCCATCAAGTCGTTGACTTGTCCACTGCCTATAATATAAACAACCAGATTCAAAGAGTCAAAGTGATCAGGACATATCCCTACCTATCAGTGACCCCCTTAATCTAGCTGTTTCACCAAGCTGAGCAGGGCTCGCTCGGGTCTAACTGCTAACACTTGATTTAGATTTGAGTTCCCCACGTACCCCTTCTAGTTTCAAATAGAGACTAGTAGCTCTTAGACAGGACACCTTCCCAGGTTGATGAGCCCCATCAACCCACATGCAAAAGGTAGTACTGGTTTACATGGTACCAGTAGCAGGTTTTGCCTGACCTGACCTTTGATCTGTAGAATGATAAATCAATGACTGCCCAACATATCTGTTGTATGACGAAGCAGTAACTACTCAAAAGACCTGGAGTATGACGAAGCAATGACTGCTCAACATATCTGTAGTGTGACTAAGCAGTGACTGCTCAACATGCCTCGAATATGACGGAGCAATGACTGCTCAACATATCTGTAGTATGACGAAGCAATGACTGCTCAACATATCTATAGAATGACGATGCAGTGACTGCTCAACATATCTGTAGTGTGACTAAGCAGTGACTGCTCAACAAATGACAGCTGAACAGACATGCAGTATGACGAAGCAGTGACTGCTCAACATACCTGTAGTGTGACGAAGCAGTGACTGCTCAGCATACCTGAGTCTTACGAAGCAGTGACTGCTCAGCATACCTGAGTCTTACGAAGCAGTGACTCACTTTACAGGTCTAACGTTCTGCAATATAAATACCGTTACTCATGTACGACAGATGATAAAAACATACGTAGAAACGTTAATATAAACAGTAAACTTGTTAACTTTCCAGTAAATACAGATTTTATCTTTCAGTTAATATTCTTGGATGCATTAAAGTTATCGAAAGTAGATAATTATGGATATCCAATGTTCTTTTGTGATATCCAAAATGAATTATGTATATCCATTAATGGAATTATGGATATCCAGAATGAATTATGGATATCCGAAATGGGGAATAAATAGTAAAAGAGACCCCATAGACAGCCGCTTTTTGGACCTTACGCAGAGGTCCCGTCACTGAAGCTCTCATACAAGGACTATGTCACTAATGAGGATACTCGCAGAAAGATCCAAGCCGCGAATAGAGAATATGATGAACGCCTGACCTAAATAAACCACTGGGTGGTTGTTTAGTCACTGTAGGCGGTGATTTTTTCTAACAATAGTCAACGATTTTTTCTGACAATGGTCCCGGATTTTTTTCCAAATTGTCAATGATTTTTCTTCGCGACGTCATAACACAAAACTGATGCAACAAAATGAGGAATTTTGTCAATTAAACCATTAATTTACAAATCTTAAGCGTATTCCTTGTTAGATCTTATGCAGATTAGTTATCATACAAGTGTTTAACGTTGTCAACAGATAAATTAAACCCGGAAATTTTCATTAAGGGTACATCTTGGTGAACTGTCCGCTCTGTCTATGTCTTCGAAGTTTACTATAGGGAAAAGCTATTTTGAATCATAAATCGGTGTTGGGAAACATATTATATTACTTTTTGACACTTTACAATAATATAAATGGGTCTGTCAGCAGATTTTGATTTTTCATAAGTCCCGGAGTTTTTCCTGCAAGCCCCGGATTCGCTCCTACAATAGATTTTAAGCACATGCTTTTTTCTGACAACGCAAACTACAAAATGAGTAGTCAGTATGATACTTTATTGCGCACAGATTGAATAGCAACATTTAAGCATGTCTCGAACTTTGATTGTGGTGTATAAATGGAAGACAAAATACTTGTTGGTCATTAACAGGCCAGCCTTTTCAGCATATACAGACCATTCTATTGCTCCATATATAAATATTTACAATGAAATAGCATGTAGTAAAGAGCTGAGATTAAAACAATATTCAGTGGTCTTCCAAATGCTGTACTAACTCTACCAACTAAACGACGTGGCCGCATGGTCGTCCAGTGCCAGGAAAGCTCAGTTGGCAGAGCAGTCCTTATCACTGCCTATCTTGTAACTCAGAGACTTGAGACTCGAGCTCCGCCGCGGCCAGGGTATTTTTCTCGCTTAGGCGGCGTAGAAGATTTATATATTTTCTTCAAAATTGTGCGTGCGTGCCTCTGTATGTGTGTGTGTGTGTGTGTGTGTGTGTGTGTGTGTGTGTGTGTGATGCCTAAGTTCATTTGAACTATCATAGGTTTACAACAGCTGCATGTTCCTCACTAAAGCGTAGTTTATGTGAGGCTTGATAATTCTGAAAGCAGTGCACATGTCCAGCCGGTGCCTTGAGCCCTGTTACCCGGTAGGTTAAACGCTGGCTTGCTGATCTAGCGGCCCCGAGTTCGATCCCCGCTGGAGGCGAGAATCTTTTCAAACGTAAACGTGGTTCCATTGCACACAGCCTTTCATTATTGTCCTCCCAACGTCCTGATATGACTGAAGTACTGTTGAAAAGGATGCAAAATTACAAGTCAGCCATCCAGCCAGTACTTCTCTACAGGGCCTGTACAGTTTATATGCAGCACTGCAAAACTTTAACAGATAAAGTTCTGAAAAGTCAGATCCTTTGAACGCGAAAACAAAGAAATGAAACTAGCATACTCGGTTTAACTGCGGCTGCTCATGACCAGTCATGACATGTGCAACTCCGGTCATGCCCTTAGCAGCGGCTACTGTATTATTAAAATGAGTCGAATTGAAATGTGGTTCCAAAGGACCAGAACTTATACAATCTACACTATGAATGAATACCTAGGGACGATTAAGGGCCGTCACACGGTACCTAACACCAGTTTAGTGAAGTTTCAATAAAATGTGCAAACCCAGTCATGCCCCAATCCCTAGCAGCAGCTGGGCTACTCTATTTTCAGAATGACTCGAAATGAAATCATTGATTCTAAAGGACTAGAAATTTTATAATCTGCACTATGATGGAGTACGGGGAAACTTAACGGCCGCCGCATAACACCTCCAGCATCCTGTGAAGTTAAATAAGTTTTCAAACGTTAGAGATTTTGGAAGCAAGAAATGGTCAGAAAGAATGAAAAAAGCAGAATATGCTTATTGAGTCTGCACTTGAAAAGAGGACTCAAGTAAACAAAGACTTCTGTTATGTCTTTTACGTATTCTTT
Source organism: Ctena decussata (assembly GCA_963989385.1). NCBI lineage: Eukaryota > Metazoa > Mollusca > Bivalvia > Lucinida > Lucinidae > Ctena > Ctena decussata. Next base: position 127,693,508 of record OZ022498.1, read on the forward strand.
GCTTCTAAAGGGTCCATATTTTCAATTTGATCATTATGATAAGGCATACATGACAGAAATGCTTTTGATGTCATTTGATGGAGTAAAATTAGTTTCCACACTGAAAAAATCTAATTGCGTTACTATGCTGCTAGTTTTAGACTCTGAAATGCAGTATAAGTGGTAGAATAAAATCCGGGACACTGTATGAAAAAATCCGGAACACTAAAGCCGTGGTAGGAAAAAATCCTTGACATTTCCGGTAATTTTTGTCCTTGTTTGCCGAGGCTATTTCACAAAGAAACATATGACAAAAGACAAAATACGCCTATAGAATGCTCAAGTAAACAGCTTGATTGCAAAGATCCCAAGAAAGTATTGAAGAGAAGTTTGTTTACTTATCTTATTGCTCCGTCACGCTTGTGAGACATAAATTGTCAGAAAAATATCGTTGACGATTTCAGAAAAAATCACCGCCTACCGGGACTTAGCAACGACCCAGTGAATAAACGGACACTGCATTGCCTTGCGTACGTCATATTCTTCGAAGATTGATATTTTAATGCCACCTATCAGCGATAATGCGGACACTGAGGTAGTTTGGCCACGTCACTAGGTCTTCTTGCTTAGCAAAGACAATTCTGCAGGACACAGTGAAAGGAAAAAAGTGGTAGACAGAAGAAGAGGTGGGAAGACAATATTGAGAAACTTTTCCAGCTCAACTAGCCCAGCTGAAGATATGACTAGCTGCAAAGGGATTGTAGAGTCTTTTGTGGTACCCCGACGACCATGCAAGGTTATGGGAAAGACTAGCTTAGACCTTTGTAAAAATAGACAAACTAAAGAACAGAAAGCTCTTATCCATGATATGGTCTTACGTCTTATTCATGTAGTACTTGGATTAGCTCTTCATGGTTCTTCTATTCATAAGTGTTGCCGTGCTTTTCCCGATTATGGATTGGCAAACAAAATATACAAAACTTCGATAGTAAGTTTCACAATTCTTTTAATAACGTCCCTGCACATTAATTTCGCCCGAAGCGATACAATATGGCGACGACTCTTACTCCTACTTGACAACTAACGTTATTATAACGTTATAGTAGCGTTACGTCTATTACGCAACGTTCAATAAAGTGTGTTAATACATACAGGAGAAGAGCCTTATAATACATACAGGAGAAGAGCCTTATATCCATTCTTCCCCTCCCGAAATGTGTTACATTTTGATAAAGTTCTTGTCTGAATTACTCGCCTTTTCCCACTCTACTGCATTAAACAAAAATTAAACTAAACATTTCCAAATTACGATAAAATACTACCACAATTAACACATAACTTAAACTAATAAAATAAGGCTTCTCTCAAGTATGAATTTATCTCAAATATTAAAAGGAAAAATTGTCGTATCATCTTCAGCATGAATAAGTTAATTGCTAATAACAGTTCCTTTTTAGACTTTTGCTACATCTCTGCTTCCAAAGGACACAGCTTCGAAATCGATCGTATCAAGGTGCCCTGCCCGACCTGCACCTTCACAACGCGTACACGTCCATCGTCTCCCGGATAGACCTCTACCACTCTCCCCAGAGGCCAGCTTCCCCGCGGTGTATCTGGCGAAATGAGTAGTACCACCTCGCCCGTCTGTATGTTTCGTCTTTCCCGGTGCCACTTTTTCCGCGCACTCAGTCCTGGCAACCATTCCCGCAGCCATCTATGCCAAAAATGGCGGACCAGTTCTTGAACACGTCGCCATCGTTTCCGCGGACTGAACTGCGTTTCGTCCACGGATGTAGGAGCGAACTGACCTCCGATCTGGCCGTGTAGGAAATGGTTCAGGGTCAGTGGAACATCATCTACATGGTTTGCTGACTGATATGTTAACGGTCGAGAGTTGATCAGCCCTTCAGCGCCGATGATGGCCGTCATTAGCTCCTCATCGTTGATATCCGCCTGTCCAAGTATAGCTTTTATCGCCCTTTTCGCTGATTTCACCATGGACTCATGAGCTCCCCCGAAATGTGGCGCCAATGGCGGATTAAAATGCCACTTAACTCCCTTGTTCGCGACCGATTCTTGAATCTTGTGACTGTCTACCTGAGAAAGTAGATCCTGAAGTTCTCTGTCAGCACCTATAAAATTGGTGCCATTGTCAGAATAGACCTCGTCTGGAAGACCTCTGCGACTTGCCATTCTGTAGAAAGCATTTAGAAATGAGTCTGTGGTAAGACCAAAAGCTATTTCTAAATGCACAGCTCTGGTGGCAAGACATGTAAACAAACATAAATATCGTTTCTCACGACGTTTGCCTCTCCCTTGTATGGTAATAAATGGACCTCCAAAATCCACTGATGTCCTGGTAAAAGCCCTTAGCGACGTTTGAACTCTCGCCAAAGGCAATGGAGCCATTATCTGCTGGCTGGCTTTAGCTTTACGACGACGACACTCGGCACATTCTCGCTACCATTCTCGTATAGCTTCGCGTGCCGAGATAATCCAATAGCGAGCCGATAATGTCGCTAATGTTTGGTTGGTCCCGAATGCGTGATGTCCTTTCTCATGGGCATCTTTTATTATCAATTTTGTGACCCAACTTTTGCGTGGTAAAATCACTGGATGTCGAACGTCATAGGAAAGGAATTTAGCATTTGTAAGCCGTCCATCCGATCGTATAAGCCCATCATCGTCGAGTTGGGGCTTAAGAGCAAGTAGTTTGCTGTTTGATTGCAACGGTTGGCTGTTAACTAAAGCCTTCCATTCGTCATGGAATTCAGACCGCTGCGCCTGTCTAATAAGCTGAACTTCGGATGTCTTAAGTTCATCAGCAGTCAACTCACCAGTCATCCTAATAGCCGCGTTCCTCTTACAGTTTTCATTAAATCGATTAACCCAAGCTAAGATTCGTCTTAATTTCAACCAACTGGAATACTGAGCAGGATCAAATGGACAATTTTCTCCTTCTGTTAATGTTACAAAGGTACGGCGAAAGTTGTGATCGATCACAGGTTCTGGACGACTAGCCTTTATTCCACGTGGTGTAGAATGTTTGACTTCAGCATCTCCAATGGGGTTTTCAAAGGCTTTGTTTTGAGGCCATGCATCTTCTGACTCTTGCAGGAATAAGGGTCCTCTCCACCATGAACCACATTCGACTAGATCGATTGCATGCATCCCTCTACTTAACATGTCCGCTGGATTTACCTTAGTAGGAACATACCGCCATTGCGTTGGCTGTGTACTTGTTTGAATTTCCCCGACTCTGTTGGCAACGAAAGGCTTGAAATCACGGCTTCGCCCTCTAACCCACCACAAAACGTTAACGCTGTCAGACCAGAAAGTAACTTTGTCCATTTTTACTCCAAGTACGGCCAAAATTTTCGTGGTGAGTCGCGTGCCGACTATCGCACCCATCAATTCAAGTCTGGGGATACTGGTTGCAATGTTCGGCGAAACTCTTGTCTTTGCAGCAACAATGTTTGTGGAAAAAGTACCATCATGATTTTGGCATCTTGCGTAGACAACAGCCCCGTATGCGTTTTCAGATGCATCTACAAACGTATGCAGTGACATAGTATCGGCAATAGTACCTTCATTCCATAAACATCTTGAAACCTGGATCTCCTGTAGCTGAAGCAGTTCGGTGAACCACGCACGTGCAGAAATGGCTAGCGAGTCGGTAAGCTCGTCATCCCAATCTATGCCAGCTGTCCACATATCTTGGAGCATCATTTTTGCACGGACTGTGTAAGGAGCCAAAAAACCTATTGGATCGAAGAGGGTTGCAATTTTCTTTAGAAAATTCCTTTTTGTGTACGCCATATTTTCCTCTGGAACGTTCTCTTTGAATGTGAAGACGTCAGTATCGGCACGCCACCATACCCCGAGAGTCTTTGCACTCGGTAACTGACTGCGGTCCAAGTCAACTTCGGCCTTCCGATCTTCGAGTGGTATTTCGCCTAATACTTCAGATGAGTTCGAAAGCCATTTCCGAGCATGCATCCCGGCTTTTGACAACAAAGCGGACAGTTGGTGATAGAGCTGAATTCCTTGTTCTTCAGACTGTACGGAGTCCATGGAATCGTCCATATACGTTGATTTGTCAATTGTTTCTGCAGCCAATGGGAAGTCGGTTTTGTAGCTCGTGGCGTGGTGTTGTAGCACGAATTGGGCAAGGAATGGTGATGAATTCATTCCGAACACAACTCGGTCAAATTCGTAAACATCTGGCTTACGATCCTGCTCTGTTCCCCTCCATAGAAATCTGTGATACGGCTGGTCCTTATGTGATATACCGATTCGAAGGTACATCTCCGCTATGTCACAAACGATAGCTACTGGGAAACGTCTAAATCTCATGAGCACGTCAAAGAGGTCTCGTTGGAGTTTAGGCCCCTGGTTTATCGCGTCATTCAGTGATATCCCTTGACACTTTGCTGAGGCGTCAAACACTACTCTGATCTTCGTCGTGTCTTTGTCAGGCCTTAAGACTGGGAAGTGTGGCAAGTACCACTTCGATTTGTTTCTTTCATTTTCTGGTATCTTTCTCACGTAACCTTTAGCGACGTATTGCTGTATAATGTCACTGTATGACTGCCTGATATTTGGTGACTTGCGCAGTCTCTTCTCTGTATTCTGGAGCCGTTGTAATGCCATGTTATAATTCTCCGGTAACCTAGGCTCATCTTCTCTCCATGGTACACTAACTCGATACATGCTCTGATCATACTGGAGTGAGCCTTTGACCTTTTGCATAGCTAGCTGCTCCTGAACCTGTACTATTGGAGTAGGCTTGCCAGGCGATGCTTCTTCAATTTCCCAGAAACGTTTCAAAGTCGAGTTAAGTTCATCCATCCCGAACTGATCTCTGACAAAGTACGTACGGGCAAAGTGTGTAACTAGTTTCGTTGTGTTCGCTGAGTAGGGACTGCCGATGCACGTCCAGCCCAGTGGTGTCAGTCTTGCGACTGGCTCGCCTGGTTGACCTCGGACTTCTTCGATGGAGCAATGTATATCAAGACAATCCAAACCAATCAAAACATCGACTATTGGCTTCTTGGCGTTAAGCGGAAATCTTATACTTCTCAGATGTGGCCATTTCATGCGAAATTCATTCCAGTCAATCACATTCATGTCCCCTGTCACCCGATTTGCCGTATACGCATTTACATCGAAGCTCACTTTTCCATCGACGCTCTGTATTTTGAAACTGACAGGTTTAGTTTCAAACGTTTCAATTTGACCATTAAGTACATTAACGGTTACCTTTTCCGTCTTTCCTTCCAGCCCGAGTTCTGCAGCGACATCTGAATTAACGTAGCTCTTAGTGCTGGCCTCATCTAGCAGCGCATTTACTCGTAGCGACCTGTCACCGTTTTTCAAAATGATTGGCACTGTACGTAGAGCAATGTAATCCACTTTGGAGTAGTTCTGTGTAATCAGGGTGGTCTGCTGTGAATGTTCATGTGCCTTCCCCTCCGTGACAGAAGAAGCTAGATCCGCCGAGGGAGGCCCGAGTTCTTGTGGTATATGCTCTGTCAAACCAATGCGCTTCGGTTCGGTATGCTCCGGTCCACTTGATGCCGGTGTCGTGGCGTTCTGGTGCAGTAGCCTATGATGAAGTTCCTGGCACCCACTGGAACCGCATGGCCGACTGTTTGGACATTTACTTCCGTAATGTCCGGTGGACAAACACCGATAACATAGCTGTGCCCGCTTAGCTATTCTCCATCGCTCAGTTGGACTTTTCTTTGAAAAGGTCCGGCATCTCCAGATTGCATGTGGCCCTTTACACGCCTGACACGGTGTTTTCTCTACAGCGCGATCTTTCCGTGATTCTCCAAAGAACGTCCTTTGATTTTATGTCTAGGCGGCGGTTGTTCTTGATTCTGATTGTTAGCTGATTTGCCTGCCAAGCCATGCATTGTTTCAGATGCAATGGTTTGAAATTCAGCTTCTTGTATAACCCATTGCCTCAAGGTAGCTACGCCCTCAGTTACGTTGTTTTCAAACACCCATCGATGGTAGCGCGCCAACATTGGTTCTGACAACTTTCGCTGGAGCTTATTATATAGCGACCCGTCCCCTAGTTCGTGAATATGCCCTGCTTCTTTTAAGTTAATGATAGCAATGTCTAGTAAGTCCGCTAATTTCTCAAGATCTTTAGCATTTCCAGATCTCACTTGCTTAAAATTTTCCAGATCTTCCAAATAAACTGCTATCTGCCGTCGTTTGCCCCCATACTTCCGTTCAAGTCTCTCCTTGGCCGCTTCATACGCTGTTTCAGAGTGACCCAAGTTCTCGATTGCCTGTAGAGCTTCACCAGACAGATACTGCCGCAGTTGTAACAGCTTATATTCGGCCGTAGCCGGGGCGCAGTCAATACAAGCTATGAAGGCCGCTTTCCAGCTTTGATATTTTCTTTTATCCCCGGAGAACACTGGAATTTCGACACGCTTAAGTTGACGCCACAGATCTTGTCCGATAGAGGGAGCTTGTGTATGGGTTGGTGCTGGTTCGAACGAACTTGCGAGCGCATTCAAACCAGGACTACACTCCGGCCTCGCGAGACTGTCCATACTTGATTTTTCAACTCGGAACTGATTTCCATGCCCAACTGTAGGCAAGTGGTCTTGTCTTTCACCAGTATTTGCAGCCTGGATAGTTCTGTTGTGAAGTCGGTCTTCAACGAATGTTTGGGCGTGGTATGCTGGTGAAATTTCCGAAATTGGCATCGTGTTACAATTACCACTGTTCGATAATATAGCTCCTACCTCTACATTTTTATGCGGCTCCATCCTTTCTTTTTTATTGGTTTCTGACGGTTCCGAAATGTTCATTCTGTCCAGTAACTCAATGTTTAAAATGTCTGAAGCAGTACTTGATCTGTCGTCCTGGTGCGATTCAAGGTACTCTGTTGCTTTATCACTTGCTGAATGGTATTCATCTTCTATCTTCTCCATCTCCCCGGATAAGCGCATGCTTTTTTGTATTTCATTGTTTTTGATATACATGTCAGAGAAATTTGTGAAAATGTCCACCGCTATCCCGAATGAAGTGTCCATTTTATCGCATGCCTCAAGAACTTCCCTACGACTCGGTAGCTCCTGTTTCTCTAGCAATAAAACCAGTTTGTTCCTGGAACGAGTGAAATTGGACTTTGCCCGAAACTTGTCCTTCTTAAATTCCGCCTCTAATCTCGAAATGTCGACTGAGCCGCTCCGTCCGTCCATATTTTCCGATGATGTATGTTCTATTTTATATGTTTTCCGATGTAAAACCTCGCTCTGCTACCAGTTTTGTTGCCGTGCTTTTCCCGATTATGGATTGGCAAACAAAATATACAAAACTTCGATAGTAAGTTTCACAATTCTTTTAATAACGTCCCTGCACATTAATTTCGCCCGAAGCGATACAATATGGCGACGACTCTTACTCCTACTTGGCAACTAACGTTATTATAACGTTATAGTAGCGTTACGTCTATTACGCAACGTTCAATAAAGTGTGTTAATACATACAGGAGAAGAGCCTTATAATACATACAGGAGAAGAGCCTTATATCCAATAAGCATTGTTGAATTCTAGAAAAATAAGATCTGCTTGCTAGTCCAGCAAAATAAGAACTGTTTCTTACCGTCCTGTTGGTTTCTCCAATCTCACAGCATGGAAACCGTGCTGTAAATCATACAGGGTCTCTTTTACACCCACGGTAGGGTAGTTTGCCTTTATAGAATTGTCCATTACTTCCCAGTAACATGAGTAATGGCCAGATGATAAAAAATCAATATAGACAAAGTAGAATTTATCCTCATGTGCATGAGTAAAATACCAATCTTGCAATTTACAACGTCTTTGTTGAGGTGTATTTAAAGTTGAAGAAAATCCTCGTAACTGTCCATTCTTGAAAAATAATGGGACTCGGCCCCTTCGGGGCCTCGTCTCCATTGTTTTTCAGGAATGGACAGGCACTCAGACTTTCTCCTATACGTATTTCACTGTGACCTAATATTGTGTTCAAATAATTTACACAATTCGGGCCTGTATTATTCAGGATGACTTGTCAAACATAAGCTTTCGACCGGTCTATAATCAAGCATCCTTCTCTCCAAGAACCTGAAGAATCGGTGCAACTTTATTAGAAGTAGTGGTTTCATACGGTCTGAACTCTTGACCCGGCGCTTTATAATAATAATTATGATGATAATAATGATAAAGACTCAGTGGGCAACATAATTAGCTACATGCTGCTCTTCCTTTGGATCCACCTTAACAAATACAATGAAAGTCAATGTACACATACATAGGTGGCGTCGCATGAAAAGATACTTTAAGCCATATGCTTCTATTTATTCATTTAAGCTGAAAAGATCTTTACCAGACTCGGGTTTCAGATTTTGCAACAACTTCAATACACCATGTTTCGAGATAAGAATCGGGCATATTGAGACCCGAAGAGAGCTATATTGGAAGGTATATCCCAGCAGGCACATGACGTTGATATGACGTCATACTGACGTCGATGCGACGTAATGACGTCGCATCGACGTCAGTACGACGTCATTTCGGCGTCATGTGCCCGCTGGGATATCTGCGTCATGAAGGTCTTGTACATGGTGGGTGCATAACTGTTGGAGTTTCAAGGGAGATTTTTGTGTGAACACAAATCGAAATTGTTGGTTCAGTATGTTGGCTTGCATGTAACTGACCATTTTGGCTCAGAGGTGCAATGCCTATAATGCAATGAACGAGGGGCATTTTCCATGTCAGCTTCTTCGTGTCTGAGCGAAGGACATTTTCCATGTCATCATCATAACTACCCACCAGGCTGTTTAGGGTCTTGTGCGTACGGTCTTCTTCATAATTGGCAGCTTTAAACACTCTGTAGCATGATCATTACCTGTGCGTTTTTACTTCTTGTAGAGACGATCTCCTTTTATTCCTTGCATGACACAGGGCAAATTCTTTTTTGGATAGTACATACTTAGTAGTGAGGGAGTCTAGTTCCGCCTTGAGCTCTGAATATAGGTTTTCTGTCCTCTTACTCTCGCGGGCAGCGAGAAAGGCTTATTGAACGCCCAGCATTGCCTGCCTCATGCTATCCCACTCAGCCTTCGAGTAAAGATTTACAGTCCGTAGTTTTATCGCCTGAGGTCAGAAATACCTGGACTTACACTAGCCGATTTTTTTCTCCTTTTTGGTCTGACACCACGCACGACAGCTGTCATCACTAATCAACACAAAGTGCAGGTAAATCTCATAATTCAACAAATTGGTTTGATAACTGGTTGGTTTTCTTCCCGAATCAACTTGGAGTAGTTAAAGTCGAGACGGAGGCGTATAATTCAGCAGTGTCAATTCAGTTCCTCGGCACTGTATCTGTATCTCAGGTATTCCAGCCTATATGAGGCTCACCCTACTACACGCCACATGGCAAGAGGAGGTAATTGCAACCATGACTGGACACGAGACACCCCGAGACCGGTATACGGTCAAAAATTCCCAAAACACTTGTAGGGTTTAATGTAAGTTTCGGACCGCACGCCGACCACGAACTTTCGTGCCGGTGTAACGGTCGGCGTCTGTACCTAATGTGGAAGAAGAACCGGAGTACCCGGATAAAGAACCACAGCAAGCTTGCTCGGTATACAGACAACCGAAACAAATGGTAGTCTCGTCTTCCTAAGGAATCGAGCATATTGAAACCCTTGACAAACAAGCTGCCTCGGGCCAGTGGAGGGGTACACAGCTTCACTGGAAGGCAAAATCTTCCTCGGCAGCCTGCATCATAGAGAGGGCTGTAGTCTGACCTCTCATAAAAAAATTCAAAAGAAGTCAATCCTACTGTCCCCTCTCAACAAACCCAAAAATTTCACGGCTGACAGACGCAAATTTTATACCCACCACCCACATTTACAAAGAAAATCTATATTACAGTATTACAAGTCGCTTAGGTTGGTGCACAACAGTAAGAAAATCAGAACCACATTTTTTACATAAATCATATAACATCAGTATAAGTCAATAGTACCACCTATAAGGTGTGGCTTTTCGTCTGTAATTAGGAGTTTAGCTCATACTATTTTACAGCTGGTTGACAGCGTAGGCTGTTCAGTGACTTACCAAAAATGAACACTCCGCTTCCTCTGGATTCTCTAGGTTCTTTTTCTCTTAATAGGTGCGTTGCAGCCAAACGATGAGATAAATACTTTGGTTTCAAGTAAATATGTGGGTTATTATTATGCTCGTCTACAGATATATGTTTAATAATTTATTATCAGATAATAGGTCACTTCTATGTCTCATCGTAACTGAAGCTGATACATGTATGTATGGTGTTCCGATAGGGTCAAAAGTCTATTTTTAGTGTGGCACTAATATTATTTTACGTCCAACGTAAATTATTTTACGTCCAACGTAAATTAATTAACGTCCAACGTAAATTATTTTACGTCGGACGTAAAATAATATTAGTGTTACTCTAAAAATGAACTTTTGACCCTATCGGTGCGCCTAACCTGTTTTGTGACACCAGAGCTCATTTGCATATAACCAATCAAATTCGGTTTTACAAAGTACAACTTAGTGTCTCTCTGAACTAAAAGCCGGTACCAGGACACTTTTCTTATCTCAACAGGGCTTCATATCTCAATCGGTAACGCGTCTGACTACCGATTCAAGGGTTGTATCCGCCACGCGGGTTCGAATCATGGCCTGCCCCGGACATATCTTTCGTAGAGATTTGGTCATGAAATCCTTTTACGGCCATTCTCTCCCTACCCCTGATTCAAGTAGGGCCGTTGTCAGTTACTGGCGAAAGTATGTGCAGGAGTACTGGTTAAGCAGGAGTACTGATATCTACATAAATAGTGTTAAAGTTGCTGAAAATCATTTTAAAATATGTACCTATTGTTAGACGAAGTCTAATAAAATCATCGTTGGCGCCAAAACTTGACCTGATCTCTGTATGGAAGAGAGCATATGTCATGGAATTGTTATTCACCTGTCAGAAGATTTAGTTACATTAAAAATGTTATTATTTGCACTTTGAATTTAGTTTTAAATATGTTTTTCACTTTAACGCTGTAATGATTGATAGAGTTAAGCAGAACGCGAGAAACGCAAATGCCGATGGCTTGAGAAAAAATGATTCTATGGTGCGAAAAGTCTTTCGTAGTAAAAAATGCTGTACTCGGTGCGTAAATTTACCGGAACGGACCTAATTACCAGATCGGACCGGAACGGACCCTTATTATTCATATTTCCAGCCGATTTTCGAGATATTTTGATACAATCTACACGCGCAGATTAATTCAAGGCCCTACCTATGACTTACATGTATTATCTTAACTTGCAACCCCTGATTTCATCCACCTACTTGATACGTATAGCTAGACATATTTTCTATGGCTGAAATGTTGGTAATGATACTATGGAACAAAAATTCGGGATTTTTTGTGTTTTTCATTCGCTCCAAGTCTTGGAAGAAAGATAACCAGATTTTTGTATAAGATTATATGATTTTAAGATGAAACGCATATGCGTGGGGTATTAAGAGGCCTACCCATGGCGCAAAATACTCAAAGAGTATTTTGACTAATATCTCTAATTGATTTGCGCTAGATGGCATACAGAATATGTATTAATATTAAATAAGAGTTATTTGATAAAAAATATTACAAATATCTACTGAAGATAGGGGAAAACTGGTCCGTTCCGGTAATTCAGTCCATTCCGGTCCGTTCCGGTAAATTTACGCACCCGGCTGTACTGAACCTGAGGTGCGTTCAATAAACTGGGCGCTTGGCCGAGCGCCTGTCGGAGATATTTATGGTGAATTGAACGCTTGCGAGCGCTCGCTTGACATCTAAAGATTCCACATGTCACAGTTGCAGATGATCTTGCCCTTCTGACACATTCACAGTTAGAGATGCAATTCATGGTGGACTGTGGTTACAGTTATGCAGCTAGAAATAGATACAGCATCCATCCAACCAAGAGTTGTATTCTCACCTACCCGTTTGGTCCCAAAACCCCAGAAGTGATTTATAGTATGGGTGGAGACCATGTACAACAAAAAAGTCAAACAAAGCACCTTGGCATACTCAGAAATACTAGCCAAAAACCTAACATCCTTGAAAAAATTAACCTAGGCAGGAGAACTGCATATTCGCAAATGGGGGCAGGTTTTCACAGTCTGAATGGTCTGAAACAGAGCGTTAATGGGAAGTTGTGGGCGACATATGTCATACCCAGAGTATTATATGGGCTCGAGGTGCTGGAGCTCAGGCAGTCAGATATCAGTCAACTGGAGCAGTACCAGAGGAAATCTCTGAAACAGATACAGCATCTTCCAGACAGGACGCAGTCTTCTGTATCCCTAGCCCTACTTGGTGTTGCCCCGGTTGAGGTGGTCCTCCATAAGAACATGCTTGGCCTCTTCTGGAGATGGATAACCAGTGAAGGAATAGAGAAGGAGATATGTCTCCGGCAACTTGCCATGAAATCCCCAACAGAAAGTTCTTGGTTCAACAGGATCCGTGTCTTGTTTAAACAATACTATCTTCCTTCCCCTTCAGAGCTCATGGAGAACCCTCCATCCAAATGTAAATGGAAGTCGGCGGTAGATAAAGCTATTAGCAGACAAGTAGAGGAAACATGGAGGGAGGATATACAAAATAAAAGCATCGTAAACGACTGCGTAATACCCCGCCACTGCAAACCAATACCCCGTCTTCTATCTTTTATACATTTTTTTTTTATCATGACATGAACCTCATGAACAGAATTTTTTCATAATTTTATACATGTATATAGCTCTGGGGCAGGGGCAGGTAACCTATGTGGACTTATTACTACTTGTAACAGAAAGCTTATGTTATTTTAATCTTTTCTATGAAATTTCATCAAGATTACCGAAAATCTGATTTTATATTGATTTTTTCATGATTTCATACATGTATACAGCATGTGTCAGGGGCAGATAACCACTGGGGGACAAAATTTTGATCAAGACATAAAGCTTATATCAATATGATAATTTGTTACAAGTTTCAGAAAAATCCCTTTCGACTCTAATTTTATACATTTTTTTTTCATTATTTCATACATGTATATAGCCCTAGGGCAGGGGCAGATAGTCCAGGTGGACAAAATTCTGCTTATAACTGAAAGCTTATGTTACTTCGATCATTTCTGTGAAATTTCATCAAGATATTTTAAAGTGTAAAAGAACTACAGACCAAAAACTGTTTTTAACACCATGAAAAGGGCAATAACTCCATAAGAAGACATCGAAATTTGCCCATTAACAATCCCAACCGAGATCTTCCCAAGACCAATGCACATGCCATGTATGAATAAAATCCGTTGATAAATACTCAAGTTATCGAACGGAAACGAAGTGCTCACGGACGGACGGACGGACGACCGGACGGACGGACGTACGTACGACGGACGGACAGACACACGGACAGCCAGCGGGAAAACATAATACCCCGCCACTAACGTGTGGCGGGGTATAAAAAGAGCACGCTGAAATATATCAATCCGGCTAGAGTCAAGATGGGACAGTCACACCTCGTGTGGGCGACAGTCAGAGATAGTGTCTATGACAGTAGGAGAGCCCAAGTGAAATGTCGTCTGCTTACTGGCACCTACACCTTGCAGAGTAATAAGGCAGTATTCAACCAGCATACCGTTGATCCTACATGTCAGCTTTGCAAAACTGCCCCGGAAACCCGCCAACACTTTCTTGCAGAGTGTCCAGCTCTCAATGGTGACAGAATGCAGTATATCCGACAAGTACATGAAGTGAGCGAAAGACTTCTCCTTGATATATCATCTCCAGATGTGCTTACACGCCTGATCCTAGATCCTTCTGTATACACTGATAGTGACTCGGACATTTCCAAACTTGAACTACAAAGTAGAGAACTGATCAATACGTTGCATTATAAACGTTTAAAACTGCTACCGAATTGCGTAAGACAACGGGGTCTCGCGGTTCCAGTCTAAACCTTTCCCGATTTAAAGTCAGTTCCAGCGGCCCACACATTTAAAGCTAACAATCAAACCCCTGTGACGTCGACATCGACGGTTCGCCGACAAGTCAACGGCGGAGATTTACTATAACAACAACAACATGAGGAAAATCATGAGAATGTCGTCTTCTTTTTCAGCTGAAAGAAAAAATAAACTTCGGCAGAAATTATTATAAAAGCAGGCTCATTCATAAATATCATATACAGTCGTGTAAGATCCTCTATATTCTTCTTTTTGGTGCATTTATAAAATCTAAGGGTCGAACACACATCCATTTTGATGCAAAATACACCATGAACACAATACTATATCAAAATAAAAGAATCATGGGGTCCCGGGTTCGATTCCCGTCAGATGCGAGATTCTTTACGGCTGTTCATTGCACAGATCCTTTCACAACCACCAATGCATCGTTCTACAATGACTGTTATACTGTTAAAAAGGATGTAAAGCAACCAACAAAACAACCATGATACGCTGTTCCTACGCTGTGCTGAGCGTATTTGTAGAGATTTCGTCGCATTTTCCCCAACACTTATCCTTTGTTGCGAAGGGACGTCTCCCCGTACATCATTATAGTGCAGATTATAATTTTGGTCCTTTGGGATCATTGAGTTAATTTGAGTTATTTTCAAAATAGAGTTCCGCTTAAGCCGGTACTAGGTGGCGTGGCTGGCGTTGCAACCGCCAAGTCTGCTCAGAGTACTCCCTGTCCGCATGGAGTAAGCTTAGACCCTAAGCTACCCTGTAAGTGCTTAGCAAAGTGCCTGATCGGACTGGACGGATACCCAGGCTGATCTGAGTCTACGCTGGGCGCACAACCACTTTGTTGGTTTTGTCGTGTCGTGGCTCTTTTTTTTTTTCGCCGAAGAATATAATGATTTAGCAAAAAAAAATTAGTGAAACAGTTATCTGCATATTACTTACATTGTATTTTCTTTTTCTCTCTCTCTCTCTCTCTCTCTTTATTTTTCGTTTAAACTCAATAAGTCATTGCCAAAGAAACTGAAAGTTATAAAGTGAAAATCGTGACTGTCTAAGAAAGATTTTGTCCAGCATTCGATTTCTCATATTTCGTATTTAACTAGCAAAACTTCGTGACCGAAACGACTGAGATCTGGTCGCAAACGCATCAAACGCACATAGAGGCGTCCATAATCCCCTCTCTCGTGCTTTGCCTTTGGCACTCGCTGCTATCCTCTGCCGGGCCCCTTTCCACTACACGGCGACGGGCCTATATACATATTCTGTAGGTTGGTTGGCTGCCTTGAGTTTAACGGCCCTTTGAGACAGTATTTCAGTCTATATCGGGCCGTCTCCCAGAGAAAGAAAAGAGAAATGATAGACGAGAGAAGAAAATTTCCCAACAAGCCCCGCCCTCACCCACTGCAAGAAAAGCAGGCCCTTGTCCTACTTTTATCCAAACAAGTAGGACGCCCCGGCACTGAAAGTTATAACAGCACCATCGCCCGACCACCACTCCCCGTATTCTGTGGGACGGAAAGCTAAATAATTGAAATAAAAAACGACAGGAGAAGTAATTCAAACGGGATTTCTACACATGTCGCTTCTATTTTCTAAAGCAGTTGTGATAGTAGAACTGTCTAACCGAGTAGAGAGCCTCGGCAGGAAGCAGAATCACGCGGACAGTCTCTGCAGAAAGCCATTTATCATGTACAAAAGTCTCGGCAGGAAGCAAGAGATCGCGGACAGTCTCGGCGGAAGCCAAATATGATGTACAGTCTCTGCAGGAAGCGAAAATTAGCGGAATCGATTATACCCTGTGTTACAGAGAAGCACAAAATACTTGTAGTCACAGAAAAGTAAAATCCTGCTCCTATGTACTCGGATGCCCGCAAATACGAAGAAGTTACGATGAATTATACACCAGAATAGGAATATGATGATTTTATTACATACAGTTCAAAAGAAGTCGACCCCGTCTTTCGATAGGCACAATTCACGAAAGATACATTCAAACTTTGAACAGTCAAACGTACAGTCGCATCGATCGTAGAACGTCGCATATTTAAGGAACTCGTTAGCAAACGGACGACAGAAACTTACTGTGAGTCATCAAAAGTGTCAGGAAATAATGAAATCATTATCTTAAAAATGTAGTGCCCCCAAAATAAAAATTCATCTCCAATCGAGGAGCAACAAGTCAGCAGTAGCAATACGGCAATTCCTGTAAAGAGAAATAGAAAAGTGTCCTGATTAAGAAAGTGAAATACACATTTAAAAGACGATAAATTCAAATGCTGACAGGTGTTAAACAAATGTCATTTAAGTTTGTGCGAGGCTAAGGTGTTGGATATTAAAGGCCTGATACGTACTCGTTTAATATTTCAGATGCCAATGCTCTTTTTTCCCGTCTGATAGTCAGATATTTGCCTAAGATAAAGAGTTGAACAACAAAATATGTGTGAATTGGCTATTAATCCATGTGTGTGTGTTTTTTATACATTTCTTTTTTCTTCTTCTTCTCCCTTTTTCAAACAAACAAATAAAATACAAAGAATTTTGTCAAATTTTGTATAAAACGTCTGAACCACACGTTGTTTTTCATTAAACTGAATTTACAGAATAACACGAGTAGTTGATTAATATAAATCAATAATTTCGCTATGTAAATATTGGTTTAAGGTGGTGATTTATGGTAAATGTAAAAATCTGCATAAAACCATAAAAAGTAACGTATCTCCCTGAAAGTAGTAGACTTCTTATTTTTGTTGTTCTTTACAGTTTGGAATACAAAATAGACGTACATGCTGCTTAAAAAAGTGTTTTTATGAGGAAAGATCAAAGGGTATTTTTTTGCGAATAAATCTGAAAAAATAATATCGTTATTGAAAATTTACGTAGTGCTGAAGGTGCATTATTGCATAATGAAGAGCGTCCTAGCAATTATTTATTCCAACTCTTTCTCAAATTGTAATGTAGACTAGATGAAAACAGTAGCTTTTTCTCAAATGTTCAACCATGTACAAAGTAAATGTACACTGGACGCATTTATTAAATATAGGGTAGGCAAACATACCTATGTTAACACCTACAATATAAATAATACATTACCGACATGATCAGTGATGTGTAGATGAAATTGTTCAACCTTGATAAAATAGTCTAACCTGTCTCACCTGTGCGTGTTGACAAAAAAATTTGGACACAGACTGCATCTTTTTTCATTTGCTCAGCCTGATAATGTGTGAAAGAGTTTGAAAAAAAAATTGCTAGGACGCTCTCCATTATGTATCAAGGTACTCTAAGCACTAAGTATATTTAGCAGAAAATTACCCTTTGATCTTCTCTTATAAAACACTTTTTCACATTAACAAATGCTGCATTTTGGGATTCTAAATTATGAGAAACAACATACAGAAGACATCTGCTAAGTTATGGAAAGATCAGTGTTATTTTGAGTATTTTATGCAGATTTTTGTCTTTGTCCCAAATCAGAGATTATCACCACCTTAATACCTGCTACGAGAAAGGTTACTACCAATACTACTTCTGAAGTCTCTCTGAAATGTATTTTCTCTACAACGTAATATCCAGAGCAAATTATTTTATACGTAATTTGTGTTCTCTTGATCAGTGTGCAGTTTAAAAACTTGAATAAAAGGGAATCAGCAAAACAGCAGTGCTTTTTATTTTGGAAAATATCCACTACAGAGAGAGGAGTATCGTGTATAAAGTTGATTTACTTCCTATGTACTGTTTTACTTCCTATGTACTTGTGCACTTGACTTATCAATACACTGAAAGACACAGTTTAAGTAGTAAAAATAGAAATATTCAGTTACTTATCACAGTCTATTGAAATCACTAATTTACGTCGGACGTAAAATAATTAACGTCCAACGTGAATTTATTTACGTCCAACGTAAATTAATTTACGTCCAACGTAAATTATTTCATGTCGGACGTAAATTATTTTACGTTCGAGGTAAATTATTTTACGTTCGACGTAAAATAATTTACGTTGGACGTTAATTATTTTACCTTCGACGCAAATTATTTTACGTTCGACATAAAATAATTTACGTTGGACGTAAAATAATTTACGTTGGACGTTAATTAATTTACGTTGGACGTAAATTAATTTACGTTGGACGTTAATTATTTTACGTCCGACGTAAATTATGCAAATTGCAAATAACAAATCATGACTTTTTATATGGCTTTCGTGTGTGCATCGGTATGCTTTCAATATAGGCTACTTGTTACTTGAGAGAGGATGTTGTGTTCTGAAATCAAATTTTGAGGTAAAGTGAGTTAGATTGATTGATTGGTTTGGGTTTAACGGCCCTTTGCGACAGTATTTCAGTCTATATCGGGCCGTCTCCCAGAGAGAGGGAGAAAGAAGAGAGAAATGATAGACCAGAGAAAAAATTTCCAAACACCCCCCCCCCACCCGCACCTACTGCAAGCACAGTCGGCCCTTGCCCTAGTCTATTATCCAAATCAGTAGGACGCCCCGGCACTGGAAGGTACACGAAGCAACATCGCACCACCCGACCACCCCCTAAGAGTTGTTGAGTATTTAACCTGAACTTGTATGCATCTTTTCCATTCACTTGTGATGAGATAAAAAAAGAGAGTATGGATCTTTAAGGTAACCGGGCACCAGAGGGGCTACCGTCAGTTAACCTAACCACACTTTCCTGGGCGGACCCAGACCATCTTATTGCTTAACCAGTAGTACTCCTGCAATACTTTCGCCAGTAACTGACAACTGCCCTTCTTGAACCAGAGGTAGGGAAGGAATGGCCGTAGTAGGATTTCATGACCAAATCTCTACGAAAGATATGTCCGGGCCGGACCAGGATTCGAACCCGCGTGGCGGATACAACCCTTGAATCGGTAGTCAGACGCGTTACCGATTTAGCTATCAAGCCCGGTTGATTAAAGAAAAGTGTCCAGGTACCGGCTTTTATTTCAGAGAGCCACCAAGTTATACTTTTGTAAAACCGAATTTGATTGGCTATATGCAAATGAGCTCTGGTGTCACAAAACAGGTTAGGCGCACCGATAGGGTCAAAAGTCTATTTTTAGTGTGACACTTGTAACCGGTCTATAACTCAGCTGATTTTAATCCAATAGAGCACGAAAAGAGGTATATACGACTTTCTAACTTTAATCAGATATTGTGGTCACAGAAGTTTAAAAGTCCTGAAAATAAACAAATAAATCTTACCATATTTATGTCAAATAATAGTTTAACTCAAAAGCATACTGGTTAGTATCAATGAGAACAAATCATGTACTCATTGGCAGTTAAGCAATGTAAACTTTTAAGTTAGATTTAAGGAAAGTATACCCTCAAACAAATTATTATATGAATGCAGCCATATCAGTCCGTAATAATCACCTATTTATGATAAAAATTATATCAAATCAAATCACAGATGCACTAATGTAAGCAGGTGACTACCAGACATGATTTTGACGGCATCTTGATCCTTGAGAACACAATCTATGAAATGTATTCAAAATGACAAAATAGCTGACATAAATAAATGCCCAACAATGCATTTATATATAAATGTGAACCACCGTTTCTCTATAGATTTATAAAACCAATTTGCCTTATTAAATGAAACAATTATGAAATGGCTGATCTGGGTCTACATGCCCTTAACACAGCATTTCAGCTATATCAGCCAATGGACAATAATCTAATAATAAAAATAACATCACGGGGCATGAAAAGAATTCCACAAGCGGGATTCGAACTCACAAGCCCGTGATTATGAATTTAATACATTAACCCCAAAGCCAACATGACCAATTGTAAATATGTTAAATTCTACCTACCAAACTGTGGGTTTAGACTTTCTGCTCTGGTTTTTCTTTCACTGGCCCATTCTCGCTGTGCTGTGACTGTTACATGCTGTAACTGAAATTTCAAGAGAACAAATGTGCACTGATATGTTATAAGTTAGTAATTTGACCTAAAGGACACCAAACTGAATTTCCACAGATTTTATCACAGAAATACCAAAATGACTGAGATTTCAAATGTAGCCTGCTAGGATAAAATAGATGATACTCACAAAGCCAAGTTTGTTCACAAACACAATAATTTGATGAGGAAAGTCAATTTTTATAGAAGTCAAAATATCTTCTCATCACTGCAAAAGTCAAATCCAAAGTGACAGTCTAAATCTCTAAACATGCAAAACTCACTAAAACTGACCAATGAAAAGGAGCTATCAATTAAATCTTTACCAGTATAACAATGGATTAGCAGCAATGCAAGTAGTGCATAGCCTTGGGGCAAATAAGGCCCACACTTAGATTGATGATAAATAATCCTCAAATTTTGGGGGTTTTATACATTATTTATTTAAAATTGAATATTATGGCATATTAAATAGTTTCATTTCACTATTAACTTCATAATTTATAAAAACAATGAATCTGCATTTGAAGTCATCTTTAATTACAGTATAACTGCAACTGCAGACAATGAGTCTTAATGTTAATAGTGAAAGTCTATGGTCTATTAAAATCAAAGTACTGAAAGTACTGAAGTCAAATATTTACAATGATTAAAATCCACATCAGCTACATACTCCCCCCGCCGCAAAAATGACGTCCCGTCATTTGTTAACTCAGATCTATATAGTATCACTGATACCTTTTACAATTGCATATATATGATCTGAACTCAATTGTGATAAGGTACCAGGATGTAATAGAGACTGAAGCATTAGACTTTTGTCTGTCACTGCCCTGCAAAATTCGCCTTTCTCCTGCCAAGAGGGTTTTTTCCGTACTCTGGTTGATCTTCTTAACCCTGTACCTGAAATCTCACCTTCACCTGTACTTTGTACTGTAGCATTAGCTTCAGTATCCACAGTTTTGAGAGTTGTGTCGTCTGAAATTCTAGTTTCAGCACGAATTTCTTCACCCTCTGATACGTCTGTCGTCTGTTGATCAGGATAATGGGCGTCCCCATCATCCATCAGATCAACTATTTCATGAGTACTCATGTCGTCTGTAAATGTATCTGTTATACTTTCAGCAGCTAAAGGGGCTGCTGCTAAAGAAGCACCAACTTCTTCATCTTCAGGATGATAGTTTGGAGTTGATATTGTTGTCTCCAATACAACTACTTCATCTTCTTCATCATCTGAATTAGAAACAAAGTTTCTTTCTGGTCCTGGAACACCATCTGAAATAGAAGTAAAATTTCTGCATAGCTCTGCTACTGTCTCCTTTATCTTTGCTAACTTTCTCGGTTTCGGTATCGGGGGCTTATTCCTTGGTTTGGGTACAGGGACATCTACAACCTGTTTATCTTCAACAGACCATTGGTTCATCACTGCAACGTCCTTATCTTCTTTATTATTAGACAAAGTATTGCCTATATGAAGAAGATGATTTCTGTGAAGGGTTTTCTCAGTTCCTTCACCATCTTCACGTTTCACCTTATACACAGGTATGTCACTGTTAGGCTGCTCTGCTACTGTATATATATCTTCTGACCATTTGTCAGCAAGTTTATGCTTGCCATCATGGGCTAGAATTTTTATTAGAACTCTGTCCCCAACAGCTAGTTTCGCGGCTTGGGCTTTCAAATCATAATTAATTTTCTGCTTTTCTCTTGACTTTTCTGCATTTCTATGGACCTTATTGAAAGCCTCTTTCATGGTCTTTTGTAGTTCACTTACATAATCAGTATTTGAGCCTGCAGTGTCCTGATCTCTATTTATATCAAATGCTACATCTACTGGTAGCCTCGGTTCTCTACCAAAGAGAAGACTGTATGGAGAGTATCCTGTGCTCTCGTGCTTTATACAGTTGTAGGCATGCACCAAAGGTGCTACAAACTGTTTCCAATTTTTCTTTTTTTCTGTTTCTAAGGTGCCCAACATTGACAGAAGTGTTCTATTGAATCTTTCTGTCATCCCATTCCCAGATGGATGGTAAATTGATGTTCTGCTTTTCTTTATGCCCATCACTTGACACAATTCTTTTATCACCTGACTCTCAAAATTTGCACCTTGATCCGAATGTATTCTGTCTGGTATACCATAAGAGTAAAAAGTATGCAAAGACCAGGAACTGAAACAATCAAAATACAAATCCAGCCCTCAAACCATAGTTGGAAACAACTAAGATTACAAATAATCAAGATACAGAGAACATATGGCCAACCGAGTGAGCAGCTTGTTCCCAAAAGGTGGCCACTCAGCAACCCAAACCGAACCAAAAATAATAAGAACATACATAAGGTAAAACATCACAGAAACTCTGACACCAAAAACAGGCAACAGAGAACCACAACAGAACTACCGCCTTGGAACGGTCAGTAATGAATTACTGGGGGGCTTAAATCCATACCTAACTATGAATTCTTTATACAAGGCATCTGCCGTTGTTTTAGCAGTCTGATTTTTTGTAGGTATGGCTACAGCAAATCTTGTGAAATGATCAGTTATGACCAAGATGTTACAGATATTTCCTTGTGATGGTTCTAGTGTCAAGTAATCAAGACAAACTAACTCTAATGGGAATGTAGAAGTTATATTCACTAAAGGCGCTCTGATATCTGTTTTTGCCTTCCTTCTGATACACCTCCCACAGTTCTTAATCCAGTTCTCAGTATCTGATGTCATGCCAGGCTAATAAAATCTATCACGTAATAGTGACAATGTACGATCCTTACTTGGATGTCCCATATCATTGTGCAGAGCGTTGAGAACTTGTTCTATGAAACAGTACGGTAGCAAAAGCTGTTTCTTTATGCAGCCTTCATTTTCAACTTCTCTATACAGGACACCTCTAATTAGTTTAAGACTCTTGAATGTCTTAAGCATAGCTAGGTCTTCTCTAGTACTGAGAGTACTTTTGTCTGGCTGACTTTTGTCTTTAACAGCACGAACCCAGAAGCCAAGAAACTTATCATTTAGTTGCTGCTTTCTTATTTCTCTTTGTTCAAATTGTGCCATTGGCTCACCTGGGAATTCTGTGGCAGTTAAAATATCAACTGACATTGCAATGCTTTCTACAGGTGGCAAAACAACACTTCCACAAATGACCTTTATAGATTCTGATGGCACCTGAACAGACTGTTCATCTACATTGCTAGGATGTCTAGAAAGAACGTCTGCATCGACATTGGCTCTTCCAGGTCTATATACTATGTTAAAATCATAGTGTGCCAAGGATGACAGCCATCTATGACAAGTTGCATCAAGATTTGCCTTTGAAAGAACGTATGTCAAAGGGTTATTATCTGTAACGACCGTGAACTTAGCCCCGTAAAGATAATCGTGCAACTTGTCCGTTACAGACCATTTTAAAGCTAAAAATTCTAATTTAGCTGCTGGGTAGTTCTTTTCAGAGCGTTTAAGCCCTCTACTGGCATAACATATCACCTTCAAACTGTCATTCTGTTTCTGATACAAAACTGCTCCTAAACCTTTTGAGCTCGTATCTATATGTAACTCGAAAGGAATATTGTAGTTTGCATAGCCTATAATTGGCCTAGATGATAGAGCTTTCTTCAGCTGGTCAAATGCCTCTTGCTGTTCTGCTTTCCAGACAAAAGGTTTACAAGATTTCACCTTTTTGCCATTTTTCAATGTTGTTTTTGGATGCAAATCAGTAAGTGGCTTAGCAATTTTCGAAAAATCTTTGACGAAGCGCCTATAATATCCAGCAAATGATGTAAACTGCCGGACTTCTTCCCCGTTCTTAGGTTTTGGCCAATTAATAACCTTGTCAATTTTTTCTGGGTTCGCCTCTACCCCGTTTTCTGAAACAATATGCCCGACATACTTAACTTTTGTTTGAAGAAATAAACATTTCTTGGGATTAAGTTTCAGATTACATTCTTTCAACCTGCTGAGGACCATGTCTAAACGTTTAAGGTGTTCTTCTAAACTGCTTGAAAATATAATCAGGTCATCAAGGTATATAGCGCAAATTTTCATATTG
The DNA here is from genome assembly GCA_963989385.1 of Ctena decussata. NCBI lineage: Eukaryota > Metazoa > Mollusca > Bivalvia > Lucinida > Lucinidae > Ctena > Ctena decussata. The sequence goes on from OZ022498.1 coordinate 127,717,481, forward strand.
TAGTCTCCTAAACATTGCTCCATGAGCCGCTGATAAGTAGCAGGCGCATTATTCAGACCAAAAGGTAATCTGTTGAACTCCCAGAATCCTAGGGGACCTACAGTGAATGCAGTGCGGCATTTATGCTGCTCTAACACTTCGACCTGATGATAACCTGATTTCATGTCCAAGACAGTGAAGTATTTTGACCCAGACAAAGTATCCAAGATTTCTTCTATTCTTGGAAGAGCATACGAATCTCTGATTGTTCTTTTGTTCAGCTGACGATAGTCAACACACATACGAATTGACCCATCTTTCTTTCTTACAAGTACAACATTGGAAGCCCATGGTGAATGCGAAGGTCTTATTATACCACTTGCTGCCAGCTGTTCAATATGCGATCTGACTTCATCGATCATAGCTGGTGGTATTCTACGATGCCTTTGTTTGAATGGGGTGTCATCTGTAAGATTGATCATGTGTTTTACAAAAGTGCAGTGACCAATGTCGGTCTCACCTGTGGAAAATGTATCAGTGTGTTTATTCAGAAGTTGTGTAATGTCTTGTATTTCAGCTTCTGAGAGACCGTCAGTTTCAACTGTTACTTTATCAAATATTGTTTCTGAATGGTCATCAGCTGGGGACATTTGATATGTCATGTCTACTGAAACTGGTTGCAGTTCACATAAAATGGCCCTAGGTGGTATATTGAATGTAGATGTTGTAACATTTGCAATTTGCACGTCAATTAATCCATTACTGCCATAATGATAAGTAATAACTGCAGGGGTTATATCAAAATCATTTGGTATCACAGAGTCATCTGTCTCAACCATCATTGCGCATGTAGGTTGATACTCTAACTCTTTGCTAGTAGCCCCCTTAATTGTGACACTGCTGTTTGGCGGTATTGTGATGGTGTTTGCTTCTGCACTACGAATAACTGCTAACCTGTTTTTACTTTTCTTTAATTCTCTCTCTCGTATTACTATACAACGCAGTGCTAAATACCAACTTGTGTGTAATGCTGAATTTTGGAGAAAATTTTCACCAAGTTTTTCTTTGCACTTTGTCAGAAATTCTGCTAAAATGTTTGTACCAATGAGCAAGGGGACACCTAAATTGTAATCAGTGTCTGGAACCACTAAAAATATGCAATCCTGCGCATAGTCATATGGAATTCCTACTGCTGTAAGTTTTGCTTGAATGTAGCCTAAATAAGGCATGTAGCTGCCATCAGCACATTCTAATTTTAACAAATTGTCTAACGGAAAAAGATCTAAATGTTTAAAATTTTCTTCATAGAAAGACTGACTAATAGTACTTACACACGAACCGGTATCTAGCAACGCTTTTGTTTTAACGTTTTCTATGAGATTATCTACTTCGTTGCTACTTCCTACGAGATTGGATACTTTGGGACACCTTGTTGTACCGCCTATGGAAAGTCCCTGTCCATAGGCCTGTTCCAGTTTAAATGTGCACGACTATGGTCCATCCTTACGGGACAACGCCATTGATAATGACCATATTGTCTGCACCTAAAGCATAAAGGTCCTCTGTTAAAATCTTCACTTTCATTAGGTTCAAAAGTACCCTGTCCCTGACCTTGAGTGTAGTTTTGACCCTGATTTTGGTATAGCTGTGTTACGAAATGGATCCGATCGTCGACTTTGTCGTCGAATTATTTTAATCCTTTCAATCAGTAGGGCTACAGTTTTTAGGGCAACTGTGGTAATAAAACGTTTACGGAAATTGTGACTACGTTATGCATGGGTTGTTTGTGAATACCTCTCGTGGACAGCGTATTGCATGATTTTAAGGTGAATACCTGCACGAGTCTTTTGATTGTGGACAGTGTGTTGCATGATTTTAATGTGAGTACCTGCACGCTTATATTCGAGTCCCATGATTTAAATGTGAGACGCATACTATTTACACGCCTATCTTTTATTGAAAAGTTAGACGTGGCTGTTTAATTCTTATACTGAGGATGTTATATTGTTGTGTGCCCAGATTCTGAGTTAAGACCAGAACGGTAAGATTTTATTATATTTATTTAGAATAGTTTGGCTAAGAATGAAAAATGTGACTTCTGATTGATATTGTTTTGTGATTTTGTTGACAGTGATCAGGCTGTGCATATGTCGACCAATTTTGTTTATACTGACCATGCTGCGCATGGTATTTGTATATTAGGAAGTTTTGTAAACTACGGAAATAGTTTATATCACTGATGTTGGTTGCAATGGTGTGCGTCTATTTGACGTCCAGTGACGTCAGTTGCATTCATGTTATTCATGTGACGCCAGTTGCATTCATGTTATTGCGACGTCAGCACTTTTTATATTAGTTTAACGTATACGTGGCCTATAGAAGTAGATTGATTTGTAATGGAACTAATTTATATACTCGTGACGTCAATTGACGCCATAGCATGCACCGCATTAAGGGTTTTTTCCATAAGTTATAATGGTAGCATTTGGTCATCATGCGTTTGGTTTGCCTTCATTAGACGGCGTCATATGGTATAACATCATTGATGTCATGATGTCAGATCAAACGTTATGATCCCAAATGTGTGAAAAACGCTTATTCAGCTATTTTATTCCATGGCAAATGGTATTACGCTTAGTTTAGAGAAATGAATTAATACATATGGGAGTTAGATTTTGGTCAATCAATTTAATGTAAATAGGTCATTGTTTAGATTATTCATGTTTTATGTGGGGAATGTCATGGTAATGCCTGTTGACGTCAGTATACTTCTTGACAATGTTTGACGTCAGATCCTTCGACGCACATGCGTGGTAGGATCTACGTTTCTTCATTGGCGGAAGTAGTAAGCACAATTTTGGCTTTACATCGTGAGCGCGAGTTGTGTCTAGTGACACGGCTGGCGTGTGCACGTTATGCTCGGCATTCGCCGAGGGCGTTGTATGGTAGTTCCAAGACAGGCCCAAGTCTTACGTATTGTTATTATGTAGTTACAATGTATTAAGTGTAAGTTCGTTATTTTTAGGCACATCAAGTCCGGCAGTCAGCTGTTAGGGCTTAGAGCCACGTCTCACCTGGAGATTCGATATACGTCTCCAGGTTAATACCAACCCGGGTAGAGGCAGTTACAACGCCGTTTGTGCATGGTTCCTAAGCAGAGGCGGGAAGCACAAAATGTAGGCGGAAGTGGTTAGCACAGTTTTGCCAGATTCTGTGATAAGATCTGAAGGTCACATCAAGTGTGGGACAGTGTTCGTCCACTAAAGTGTGTTAATATATATAGACTGGTCCCTGGTACGATCCAGGGAGCGACCAGTATATAATCGTGCACGTGTTAGTATAAGTTGGTGTTCCTCATGATATATGGTCTGGCCCATGACATGATCCAGGGAACGACAAAGTGAAGTCTACCAACATAAGGCCTTGTTTCTTTGTATGAGCTCAAACTAACGTTTTTGTTCTTTGTGTTTTCCTTTAGTTCATGGCGCTGAGCCGAGTACGGTGTTGACGTCAGACGGTAATCTATTTGCGTATTGTACGCAAATCGATTACAGATTTGAAACAAACACCTTACTTGGGCCAGCGACATGAACTAATATGTGTTGTATATTATTGTAATTTTGATAGTTGTAAATTGTATTGTTGTATATAGAATTTACATTATATATAAACTTCAAAACTTCTAACGTTGTTGGAGTTTCCTTGTTAGTGTAATACACTGGTAGATAACCCTTTAACCGGAAGTCACCCTCCGCCGTCCTGGCGACGCATAAGGCTCTACACCCGTGTCGACCGAGTGTAAAACCTTCTGCGTAACATGGTGTCATGAAGTAACGGGATTTGATTTCCGGTTAATATCTGCCAGTGTAACACATTGACAATATATACAGAATCTAGGCACAATTTTGTCAGACATTTTTTTTTTTATTATTATTGACTTTCTGATTGTTCTTTTCTAAGGTGACGTAAGGCTGTGAATTTTAGGGGAACAATTTTGCCACTAAATTCTTTGTAAATGTAACCTACACTCAATTAAGGTCAACTATCCTTATTCCCTTCGTGATGAAGTGCGATAGCCCATGCATTAATTTGTGATAGAATGTAACAGGTTGCATATCTGAGTGGGGAAACTGAGGTATATAGACCTGAATTGTCTTGGCACGGATGATACATATTTAGTTTTAAGGTCCGTTTGAGGACCTTGGCACTGCTGTTGCATGACAATCTGTTAGTTTATTAACTTAAACGTTTTGTTCGTTGTGTCGTAACCGTTACTCAGGTCCATTTTATATCCTGATTTAGTAACGTAGGTCACCCGTAACGTTGTACAATATCGTTACAGTGAGAAACCTAATAGCAGAATCTTAAGTTCGATTTACCGTGGGTATCTTGTAAGGTTTTGTAATGTAAGACGTACAGTTGTCATGTCAGTGTTAATGCGTAGCGTTACATACGTTACGTTTGTATATCCGATACGCTAGATCAAGTTGGGCGTAATTGTGTTGTGGGTTATTTACGTCATCTAATTGTGTCATTTGATAGTGAAAAGTAATTCTCGGCAAAGTCAACGTCAGTTTATGACGTCATTTCCGGTCTATTACGAACGTAACTTTAATAGCTACGTCTAGATCGCGAGTATACTAATTTATCAACGTTTTAGTTGGATTAGTTTGATATTATTATTGTTAACGTTTTAGTTAACGTGTGTGACTATAAGTGAACATCGGTTTCAGTTAAATTAACGTGAGCATTACGTTAAGCGTCATGGATCAGTTAGTTAAGACGGGAAGGGAGTTAGGTTATGAAGGGCAGGCGTTGCAGGAATTTGTAAGGCAACAGCAAGAGACTGAGAGGGCAGAAAGGCACGCGGTAAGGGCACTTGATAAAGAAAAGATTGCGCAGGCCGATAAAGACAGGGAAATTGAGTTAGCGAAGATCGCGGCGGAGAAAGAAAAGCTGGCGCAGGCCGATAAAGACAGGGAAATTGAGTTAGCTAAAATTGCGCAGGCCGATAAAGACAGGGAAATTGAGTTAGCTAGGATCGCGCAGGCCGAAAAAGATCGGGAAATTGAATTGGCTAAGATTGCGGCGGATAGGGAAATCGAGATGGCGCGAATTGAAAGCATGGAGCGGCAAGCCGAGAAAGATAGGGAAGCTAAGTTGTCTCAAGTCGAAAGCGATAAGGAAGCGAAGTTGTCGAGCGAAGTTGAGTTAGAAAAGTTGAAGTATAGTTTTGAATTGCAGCAACGCGAGTTAAAGAATCAGATAGATTTGCAGAAGGTAACGTTTAGAGTTGAATTAGAAAAACAGAAGGCTGAAAAGTTAGCGCATGCGCGAGATCCCAAGTTACCGTATTTTGATGAAAGTAAGGACAAAATGGATAGTTACTTATCAAGGTTTGAAAAATACGCGACGGCGAATAAATGGGATAAAAACGTTTGGGCTGCATATTTAAGCGCATTACTTAAAGGTCGCGCGCTTGATGTCTATGATAGATTGTCTGTAGATGATGCAGCAGATTATGACAAGTTGAAAGATGCGTTGTTAAAGAATTTTGATATGACTGAACGCGGATTTAGGAAGAAATTTCGCTATGATAGGCCTGAAAAGTCCGAAACGTTTATTCAGTTTCGTAGTAGACTTAGGTCGTATCTTAATAAATGGTTGAAAATGGCGAAAGTAGACCAGTCTTACGAAGCTGTTTGCGATTTTTTCGCTAGGGATCAGTTTTTAGAATCCTGTAGTAAAGAACTATATGTTCATTTGAAACCGAAAACATTCACGAATCTAGGTGAGATGGCTAGGGAAGCAGATTTATTTGCAGAAGCACGTGGCGGTGTCTACGCTTGTGTTAATAAGGGGCAGCGTGATAGTAAGGGCGTAACTCAGAGTAGATCTGATAATAAGCCGAGTGCGAAGCCAGAGATAAAATGCAGTATTTGTGGTAAGGGACATTTAACATATAAATGTTTTAAAAATCCCGATAGGAAGCAAGCATATAGTGCGGAGGTAGGTGCAAGTGCAAGCGGGTATAGCGGAAGTAAGGGGAGTAGTTATGCACCGAAAGATGAAACACTAAAATCACAGAGTAAGAGCGATACTGTGCAGACGAAGGGTAGTAATTCAGATCGTGGCCGTGGTCGGGGTTATTCCCGCGGACGTGGTCGGGGTGGCGGACATCAAATGAGCTTTTGTAAAACTACAATGAATAGGTCTCATGAAATTGAAGGTCTCTATAAGAATAAGGAAGAAAGTCCACTAATCAATGATAGCGTGGATAGGGAAGGTGTCTGTTACTTTTTAAGGTCGCGATTACCAACAGCGCAGGGTACGGTTAATGGTAAGACTGTTGTAGTTTTAAGGGACACAGGTTGTACTGGGTGTGTCGTTCGTAGAAACTTGGTTTCTAATGATCAGTTACTTGGTAGAGAATCTGATGTAACTTTGATTGATGAATCTACCCAAAGGTATCCCTTAGCAATGGTTGACATAGATTGTCCATTTTTCACAGGAAAAACTGAGGCATTGTGCATGGAAGATACATTGTATGACCTGGTTATTGGAAATATTGACGGGTCAAAACTTCCCGATATGTCCCATTTTGCAATGGCGGCAGTGACTAGGTCACAAGCTAAGCAAGGTGAAGAGGTCTATAGGAAACTTAAAGTTCCTGATCAAATTATTGCTAGTGATAAGGAGGCATTGAAGCAGGCCCAAGTTGTTGACCCTAAATTGAATGGCATAAGGCAAAGAGTGGAATCTGGGAATGTGACTATTAGTCGTGGATTGAACCGGGGTGAAACTAAGTTTATTCGAAAGAAAGATTTATTGTATAGGTAGTTTACTAAGGGAAACAAGGTCACTTTGCAACTTATTATCCCTGAAGGTTTTCGTGAAAAGGTGTTAAGATTGGCGCACGAAACCTTGATGTCAGGTCATTTGGGCATAAAGAAAACTATGGATAGAGTTTTAACTGAGTTCTTTTGGCCTGGAGTTTGTGGTGATGTGGCAAGGTTTTGTAAATCTTGTGACATATGTCAAAGGACTATTCAAAAAGGTCGTGTCACTAAGGTACCTTTAGGAAAGTTGCCACAGATTGACACACCATTTAAACGAGTCGCTGTTGATATAGTTGGACCGATAGAACCTCGTTCTGACCGGAAATCCCGCTATATTTTAACAATGATAGACTATGCGACGAGATATCCCGAGGCGGTAGCCTTACCCGGCATTGAAACGGGACGCGTAGCCGAAGCGTTAGTTGAGATGTTCAGTAGATTAGGAATACCGAGTGAAATGCTAATCGAGCATGATAGTAAGATCACGATTGACGTCATGAGAGAGGTTAGTAGGTTGTTGTCGCTTCAAGATCTGACAACTATTCCTTATCAATCTACTGGTAAAGGACCCGTGGAGAAATTCCACGATACATTGAAACAGATATTACGTGAAATGTGCGTAGAACGTCCGAATGACTGGGACAGGTATCTCCCAGCATTATTATTCGCAGTTAGGGAAGTTCCGCAAGAGTCATTAGGTTTTTCCCCGTTTGAACTGTTGTATGGACGTAATGTTAGGGGTCCTATGCAAATATTAAAGGAATTGTGGTCTGTAGAGGAAACTGACCAACGTGCGTTATTAACGTATCAGTACGTTATTGACCTAAAAGAACGTTTAAAAAGAACGTGTAAGTTAGCACAGGATATTGTCCGGAAAATGGACGTAAAGCAGAATGCTTGTTATGATAAACGCGCGAGGTCGCCTAAGTTTGACGTCGGAGACAAAGTACTTTTGCTACTCCCGAATGAGTGCAATAAATTGTTACTTCAATGGAACGGGCCATATGAAGTTGTCGAAGTAGTCAATGCAATGAACTACATGATTAACGTCAAGGGCGTCGTGAATACTTATCCTGCTAACATGATTAAGCAGTACATTCAACGTCAAAAGAACGTGTCGTCTGCAGTTGTTAATGCACGAGACAATGTTGGATCAGAGGATCACAGTGATCCGAATGTCCAAAGAGTTAACATTTGTACGTCAGAGGACGTATCCCAATATGACTTCATACGTGAAAACGTAAAGCCCGACGACGTAACGTCGACTCAGAAATCGAATATGGAAGAACACGGTGGCGATAGTAGATTAGAGGCAGAGGCAACGGATCCTGTGGGATCTGTCGTGCGAAGTAGGTGTAATGTCAAAGACAACATTAATTTTACGTCTGATACACTTAAAGGTGGCGATTTCCACCTAGTATTCGATCAGACTTACCCATACTTCCCCATTCCATTTGAGGCACGACAGGTACGACACAGAGAATTGATTGACTTTGGGATTAGGTAAATCTGTTGCCAAGATAATTTGGGGGCGGACTACCTTAGTAGATAGTTTGGCCACGTTATGCATCGCACCGTTGTTGTGTATATAGCTAGTTTTCCAGTTTTGACATAGCCTACGATTCGATCGCATTTCGTATTATATCAGAAAAGAAACATTATGTTTTTTTCTCCCTAAGGGGAAACCTATGTTACGAAATGGATCCGATCGTCGACTTTGTCGTCGAATTATTTTAATCCTTTCAATCAGTAGGGCTACAGTTTTTAGGGCAACTGTGGTAATAAAACGTTTACGGAAATTGTGACTACGTTATGCATGGGTTGTTTGTGAATACCTCTCGTGGACAGCGTATTGCATGATTTTAAGGTGAATACCTGCACGAGTCTTTTGATTGTGGACAGTGTGTTGCATGATTTTAATGTGAGTACCTGCACGCTTATATTCGAGTCCCATGATTTAAATGTGAGACGCATACTATTTACACGCCTATCTTTTATTGAAAAGTTAGACGTGGCTGTTTAATTCTTATACTGAGGATGTTATATTGTTGTGTGCCCAGATTCTGAGTTAAGACCAGAACGGTAAGATTTTATTATATTTATTTAGAATAGTTTGGCTAAGAATGAAAAATGTGACTTCTGATTGATATTGTTTTGTGATTTTGTTGACAGTGATCAGGCTGTGCATATGTCGACCAATTTTGTTTATACTGACCATGCTGCGCATGGTATTTGTATATTAGGAAGTTTTGTAAACTACGGAAATAGTTTATATCACTGATGTTGGTTGCAATGGTGTGCGTCTATTTGACGTCCAGTGACGTCAGTTGCATTCATGTTATTCATGTGACGCCAGTTGCATTCATGTTATTGCGACGTCAGCACTTTTTATATTAGTTTAACGTATACGTGGCCTATAGAAGTAGATTGATTTGTAATGGAACTAATTTATATACTCGTGACGTCAATTGACGCCATAGCATGCACCGCATTAAGGGTTTTTTCCATAAGTTATAATGGTAGCATTTGGTCATCATGCGTTTGGTTTGCCTTCATTAGACGGCGTCATATGGTATAACATCATTGATGTCATGATGTCAGATCAAACGTTATGATCCCAAATGTGTGAAAAACGCTTATTCAGCTATTTTATTCCATGGCAAATGGTATTACGCTTAGTTTAGAGAAATGAATTAATACATATGGGAGTTAGATTTTGGTCAATCAATTTAATGTAAATAGGTCATTGTTTAGATTATTCATGTTTTATGTGGGGTATGTCATGGTAATGCCTGTTGACGTCAGTATACTTCTTGACAATGTTTGACGTCAGATCCTTCGACGCACATGCGTGGTAGGATCTACGTTTCTTCATTGGCGGAAGTAGTAAGCACAATTTTGGCTTTACATCGTGAGCGCGAGTTGTGTCTAGTGACACGGCTGGCGTGTGCACGTTATGCTCGGCATTCGCCGAGGGCGTTGTATGGTAGTTCCAAGACAGGCCCAAGTCTTACGTATTGTTATTATGTAGTTACAATGTATTAAGTGTAAGTTCGTTATTTTTAGGCACATCAAGTCCGGCAGTCAGCTGTAAGGGCTTAGAGCCACGTCTCACCTGGAGATTCGATATACGTCTCCAGGTTAATACCAACCCGGGTAGAGGCAGTTACAACGCCGTTTGTGCATGGTTCCTAAGCAGAGGCGGGAAGCACAAAATGTAGGCGGAAGTGGTTAGCACAGTTTTGCCAGATTCTGTGATAAGATCTGAAGGTCACATCAAGTGTGGGACAGTGTTCGTCCACTAAAGTGTGTTAATATATATAGACTGGTCCCTGGTACGATCCAGGGAGCGACCAGTATATAATCGTGCACGTGTTAGTATAAGTTGGTGTTCCTCATGATATATGGTCTGGCCCATGACATGATCCAGGGAACGACAAAGTGAAGTCTACCAACATAAGGCCTTGTTTCTTTGTATGAGCTCAAACTAACGTTTTTGTTCTTTGTGTTTTCCTTTAGTTCATGGCGCTGAGCCGAGTACGGTGTTGACGTCAGACGGTAATCTATTTGCGTATTGTACGCAAATCGATTACAGATTTGAAACAAACACCTTACTTGGGCCAGCGACATGAACTAATATGTGTTGTATATTATTGTAATTGTGATAGTTGTAAATTGTATTGTTGTATATAGAATTTACATTATATATAAACTACAAAACTTCTAACGTTGTTGGAGTTTCCTTGTTAGTGTAATACACTGGTAGATAACCCTTTAACCGGAAGTCACCCTCCGCCGTCCTGGCGACGCATAAGGCTCTACACCCGTGTCGACCGAGTGTAAAACCTTCTGCGTAACAAGCTGATCTGTTTCAGTTACTGTCTGACTTTGACCCTTCCTCTGATTAGGAAGCTGATATCTATTTTGCTGACTTTCCCTATTAAATCTTTGACTTTGACCTTGATTTGGACTTTGGTACTGACCTTGATGCTGAAAATATTGTTGTGGGCCATATGTTTGTCTAGGGTTTCTATAACCTTGACTTTGTGCACTGTCTCTTACCCCTACCTCTTGCACTATTACCCTTATTGTACTCTTTGGGTTTAACTAGTTGTGAAGAGTTTACCTTCTCTTCAAGCTGTTGCACAGTATTGGTCAATGACTGAATCATTGCCTTCATTTCTTTCATATCTTTATGTTCTTCTTTCTGATCTACAGAAACACTGCAATGGGGGACGCTTGATTCACTGCTCAGATGGTCCTGTTCTAGTTTCCTAATTTCAACTCTTAATTTATCGAAATCACTTATTTTTTCAAATTTGTAACCAGATATATCCTTAAGTGCAGGTTTCAATCCCTGCCAGAACATATTTCTGAGCATCTCATTTACTTTCGCTGGCTCTACTAATTTTCTTTCTACTGCTGTAGAAAGTATGTCCTCGAGTCGACAAGACCACTTCGTCACATTTTCATTCTCCCCCTGTTTTGCACTGTAAAACTTTGACAGTAAGTGCTCCTTGGTGTCTACATCTTCATAGACACTCTCAAACTTATTTAAAATTTCAGGGATTGTCGCACTTATGCCAAGCCTTCTAGCCAAATTGCTAGCTTCACCTCTTAGAGAGCGTCTTATGGCCTGGGATATTGCCTCTGGTTTGTGAGTTTTCTCTAACAATAAGCACTTAACTTCATATACCCATTGGGCATAAGTAGCCTCCCCTTTTATGTTATCCCCATAAAACAGGGATATCCTAGGTTGTTGTGAAGACGTGACAACAGTTGTTGTTGCTGAAGCTTGCGCACCCGGTTCTACTTTCACGGAACCCTCTGTGCCAAATGACTTCAACCACTGCTCCAGGTCTTCAGCAGTATCTGCTTTTGGTTTGACCTTTAGCTTATTGAAGGCAGCTATGAGTTTTGCACTCTCCTCTTCTGTTAATTCAGCCATATTTTAATTTTAATCTTGAAACCCTAATATTTATCTATTATCTGATTCTCAAGTTTCAATAAAATGAGTTACTAAGTTATAACCCTTTATTCAATATTGTCCTCACTTAATATTTGTACATAAAAAAATGACTGTGTGAGAAAAAAATGTTTATCACTAATGCACACACTGTATATACTGATGCACCAATACACAAGCCCATGCAATTAACACTATGCCATCACTGGTACAAAATAACTAGAATCACTGCACTACCACTCTCATGAACTCACAACCATCAGACACCGAACTGATACACCAAAAATGCTGATATGCAAAGGTACACGGGGCGGACCAATGTCCAGACAACGCTCCGATGATAACAGCAAAAATGAATAAATCAGTCAGGCATAACAATGAGTAAGCATCAAAGAGTGTACAATTCTACGTAACCAGTAACGACACAGTGTCAAGCAAGGGTGAATTCCATCAGTGAGTAAACTGTATGTAACTTTTTCAGTAATATACGACTTATTACTTTTTCTAGATTTCACCAGATCTAAACTAAATTTTGGTGCGCTGACCCCATTCTTTGTATTTAACTCTCGAATTGCTGTATTTAATTCTGTGATCCTTGAAAGCAAAATATTGGTATTACTCTTAAAGCTGTCAAAATTTGGATGACCTTTTGTTTCATTCCATATTGCTATTGAGTACTGGGGACATTCAAGAAACACTAACTTTATTTTCGACCCGTATTTTACAGTAGCGGTAATCATCTTTTGATACTGTAAAACAATATCTTCTACTGTAACGTGATTTAACTCTATGTAGCGTTTTGATCTACAAGAGAACTGTGTCAAGTCACATGTACCTGTCCATATAGCAATCAAAATTTGTCCATATTTGTGAACGAAATATTCTAAATTTTCAATGATATAATTTGCTGCTTGATATGAATTTCTGCCCCCTTTATAACACCAAATAATACTATTTTCTGGTTCACTTCTTTCAACAACTCTTTGTAATCTACACCCTTTACTATCAGAAACCAATATAAGTGTCCTCGTTCTTTGTGCTAACGGAATTGTAACTGGATTTTTCTGTAAGTAATTTTCTAAATATTTTAAACTCATCAGGAAGTAAAACTGAAAAACACAAAACAATGAGGACACGTAACACTGTTCACTCAAAACAGCAGTTTTTTGTCTCTGTATAAATATGTTTCACTAATTAGATATACTGGTTACAAATTTTCAATTATAAGCTTTCACTGCTTAGTATTGCTCTTACTGGTAAAGTATAATCCAAATCAGCAAACATTAAGTTTCAATGACAAACAAAATCCTACCAAAATATTAAACTGGCCAACTAAATTCAATTATTTTTCGTTCACGATCCAATATTATTAACCTAACTGGTCACTAATCCATGATTCAAAAACACTAGATCCAATGATTCACAAACACTAACCTTTGATTCCTAATCATATGATACACACACACTTTAACCAATGATTCACAAACACTAACCTTTGATTCCTAATAATATGATTCACAACCACTTTATCCTATGAGTCACAAACACTAACCTTTGATTCCGAATCATATGATTCACAAATGCTTCATCTTTTGATTCATAAACACTTAATTGAATGAAACCATCATGCAATTGTTCACTAACTATATATTTTTAACTCAGGAAATAACAGATTTTTGTTAACCCAGTCATTCACTAATGACTTACAAATCTATTAACAGAAATTAAACTAATAATTAGTCACGAATCAAATATTGTTTACTCAGTTGTTCACAAATCAATTTATTAACCAAGATGTTCACTAACTTTTCACTGTTAACTGAGACTTAACTTATATCTTAGCATTAAGGTGTTCACGACCAAGACATTATTAGCCTAATTGTTCACAAATCAAATTCAAAGTATTAACCAAGTTGCTTACAAGCCACTTGTAACACCAAAAATTAACCCTACATATTATAAATCAACCTTATTATTGAACTGTTCACGAACCACAAATAGTTAACCCAGTTGTTCACGAATGTAAAAAAAATTAACCAAGTTGTTCACGAAACATTTTTTGATGTTAACCTTCAAATCTGTTTAAGCCAAACTTATCACAGAGGACTAAGAAGGGGCAAATTAGTAATATTAAGCATGCATTTTGTGAATGTTAAATGTGACATGCAACTCTTTTTCACAGATTCTCAGTTTTAAAAAATAGATAAATATATAAATAAATAAATATATTAAACTTAATCTTTCACACACTTTCAGTCATAAGCTTACCACTCTGATGACTTGAGATAGGTGGCTCACATTTAGTACTCACAAATATCTGTATCACAAAGAAATGGCACACAGAGAGTCTGTTCTATTCTGTTCTGTTCTGTTCTGTTCACACAGTTACACAGTCAATATCACAGTGAAGGCTTAGTCAGTATATCACTCATAATGTAGAAATCACAAAGTTTCATCATTTTATTTAAGAAATAGATCAGCTCTAGCAGTGAATTGTTGAGTAATAATTCACTGTTTGGAGGTCAGTTGTAAAGTAGATCATATCACGAGCGCGGAGCGCGAGTGATATATCTACTTACAACTGACCGACAAACAGTGAATTATTACTCAACAATGCAATGCTAGAGCTGAACTATTTCGATTCTAACACTCAAAAACGCCAAAACACTATTCTTTTCATTCAAACTCTCCCAACTTTCCTGCGAGCGCGTTCATGCTCCCGCCAATATTCTTAACTGTATCTAAGACAAATATACTTTTTTGTGGCGATTTTGGAAAGAAAAAGAGACGTTACACCGTCTAACGCCTCAAAACGTCACAAAATTACGTCAGCAATTGCAGTGACGTCAGCAATTAGACTTACGCGCTCCCAAACAGTGAATTGTTGCAGAATAAAACACGGTAGCTTTCCATTGCTTCTATAGGCGCACTGTGTTAGAATGACATATAATCCACTGCACTAGATCCACATAATTTTACGGCCCATGAACACAATCTTAGCATATAAATACATGATTTACTATAATTCCAATGACTGGAGAAGCACAATTTGGAGTTACTGGCACACACACAGTATATGTCCCTGATCCATCGTTTTATGGCCCATCAGTTCCGAGATTTAGGGTAATTTACGTTGGGCGCCATTAAATGTAACCGGTCTATAACTCAGCTGATTTTAATCCAATAGAGCACGAAAAGAGGTATACACGACTTTCTAACTTTAATCAGATATTGTGGTCACAGAAGTTTAAAAGTCCTGAAAATAAACAAATAAATCTTACCATATTTATGTCAAATAATAGTTTAACTCAAAAGCATACTGGTTAGTATCAATGAGAACAAATCATGTACTCATTGGCAGTTAAGCAATGTAAACTTTTAAGTTAGATTTAAGGAAAGTACACCCTCAAACAAATTATTATATGAATGCAGCCATATCAGTCTGTAATAATCACCTATTTATGATAAAAATTATATCAAATCAAAGCACAGATGCACTAATGTAAGCAGGTAACTACCAGACATGATTTTGACGGCATCTTGATCCTTGAGAACACAATCTATGAAATGTATTCAAAATGACAAAATAGCTGACATAAATAAATGCCCAACAATGCATTTATATATAAATGTGAACCACCGTTTCTCTATAGATTTATAAAACCAATTTGCCTTATTAAATGAAACAATTATGAAATGGCTGATCTGGGTCTACATGCCCTTAACACAGCATTTCAGCTATATCAGCCAATGGACAATAATCTAATAATAAAAATAACATCACGGGGCATGAAAAGAATTCCACAAGCGGGATTCGAACTCACAAGCCCGTGATTATGAATTTAATACATTAACCCCAAAGCCAACATGACCAATTGTAAATATGTTAAATTCTACCTACCAAACTGTGGGTTTAGACTTTCTGCTCTGGTTTTTCTTTCACTGGCCCATTCTCGCTGTGCTGTGACTGTTACATGCTGTAACTGAAATTTCAAGAGAACAAATGTGCATGATATGTTATAAGTTAGTAATTTGACCTAAAGGACACCAAACTGAATTTCCACAGATTTTATCACAGAAATACCAAAATGACTGAAATTTCAAATGTAGCCTGCTAGGATAAAAAAGATGATACTCACAAAGCCAAGTTTGTTCACAAACACAATAATTTGATGAGGAAAGTCAATTTTTATAGAAGTCAAAATATCTTCTCATCACTGCAAAAGTCAAATCCAAAGTGACAGTCTAAATCTCTAAACATGCAAAACTCACTAAAACTGACCAATGAAAAGGAGCTATCAATCAAATCTTTACCAGTATAACAATGGATTAGCAGCAATGCAAGTAGTGCATAGCCTTGGGGCAAATCAGGCCCACACTTAGATTGATGATAAATAATCCTCAAATTTTGGGGGTTTTATACATTATTTATTTAAAATTGAATATTATGGCATATTAAATAGTTTCATTTTACTATTAACTTCATAATTTATAAAAACAATGAAACTGCATTTGAAGTCATCTTTAATTACAGTATAACTGCAACTGCAGACAATGAGTCTTAATGTTAATAGTGAAAGTCTATGGTCTATTAAAATCAAAGTACTGAAAGTACTGAAGTCAAATATTTACAATGATTAAAATCCACATCAGCTACACACTAATATCATTTTACGTCCAACGTAAATTAATTAACGTCCAACGTAAATTAATTTACGTCCAACGTAAATTATTTTACGTCGAACGTAAATTAATTTACCATAGCCGTATAGCTCACATTTAAGTATCTCATGAGGGGGAGTGTCAAAAGCTTTCTCGAAGTTTAAGATAAAAGTGTCAATCTGACCGCCATTATCCAAGATTTTAGCCCAGTCATTTATAACCGTGATCAATTGAGTTTCACAACTATGTTTCTTATGGAAAGCATGTTGTCTGTCTGACAAAAGTTTATGTTCATCCAAATGTGCCATAATATTAGAGCAGACAATGTGTTCGAGTAACTTGCATGGTACACAAGTTAGAGAAACCGGTCGGTAATTGCAAGCCAGAGACCTATCTCCTTTTTTGAAGAGTGGGCATATATTTGCAAGAGACCATTCCTTGGGGATTTCACCCGTGTCAATAGATTGTTGGAAGAAATGAGCAAACATTGTGCCTAATTCAGATGCTAGTTCTTTTAAGACTCTAGGATGTAATTCATCAGGTCCTAAAGCTTTCGATGGGTTCAAGCCCTTAAGAACTTTCGTTACACCTTCTGTCGAAACATGAATGTCCTCCATTTAAGGAACCGAGCGATTAAGAAGGGGGACTTGGGTGTGCTCACTTTTATTAAACACATCCGAAAGCTGACCGTTAAATTCATCCGCCTGTTCCAACTCTGATTCGGCAACACCACCACCATTTCACTTCTCTAGGGGTGGGATACCTTGAGTATCTTTCTTTTGACTATTAATGAACCTGTAGAAGTCTCTGGGAATAGCCTTTATGTCACCAACCAAGTTATTGACATACAACTCATGTTGCTTTTTCACATCAGCTTTAATTTCCCTTCTCAAAGATTCAAAATTTTGACCTAAGTTTGCTACTGCCAGTCTTTTGGCCTTCGCATGTGTCTTATTTCTTCTACGAATCTTTCTTTTTATCTCAGGGGTTATCCAAGGAACAGAAGAGGTTGACCTACTGGTTTTTGAGGGATAAGCTTTTCAGCAGACTCCTGAATAAAGGAGGTTATCAAGTCAAAGTTTTCCTGAACTGATTTATCGTTATTATTATCATTATTTTCATTTTCATATTTTGTTTGTTTGACTTTGAAAGAACTAACACCTCAGTGGATTAGGCGGCACGCGCCGTTCACACCTTATTGATGTGTTACATGCCATCTGCCATCTCGTTTACAGAATAAGGAATGTCTATAATGAAAGTCGATTTAATTTCACACTTAGCAAACATCCAGCCCCTGTTCTAAATTCAATCATGTTCACCGACACGCCTCTTTCGCGCCTTATGTATAAATGATGACGACCCCCTTAGTTGTTTAAAAATATCTCGTACTGAAAAAGGCTGACTTATGATTTTCTTCCTACTTTCTGATTTTGTATGAAACAAATAGGACAAGGTGGAATGGGCCCGGATGGTTTCCAAGTCATCTGTGGTGCCACAACGACTTTGTAAGGTTATGGGATAGAATAGAATAAAATAGAATGATACAATCCACGTAATTTAGCCGTCTCTGACTAACAAAAATATTGTCTGGTTGGCGGCAGTTAGCGTCGTAGGACATTAGCATTGAACCGCCCCTGCACCCTCCCTCAATTCCAACATAGAATTTCAAAGATCCTAGATGTTGTTGGCATGGTGTTGTGTTGTTTTCCTCTGTATAATCTTATTTCAAAAGGAAGCTAGCACAATTTTGCCCAGATATATACTGAAACATTACATAAAAAGTGAATAATCAGAGAAGGGTCGGTTTAAAAATGAAGATACCCTTTATATTGCCTGTAACGATAAGAAAGCGTTTTTCATTTTTCTACTGACCGTAAAATATATAGAGGATATAGTCTTTGGTCATGTCAGAATGTATGTGACGCCTTATCATATCTCTTAGATAATATTTACATCAGATTTGGTAATAAGTTATACAGACAAATTGTTGGTATTCCGATGGGTACAAATTGTGCTCCTCTTGTGGCCGATTTGTTTTTATTTTGTTATGAAAGAGATTTCATGACTTCTCTTTCTGTTGATAATCAAGCTGATATCATTGAGGCATTTAACTCAACCTCTAGATATTTAGACGATCTTCTGAATATTGATAATCCTTATTTTGAAAGCATGGTTAACCAAATTTACCCACCTGAACTTAAATTGAATAAAGCTAATACTTCAGATACCGAGGCCCCCTTTTTGGATTTACATCTATCTATTTCTAACGGTTTTGTATCTTCTAAAATTTATGATAAACGTGATGACTTTGACTTTGATATAGTTAATTTTCCATTTTTGGATGGTGACGTTCCACGTCGTCCCTCTTATGGAGTGTATATTTCTCAACTTATAAGATTTGCTAGAGTGTGTAGTCATGTAGATGACTTTAATGCTCGTAATAAATGTTTAACTGCTAAACTTCTTCAACAGGGCTATCGGTATCATAAGCTTAGAAAGGCTTTTTCTAAATTCTATCGCAGACACCATGAATTGGTTTCAAAATTTGATGTCGGATTAAAATTTCTTTTACACCAAGGCCTATCGGAACCAGAATTTTATGGTGACTTAGTATACAAATTCAAAAAGATTAAGTGTAGGACTGATTTTTCTGATCAATTCCGAAAAATAATAATACGTCACAAACGTATTGGCTATAATTTAAATGTTATGCGACAGTCTGCATGCTTAGTGATTAACCCAATCACGGTTGATAGCTTTGCTGCACTCTTTAATTGCACACCGGGGGATCGGTCGTCAGACTCTATGATGGCCCCGACCTAAAGCTATATATTTTAGTTGGTTGGGACCGGAGCCTTTTTGTCTGTTGCTTGGTCCACCGGGGCTCAACTGGTGACCTTCTTTTGCTTCAGATTTCCAGTGGGGTTGTTTGGCAGGACAGGGATCTCCACCTGTCAGACGGCCCGTTGTATCTGTTGAGTCCTCGTCTTTGCTTCTTCATGGTGTTGAAATTTGATTTATGTGTTTACCGTGATGATTCATTGACGAGTTAGAGGGTTATCATGCGAACCGAACAACCAACTAAATGTTTTGTACCACTTCAGAAACTGAGGGTGAGGTTGGGCCTGTAAAATCGATTTAAGCCCCCCAGTAATTCATTACTGACCGTTCCAAGGCGGTAGTTCTGTTGTGGTTCTTTGTTGCCTGTTTTTGGTGTCAGAGTTTCTGTGATGTTTTACCTTATGTATGTTATTATTATTTTTGGTTCGGTTTGGGTTGCTGAGTGGCCACCTTTTGGGAACAAGCTGCTCACTCGGTTGGCCATATGTTCTCTGTATCTTGATTATTTGTAATCTTAGTTGTTTCCAACTATGGTTTGAGGGCTGGATTTGGATTTTGATTGTTTCAGTTCCTGGTCTTTGCATACTTTTTACTTTTACAATCAATGTCAATGACAGTTTGTCGTCTGTCAGATGAACTGACGATATGCATTTGACATTTTAAAGTGAAAACTGTTTTTGACAAGATTACCCTTGAAACTTTACAGGTTCCTACTATTAGTCTAATGTGGATAAAGTAGGACAGGGCCCCGCTGTGTTTGCAGTAGGTGCGGGTGGGGGTTGTTTGGAGTTGTTCCTCTCGCCTATCATATCTCTTTTCTTTCTCAATCTCTCCGGGGGACGGCTCGATATAGACTGAAATATTGTCTCAAAGAGCCATTAAACCCAAGACAATCAATCAACAAATTTAGCTTTTTTCAAACTTAAAAAATTTACGAGGTATGGCTAAAATAGGATGGCAGGTTTGTGTCATCAACTCCTCCTACTAAAGCAATCAATATTTTTTTCTACAGATTTTACAGACATAATTAAGAGATGCATCTGATTTTTTATCTGTTTTTGAAGAGAGGGAAGTGAACAAGGGTTGGGGGTTGTGGTAGAGTGGGGGAGTGGGGCGGAGGGGGGTAGGGAAGCATAGCACGGGGGTATCATCTGAGTCTTATAGACTTAATTTTCCAGCTTTTACTACTTTACGCCATATTTTATCATATTTTATTTACTTTACGCTACTTTACGCCAATTTACGCTTCTTTACGCCACTTTACGCTACTTTACTGTTTTTAGGTACACCCCTCCGTTTTCTGAACAACAATCGAGTACACCAATGCCGAAACCGAAAGTAAATGTACCCAAAAATATGTACGTTAAATACAGACGAAGAAAGTAGGTGAAACTGCCACTTCTTTCACTTTTTGTTCTGTTAAAACACTGAACGTTTATAGTTTTTTGTTTCGACACTTACATATTCGATAGCTCAACGTACGATGATGATGTATGTGCAGAAAATTGTGAAATCGAAAGTAGACACACTAGAAATGGGATGGTGTTTGGGCTTTGTACTAAAACGGAGATACGGAAGCAAATTATGAGCTAGTTATGCCCCCAACTTCGAAGAAGTTGAGGGGGCATATTGCTTTTGGCTTGTCCATCCATCTGTTCTTTCCTTCATCCGTTATGTCCATCTGTAACACTTTGGGTATATTGTGTTTTTACCCCTTATAAACTATACAATTCCCTTGTAGATTAGAAGCAAGGCAAGAGGGATGGAAATTGAGACCGCTTTCTGTCACCGCTTTGCTTTTGTACAAGGCGCTCAGCTGTAATTCACCTAACTGCGCATGTCTGGCGGAAGTAGATAAATATCGCCCTTGATTTGCTTCTAGTGCTACTAATCCCTGGTACTTACATCTGGACCCGGTAGTCAGGCCAAGACGATGCGTCACTACAGGTATGCTCTGTAACTTAGAAACTGTAAAGGCTGGGGTATTTCATAGGTGGATAGAAAATAAAAAATTAATGAACACTTTTTTTTTCTTTTCCGTCAGCCATGTACTTTCAGAGTTATGCCCCTTTTTCGAAAAATTACAAGTAAGTTTGTTAGCAGAATTTTGGAAAAAGTATTTGAGCTACATATTTGGCATACTGGTAGAACCTAAGATTAGAACACCTGATTAACTTTTGGGCTAATTTCGTAAAAGATTGAGTGAATTATGCCCCTTTGTTAACGTTGGCATTTTTCCAATTTTTGAACCTTTTGACCTAGAGACCTGATTTTTGGTATATTTATAGTATTTGATGTGTTGATCAATTTTGTGATCTAAAATTATGTTGAGTTCATTATTGACAAAGCTATGCCCCTTTTTCTTATTTGCACAAAACGGCATAGGTATGATCCCTTACTCAAGAACTGTAACTGCTGGAGCTTGATAATTCATATGTGGAAAGACCGTAGAAAATAAGCAGACCCATTTTTTATTTCTTTTCCATTGACCATGTAGTTTAAGAGTTATGGCCCTTTTTCGAAAAACTAAATGTAAGTTTGTTAGCAAAGTTTTGGAAAAAGTATTTGAGCTAGGTTGTTTATAGTTGGCATACTGGCATGACCTTAGGTGTAGATCACCTGCTTAACTTTTGGGCTAATTTTTTAAAAAAATGACTGAATTATGTCCCTTTGGTAACATTGGCATTTTTTCAACTTATGACCTAGAGACCTGATATTTGGAATACTTATAGTATTTGATGTGTTGATCATCTTGATGATAATTACATTGTGTTGAGTTCATTATTTATAGAGTTATGCCCCTTTTTGTTATTTGTACAAAACAGATTAGGTAGGATCTCTTACTCAAGAACTGTTACCGCTGGAGCCTTGATAATTCATAGGGGGATAGACCATAGAAAATAAGCAGACCCGTATTTTTTTTTCTTCCATTGACCTTGTAGTTTTAGAGTTATGGCCCTTTTTTGAAAAATTAAAATTTGAGTTTGTTAGCAAAATTTTGGAAAAAGTATTTGAGCTAGGTTGTTTGATTCATATTTGGCATCCTGGCAGGCCCTAAGGTGTAGATCACCTGATTAACTTTTGGGCTTATTTCATAAAATTGACTGAATTATGCCCCTTTGTTAACGTTGGCATTTTTTCAACTTTTGAACTGTTTGACCTAGAGACCTGATTTTTGGTATACTTATAGTATTTGATGTGTCGATCATTTTTTTGATAATTACATTGTGTTGAGTTCATTATTTACAGAGTTATGCCCCTTTTTCGTATTTGTACAAAACAGATTAGGTAGGATCCTTTACTCAAGAACTGTAACCGCTGGAGCCTTGGTAATTCATAGGGGGATAGACCAAAGAAAATAAGCAGACCAGTATTTTGATTTTTTTCATCGACCTTGTAGTTTTAGAGTTATGGCCCTTTTTCTATAAATTAAATCTTAGTTTGTTAGCAAAATTTGGGAAAAAAGTATTTGAGCTAGGTTGTTTAATTCATATTTGGCATACTGGCAGGACCTAAGGTGTAGATCACTTGATTAACTTTTGGGCTAATTTCATAAATAAAATTGACTGAATTATGCCCCTTTGTTAACGTTGGCATTTCTTCAACTTTTGAACCGCTTGACCTAGAGCCCTGATTTTTGATGTAGTGATAGTATTTGATATGTTGATCATTTTGATGATAATCAAGCTATGTTGAGTTCATTATCGACAGAGTTCTGCCCCTTTTCAAAAAATAAGTGTAAGTTTGTTAGCAAAATTTTGGAAAAAGTATTTGAGCTAGGTTGTCATATTTGGCATTCTGGTAGGGCCTAAGATGTAGATTACTTGATTAACTTTTGAGCTAATTTCGTAAATATTTGGCTCAATGATGCCCCTTGATTGACTTCGGCAGTTTTTCAACTTTTGAACTGTTTGACCTAGACATTTCGTTTTTGGTATATTAATAGTAGTTGATATGTGAATCAGTCTAATGATGGTTACGTTATGTTGCATTCATTATTGACAGAGTTATGTCCTTTTTCTTGTCTTTACATAATATTTTAGAGTTGATCTCAATAATTGTAACTGCTTTGGCCTTGATATTTTAAAGGTAGGTAGAAAAAAAAAAAAAAAAAAAAAAAAAAAAAACAGACCTGCATATAGTTGGGGGCATAGTGTTTTACAAACATATTTTCTAGTTTAATCAAGTATTTGAAACATGAATATAAAACCCAGCACTTTTGGTGTTACATGCCCTGTCATTCAGTTCGGTGCAATCCTAGCCTTCTGAACACCACAAAGTATCAGAAGATTCTGTTAGTCAAAGAAGGCTTGGATTAAGTTCAGTTGTGTCACAATTCAGCTGAAAGAGATTGTAAGACATTGAAAAATTGTGCAGTACTTAGGTAGGCAGATAAGTTCTACCAGATAAGTTCTACCATAATGGTAATGTCCATATTAAACTTGGAGAAGAACCAAATAAGCTTGTAGCTTCCGTTCTTATCCTATTAAATATTGTATTTTGTAAAATACTGTATGTCTATATTTTGTTGAAATAAATATGTTTAAACTAAACTTGGACTTGTTAAAGTCAAGCTCCCATAAGTTGTGCTTTTTTGTATTCTGACAATTCTTGTTTCTATTGTAAGGTTGCCTTTGACAAAGGAGGTCTAAAGAGATCAATGTAAGAGTTGAATTAACATGGCCGGAGTGCAGTCTTATCCAAGTAAGTATCATTATATCTCCAGCATACGTATAATGTCGAGGAGTATATAGATTTCATCTTTTCACCTATTCATGGGTCTTTCCATTTGTCCATTACTACCATTAGTCTGTCCATCAATCTGTCAGCACCTTAGCATTTTCGTTAAACTTTTGCATTAAGTTAGTTTTTTCTATTGCTTGTGTATTATAATAGGCAGGTGATGCTTACTATCCCGCGGGCACCTGATCACACCTCTGTTTTGGGGTCCATGTCTGTGTATCTAAAATATTCCGGAATTGTCTATGTTTAAATGACTTACGAGTTCGGACTTATGATTTGGGTACCTTGACCACTATCATTTGTATTATCCAGAACTTGTTCATAATGCTTTGTATTTTAGCAGAGGATGGATACTGATTCTTTTGTACCTTTAAAGGTCACAGACTTGGGAATTAGTACAATAGCTGCATAAAATTTAAGTGTTATTTTTCTGATTTTGCTCTTTTAAAAAAAAAAAAAAAAAACAAGAAAAAAAACCTTAACTGGAACTTGTTCATATGTGCTCAGTGTAAGTACATGTACATGATAGGTACATTTTAGTTTGCATCATCTGGATACTGCTGCTGACCTAAGGTCAATGTCACAGACTTTGAAATTTGTATACCATTTGCATTAAAGTTTTGCGTCAAGTTGTATTTTTGGTTATATTTTCAAAATCCTTTTAGTCATATGTGCTTAATGTTAGAACATGATAGATACATGTTAGTTTGCATCATGTTTATGCTGCTGCTGACCTAAGATAAAGGTCACAGACTTGGTTTATATAACATTTGTGTTAAAGTTTTGCATCGAGTTGTATTTTTTGTTTATATTTGCAGTTGACAGGAATAAAATCATTTGTTACGTGACTAAGTTTACCTCTAGATCCTGCTACTGATTTAGGGCAAGGTCACAGACATACAACTTTATCTAAACTGGTATTGAAGTTTTGTGTTTTGTTTGAAAGTTCTTTTACTTTTTGCAATTCTGTTGGACGCCAATTGTTATTTGTTTATTGGCTTTTCACTGGGTTTGATATGGATTTATAGCTGATTGTAAACAGTTGCTTTCAAGTTTTGTATTAAGTGTGTTTTCAATAGGAAATGGCGCTGGCCATGCTGTACATGAGCCCCTGCTCAGCCTCTCTATTTTTTTGTCTGTTAAACTTCTGTACACGCTCTTTTCATACAGTATATGTTTGTCTGCAAAGATACACTCGTGGTTAAGGAGGTGATTTATGGTGAATGCAAGATCTGTATAATCCATAAAGATTTAACGTACCTCTTTGAAAATAAGCAGACTTCTTATTTTTGTTGTCTAGAATTTAGAATACGAAAAGAAAGACATGCTGTTTAAAACTGTTTTTAGCTCACCTGAGCCATAGGGTCAGGGTGAACTATTGTGGTCACTCAGTGTCCGTCGTCTGTCGTCCATGGTGCGGTGTCAACAATTTGCTTTAAATGACATCTTCTCTGAAACCACTATTCCTAGGGCTTTGATATTTGGTATTAAACATTGTCTAGTGTACCTCTACCAAGTTTGTCCAAAATGGCCCTGGGGCTTGGGGGTCTTGTGTTCAAAAATAAAATATGTTTAAAAATCTTCTTCTCCAGAACAACTTGGCTCAGATGCTTGTAATTTGGTATGAAGTATTATTGCCTGGCGGTCCTTTACCAAGTTTGTTCAAATGGTGGCCCCAGTCTCCAAAATGGCCCCGGGGCAGGGAGTCCTGGGTTTGAATCATAGAAATACCTAGAAAATTTATTCAAAATCTTTCTTCTTCAGAACCACAAGGCTCAGGTGCTTGAAATTTGATGTGTAGCATTGCCTAGTGGTCCTTTACCAAGTGTGTTCAAATGGTGGCCCAGGGTCTAAAATGGCCCGGGGGCAGTGAGGCCGAGGGTCCAACCATAAAAATACATAGAAAAATATTCAAAAATCTCCTTCAGAACTTATTGGCTCAGATGCTTGAAATTTGGTATGTAACATTGCCTTGTGGTCCTTTACCAAGTTTGTTCAAATGGTGGCACCAGTGCCCAAAATGGCCCCGGGGCAGGGAGTCCTGGGTTTGAACCATAGAAATACATAGAAAAATATTCAAAAATCTTCTTCTTCAGAACCACGAGGCTCAGATGCTTGAAATTTGGTATCAAGCATTGCCTGGTGGACCGTTACCAAGTTCATTCAAATGGTGGCCCAAGGGTCCAAAACAGCCCTGAAGCAAGGGGTATTGGGTTATAAAAAATACACTTAAAATCTTCTTCTATAGAACTGCTAGGCTCAGATGCTTGTAATTTGGTATATAGCACTGCCTAACTGTAATTAACCACGTTCATTCAAATGGTGGCCCCAGAGTCCAAAATGACCCCACCTCAAGGGGTCCTGGCTTTGAACCATAGAAATCCATAGGAAAATATTCAGAAATCTTCTTATTGAGAACCACATGGCTCAGATGCTTAAAATTGGTATGATAGGGTTGAGTGAAGGAAAATTTGTACAATCGGTCCAGGTCACATAACCAACATGGTGGCCACCCCCATATATCGTAAAAAGCCTTAATTGTTTTTATATGATAGCAGTTGAGTGAAGGAAAATTCGTTCAATCAGTCCAGGATGGTTGTCACCCCCATGTATGGTAAAAAGCCTTAACAAACCCTCTTCTCCAGAACCAAGTTACAGATAGCCTTGAAACTTGGTATTTAGCATTGAGTACTGAAATTCTACCGAGATCATTTCAATGATGACCATGGGTTGACCCTGACTATTTTATGGCAATGTCAAATTTGCTTTCTGGTGTTTTTATATGGGAAAATTCTTCAACAATTAAGAGTTGATGGAAATTACAGAAGATTTTGGTGAAATTTTGATAATTGCAGTCTGACAGCTATATGACTGCATGGCTCATCCTTTGCTCTTTAACCATTATCTCTCATATTTTGACAGTTTCAAACTACATGTATCAAGTTTGCTGAAATGATTACCCGAATTTGACGTTTGTCATTTTTGCTCAGGTGAGCGATTCAGGGCCTCTTGGCCCTCTTGTTATAAAAATAACAAAATAACAAAAGGTAATTTTCTGCGCAAAAGTCTAAAAAATTAACATCGGTTTTGAAACTGTACTTTAATGCATTGAGAAGAACGCGCTAGCAATTTCTAAAAACGTTAGTCAGAACAAATGAAAACAGTAGCTTATTTTCGAATGTTCATCTATATATTAGATGCATGTATACTGGATACATTCATTAAATATAGGATACCGGGTAAACCTGTATAACACGTACAGTATAAATACTACATTACTGAGACGAAGACAGGTTTGTAAATTGTTCAACCTTGAAAAAGTAGAATCATCTGCGTTCTATTGAAAAAAATTGGACACAGTCTACTTCTTTTTTATCTGCTCAGCCTGATAATGTGTTAAAGAGTTGGAACAAATAGTTGCTAGTGCGCCCTTCGTAATGCATTAACGTACTTTCAGACCTAAATATATTTTCAATAATGATGTATGTTTTTAGCTCACCAGAGCCGAAGGCTCCGGGGGAGCTTATAGGATAGGCAATTGTCCGTCGTCGTATGTCATATGTCGTCGTATGTCGTTGTCTGTCGTCCGTCAACACTATTAAACAACATCTCCTCTAAAGGCACTAGGCCAATTGGGCCCAAATTTCACCTGTAGCATCCTTGGGCTAGGGGATTGAAAGTTTGTGTTTTTTAGGAAAATCTGCCCATTGGTATGGTTGCTGTGGCAACTTGGAGTTCCCATAGACTTGTAATTGGGAAAATTGAAAAAATGGCAGTTACTGCCAAGCCATTGCAGATAAGTTGACAAAACTTTTATAGAAATGTTTCTTGAGTAGTCTTCTATCAGCGACATGTTTTTGGCCCACTGCTCCTTTTATTGGTTGCCATGGAAACCAAAATGCAAAAAAAAGGAAAAAAATATTTAAAAAAATTATTTCCTCTGAAGCCAATTGACCGATTAGACCCAGATTTCATCTGCAGTATCCTTAGGCTGGTGAATTAAAAGTTTATGGGTTTTTTTTTCATGAAAATCGGCTCTTTAGTTTGGTTGCTATGGTAATTTAGAGTTGCATGGACTCAT
Source organism: Ctena decussata (assembly GCA_963989385.1). Classification (NCBI taxonomy): domain Eukaryota; kingdom Metazoa; phylum Mollusca; class Bivalvia; order Lucinida; family Lucinidae; genus Ctena; species Ctena decussata. The sequence goes on from OZ022498.1 coordinate 127,745,592, forward strand.
AATGGGGAAAATCGAAAAAAAGCATTTACTGCCAAGCCATTGCAGATATGTTGACAAAACTTTAATTGAAATGTTCCTTGAGAAGCCTTCTATGAGCTATATGTTTGTTAGCCCACTGCTTCTTTTATTGGTTGCCATGGAAACCAAAATGCAGAAAATGGAAACGAAAAATACTTAAAATATTATTTCCTCTGAAGCCACTTGGCCGATTAGGCCCAGATTTCATCTGGAGTATCAATAGGCTGGGGGAATGAAAGTACTTGTTTTATAAGAAAATCAGCTTTTTAGTTTGGTTGCTATGGTAACATAAGAGTTGCATTGACTCGTAATGGGGAAAATTGAAAAATGGCATTTATTGCCAAGCCATAACAGATATGTTGACAAAACTTCTAAAGAAATGTTCCTTGAGAAGTATTCTATCAGTTATATTTTTTTGGCCCCCCTGCACTTTTTAGCTCACCTGAGCCAGTGGCTCCGGGGGAGCTTATAGGATGGTAAGGCTCCGTCGTCGTCCGTCGTCCGTCGTCGTCCGTCGTCCGTCCGTCCACAATTTCAAACGACTTCTCCTCTGAAACCACTGGGCCAATTGTGACCAAACTTCATATGTGACCTCCAGAGGAAGGGGGAACGAAAAGTTGTTCAAACGGTCCTGGTCACATGACCAACATGGCCGCCATGCCCATATATGGTAAAAACCTAAAAAAAACTTCTTCTCCAGAACCAGTAGGCCGATGGCCTTGAAACCTGGTATGTAGCATCGGGTACGCAAGTACTACTAAGATTGTTCAAATTATGAACTTGGGTTGACCTTGGCCTTTTTTACGGCAAGGTCAAATTTGCTTCCATGTGCTTTTATATGGCAAAATGCTACAACATAAAATATCTTGGAAACTGTTGAAGATTTTGGGCTAAAAATCGATATCTACAGTCATGTAAATGAGTACATGAAGATTTCTGAGTACAAGAGGTCAAAGTCATTCTTTGACCTTTGACCCAGAACTCTCATATTTTGACAATTTCAAACAATCTTCTCAACAGCCACTGGGCGAATTGAAACCAAATTTCATATAGAGCCTCCAGGGGATGAGGGAATGAAAATTTGTTCAAACGGTTCAGGTCACATGACCAACATGGCCGCCAATGCCCATATATGGTAAAAACCTTGAAAAATCTTCTTCTCCAGAACCAATTGACCGATGGCCTTGAAACTTGGTATGTAGCATTGGGTACTCGAGTACTATCAAGATTGTTCAAATTATGAGCTTGGGTTGACCTTGACCTTTTTACGACAAGGTCAAATATGGGAAAATGCTAGAACTTAAGATATCAGGGAAAGTTTTGAAGTTTAAGGTCTAAAAGTTGGTATATGCAGTCATCTTTAATGAGTACAATGAAGATTTGTGAGTACAAGAGGTCAAGGTCATTCTTTGACCTTTGACCCTGAGCTCTCATATTTTGACAATTTCAAACAATCTTCTCGAAAACCGCTCGGCCTATTGTAACCAAATTTCATATAGAGCCTCCAGGGGATGAGGGAATGAAAATTTGTTCAAACGATTCAGGTCACATGACCAACATGGCCGCCATGCCCATATATGGTAAAAACCTAAAAAAATCTTCTTCTCCAGAACCAATTGACCGATGGCCTTGAAACTTGGTATGTAGCATTGGGTACTCCAGTACTATCAAGAGTGTTCAAAATGATGACCTTGGGGTGACCTTGGCCATTTTACAGCAAGGTCAAATATGGGAAAATGCTAGAACATAAGATATCTTGAAAACTGTTGAAGATTTAGGCCTCAACATTGGTAAATACAGTCATCTTAATGTGTACATCAAGATTAATGACTACAAGTGGTCAAGTCGTTCTTTGACCTTTGACCCTTAATTCTCAGAATAGTTTGACAATTTCAAACTTCTCCTTAAAAGCCAATGCGGCAATTGTAACCAAATATTATATAGAGCCTTCAGGGGTCGGGGAAATGAAAATTTCTTCAAATGGTGTGGGTTACATGACCAACATGGCCACCATGACCATATATGGTAGAAACATTTCAAAATCTTTTTCTCCAGAACCAATTGATCAGTGGCCTTGAAATGTGGTATGTAGCATTGGGTACTCCAGTACTATCAAGATTGTTCAAATTATGACCTAGGTTGACCTTGACCTTTTTTACAGCAAGGTCAAATATGGGAAAATGCTAGAACATAAGATTTCATGGGAAGTTTTTGGCCTAAAAATTGGTATATACAGTCGTCTTAATGAGGTCATGAAGAATTATGAGTACAAGAGGTCAAGGTCATTCTTTGACCTTTGACCCAGATCTCTCATATTTTGACATTTTCAAACATTTTCTCAAAAGGCAAAGGGCCAATAGTAATCACATTTCATATAGAGCCTCCAGGGGTTGATTGAACGGAAATTTGTTCAAACAGTCCAGGTCACATGACCAACATGGCCACCATACCCATTTATGGTATAAACCTTAAATATTTTTTCTTCTCCAGAACCAATACACCAATGGCCTTGAAACTTGGTAAGTAGCATGGAGTACTAGAGTACTACCAAGACTGTTCAAATGATGACCTCGATTTTTCCTTAACTTTTTTTTGCGGCATGGTCAAATATGGGAAAATGCTAGAACATAAGATTTCATGGAAAGTTTTGCCTAAAAATGGTATATATGGTTGCCTAAATGAGTACATGAAGATTTATGAGTACAATAGGTCATGGTCATTCTTTGACTTTTGACCCAAGACTCATATTTTGACAATTTCAAAACATAAGAAAAAGCCACTTTGCCAATTGTTCAGGTGAGCGATTCAGGGCCTCATGGCCCTCTTGTTATTGGTTGTCATGGAAGCCAAAATGCAAAAATAGGGGAAAAATGCTTAAAAATTATCTCTTCTGAAGCCACTGGGCCGATTGAGCTCAGATTTTATCCTTAGTATCCTTGGGCACGGAAATTGAAAATTTGTGGGGTTCTTTTTATGAAAACCAGCTCTTTTGTTTGGTTGCTATGGCAAATTAGAGTTGCATTGACTTACGATTTGGAAAATTAAAATGGCATTTACTGCAATTATAATGTGGGAAATAGTTATATATTTTGTTATCAACTCAACAGCCTGTCAGACTGAGACTTTGTAGTTGTATATTTTGTATTAGCCTGTACAAATGTGACAGCAATTTTAAGCCCATACATATTTGATAGCAATTTTGAGCTAGAGATCTGATGAGCTTTGTTTATCGTATAATTTGCTTAGTCTGTTGTAACCCTTCTGTTGGTCTAAATTATTTAGTTCAGGAAAGATAGCTGAGTTACCACCTATTTGGGAAAGAGTTGCTGACTCGGCTTATCACTTGTAATTTATTGTTTGTTGGGATGTCTTTGTCAATCTTTTCCTTTGATGTTGGTGATAGTGTTTGGGTTCTGATTAAGTCAGTTCCTGAAGTGTAGATTCTCTTTAAATTTGTGGCTGTGGCCCTCTTGTTTAGATTTTTGCGCAGACAATTACCCTTTGATCTTTTCTTATACAACCCTTTTGAATATCAACAAGTCCTGCACGTGCCAATCTGTTGATGTCATGTAATTTTGAAATGATGTAAATACGTAAAAAAAAATGAAGGAGAGAAAAAAAAATACACACAAAAAAAAACAAAAAAAAAAACGAAAAAATACAAAAAAAAACGGAATGGGTGTAGGGGAGGAGGAGACCATTAAAATAAAAATCAACAAGCCCTGCATTTTGGTAATCTAAATTGTGATAAACAACATAATGAAGGCATCTGCTAAGTTTTGGGAAGATCTGTTGTATTTTCAGCATTTATGCTGATTTTCTCTTGGCCCCGAATCATTAATTATCATCACCTTAACAAGAAGTTGGAAGTGTCCAAAGAAATGAATTCAATAGTCCAACTGGAAAGGCATTTAAATTTGTGAACCTACATAAAAGATTTCATCAAAGATTGAACAGAAAACTGAAGTATTATTCCTTCTGGTCTTGTAACAGGTGAATGGAATTGCAAATAAACAACCATCATTTTGAGAACGTGAAATTAGCTAAAACAAGCCATATTTTCATGTTATTCAGGGTAGATAATTATGGGGCTTACGACTTTGGCAGAGTGTGAGAATGTAGAAGTCAGAGTTCAACTGTTGTTTTGGAAATCACGATTTATATTCATAGAACTGAAATTTTACCCAGTTTTGTCTGCAGTACAGTCTTTCAAATGATTGTTCTAAAAGTTTATGGTGTATGAGTACATTCGCAGGGGATGCATATATGCTATCTTTTGTAGGCCTCCCTTCTATGTGGCGTTAACTTTTACGGAAAGAAAGTGATCTTCTGGGTTCAAATTCTTTCCTTTAAGAGTAGATCCCTTTTGAGAAGGACTATGTCACCCTGAGAAGCAAACATGAAGTCAAAGAGGCAGTTTCTCTTATTATACGCCCGTTTTGAAAAGAAAAACGGGCGTATTATTTCGTGGCGTTGTCCGTCCGTCCGTCCGTCTGTCTGTCCGTAAACATTCTTGTACGCGCCATAACTCAGTAACCATTTTGGATATCTTCATGAAATTTTATAGGCATATGTATTGGGTAGGGGGAACGTGTGGCGTGTAAGAATGGTTGCTCCCCATTCGTTAGTTTTCAAGTTATGCCCCTTTGATTGTTTTTTACCCTGCAGGTCTTGTACACGCCATAACTAGATAACTGTTTGGGATATCTTCATAAAGCTACATAGCAATGTGTATGAAGTCCCAACGATGTGTCGCGTACAAAATGCGTGCTCTCCTTTTCTTCATTTCAGAGTTACATCCCTTTTACTAGTTCTATTAGACTATTTTTGTTTATACTTATCTTGTGCATCCCATAACTCGGTAACTATTTGGAATATCATAATGAAACTTTAAAGCAATGTGCATGATCACAAGATCATGTGTCACATATAAGAATGGTTGCTCCCCCTTTCTTAATTTTGGAGTAACTTTTCTTTGACTAGTCCGTCCGTAAACATTCTTGTGCGCGCCATAACTCAGTTACCTATTGGGATATCTTCATGAAATTTTATAGGCGTATGTATTCGGTAGGGGGAATGTGTTGCGTTTAAGAATGGTTGCTCCCCCTTTCTTAATTTTGGAGGAACTTTTCTTTGACTAGTCCATCCGTAAACATTCTTGTGCGCGTCATAACTCAGTAACCTATTGGGATATCTTCATGAAATTTTATAGGCATATGTATTCGGTAGGGGGAATGTGTTGCGTTTAAGAATGGTTGCTCCCTCTTCCATAATTTTCAAGTTATGCCCCTTTGATTGTTTTTTTACCCTGTAGGTCTTGTGCGCATCATAACTAGATAACTGTTTGGGATATCTTCATAAAACTTCATAGCAATGTGTATGAAGCCACAACAATGGTTGCTCTCCCTTTCTAATTTCAGAGTTACATCCCTTTTACTAGTTCTATTAGACTATTTTTGTGTATACTTACTTGTGCATCCCTTAACTCGGTAACTGGAATATCATGATGAAACTTTAAAGCAGTGTGCATGATCATAAGATGATGTGTCACATATAAGAACGGCTTATAAATTTTGGAGTAACCTTCCTTTGAATAGTGTTTTATAGGATTTTCCATTCACTCCATATCTCCTTAACCTTTTGAAGTATTAGAATGAAACTTTGTAGGAATGTATATAATAATGGGTAATTGTATCCTGAGCAAGAACCACAACTCTGACTTACTTACTGAATTATCTGCCCTTGCATGACTTTCTCTAAATTAACCGTTTAGAATATTCTAACACAACTTGATGGTGATGTGTATGTTGTCAAGGGAACGTATTAGAACCAAGAATGGTATAGCTAGTATATTTAGTATATGAATTACCGCCCTTGCTTGACTTTGGCATTACTCAACTTAGGAGCCACTTCCCCTTGGAAGCTGATTTTTGGTATACTAATAGTATTTGATGTGTTAGATATTTAAATAATGTTGCGGTTATTAATTATAGGGTGGTTTCCCCCTTTTGTCTGCCAGTCTATCTTTTTGTAAACAGTCTTGTTCATTCTGTAACTCGTTTATGATATTAAAACGGGCGTATTATGTGCCGCTTGCGAAGCCCTTGTTAAATTTGGCGAATAAACATGGAGGATGCTACGATTTCTGTCGTCCAAATGAGACTTCAGTGGCCTAGCCTAGCTAGTAAGGCCCATTAAATACACCGAAACAGCCACTACTCTCAATGGTCAGTTCTAATAGTGATTATTTAACAGTGTTAAGGTCAATGAGGTTAGTGAGTGAACGTCCACAAACTAGAGGCGAATCCCAGATGTTTAGTATGGTCATATACAGTATCAAATTAAGAGCCTGGCATATACCGGTAGCTCAGTCTGTACAACGTGTTCGTGCTATTGCAATTCTTTCAGAGGTCAAAGAAATCATGTTTAATATTGGGCATCAAACTTAGCCAAGTTACAGAAGGTGAAAAGCTTATCTCTCCACTGATAAACAGATATATTTAATAATGGTTTATTTACATGAGTGATGCCTGTTGTTGATTAGTAAATAATGTTTGGTTTTACAGGTATGGAATTTCTGAAACCAAGAAGAGACACAGTGATTGCTTATAGCATCGTCTACACCTCTTTATATGGATCAATGCAACAAATGACATATAGCTATGAATGTGGTCCTAAAGATTTTATGACTTTCATTTTTTGTGGTAGAAATCATGAAGCCTTGGGTAGAATAAACTCTCAATTAAGTTTGAAAGGCCTGAGTCTTGAATTAAGCGATAGTAATGTATTGTGCAGAGTTAATGCACCCGTTGAAAGACTCGAGGCCTCAGATCTTAAACAACTTGTGTTTGAGATCCAGCACTGCATTCTGAAACTGCAAGAAAATCTAGAATTTGAAGAAATAAGTTTTCCAGTAGAGGAATATGTTCTAAATAAACTATTCAAGTCATCAGCACAACAAAAGAACTTGCTGCAAATGCAGTTGTTTGAAGCTCAGGATCAAAATAGCCTCGCGAGGAAATTATATCTGGGGTTACTGTATGACGCAGCTTGTAAAGCTGAAATAGAAATGTGTTTACCTAAGGTATCAGTGACGAAAAGTATTCCGGTTGATACAGGTAGAGCACAGATTCTGATAGATTTGGGTCTTCTTCAGGCAGCGAAGGAGCATATAAACCGTGACATACATATTAGACTTGACATCTCTGGTCTTCAAGTTTCTGCACCGAAACATACTATTGACAGCATAGTAGAGTTTATCTTTAATTTTGACCGAAGTATTTTATCTAAAAGAATTCGTCCTGTTGAACAAAAAAATATGCTGTTATTACCAAAAGTGATAGAAGAGCTTCAAAACGCTGTTGCTCCACATAACGTTCTCTTAAAGATTGATGCATCATTGAATGAGTTATTTGTGTTTGCAACAACACAAATCGGTGTAACAAATGCGGTTAAGGTCATAAATGAAAAACTTAAGGAATGCAAAGTGCCGATTACGACGGAAATAAGAGATATGTTAGAACACGAACAATTTAAAAGCTTTTTTGACTCCTGTAAAAAACATGGTGAAAAGAATGACTTTATCATTGAACTTACAAAGGAAAATCTGTATATTGCTGGCCTGAAAAATTCAGTGGAGCAGGTGGAACAATTCATCAGTGACTGCTTGGTAAAACACTCGGGAGGTGGTGATGTTGAAATGCTAGATGATGATCGCAACGCTGCAGTAGGAGATGAAGAGTCGACAGAGACAATACAATTGACTACAATGGAAGATGTGATGTACATCGACAAATTCTACAAAAAGTCATCTGATGTATTTGTAAAACATTATGAAACGGGCTTTCTGTTAACTGGACAGGCGTATAAGGTGCAAAACGCCACAAAAGACATTAGAGATATGGTAAAAAATGTTTGTAGGGAAACATTCAAATTTGAAGACAATCATTATTTCTCTGGAGAATCAGGGTTGAGGTTTTTGAAAGATGAAGTGGAAGATAACTGTCAGGTTTTGTGCGAACTGAAGACGGAGGTAACCAGACCGTATCATAGAAACGCAGTTGGAAAAAGTAAGAATGCAGATTCAGATTGGGAGATAGACAGTGAACGGAAACTGGCCAAACGGAAAGTTAACAAAGGCTTTGAGGTCATCTTGATAGCAACAAATATAGACGACAAAGAACCGGAAGTTGTTATTAACATTGGAGACAAGAAGAAAGAAAAAGGTGAGTTTTATTTGCTGGCAGGTTTTTCATATGATCCATATACTTATATTTTCTAATTATGGCTTTTATTTTAAGCACTTTTTATACATAATAGGTGCATAAATAGGTTAATGCTAGTAGGGTCTGTACAAACATAGGCTGGCTTAAGTTCGTTCTACTATCAGCCTCCCACATGTCAGGGAAATACAGAAGCTATCTAGGTCAGAAGAGGGAAATGTGAGATGGGTTAGAAATGCTAGGAAATTATTCTTAGACTCGTGCAAAAGTCAGAACTGTCTTGTGACAAACACACACATATATATATATATATATATATATATATATATATATATATATATATATATATATATATATATATATATATATATATATATATATAGAAAAACTAGTCACAAAGAACAGAAAAAGACATCTTCCAAGGCAGCATTTAAATGTTTGGCAAGCAACAAATTTAAGAAAAAGGGGTTTGTGCATTCTAATGGTCAATGAAATATTGCCATGAGTCGGGGGAAAAAGTCGAGAAATGTTGAGGCTTAACTTCAGTGGGTTATTTTGTCTCCCCCAAAGGGGTGGGAGACATAGTGTTTTTGCCATGGCCGTCTGTCTGTCTGTTCGTCCGCCCATCTGTCACAAATCGTGTCCGCTCAATAACTCTGTAACCAGTTGAGATAATTTCACGAAATTTGGTAAAAATATAAAGCATCATCAGACGACGTACAGAGAGCAAGACCAGTAAATCCACCTATATTTTTTATGGAATTATGCCCCTTTGTAAATTTTAGTATGGAAATCGTGTCAGCTCGATAACTCTATAACTAAATGAGATATTTTCGCGAAACTTATTACAAATATAAAGCATCATCAGACGACGTGCAGAGAGCAAGACCCGTAACTCCACCTATATTTTTTATGGAATTACTTAGTACAAATATAGGGCATTATCAGAGGATGTTCAGAGATTAAGAACTGTAACTCCAGCTACATTTTTAGATATTTTCGCAAAACTTGGTACAAATATAAAGCATCATGCTTTGATACATTCAAGAACCATAACAGCTAGGAACTTGAAACTTTATACACATGATCAGTATGGAAAATAAGTTAATACATGTTTTTCTCTTTTCCGCTGGTCATGTATTTCTAGAGTTTTGTCCCTTTTTAGCTCGCCTGAACGAAAGTTCAGGAAGAGCTATTGTTGTCACCACGGCGTCCGCGTCCGCGTCAGCGTCCACGTCAGCGTCGGCGTCCGGATTGGATGTTTTGGTTAAAGTTTTTTAAAGACCTATATCTCCCTAACCCATGGATGGATTCTTTTGATACTTGCACTGTAGTTAGATATTGGTCCAAAGTTTAACATGGTACCACCCCACCCCACTCCTTGACCTTGATGGAAAGTTCATGGACTTAGAAAATTGGGAGTTTTTTGGGACTGGATGTTTTGGTTAAAGTTTTCTAAAGCCCAGTATCTCCTTAACCCATGGATGGATTCCTTTGATACTTGCACTGTAGTTAGATATTGGTCTAAAGTTTTCCAAGGTACTACCCCCACCCCCCTCAGTGACCTTGATGTCAAGGTCATGGGCTTAGAAAATTGTCTTTTTATTGATTGGATGTTTTGGTTGAATTTTTTTAATGACACATATCTCCTGAAACCATAGATGAATTCTTTTTATATTTGCACTGTAGTTAGATATTAGTCCAAAGTTTTACAGAGTACTACCCCAGCCCTGCTCGGTGACCTTGATGTCAAGGTCAGGGACTTAGGCAATTTGGTCTTTATTAAAGTTTTCTAATTGCGTACTGATTCATAATGCTTGGCAGAGATTTAGTTTACACTTGAACTGATGTTAGACACTTTTTTGAGTTTTTACAAAACACTATATACTTACCCGCCTGGATGACCTTGATGTCAAGGTCATGGACTTTGAGTTGTGTCTTAAAGATTTTGATTAGTTTTATATTAATGAACACATAATTTCACAGTGCCACAATGGACTCAGTTGAAACTAATACTTGGACTGATGTTAGATAACGGTTAAAGGCTTTGATACATCCTAGCCCTGCCCTCCTCCCCCCTACCCCTTAGTTCTGTGACCTCAAGCTCATGGACTTTGAAATTTCATGTGGATTTTTTTTTATTTTAAGACATTTCTGAGATAGCTTTTGTTTATAAATGTGTTGTCATTATGGACACGCTTGCCTGAAGTTTTATACATAGCAGTCCACACCACCATAGCGACTGTGTGATGGGCAAGCACCTATTCAGGCGAGCTATGCTGTCAGGCGACAGCTCTTGTTAAACTTAGCCTGTAGAACCTTGTGAACAAAATATCTCAAGAACCCCTGCTGCTGCAGGATGACTATGCCCAAGGTATAGATGATCTGATTAACTTTTGAAAACAAAATCATAAACTTTTGACCAAGTTATGCCCCTTTTTCAACTAAGTGCCTTGTAAAAGTAAAAAACATGCAAAGACCAGGAACTGAAACAATCAAAATCAAAATCCAGCCCTCAAACCATAGTTGGAAACAACTAAGATTACAAATAATCAAGATACAGAGAACATATGGCCAACCGAGTGAGCAGCTTGTTCCCAAAAGGTGGCCACTCAGCAACCCAAACCGAACCAAAAATAATAAGAACATACATAAGGTAAAACATCACAGAAACTCTGACACCAAAAACAGGCAACAGAGAACCACAACAGAACTACCGTCTTGGAACGGTCAGTAATGAATTACTGGGGGCTTAAATCGATTTTACGGGCCCAACCTCACCCTCAGTTTCTGAAGTCTATGGAACCTTGTGAACAAAATATCACGAGAACCCCTGATGCTAGGATCATGATTTTATGCAGGAAGGTATTGCCAAAGGTGTAGATGACCTGATTAATTTTTGAAAACAAAAATCATAACTTTTTGACCACGTTCAGCCCCTTTTTCGACTTATTGCATTGGTGCCTATGGTACGAAGATTCCCTAACATATGGTCAAGAATGGTAAGAGCTAGGAACTTGAATATTTTATACAAATGATCAGTATGCAAGATAAGCGAACACGTGTTTTTTTCTGCCGGCCATGTTTTTCCAGAGTTATGCCCCTTTATCGATTTAGCCTGTGGAACCTTGTGAATAAAATAACTCAAGAACCCCTGATGATTAACTTTGAAAAATAAATGTGAATTTTTGACAGAGATATTCCCCTTTTTCAACTTAGTGCACTGTTGGCCTATGGAACCTTAATAATGGGATAAACCTTCTTTAGAGGCAAGCATATGGTTGGGGGGCATAGTGTTTCATAAACACATTTTCTAATTTAAATATGTATCCCTAAAATGCAGTGATGCATGTCAACTTACGTCGGACTGACATCAGAATTGCAAGAGTCATGGCCCTGGAATTGCTTTTAACATTAAATGAGCCATTTCAAAATGACTAATAAGTGTTCGTAATTCTAGACAATTACATCGACCTTAGTGCTTAAGACCACTTCTCTCAAACTATGATACCTACAATCATTAGAACTGGTCTAAAGTTTCTTGTTAAAATGTACTTGAGGCAAATTGCACAATTATCTACTCTTGACCCATATTTCACGTTATGCTGACTTCATTAAATTTCACGTCCGAAATTATGTCGACCCTAGTTTTTAAGTCCATTTCTCTCGAACTATGATACCCACAATCATCCAGCCTGGTGTAAAGTTTCTTAATAAAATGTTCTTGAGGCATGTTACACTTTTTTCTAGACCCTTGACCTATATTTAACGCTCTGAGGACTTCATTTAATTTTAGGTCCAAAACTACTTCGACCCTAGCGTTCCAGTCCATTTCTCTCAAGCTATGATACATTCAATTATTAAACCAGGCATAAAGTTCTTAAAAAGTTCTTGAGACATGTTACACTCTTTTTTTTTACTTCGACCTATATTTTATACTCAAGTGGACTCTCCTGCTAATTTATAAGTTCATGTCTAAAATTGTGATAACCTGGGGTTTAAGTCGATTTGTCTGTAAACACAATGTATACGAGGGGCGTTCGAAAAGTAATGCAAATGACGTAATTTCTCGGCAACCAACATAAAAACAGAACTTCTGATTGCAAAAACACATAAAGCTATGATATGCGTAGGAAAGTCTGCAAACACGGGGTATTTTTTAAAAAAGTGTGCATTTTTAACTTCTTTGAAAGAGGTATACCCTAAAGACACTGCAGAATTTCTGTTAAGTAGGCCGTAATTTATATATCAGCAGTCTTTGATTTGTTTTTATTTTTGCTACTTAAAAACAATTCCTAGGCAATGTTGTCCTGTAAATATCGCGGAAATTATTTTTAATCTGGGTTCCATACTGGCCCGGGAATATGTATTATGTAGTAGCAAATTCCCCATTTCTACCAAAAATTAAATGAATTTGTAATGAAAACAAGTGTATTAGCATTCAAAATCTTGTCAGCAAGAGCATTTACATGGGTCAACGAAAACCTGTCAATAAATTCAAATTATTGCCAAAAACTAAGCCTCTACAAGCTTTTAAAAATGACGTTAACGTATATTTCAATAACGTCATAATGATGGCGCGTTGCTTTGCAAGGAATAAATCGATGACAGTTGCCACCCTTCTAACTTTTGTATGAATATTGTAGGCAACAATGGACAAGCAACTGACAAAGATTAATTTTGTATTTGCAACGATATCTGACTTGAATGCCCACAATTGAAAAGATTTTACATATGGAATTAGCCCAGTGGTATGACTGGGGCCTAATAAAATGCGTTGTAAGTCAGTATGGAAAGGTGTCATTGTACAGCGTTTGGTATCATTGTAAAGACAAAATGTAGTGTTTTCAGCATATGCATAGCATTTGTACCCAGTATTCCCCTAAACAAAGTGATGCCATTTGCATTCCCTTTCGAACGCCCCTCGTATATCATTAAACCTGGGCTGTAGTTTCTTCTTAGAATGCCTTCTGGGATGCTGCTCTTATTTGTACCCTTTATTTATATTTCATACTTTGTTTGCTTTAGATATATTTACATCAACCTGGCTTCCGTATATCTTTGTAATTTAGCATTAAATTAAATTCTAACTTACTAATCCATTTACAATCATCAGTCATGATATAAAATTTGGTATGAACTGGTGTCTTGGATTGTTTAACAACTTTATATATACTTTAAACTTTTGTTTCACACTGTGTTGGCAGTGAACTGTTACATCCAAAATTGCACCTTTCCTAGCTTGTTAGTCAAGTGCGCTCATATTTTTCTACATAAATTCATACTTTCTTCCAACCATGATCTCTACTAGATAAGTGCGACATAGCATTCTGCAGGATTCTTGTAATATTTATAGGTTCATGACAGATCGCATACATGTTTTAACATTAATATTATTGTTTATCTTTCAGGAGGTTCTCCTCTCTATCTGTGGAGAAGAGACAAAAAGCAAGTGAAAATACGGCTTTCACTTCCCTTTTATCACCCATCAAAAGAACTAGATGATGTAAATCATGCTTTTATAAACATATTTGAAAGAATGGGCACAGAAGGATTTACATATCTTTGGATTTCTATTGATGATACAGCAACATGGCCACTTTCGTGCTTTGTTACAAGATTACTGAGAGCATTCATTGCTTACGCTGACAAACAGGTCAAAAAAAGTCCTGTACACAATTTGTCCATTTTGCTGTGCTCAAGTGACGAGAACAATATTGAAAAGGCTATGCCAATTTGCAGCAAACTACTTGACGAGTGTGAAGACCAAATTAGTAACGTGCAAGGTATGTTTTTTCTGTTCTCTGTTATTGGTTGGGTCATCATGATCCAGCAGTGGTAGTCTTTTTAGCTGCTCATCTACGCTCCAAGTGCTCAGTAAGCTTTCAGTATTGCCAACTCTCTGGCGTCCGTCGTCCATCGTCCGTCAGTCAACCTTTGACAGCTTTCCCTACATCACTTGGTTAAAGACGGATCTCCATAAGGCCCATTTCATGGCTAGAATAGTTTTCCTTCAAACTTTATGTGTGATAAGGACTTTGAATTGGCTCTTGGTTGACGAAATTAGATTGCGTAGAAATCAGTTAAGCTTATATGCATGATATAAGTGGGTGGGATAATTTCACATGATTCTTACCTCTGTCTCTAAAATGTTGTATCATTTTATAGGAAACTGTAGCCAAAATCAATTATTATCAAATGGCAAAGGCGGATCCAGAGGTCAATATCTAGGATGATGTTGATATTAAAGTGTTTGGTTAAAGTTATTTCTGATTCTGTTAAGGCTTGTACCTCCAAACTTATTCAAGGTACCTGCTTCGTATTTAGTCAGGACCTTCCCTGGAGCATTCTTAGCTTTCTGAAACCATGCCCCTGGGCTGGGCACCAGGGTGAGGTAAGAGATCAATATCTAGGATGATGTTATTGATAGTGTTTTGGTCTGGTTTTTCTAAGGTGTACAAAAGTAGAGGAGGAAATTCTCAGGAACTGACACAATTCAATTCCAGATCCAACCCAAGATGCCATATGGGAAAGAGACAACACAAAACTAGTCATCACCAAAGACAACACCAGCGGCAGCTATGTGAACTGCCGTTTCCGATGTAGGTGGTCAGCGGGCTAGCCTGAACATCACAAACAGTATTTCAATAACAGTCATAGCAACTAGCATCACATAAAAAACCAAGAAGAACCAAAACAGAACTGCCGTCTTGGGACGGCCAGTAATGAAATTACTGGGGGCTTAACCGGTTTGTGGTCGACCAACCCTCGCCCTTTGCGCTACCTTGGTGCATCAGATACTTAGTTGTTCGACCCAACAAAAACACCCACCACCCACACAACAGCACCAACCCTGACAATAAGAATAAATTATACGCAAAACATTAAATATACAGTATAGTCAGGGTTGGTGCTGTTGTGTGGGTGGTGGTTGTTTTTTTTCCTATTTTCACTTTTATAATGTCAGAGCTAGTCTTAACATAACAAACCATATAACAAAACAGTCAAAGCGAAAGACAACACATGAAACAACCAAGAAGAACAAAAACAGAAGTGCCGCCTTGGGCCGACCAGCAATGAAATTACTGGGGGGGGGGGGGGGGGGGGGGGTTCCTTAACCGATTTGCGGGCGAGCCCTTGGTCCTACTTTGGTTCATTATGCTCTTAGTTTTTAGCTCACCAGAGCCGAAGGCTCCGGGGGAGCTTATAGGATAGGCAGTGGTCCGTCGTCGTCGTCTGTCGTCGTCGTCGTCTGTCGTCGTCGTATGTCGTCTGTCTGGCGTCGTCGTCCGTCAACACTTTTAAATGACATCTCCTCTGAAGCCACTTGGCCGATTGGGCCCAAATTTCATCTGTGGCATCCTTGGGATGGGGGATTGAAAGTTTGTGTTTTTTATGAAAATTGGCCTTTTAGTTTGGTTGCTATGGCAACTTAGAGTTCCCATTGACTTATAATGGGGAAAATTGAAAAAATGGCATTTTCTGCCAAGCCATTGCAGATATGTTGATAAAACTTTTATAGAAATGTTCCTTGAGATGTCTTCTATCAGCTATATGTTTTTTGGCCCACTGCTTCTTTTATTGGTTGCCATGGAAACCGAAATGCAAAAAAATGGAAAAAATATTTAAAAGATTATCTCCTCTGAAGCCACTGGGCCGATAAGGCCCAGATTTCATCTGTGGCATCCTCAGGCTTGGGGATTGAAAGTTTGTGTATTTTATGATCGTGGGCCCTTTAGTTTGGTTGCTATGGCAACTTAGAGTTCCCATTGACTTATAATGGGGAAAATTGAAAAATATCTTTTTCTGCCCAGCCATTGCAGATATGTTGATAAAACTTTTATAGTTCCTTTAGATGTCTTCTATCAGCTACATGTTTTTTGGCCCACTGCTCCTTTTATTGGTTGCCATGGAAACCGAAATGTAAAAAAAGGAAAAAAAAATATTTAAAAAATTATCTTCTCTGAAGCCACTGGGGCTATAAGGCCGGATTTCATTTGTGGCATCCTTGGGCCGGGGGATTGAAAGTTTATGTTTTTTATGAAAATCTGCCCTTTAGTTTGGTTGCTATAGCAACTTAGAGTTGCATTGACTTATAATGGGGAAAGTAGAAAAATGGCATTTACTGCGAAGCCATTGCATATATGTTGACAAAACTTTTATAGATTGTTCCTTGAGAAGTCTCTTATTAGCTATGTGTTGTTGTTTTTTTGCCCACTGCTCCTTTTATTGGTTTAAACATATTTATTTCGAAAAATCTATGTACTTTAATTGGTTGCCATGGAAACCAAAATGCCAAAAAAAATGGGAAAAAAAATACTTGAAAAAATTTATCTCCTCAGAAGCCACTGGGCCAATAAGGCCAATAAGGCCCAGATTTCATATGTAGTATCCTTAGGCAGGATGATTGAAAATTTATTTATTTAGTTTTTTTTTTTTTTTTTTAAATCGGCTCCTTAGTTTGGTTGCTATAGCAGCTTAGGGTTGCATTGACTTGCAATGGGGAAAATTAAAAAATGGCATTTACTGCAATCAATATATGGAAAATAGTTATATATTTTGTTATCAACTCAACAGACTGTCAGACTGAGACTTTGTAGTTGTATTAGCCTGTACGAATTGACAACAATTTTGAGTGTATACAAATTTGATAGCAATTTTGAGCTAGAGATCTGGTGAGCTTTGTGGCCCGTGGGCCTCTTGTTTTATGTTGCGGTACTAGGTCGAATAGTGTGCAGCAGCAGCAGCAAAGCATCCTCATGTGTCCTTGACCTTGAACATGACCTTCAGATTCCTGTGTCCTTGACCTTTATTCATGTTTGAGTGATCTGGCCTAATACCTTTAACACTCTTTAATATACTTCTCACAAAAAGTAAGGGAGATTAAGAAATTTAAGAGAGTAGAATTCAGAAAAATAAGTAGTTGAACATAAGACTGTTACAGATCATAGAACAAATATTCATAGAGACCTTCAGTATGAATATTGATACGTTTTAGCTTGTCACGTGACCTAGAGTGAATTCGAAGTAGACAAGGGGTCGACACCCAAATTTCGCACGAATCCAACACAGCAATGACTGACCGTTTTATGCAAACTTTATTAAAACAGACGCCTAATGCCTCAGTTAAGAAGATACAGAATTTTTTTATGCAGTTTTATCAAAGAACGAAACGGTAGGCGTAAAAGATACCATTGTGTGGTGAGTTGTCTCACCGATGGTGACATTTGCAAGGGCCCTACACTTTAAAAACGCAATAAAGCCTAGCAAATTAGATGTTCTCAGTTTGGAAAATTATGAAGAATTTAAATATTTACAGAACTTGAGGGTCCAAAAGTTTTTTTTTCGCCGATGCGAAATTGAGGTGTAGACCCCATAGTCTTGTATGTGTTAATATAAGTCACGTGACCTGCTTTGACTGTTTCTGTTTTAGCTGAATATTGTCACTAGAATAGTGCTTTATCAATATACAATAACAATCCAGCCCAGCAATTATTATTAATTATTGTACTTGTTTCTGTGTCAAAATATCCCCTACTTTTTGTAAGCAGTATAAAAATGCAATATGCATTTCTCTTTAAGCTCATAACTTTAATATCTTTTATGCTACAAAGTTTGAATGTAGTATGATACTTACCCAGACCATCATCTTTGGCTTCATGTTAGAGTTGTCCCTGAGTGGGGTCAGGGGTCAGAATGTATAACAGGTCATATTGAACACAAGCAAAATGGGAATAAAATCATAAGTCCGGTACCATTACTTGCCCTTGAGAGTTAGAAACTGGACATAATGACCACATATGAATTGGTTTATATGGAGGCAAGGCTTTGGCAACCGGGTCAGGCTAGGGTTGAGGTTATGGGGTGGGGCCAAAGGAAACATGGGATGTCTGCAAAGGGTAATGAGGTGTCGTCAGACCGACTTAGTACCGGGTGAAGTTGGTGTGAAAATCCATACTTGGAACCAACCTTTATCACCATGACGCATTATAAATTAGACTGAGTTGGTATCTCTCCGTCTGGTGCACGAGGACCCGACTCTCAATGTCCGCAAAGTGTCCATAGAGCGGCATACAAGTCAGCCCAGTATGCCAAAGGGAACAATTTAGTATAGCTTCTGATGCAACATTCATTTGTGCAACTGGACATAATGATCACAGGTGAAATAGTTTATACAGAGTCCAGGCCTTGGCAACTGTATCAGGCTAGGGGTGGTGTTATTGGGTGGGACCAAAGGAAACATGAGCAGTCTGCAGAGGGTAAGGAGGTGTTATCAGATAAACGAAGTACTGGGTAAAGGTGATATGAAAATCCGTACCAGGAACCTCCCTTTGTCACCATGAGGCATTATAAGTTAGGCTGAGTTGGCATCTCTCCTTATGGTGCACGAGGACCCGACGCTCAATGTCCACAAAGTGTCCAGGTAGTGGCATACAAGTCGGCCCTGTATGCCAAAGGGAACAACTGACTTAGACTTGCCTTTGATGCAAACTTCATTTGTGCACTAGCTTACCTATTTCACCCTGGTTCACTATGTATATACAAGGGTTGTTACCAAACATGGCTAAATTTTTTAGCCACAATGACCTGGTAGTTTTGGAACTGTGACACATTTTCATTTTGTTACAGCCTTGGAAACATAGTTAACCAGGTGTGACATTTGGTGCTCCATTTTAAGTTGAAAAACTATTAAATATTATTATTAACAGAAATGGAAATATGACATCTCCCTGTTGGATCCATCAAAACTATGATCCTCAACAAAACGAAGAGGACCAAAGTAGTAAAGTACTATGATTCTTAACAAAGCATGAGGACCAGTAGCGTCTGGTTAAGTAATAACACAGACTAGCGCTTTAATAATTTCATGTTTATATCATTTACATAGGTGACAATAGTAGGCTTGTACCTTCTTTCAAAAAGTATAAAAAAACGTTCTCTTCGTGGTGGTATTTAAGAGAAATTTTGTTCTTATGATGGTACCATAGCATGTCTTATCCTTTTCTGTAGGAGGTCACATTTTGAGGGACTTCCTACCGGGAGGGGGTCACATTTTTAAATGGAACTGCCCTAATATGTGTGTAGTTTAATACGGCCACCGGCGTCATTTCAAGCGAGACAGCGTTCCGCAGAATTTCTTGTTTTGTTGGGCGGGGATGGAGTAGGGAAATCTTATTGCTCTACCGCCTTCGTTTATGGACAGGTTTTCTTATAACTTCTCACATATGTTTACCTCTTAGTATTACAATGTCTTGGTGAATTTAGGGTGCTAGGGTCAGGGTCACTGTTGCTATTTTAGAAACATTTGGCATATGTCTTAGGCTCTCAATTATACACTGATTTTACAGCAATTTCACTCACATGTTATGTAGGATTTCTTAGTCTGCCCTACTGCAATATGATTATATCATCTTACGTTTACTACCTTTACAGTTCTTCTCACGATTTTTGATTTGCTGTCAAACATAATTGTCTTTTGGAGTCTATCTGGTTCATGCTGTTAGTGAGGTCAGATTTGGGATGACTTGCAAAAGGCGGGGGATGGGATGCCAACCCTTGCCATACGCCTAGCTTGGTTCAGTTGGGGTCAGCTTCTATATGATCAGAACTTTGAAAATTTTATTCCCTTCCAGTAATTACCAGGTCAAGGCTATTAGGTGTATATAATCCATGGTATTTCTAAAAAGGTTGCCTCTACCTCAAATGAGGGGTTTAGGACCATCCTGGCCCTCTTGCTTCTGGTTGCATTGAGTCCCCAACATTTAATCATCAGTGGGATTGATAATTTTATATCTTTTACTATGATGTCCTGCTGATGCATTTGGAAGTTCCTAGGCAGTTATGTTTGAGTTACATTCATGTTACTGTCCATTACAAAGTCATGTTTGCCTTCATTCCAAAAGGAGGTCAATTCTGCAAAGAATTTGTTCCCAAAGGAGCACATTTTTCTCCCTTTTCAAGATAGTAAAGATAAGCAATGATCAGGAATTATTTACAATTAAATCCCACACCACGCTATCAAACGCAGGGAAAGAAGCGTACACACAAAAATTGACAAAAGTTCACTAAAGACACACACGGTTAACAAAATGAGCAGCTCTT
Source organism: Ctena decussata (assembly GCA_963989385.1). Classification (NCBI taxonomy): domain Eukaryota; kingdom Metazoa; phylum Mollusca; class Bivalvia; order Lucinida; family Lucinidae; genus Ctena; species Ctena decussata. The sequence continues at coordinate 127,765,934 of OZ022498.1, forward strand.
TCCCAAACAGGTGGTGATCCGAAGAATTTTGCCATCAGTTGAAACAAACAAGAACCAACAAAAGTTGTTCCCGCCTGTAAAAATGACGGAGACACAAGGAGGTACACCCATACACTCCAAATTGCTGAAATGATTAGCTAAACCTTTAGGATATACATTATCTTATTTACGAATGCAGTAGGTTTCTACGTAATCGTGCCCATGTTCCTTCTCAATGTGTTCTCTGCTCTTGAAGGAACTCTTTTAGATCTTAATTTTACTTCACTGCAGCTGGTGATGTGCCGTGTGGCGGCCGTAAAATGTCTCCACGTACATCATCCATAATGCAGATTTTATTTATTTCGTCCCTTGAGATCAGAGGATATATTCTGAGAAATCTTAAATTTTAGATTGATTTAGACTCTTATTCTAGATCATCGTCTTTTCATATTATTTTGACTGTTTTTTGATACTAGTCAGTCTTTGAATCGACTGCCCTGTTAAGAATAAGAAAATTCAGTAGGCTTTTCTCTGGTTTCGTCACCAGATATTGTCATGGTCACTGATGAGGCTTTATTAGTCGAAACTACGTAGTCTGGCCCATGTTCGTTCTTCTGAATGTGTTCTCTGCTTTTAGATCTTTATTCTTTATACGGATATGTAACTGAATCATTAAAAAGGAATCAATTATAAACTGCCTTTTAATGCGGAGTTAAAATCTCTTTTCATGTGATTTAAGTCTAGCATGTCTTAATGCTTAAAGAACAAAATCTGTCGCTTTCCTTAAACACACCTCAGAGCAAAACTGAAAGAATTTGACTTAATTTGAATGAGAAATACCAATACCCTTTTTAAGAACATTTATTTGGACCTTGTGCTAGTTTCTTATATCTTGAATTCTATTCCCTTTCAGGTCCTGCAGACTTTGTGTCAGTCCAGATTGTCAGTGGAAGTTTAAATGAAATGAAGGTTTGATTTTTTATTATATTGTTTTGATAATCATAATATACGAAGTATTGTCTGTTAAGCCCCAGTCACACATTCACGGATCAGGCTACGGTTCACCACGATTCACCACGGTTTGACCTAGACGGCAACACTGGGATGAACCGTAGATAATCTAGCATCACTACGGTTTGCCAGGGTTCCATTAGGGTTTCTCACGGTGTTTGTACGGTGTCTGTACGGATCATCTACGAATTTACGACGGTGCAAGGCGGCAACACTACGGACAACAAGGGTATTCCACGGTTGTGTTACGGACGCTTACGATGCCGCTACGGTTCGATACGGTGTTAGTACGACTCAAGCCGGTAGCGCCACGGCTCGTACGATTGTCTACGGTTTAATGGTGGTCTAGATAATGATTTTTGGTGACGATGTTTAATTTATTTGAAGGCAAGAAAAGTATTTATGACATTATATAGTACTGAATTTTTCGAAAAATATGCAGCAAAAATTTTGAAAATCGGTTAACAAATAAAAATTTTGTACTAAAAATCAACTTTAAGTAAGCATTCTGCATTTACATGGAAAGTAATCCAAGATCATAAACTTTCGAGTCTGGGAACTTTTTTCTCTTGAATAAAAAGTGACTTTTCGTAGTGACAAAACCACCACGGTCGTCTACGAATACCGACGGAAAGCCAGGGATAATCACGGATACACCTACGGTAGCGCTACGAATGAGCACGATTCTGTTACGGTTGCGCTACGATTTAGGCCACGCCCACAACCCACCACGGTTCACCACGGAAGTTTTATACAGTTTAAAATTTCCGTAGCGACTCCCGGATCACCGCGGTGCTTCAGGGATCATTACGGAACACGACGGATGCATCTACGGTGCTACTACGAATCACGACGGTGTGCTACGGTTTGTGAAACCGTGGTGAACCGTGGCCTGAACCGTGAATGTGTGACTGGGGCTTTATCATCTTTGCTAGGATGTGTTGGGAAAATTTTTATTGACATTGTGATAAGTTGTTAAGTTGTGTCCAGTGGTAGCCCAATGCTAACACTTGTTGAGCATTTAATCAAGTTTAATTATACCCCCGACAAACGAAGTATGTCAGGGGGTATATAGTTTTTGTCATTCCGTCCGTTCCTTCCGTCCTTCCGTCCGTTCGTTAACTTTACGTCAAAGTTTTGCATTAAACCTTTTGTAATTGCTCATATTTCTGTAACCTTATATCAGATTCTCTCCATATTTGATTCATTATATCTCTATAGCTTATCTTTGATCTGTATCTAGGCTTCTAGGACAGGTCCCTGGGTGGAAGTCAGGGGTCAATTATCAGGACTTAGTCATTATCATTATGTCAAAGTTTTGGTTAAACCGTTTATAATTGCTCATATTTTTGTAACCACATATCAGATTCTTTTCATATTTGGTTCTCTATATCTCTTGAGCATTACCTTTGATGTGAAGGGTCTATGCCCTTGGGTCGGGCCCCTAGATGGGGCCAAAGTCAGTTATTAGGACGTAGGCATTTTCATTATGTAAGAGTTGGGTTAAACCTTTTTAATTGCTCATATATCTGAAACTATTTTGCATATATCTTCCATATTTTATTCATGATATCTCTATAGCATTGCTTTTGATAAGGACTTATGTGTCGGGCTTACGGGTGGGGCCAGGGGTCAATAACTAGGACTCAGCCATTTGTTGTATTTCTGCTGGTTCTTATATATTTAAATGGAGTCTACTGATGCATGACTAATTTTATTTATACTAGTTTACATTATGTGGATGCTGCTGCTGACTTTAGGTCAAGGTCACAGACTTCGAATTTGTTCCTTTATAACATTTGCATTAAACTTTGTGTTAAAAGTTTTCTTTCCTCAGACGGTGGCACTGGTCGGGGGTATACGTGAGCCCCTGCTCACTTGCTCTAGTTTAAACACTTATTTTGAAAGTCCTTTTCTCGTCATAGCCTGTAAGCAAGTTCGCATAAACTTGCACCATGCGTTATTTTTGCCTTGTTGACATAGAAAAAGGAATGCATATAAGTGCATCTTTGTGGAAGCAAATTATGCTTGTTCCGGCGCCGCCAGAGTTTGCGGCCGTCTGTGTCTTTTTCTTTTGTGATTAGTTTAGCCAATTTTAACCAGTTCGGTTTAGTTCCAGTATATATGTTTACGGTCTATTTTTTGCTTAGTGTAAGGGCTAGCGTATTGAAATAGTTCCACCCACTAATTTATGTATGCAAGAAACAATATGAGTCTGAAAACGAAACCCTGCGGGATAGCCGATGATACCGGGCTACTGTCACCATTTATCCCATTTAGAACTACAGCCTGATTTCAATTGTCTAAAAGTCCTTTATCCAATTTATACCCCCCGCACCAGCCTCCACTCCCCTGTTATGCCATAATGGTGTATTTAAAAAAGAAGTTTTTCATGAGCAACCTTATCAAATGCTTTACTGAAGACCAATAATGTTAGTTCAGTCTGTTTTCCCGTTTGCATTTATTTGGAAAGGTCATCAATAAGCATTATAAGTTGTGTTTCACAGGATCCTTCTCGCGAAACCCATGTTGTAAATTGAGCAATTCGTTTTGGTCTGAGGGGTGTTTAGGCAGATTGAAAACCACAAGATCCAAGCAGCCATTGAAGAAAATGATGAACGCCTGACGCTGGTCAAGAAATGGAAACAGGTGGTTTTGCCACATCTCAAGGTCTTCTGGTTTAGCAAAGACGATTCTACAGGGCACAGTGAAAGGAAAAAGAAGAGGTAGACAGAAGAAGAGGTAGGAAAACAATATTAAAGAGTGGACGGGGATGGATTTTGCCAGTTCAACTAGGGCAGCTGAAAACAGGACAAGGTGGAAAGGGATTGTTTCGAAGTCATCTGTGATGCCCAACGATCTAGTAAGGTTATGGGATAGAATAGAATTAAATAAGACATGTCAAAGAAATGGGGCGATAGTTTGCAAGGTTTGTGTATTCCCCTCTAAAAATTGGGGGGACATACACTTCTTCCCAGATGGAGGAAGCTTGCCTTCATCAAGCGATCTTTGATCGATTAGCTGCAAGATAGGGGTTCATTCACTATGGAGGGTTTGAATTTGTCAGGTCCAGCAGCTTTGTGTGGATTTAGACCATTTAATATTTCTAGGCCTTCCACTGAAATTTGGATATCGGGCACTCTACTATAAGGACTAGCCGGCGGAGGGTGAGTGTGAAAGTTTGGGCCCAGTAAAACAGGTTTACACCCCCCCACACACACACACACACCCAGTAGTTATTACTGACCGTCCCAAGGCGGTAATTTCGTTGCGGTTGCATATGTTTTATGTTCGGTGCGCTTTAACATTGTGTTTTCATTTTAACCCTGCTGTTGGTCTAAATTATTTAGTTCAGTAAAGATAGCTTAGTTGCCACCTATTTGGGAAAGAGCTGCTAACTCGGCTTATCACTTGTAATTTATTGTTTGTTGGGATGTCTTTGTCAATCTTTCCCTCTGATGTTGGGGGTAGGGTTTGGGATCTGATTCAGTCAGTTCCTGAAGTGTATTTACTCTTTAAATTTGCCTGCTCATGCAGAGGAGTAGCTAGAGGATTGTATGGAAGACCTTTTATGCTTAAAATGCTAGACAATAACGTCACGTCACTTATCTAGACCCTGTATATGAAGGTCGATGTTTTGCATATCGAACACTGTCTAAAGACTTAAACAAAAGCTGCGGGGCTGTTCAAATAATATTCAAAAAGATATAAACGTGCTGAACAGACATTAGTGCTATGTTGGAACGAAGAAAATGCTAATTTGGACATAACACAATATCGAAACTTCGTCTGGAACCTCAATAACGTCATAGACGTGTGGCGCGTGTCGTTACAATGCCTTCTGTCTATCTCGATATATTGATAACTGTGCCCTATATTGAAATGACATTTTGAGACAATAACGCAATTAGATTAAGCTGCTTGGATATGAAATTCTGTTGCTTTCTTTTCATTCTACACGATGTTAAAGCTGCAGTGACATTACCTCTGGATCAACCCTGCCCTCGCCATCAAGCGCCGGGTTCAGTGGAACTCTTTTTATGCCCCCGCCACGAAGTGGGGAGGGGCATTTAGTTTTGCCATTGTCCGTCCGTGCATACGTACGTACGAACGTACGTCCGTCACACTTTGTAGTACTGTTCTTGTCTCCGCAACTCCTCCTACAGTATTCGATGCAGGGAGTTGAAACTTGCAACACAGTTCAGACATGCATTGAACATGTGCATAAAGGAAACATAACTTTGCTTAAGATATTTATTGCAGAATTATGTCCCCTTGAATAATATACATATTATGACCATATTTCACATTTGAGTACTGTTCTTGTCTCCGCAACTCCTCCTACAGTATTTGGTTGGTTGGTTGATTTGATGCTTAACGTCCACGGTAAACAACTAAGGTCATGTCGGGACGGTCAGTTAACCTAACCACACTATTCCTGGGCAGGCTTAGACCTCCTAAGCGGTTAACCAGTACTACGTGCACATACTTTCGCCAGTAACTGACAACTGCCCTTCTGGAATCAGCGGAAGAAGAAACGAAAGTATGTGGCCAGACCGGGATTCGAACCCAGGACCTCTGACTTACTAGTCAGGTGCCCTACAGTATTTGATATAGGGAGTTGAGACTTGCAACACAGTTCAGACATGCATTGAACATGTGCATAAAGGAAACAGAACTTTGATTAAGTCTTGATTGCGGAATTATGTCCCCTTGAATAATATACATATTATAACCATATTTCTCATTTGAGTACTGTTTTTGTCTCCGCAACTCCTCCTACAGTATTTAATGTAGGGAGTTGAAACTTGCAACACAGTTCAGACATGCATTGAACATGTGCATAAAGGAAACATAACTTTGATTAAGGTCTTTATTGCAGAATTATGTCCCCTTGAATAACATAGATATTTTGACCATATTTCACATTTGTAGTACTGTTCTTGTCTCTGCAACTCCTCCAATTGTATTTGATGTAGGGATTTGAAACTTGTAACACAGTTCAGACATGCATTGAACATGTGCATAAAGGAAACAGAACTTTGATCCAGGTCATTATGGCAGAATTACATCCCCTTGAATGACATGTATATTTTGACCATATTTCACACTTTGTAGTACTGTCCTTGTCTCCGCAACTCCTCCAATAGTATTTGATGTAGGGATTTGAAACTTGCAACACAGTTCAGACATGCATTGAACATGTCCATAAAGGAAACAGGAACTTTCAGTCAAGACTTTATTGCAGAATTATGTCCCCTTGAATAACATACATATTTTGACCATATTTCCATAGCTTAAATACAATCTAACCTTTTATCGTCGCTCTAGCGGCCTCGTTTATTAACCGATTTTGGTATTACATCACAGCTTTATTGGGTATGACAGTACCTCGAACAACTTTGCGTTTCAGGTTGGTAGGATGAAGGTCAAGGTCACTGTTGCTATTTTCAGAAAAACTAGGGCATTGCTCCAGCGCTTTCATTTATAGATCGATTTTGATGTAACTTCACATAAATGTTAAGTATAACAATATCTTGAATAAATTACCGTTTCAGCACCGCAGGTCCAAGGTCAAGGTCACAGTTGCTATTTTTAGAAAAAACTTTATCATCCTCTACTCCTCTATTCATGGACAATTTTGATGTATCTTCACTCAAATGTTTAGTGTGACAATATCTTGGACAAGTTCGTGATCCAGAATTTCAGGGTAAAGGTCAAGGTCACATTTGCTGTTTTTAGAAAATATGCTGTCATCCCTCTGGAATGATTTTGGCATAACTTGACACAAATATTTAGCTTGACAATATCTGGGACAAATTTATGTTTCAGCATTGTAGGTCCAAGGTCATGGTCACAGATGCTATTATAGGTACATGTAAATCTTTGTCATGGTTCTAGCGCCTTTATTTATTAACTGATTTTGATAGAACTTCACACAAATATTAAGTATGACAATATCTTGGACAAGTTAACCTTTCAGGGTTGTAGTTCCAAGGTCAAGGTCACAGTTGCTATTTTTAAGAAAAACTCATTCATCCCTCTAGCACCTTTATTTTTTGACCGATTGTGATGTAACTTCACACAAATATGTTTTAACACATTACTCATCTAGTGAGGCATATGGCGGGGGCATTCATCACCTTTAGTGATTGTCTAGTTTTAAACTGACTCAGACTTTAAGGACCAGAAGTTATATAGTCTGCACAATGACGAAGTACACGCGGACTTTTTACGGCAGGCATTTTACACCAGGTGCAGTGAAGTTGATAGTGTGGCAATTCTTGCTTCCCTACTTAACATCATTGTGTCTCACTAACAGGGGATTTTCAGTTCCGGAGGATGTGATATTTTTTCCATTAAGCTGTCGTGAATCTTCACCTTTCTTTTTTTTTTGTCTGTTTAAGTCAGTGAGCGATATGGGACTAACATGATCCTTTTGTCTGTTGGATTTTAAATCGTATACACTGTCACCAAGAAAAATGTGTGTGCATGCTGGGCCGTCAGAAAGATTGAGTGGTTGCTACACAATATCAAGGTGTATCACGTGTATTATTGGCTAGTTAGTCCGAAGACTTGAGAGTACACGTTCGAGTTGGTCCTTAGTCTACATTATAATGACATTGAGAGGGTTTTGTTGGCCTTTTGGTGCCGTATCCTTGTTTTTCAGCTGCTCTCCTAATGCATATAAACTTTATTTCTACAGCTTAAATGAATACTTTTCTATGTTCTTATAATGTAAGGGGTTTGGGCAATAAAAATAAAAGGGAACAAATTTTTACATGGTTAAGAGAAAAGAACTTTTCCATAGTTTTGTTACAGGAAACACACTCTGGTTCTGAAATTCATAAGTTTTGGCAAGAAGAATGGGGCAGTCGAGCATTTTTTAGTGGTAAAAAAACAAACGCTGAAGGGGTTGGAATATTAATTAACGAAAAAAATGCATCGTGTCAGGTAAAACAATACACTGAATTAATCGAAGGAAGATTGCAAGCACTTGAAATAAAATTGAATGAAAAGGATATCACTATATTGAATATTTACGGACCGAATAAGGACGACACAAGTTTTTTTTAGGTCTTAGAAACATATATTAATGAAAATGAAGAAAAAACTTTTGTGATTGGCGGGGATTTCAATACAGTATTGGACATAAAATTAGACAAGAAAAATGGTAGAATCGATACGCATAAACTCTGTAGAAATAAAATTAATCATATGATTGACAAATTTTCTTTAGTCGATATATGGCGAGACAAACATCCGACATTAAAACAATTTACATGGCATTCGTCACATAAACCGCCAGTTTTTAGCAGACTAGATTACTTCCTCGTCTCTGAAAATGTGGTAACTTGTACTGTTTCTTGTGAGAATAAAATAAGCTATAAATCTGACCATTCAATGGTAATTTTACAACTTGATCTCCAAACATCCGTAAGGGGCCCTGGTTATTTTAAATTGAATAATAGTTTGATACTTGATTCTGATTATCAAAATATAATAAAGAAAAGCATCTCTGAAATAGCAAAAATAAATGAAACAGCTAGCCCTAATACGTTATGGGAACTAATAAAAGGAACAATTAGAAATGAAACAATTAAATATGCAACGATGAAAAAGAAAAAGATAAACGCAAATGAAGAAAAATGTCTAAAAGATATTCAAGACTTAAATACATTAATTGTTAACACTGACGATATAAACCAAACAGAAACATTAAAAAGAGAACTGGATCAAAAGAAAGCAGAAATAGAAAATCTAATCGAAAACAAGCTAAATGGTTATATTATTAGATCAAAGGCGCAAATCGTGGAACAAAATGAAAAAAATACAAAATACTTTGCCAGCTTGGAGAAGAAGAAATCAGAGTCAAAACTTGTATCTAGATTAAATATCAACGGAAATATAATAACAAATCAGTTAAAGATCTTAACAGAAGAAACCAAGTTCTACAAAACACTTTATTCAGAGAAAGAGTCGTCAAACTCTGTTTATAACTTTTTTGATAATAACAGCTTAAAATTGTCCGAAACAGAAAAAAATGAATGCGAAGGTATAATAACAGAGAATGAATGCATCAACGCACTAAAAGAAATGAAAAATCAAAAAAGCCCAGGGTCGGATGGCCTAACAACAGAGTTTTTCAAAATCTTTTGGAACGATTTAAAAAAATACTATATAAATTCAATTAATTATTCATATATATCGGGTAGTCTTACTGAACTTCAGAAACAAAGTATAATAACACTTCTACCAAAGCCGGGAAAAGATTTACTGTACTTAGAAAACTGGAGGCCAATTAGTTTATTGAATGTTGACTACAAAATAGCAACTAAAGTTATAGCAAATAGAATAAAAAAGGTTCTCGTAAAAATAATAAATAAAACACAAACAGGGTTTATGAAAGGACGATATATAGGCGAAAATATACGATTAATTTTTGAAATTTTAGATTTTACTGATGATCAGAAAATTCCGGGCATACTGTTTTTTTCCGATTTCGAAAAAGCATTTGATAGCGTTAGTCATAGTTATATGTATAGATGTCTAGAACACTTTAATTTTGGCAAAAATCTGATAAATTGGATTAAGTTATTTTACAATGATGCTAAAAGTTGTGTTTCAAACAATGGTTATCATTCCGATTTTTTTAACATTCACCGTGGTGTAAGACAGGGCTGCCCTCTTTCCCCCTACTTATTTATAATCTGCATAGAATTGCTATCTAATCATATAATAAAAAACAAAGACATTAAAGGTATAAATATAGCAGGAGAAGAATTTAAAACATCAATGTTTGCAGATGATGCATCTTTTATTATGGATGGTTCAAAGAAATCCTTCGAAACATTAATAGACGTATTAGATAATTTTGGAAACATTTCAGGCTTAAGGCTCAATCAGAGAAAATGTCAGTCCTTGCGAATAGGGTCACTAATAATTTCAGATATCATGTATTTAAAGAATAAAAAGTTCGCTTGGAGCTCTAATGAAGCAAAGGCTCTTGGAATTACTTTCAAAACCGATAAGAACTATATATTATCGTTAAACCTAGATCCTAAAATAAATGATTTTGAAGTATGTTTAAAACAATGGCAACATCGGAAACTTACTTTGATGGGAAAAATTGTTGTAATAAAAAACTTTGCACTCCCGAAACTAATATATCCCCTTACATGTTTACCAAATCCTCCAAAGGAAATTATTCAGTATATCCAAAGATTAATGTACAACTTTATTTGGGATGGTAAACCGAAAAAAATAAAACGAAATACTTTAATTCAAAATTATGAAAGGGGAGGGTTAAAAATGATTGACATTGAAAAATTTATATGGTCACTAAAAATAAGCTGGATTAAACGTTTAATAGGAAACGAGTCAGAAAGCTTACTTAAAAGTTTATATTCAAAAGACTTTAAAAACTTTGGTGGAAGTCTTTTATTTGAATGTAATTTAAACGAAGCTGATGTTATAAAACATTTTTATAGGAAACCTTTTTTACGGGACATTTTAGTAGCATGGAATAAATTAAATACAAAAACAGCGATATTAAGTTATGGAAATGAAATTATCTGGAATAATTCGTATATAAGAATTGGAAACGAAACAGTTATGTTTAAACATTGGTATCAGTCAGGAATAAAGTATATAAAGGATATTTTTGACCAATCTGAGCATAAATTTTATTCGTTTAATAAATTACGTGAAATTTATAACATACCTAATACAGATTTTCTTCAATACGTTAGCTTAATAAACAGCATACCAATACAGTGGAAAACTAAAATAAGAACAGAAAATGTAAATCAATGGTTTGAAGTAAACATGCTAAATCAGTTACTGAAAGTAAACAAGATAAATAAAGTTGTGTATAATATATTTTTAGAAAAAGATAACGTAGAAACAAAAACATCAGAAACTAAATGGGAAGATACATTTCCAGATACTGAATTAAATTGGAAAGCTATATATGTATGTGTGTTAAAGTCCACCAACGATATAAAATTGCAAAATTTTCAATATAAATATTTAATGCGGGTAATACCAACAAATTATTTTTTGACAAAATGCCATATTGTTTGTTCATCTTTGTGCGAGTTCTGTAATATGGAAATTGAAACAGTTTCACATCTATTTTGGGAGTGTAGACATGCTCAAAAGTTTTGGAAAGATTTATCTGGATTTTTAAGAGAAAACGATAAAGACATAAACATAAATCTAAAAATAATTACTTTTGGAATATATCAGTTATATCAAAAGCCAGAAACTCAAGTAAACAATTTTATCTTATTTTTAGCAAAATATTTTATTTTCAGCTGTAAATATAAGAAACAAATACCAATTTTGCCCAATTTCAAATTATACTTGTCAGTGAGAATAAAATCTGAAAAAGAAATTGCACTTATCCATGACAATTTAACGCTGTTTGAAAATAAATGGAATGATTTTTTAAACTTGATAGCTTAGTTTTGTTCTAAATAAAATAGGAGAGCAGTTGATTTTTTTTCTCTTTTTTTCTCTATCTTGTTTTCTTTCTGTAAGTCTTTGAAATTATTTCCTTTGTTTTATTTTTTTCCGTACTAATTCGTTCACTCTATTTTCATTTATCAGTTTCCTATTTTTTTTCCTTCTTCTATTTTTTTTTTGTTTTTCATCAAAAAAATATATTGTTACATGCTATAAAAGTTTTTCAACGACATTGATAAAGTAAATATTATAGTAACAGTTACATATTGTATATTGGATTTAGCAGTTGAAGATGAGATAGAGATTGTAGAAAAGATACGAAATATTATGTCAACGCGCCCATTGGAATTATTTTCTGACGTTAAATCTAGGGTCTATATGTATATATATGTGCGTATCTATAAGTATGTATATGTATATATGTGCATATATATATGCGTGTAGGTACGTATGTGTAAGTATACATGCATATGTACAAGCATGGATGTATGAATAAGTAAGATAGTAGTTAATATATATTTCAACTGTAAAATCTGACATGTATTTCGATATATTCCTCCTTCTTTTGAGTAACTGGAAACCAAATGGGCGCGTTGGCCAGGGGCCTGGTTCACAACGAATCGTACGATTGAAATTCGTCGTAAGATAATCGTACGAGAATCTTACGACCAAAAATCGCTTTCATGAAAAAAATCTCGGTTTCACTATTGTCCTCGTAGAACTCAATTTACGATCAAATCTACGATACCTAAAGGGCAGTCGTAAATTTCACTTTTTCTCCTCTTTCATCGCACAACATACGCATACTCAACTTTTGAATAGATTACATTTATCTACTGTCTTTCTGAAAAGCATATACCAAGTTTTGAGCAAATCAGCCAATTAACAAATTCCAAATTTATGACAAATCACCTAAGGGTGATTTTGAGTGAAGTTTTTCCTGTACGATTATCGTACGATTGTCGTGCGATTCTTGCGGGATAATTTACCTGCAATGTATTAGAGACTATTCTCAAAATCATTACGGCAGCATTTGTTCTTATAGAGAGAAATTATCTTACAAGAAAATGGGAGGTTTTAGGACTGTTTGAACCCCTAATTAGGTGATCTCTGATCTGAGGAGACTGCATGTTTGTGTTCAACGGTATGGCACGCCAAATGCACAATAAATCTTTAAACTAGGTTTAAGAAATTTTACCCTAAGTTGAGCTTCAAACCTTGGTTTCAGTTCAGTCATAGGTTTCAAATCTGATTTCAATGCCCGGATTTGTAAAAACGATTATAGAAAATTTGAATTTTCAAAAATTAGTTTTGAAGTTAAAACAAAGGATTGAAAACTTAACACCTAAAATTGAGAATGCGAAATTTGGCTTGCTATACTATACAAGCGAATTATTGCGCTGACCACAAGGTTCTGCAGTGCAAGTCTGAAAGAGCTGATACAATCACAGACAGCATTTGGCAAAATAAAAAGACCCGAGTTTATTCCTCGGAACTTCTTTCTCAAAACTGTATTTCGAAAATCGAGGAAGGGCATGGCAAGCCAATGCACAATGAATTTCAAAACCCTGAGTTTCAGCCTTGTTTTTAGAGGTTCAGTCCTAGGTTTTGGATCTCCAATCCCCACTTTTGTAAAATGAATTTATGTAGTGACACCCTTTACTACTTATCTTGGTTTTGAAGATCTGCAACGAAGGATAAAAAACTTTAAACCTTGGACTGAAAACTTCCCAGGTGCGATCCTTCGTGTCTTTGGTTAGGAGTCGTCCATGTTTACTTAGAAGCCACCGGTAGGTCAGTGGTTTAAGCGCTGGCCTGCTGATCAAGCGGTCCTGAGGTCGTTTCCGGAGGCGGAAATCGTTTCAATCGTAAACAGGGTTCCATTGCACATAACCTTTCATTATCACCCTTCCACCGTCCTGATACGACTGAAATGCTGTTGAAACGGACGTAAAATCGCAAGGCATCCATCCATCCATCTTTCTTACTTCATTGGAGGTCCTGTTGACCTTTTTATTTGACATGATTGCGTTGTATTACAAATCGCTACTTTTTGTGTTTATAAAACCCAATACACATCTGTCAAAGCTAATACACATCACGTCTACGATCCATCGTATAACTAAAATCCTACGAGAATCGTACTATCTGTCGTACGATGTTTTTATGAAACGATCGTGCGAGAATCGTGCGATTCTCGTACGACCAAACGTACGATTATCGCACGATTCATCGTACGGTAAATTTTTGTGAAACAGGCCCCAGATGTTCTTTTTAACAGTATTATGTATTACATGTACTATGTAAAAACTTTTGTACCATGAGACAATATGATGAAAAAAAAAATAAATAACAAAAAAAAAAGAAAAATGCCATAAACGTAGGAGGTACTGTTGATCTGTAACGCTATTTCCATTACAGGCTGACGCTTTGGTAAATACGACGCATCCTACTTTCAATCTCTCAAAAGGTTCTGTGTCAAAATCATTGCTTCAAGTAGCAGGAAAAGAAATGCAAAAGGAAATAGACGGACAGTTAAGGAGGAATATTACAGCAGGAGAAATTGTTGTCACGCGTGGATACAAATTGAAATGCCAATATGTCTTTCATGGGGTACTTTTAGATCATGCCGTGTCATCGGTGGATTCCACGGCATTTTATAAAGAGGTAAAAGTTTGAAGTATTTCTTCTGCATGCACATAATGTGATTTCATTGAAAAGTTTAAGCTGATTTCGCTGCATTTATTCATTTAAGAACTCAGGGCCTACAATATAAACGTTTAATGCAAAATCATCATTAATCATTGTTATGTCTCGCATTACTGGAAGCGGATTCAGTTTATTATTTTTCTTTATCTCGAGCGATCGGTGTTGCAGTATTTGCCTTTTAGCTTTGTGTTTGATTTTAGTTACTTATTTGAATCATGTTTTTTTCTATGTAATTAGGTTCAGGAAGAGCTGTTGTACTACCCCCGGTATCGGCGTTGGCGGCGGCGGCGTCGGCGTTTGCAAAACATTAAAGTTTTACGTTAAAGTTTTTATGATCTCATAGTTTCTAAACCCTATGATCAATTTGAATTATATTTGGTATGATGATAGATATTGGTCCAAAATGTTCTTCAAGACCAGCCCCACCCCTGGCCATGACCCATAGGTCAAGTCACGGACTTAGAAAGTTTATGTTGAATTTTTACGTTAAAGTTTTTAAGATCTCATAGCTTGTAAATCTTTTAATCGATTTCTATTATATTTGGTATGATAGATATTGGTCTGAAATTTTATTCTGCGGTATCCCCAACCCTGGCAAATGACCTTTAGGTCAAGGTCACGGACATAGACATTTCATATTAAAGTTTTCTCTTAAAGTTTTTAAGAGTTCCTAAACCATTTAATCAATCTGTATTATAATTGGTATGATGATAGATATTGGTCTGAAATTTTGCTCAACCAAGTCCCCACTCCTGGACATGACCTATAGGTCAAGGTCACGGACTTAGCAGTTTTATGTTTGTTTTCTTCAGATGTCATAGTTTCCAAACCATTTGATCGTTTTGAATTATATTTGGTTTAATGATAGATATTAGTTGGAATTTTTATTCAATCGCATCCCCACCCCTGGATATGACCTATAGTTCAAGGTCACATACTTGGCAATTTTATGTTAAAGTTTTACAATAATTTTTTTAAGCTCGCATACTTTCAAAACCCTTTGATTAATTTGATTTATATTTGTTTGATTATAGATATTGGTTAGAAATTTTATTCAACTGCATCCCCAACCCTGCATATGACCTATAGGTCAAGGTCACGGACTTAGAGAAATTTTATGTTAAAGTTTTATGTCAAAGTCTTTGAAATCTTATAGCTTCTAAACCCTTTGATGAATTGGAATTATATTTGGTATGATGCTAGATATTGATTGGAAATTTTACTCAGCACCATCCCCACCCGTAAGAAACAAATACTAGCACTCGAAGATGGACAAGCGCAGGTTCAGGCGAGCTGTCCTGTCTGGCGACAGGTCTTGTTATACTGATAGTTAGGCAGATGTGGAAAGATCTTCATCAACTCTTTAGTCGTAATTATATGCAAGATTTGCTCTTCTCTCATAGAGGCAGTGCAACATTTTGCCATAGCGAATTGTTGACATTGATCAGCTCTTTAGAACGGGCAATTTCTCTACCGGTGTATCTTGAATTATTTTACATCTCTAAAGTTTGCTTCGATAGTTTACGGCTCTTATTCGCCTTAACCTGTGACTTGTCTCTGGGGATGTCTTGCTGAATTGTTGAACAAAATCTCCTTGTAATATACCATTATAAAAAATTGAATATAAAATCGACGTTTACAAATAAGTATAAAATTCCACGTATGTTTAGCTCCCCTTAACGAAAGTACAGAGAGCTATTGTTGTCACTTGGTCATCGGCGTGGGTGTGGGTATGGGCGTCACACTTTAATGTTTTACGTTAATTTTTTATGTGATGGGCAAGGTACTGCAGGCGAGCTATCCTGTACAGGGACAGGTCTTGTTTATATTACATTTGTAACTGGCCTTGAATATAGGATGAAACTTGATATGAATACTAAGAGAAGATTGTGTTCTGCTGTATGCTGTCTTGTGATCACAGTAAATGTAACTGACCGAAATATATACTGAACTTAAATAAATTAAAAAAGAGCCACTATTGTTCATGCTTTGGGATTGGGAAGGTGTAGAAATGATTTAAATGTAGGAAAAGCAATAATGATATACATTTAGCTAGATCTAGTCAGATGGACATTTAACTGGTTTCTATCTTGAAAGCATACTGTTGTAAAATTTAAAGTTAATATGTCCCCTTCCATGGGGAGGGCGGGGCGGAAAAATTGCTTCTGTGCGGATCCTGTTGGCGTCAACATCAGCGTCTGCGTAGCTTCTTGTCTGTAATCTAATCCTTAAGGGGTATGTGGATTTTCACCAAACTTGCACAAATACATCTTTGGATGGAAAAGAATTGATTAGACTGTGGTGACCTTGGCCAATTTTTTAGTCCCAGGAGGTCAAAGAACGTTTAAAGATTGATTGTATGCATCATATCTCCTGGATGGATGAATGGATTTTAACCAAACTCATACAGATATATCACTTGGAGATGCAAAAAAAAAAAAGCTAATTGTATTTTGGTGACCTCGACCTCATTTTCACGGTCACAGAAGGTCAAAGAATGTTGAAAAATGCTTTTTTGCACCATATCGCCTGAGTTTATGGATTGATTTGTTCCAAAATGAAAAGACATATCATGGAAGATGCAAAAGAACAGAGTATATTTTGATTTCCTGGACCTTATTTTCAAGCTTATGCGACTTACCGCGAGGAAGAAAAAAGGGTGAACTGACTGAGAAAATAAGGTGTGTTGTATAAATAAAGGCATTTATAAAGCTCTGTATGTATATTTTAAAGAGAGCTAAGTTGATTATTTGAATCTGTAAGCTTTATATATGCGAGGAATGACATCATACCACACACAAAAATATTGGTATAGTCACTTGAAACTCTGTGAACGGCTGTGCTAACTCGAATGATTCTGGTTCTTCTCAATCTTCTTTTTTGCAGAGTGTTCAAGTGCTTGTAACAAACTGCCTTTGCAAAGCTGAAGAACTTGGCTGTAAATCTGTTGCCTTTCCCGCCATCGGTACAGGACGGTTGCAATACCCACCGGATATAGTAGCATCATCGATGTTCCTAGCGGTGATGGAATACCGTAATAAGCGTCCGGAAACAACTCTAAAAGAAGTTTTGTTTGTTGTGTATCCTGCTGATACGGAAGCTTTACAAGTAAGACGTTCCCATTGGTTGTTGAACATTATTTAAGCAGTATATGTACAGCATAAATATGATGATGCAGAAGTAAATATAGTAGTGAAGATGCCCAGAAAGTGTCACAATCACAGATCATACCTACCAGCAGCATCAAATGAGCCGCGACACGAGAAACCCAACAAAGTGGTCCTGAGCCCAGCGCAGACTTAGATGAGCCTGGGCATCCGCCCAGTTCGATCAGACTCTTTGCTAAGCGCTTAAATGGTAGCTAAGAGTCTAAGCTACCTCCATGCGGACAGCGAAGACTCTGATCAGACTGGGCGGATGGACAGGCTGATCTAAGTCTGCGCTGGGCGCACAACCACTTTGTTGGTTTTCTTGTGTCGCGGCTCATATGTCTACAGTATATACATAATGAAATAATAAGCTTAACTGCTAGCTTTCTCTTCCAAAACAAGATGATCACAATGCACGGTAGGACTTACCAAAAGTAATAAAAGGCCCCTTACAGAGGATATTGCATAAAACAGTCGTGCAGCGATCACGAGGTAATTTGAAGAACAACCGCAGATTAGTCTACTTTTTTAAGATTGCACTTTCCGAAGCTACGCAGGTCTTTTTTTTCAGTTCAAATATATTTAATGCCTTTAACAATAAAATGAGATTGTGATACAAGTTCTCACAAAATTAGTTACAGCCCTCTCTATAGAACAACTACAAAACGTTCATCATGGCATTATAACTAGAAGACAAGAGTTTAATGATAATAATAATAATTGTACTGCCTTTGTGCAAACAAGAAGCACAAACTATGGGGTTAGGCTACAAGTTCTCGCAACATTAGTTACAACTCTCCCCCTAGAATAACTACAGAACGTCCAAGATGGCATTACAAATAATACACAAGAGGTTAATAATAATAAATAAATGAATACCGAAGTTCTTCGGCTACAAGGCCTCTCTCCTTTCAGAACACTCTAATAAATCTAGATAGGTCAAAAAGCCAGATATAGATTTTCGGGACTACTCTAGAACAAATCATATAAAACTAATTAAGATTTCTAGGGTCACTTTAGGGAGGGGAAACTCCGTTCAGCCGCCGAATAAATAAATATCTAAATAATCTTCTTAATGCAATTCTTCGACGAGCGGTCATCCGATGACTCCTTTTCCGTACCTGAGATAGAAAATAAGAACAAGAGTTATTGCAAGTCTAGATAAATGTTGTTTGTTGTTTTCATGGTCTGAGGATTTGCATGACATATAGATATAATTCTCAGAATTTTAAGGTTGTTCCTTTCTTTAACCATCTAACTTTTGTGATAACTTTACTCCCTTTCGGTGATATTATACGCAGTGGGAGTGGCGCACTTATCTGTAGTTTTTGCACTACGCTTTACCTATGTAGGCAATGGCACGCCAGATGGTGGGGAAAAGGTCGGATTATTGTATATTTTGCTATAGTTTCATGTCTTTTTCTAAGCTTTCATTTCTGTTTGCAGACTGACCGACGTTTACTTTAAACATGTAAAAAATGAAATGCCCAAGCAGCTCTTCTTACTGTATGGTACAAAACCTGGAATGTCCCTTGAATCAAGGATCTGATAATATTGTTATGAGTATTTGTAAAGTAGACACTAATAGCAAAAGAAAACAGACAGCTTTTATAAAGCTTGTAAACCATTTAACGTCAAATAGTTTGACCGCAATATCACACCGGGATATCACCTAAGCAACAGTTACAGCTGCTTATTAGACATCTATGTAAACAAACAATTTCATACTGAAAAGTTCACCAGAATCTGATTTTGTAGGCTGTGGACAATATTGTTCTGCAGTTTTCTTGTTGCCTCACTGCACAACATTTAGATGCTATTGATAGTTTCCTTCCTTTCCAGGCTTTTAAAACTGAAGAAGAAAAGATGGTGACAGGTAGGTTAATTTAGTTAAGAGGGTTATGTCACAAAGTGAATACTGGTCTGCAGACGGTTAAGAGATTGATTCATCTTGCACTGATGAATGCGTGCAGTGCCTGGAATAAGAGAAAAATAGCATTATTATCCTTTGTACGTAGTGGCACAGTGCGGTTTTAGCTCATATGCTAACTTTCATCTTGCCTTTGTATTAAAAAATTTCAAATAATCTCCAAACGACTTCATCCATGTATCTTTAAATCACTGCTAAAACATTATCAGGCTCAGAGCTTCTGAACTAAATTGATCCGTTTCGAATATCTATGATAGCCACCATTATAGATCAACAGAATTATTCTTTAGAATCTGGGGACTCAAAATGGCGAATATCATAACTGGACAATGAGTTTGATCAGAAATTTTATCTTCCGCCAAATGGGAGGGGATATAGTTTAGTCCATGTCCGTCCATCCATCCGTCTACCCATCTGTCCGTCTTTCTAGCCCTCCGTCTGGAGCCATAACTTAGTAGCCACTGAACAAAACTTCATGAAACTTGCAATAGATATATATCATTATAATGCGGTGATGCACGTCATGTTTGGGCAGGCTCGTTGCAGTAGTGCCTGAGTTACTGCCCTTGATTTGAAATCAGTAAAATGGGCCACAACTAAGTACCCTATTAACGTGATGTCGTGAAACTTAAAATAAGTATGTATTCCTACAAAACGGCTATGCACATAAAATTTCATCAGGGTGGCAACATATTTCCCTTTAAACAGTTTAAAATTGACAATTTCAGGCGTATTTTAAATAATCGATCGAATTCTATGAAATTTACAGTAAAAATGTATCACCATAAGGTACTGGAATTGCCCAGTAATTCAAGCGTTTTTATACGGCCTTTTGAAATACAGGACGTATATTGTTATGGCGCTGGCGTCCGTCCGTCTGTCCGTCCGTCCGTCGTAAACTTTTCGTTTCCGGACAACTCCTCCTACAGTTTACATCCGATTGAGCTGAAACTTGGTATATAGTAAGACTATGAGGTGGACCAGTGCATATCATTTCGAGGTTACGCTCCAATGATTTTAGCGGAATTACAGCCATTTACTTAGAATTTTCGGGGTGTTCGTTTCCGGATAACTCCTCCTACAGTTTTCATCCAATTAAGCTGAAACTTTGTAAATAGTAAGACTACGATATGGAGTAGCGCATATTATTTGGATGTTACGCTCCGATGATTTTTAGCAAAGTTACAGCCCTTTGAAAAAACTCGACTGTTGGAGTTTGTATGGCAATTCTTTAGCATTCCATAACTTGGTTACTCTTTAGAATATCATGATGAAACTTAATAGCAATGGAAACGAGGTTAAGACAACATGTCTAATACAAGAATGGATACTCCCCTTCACTTAATTTTTGAGTTACCTCCCTTTGATTATTGTGTCAAACTGTATTTGTACACCTCATATCTAACTTACCCTTTGGACTATTGTGATGAAACTTAATAGTAATGTATATTAGGTTGACACAATATGCCACATATAAGAATGATTGCCTCCCCTTACTTATGTTTGGAGTAACCTCTCTTTGAATATCTTCTAAGGCTTTTCTTGTGCAAGCTTTAAGTAGGCAATCATACGGAATATCTTGATGAAAATTTATAGCAATGTGTATTAGGTTGAGGCGGTGTGTCTTATGTATACGAATAATTGCTCCCCCTTTCTCATTTATGGAGTTACATCTCTTTGATTAATTTCTACCGGTATTCTTGGGCATGTCATTACTAGGTAATTACTGTATGAAATATCTTGACGGTCTTTATAGCAATGTGTAACAGGTCGCGACAGTATGTCTAATAAAATAATAATTGCTTTCCCTTCCCTATTTTTTTTAAGTTACATCCCTTTGATTACTTTTTTAAGGCTTTTCTTTTGAGAACCCTTATGTTTGGAATATCTAGATAAACTTAATAGCAATGTAGACAAGGATGAAACGGTGTGTGTCATATTCGAATGGTTGCTCCTCATTAATTACTTTCAGTGTTACGTATCTTTTGTTATTTCTTAGACTATTTTTGTGGGCACCAATACTAGATAATTACTTTGGATACCTTGATGACACTCTAGAGCAATGTGCATTTGCTTGATACTGTTTATTTATTTTTAATAATTTCTTGACAACATATATATATGAGCCAAAGGATTGGACGTCCAATCCTTTGACGGCCTATATTTGTCCTCTCCTAAAGGAAGGAGAGGACAATATAGGCCTTGCCTACGTCCAATCCTTTGACTCATATAGGCCGTCAAAGGATTGGACGTCCAATCCTTTGACTCATATATATATGTGTTGTCAAGAAATTTCTATTAAATGAATGCTTGATACTATGTGTTGTGTAAGAGAAAAGAGGTATAAAAGGGGAGATTAAAATTGTCCTTGGTCAGTAACTTTGCTTCCCTTTAACTTGCACGACGGTTGGTCAGACAACAGACTCTATGCTTTTTAGTTTAGTTGGTTGGTCACGGTGCTTTCCTCGCTAAAGCTCGTCGACTTTCTCTTTGTACAGGCGACCAAACCATGGTTTAACTATTACTAAATAAGCCTGTTGAGCCAACATTCCACCACAACGAAAGCTAGGAATTGGGGATTAATCTGAATATGAGCAGCTTTATAAGATCATTAATTTAATTTGAAGTATAGTTCATCATAAACGGACATATTAACTGTTGGACTATTTTGTTACAGTTGGAAGTCTAGCACAAAACTGCAACAGTTCTGTTGTTACTATGGAGTTGGTGGGACCTGAGGAGAACATCGATAAGGCAAAGCAGATGATAGAAGATAGGCTTGACTTGTTAAAAGTATGTTACATTTATGCATCATAAGAATGCTTAAAAGACATGCTCTGGAACGTAGATGAATAAATTATGAACATAATATATACTTTTTGTCACGTATAATCAGCTATAATTAGCAGAGAAGCAGAGGTATGGCGAGTACATTATCATCACTTCACCAACCGTCTTACAATAGGCAGGTGATACTTAACACTCGCGAGCACCTGATCACACCACTATTTTTGGGTCTATATCTGTGTATCTAAATATTCCGGGATTGTCAGTGTTATTATGACTTACACGTTTAGACTTATGATTTGGGTGATTTGACCACTTTCAGGCAGCCAAATATTATAGTTGTCCATTTAAAATTACTGCTCATACCCCCATTCCACTGGATGGCACTTTGACTGCGCTTATGGTGATCATGACTCTTCTTCGCAATATTCGAAACCGCCGTAGAAGCGTCTGCATTTGCCAAAACTTGGGACTTGTACGATTCCAGAACGCTGCCTAAAGGGACTTGTGCAATTCCAGTACGCTGTCAAAACACGTTTAATACGATCTTACTACGCTAGTCACGATGCTGCGCGGTGGAATTGCATTTCTGCCATGCTTGAGGCAGGAGTCGACGGCCTTTAAGGACGCTTCTACTAAGCTGCCACTGCAGCAAAGGATTTCGAGGAATGCTTTATCTGCCCTTGGGACGATGCATTTGCGATAATGCTACGACCTAAGTGTCGGAGCTGCACTTGTATTGCGCTTTGAAACCGGTTCTGTGTAAATCGGCGGGAAATAGGGGTTCAGCAGCAGTTGACCACTAGAATTCGGACAAGATAGAGAACAGAACAGATGGTCCCCCAACCTGGTGTTTTAACATGTTCAAAAAGCGACATGGGTTGGCACCACACCAAAGTATGATTAAAGACTCGCTTAAAGTCAACACAGTAGAACTTCAATGACTGGAATTGGCTTGGATCCATTAAAATTAATAACAGCCAAAGGAAGTTCCATCCATCCAGGGTTAGTTTCTATATAAGTGACCTCTAGGGACCCAGGATGGAGTTCCAGCCAGGCAGGGCTAACGAGCCACAAGGGTTCGAGCCACTGACGTTCTACTGTATTGTTTTTTTTTTTTGGGGGTGACTTGCCCATAACTTTTTAGCTCACCTGAGCACGAAGTGCTCAGGGTGAGCTTTTAGGATACCGTGATGTCCGTCGTCCGTCGTACGTGTGGACGTCCGTCCGGACGTCCGTCAACTTTTGCTTGTGTAACCTCTAGCGGGCACAGTTTTGATCGAATCTTTCTGAAACTTTGTCAGAATGTTTATCTTCATAAAATCTAAGCCAAGTTTGAAACTGGGTCATGTCGGGTCAAAAACTAGGTCACTAAGTCAAATCTTAGAAAAACTTAGTGTTCATCCTAGAGGGCACAGTTTTGATCCAATCTTCATGAAATCTTCTAGTACGCTCTAGAAGGCACAGTTTTGATCCAAAGTTCATGAAACTTTGTCAGAATGTTTATCCTGATAATATGTAGCATAAGTTTGAAACTGGGTCATGTCGGGTCAAAAACTAGGTCATTAGGTCAAATCATAGAAAAACCTTGTGTACGCTCTAGAGGACACAGTTTTGATCCAATTTTAATGAAACTCTGTCAGAATGTTTATCTGCATAAACTCTGGGCCAAGTTTGAAAGTAGGTCATGTCGGGTCGAAAACTAGGTCACTAGGTCAAATCTTAGAAAAACCTTGTGTACGCTCTAGAAGGCACAGTTTTGATCCAAAGTTCATGAAACTATGTCAGAAAGCCCCCTATGAAACTGAGTCATGTCGGGTGAAAAACTAGGTCACTAGGTCAAATCTTAGGAAAACTTAGTGTTCATCCTAGAGGGCACAGTTTTGATCCAATCTTCATGAAACTCTGTCAGAATGTTTATCTTTATGAAATCTAGGTAAAATTTGAAACTGGGTCATGTCGGGTCAAAAATAAGGTCGCAGGGTCAAATCAAAGAACGACCTTGTGTACGCTCTAGAGGGCACAGTTTGATCCAGTCTCTATGAAACTTTGTCAGAATGTTTATTCTTACAATATCCAGGCCAAGTTTGAAACTGGGTCATGTCGGGTCAAAAACTAGGTCAAATATTAGGAAAACCTTGTGTACGCTCTAGAGGTTATAGTCTTTTTGAAACTTTGTCAGGATGTTTATCGTCACTATATCTAGGCCAAGTTTGAAAGTAGGTCATTTCAGGTCAAAAACTACGTCACTAGGTCAGATATAAGAAAGACCTGTGTACGCTCTAGATCCAATCTTCATGAACCTTTGTCAGAATGTTTGTTTATCCTCACAATATCCAGGCCAAGTTTGAAACTGGGTCATGTCAGGTCAAAAACTAGGTCACTAGGTCAAACCTTAGAAAAACTTTGTGCACACCCTAGAGAGCACAGTTTTGATCCAATCTTCATGAAACTTTGTCAGAATGTTTAACTCCATAAAATCTAGGTCAAGTTTGAAACTGGGTCAATTCAGTCAAAAGCTAGGTCACTAGGTCAAATCTTAAATAAGTTGTGCTGCAAGAATCAGAACTAACATTGCAATGATGCCAGCCACAAACTCCATGGAAAACATTAATTTCACCACAGTGAGATAATGATGCTACCATTCTATCATCTGTGTTTGCCTAGTTCAGTCTAGTTCAAATCCATCAAAGGAACTCAACATGAACGGGAACTTTTCGGGGAAGCGACTCTGCCATTTTCAGCCCACCTGAGCCTTACAGTATTGATGTTAGCTGCCTCTGTCATCCATCCATAAACATTTTCAAACATCTCTGAAACCACTGGGCAGACTAAACTCAAATTTCACATGGAGCCTGCACATAGATCAAAGGATTGAAAGTTCTTCAAATGATCTTGGTCACATGACCAAGGTGGCCGCCATTCCCATGTATGGTAAAAACTCTTATAAATCTTCACCAGAGCCAGTGAACTGATTAATGCTCAGGTGAGCGATTTAGGGCCACCATGGCCCTCTTGTTTTCTTTCAAACTTTTTGGTTAGCAACATTGAAGAACTTAAGCCTCAATCACACAGTCACTGATCAGGCTATGGTTCACCAAGTGTTTCTTACACGTTAAAATCGGGGTGAACCTTAGAAATTAAAATGACACTAGGCAAGGGTCCATTATGGTTCTCTCGATGGTTATACAGTTTCTGTGCGCCCCATCTACGAATTCACTACGGCACAAGGCGGCAGCACCATGGACAACAAGGGTAGTCCACGGTTGCATAACGGACGCTCACAATGCTACAACTGTTGAATACATGTAAAGTGCTAGTACGTCTCAAGGGGGTAGCGCTACGGGCTCCTACGATTGTCTATGGTTTAACAGTGTTCATGTGAAGTTTTGCAAATTATGACACTGCGATCATTATCTTCTTTCCATTTAAAGAGATCATGCCCCACAAAAAGAAGCCGCGGTGACGTGCAAAGCTGCGAAAGAAGAAAATTGCCGGATCCCTCTGCTAGGGTATGTCCAGTGCCCAGTTCTGTTGCGAGAGAAGAACAGGCTCATGTCCAAATATTCTAAATGATGAAGAAGAAAGGAAGACCTGCCCTTATAATGACAGGTTGTTGAGTGGATATAGGATCGCCTGTTGACCTTAATTGTTCGATTTTTCCAAAGACGTCGCCTCCGGTGTAATACAGCATTAGCAATTGCCACATTCACCTAAGCTTTATTTCGATCAAGCTAAGGTTGTACATTTGCAGGCTGAGGTCTCTAAACATAATCCATTATGTGATCTACTCTGAAGACCATCAGAAAATCATTTCCAGCACTGGGTCAACTTTGTATGCATGCTGGAACCGTATCGATTCTTGGTAACTCGTACTTTAACCGGCATTGAACTATGGTCATTCGGAATGATTGTATGCGGCCACAAAGAAGCGTACTAAAACACTGGTGCTCCGTCTTTAACCATCTCAGACCGTGGTTGATTCTTGGTAACTCGTATCTCAGCCGGCATAGAACTGTGTCATTCAGCAATAATCGTATGTAGCTGTGAATGACCGTATTAAAGTCATACTTGTCCATCTTTAAACCATCCCAGACTGTGGCTAACCATGGAGCTCCGTAACGTTTCCGTCGCCAACCGTAAGACAGCCGAGGTGAACCGTGAGTATTCGTAGTGACAAAACTACCACAGTTGTCTACGAACACTGACGGAAAGCCATGGAAAACATAGATACCCTCACGGTACTGATACAAAGGAGCACAATTCGGTGACGGTTTCAGTATCGTTCAGGCGGCGCCCGCAGGCCGCCACGGCTCACCATGGAAATTTAAACAGTATAAAATTTCCGTGGCAACTTCCGGATTACCCGGTTCTTCATGGATCATTATGGAACACGACGGATGCATCTACGGTGCTACTACGAATCACGGCAATGTGAAACCGTGGTGAACCGTGGCCTGAACCGTGATTATGTGACTGGGGCTTAAAATACAGCAGTGTGCGTTCGTCGCACTAAATATGGTAAAGGTACGTTTATACTGGAAAATCCTCGATTTAATTCTTATTAATCTGAGGGCATCCTTTAGAGTGTGACAACAGTTGTTGTTCTATCCGTACAAACCATAAGCGTAGGATATGCAGCGATTCTTATGTTTATTATTTTTCATGCTAAATTCTGCTTCCCTCCTTACACTGGATTAAATTTTCTTCCAGTTTGTACACGTGTCCCTTGCAAAAATTTCACTCTGCTCAAGCCTCCTGCCACACACCCTTATATTTCCTACCTTAGGGCCAGTAGGAGTCATCAATCGAATAAAGACTATTTTGTTGAAAAATTCAGAAAAAAATCTGCATAAAATCAGAGTTGAAATGCAATACTTCCAAGTGGTTAAGAAATCACATGAAAGTTCCAGAAATTGTATGTAATATTAGCTCTTACTTGTTTGATTGCAGGCTTCATTCTCAGTAATAGTATAGTTTTTGTATATTTGTTAAAGGAGAAAGGCCTTAAAACAGTGGCAGAAATACATGGTGTCTCAGATGTTTCATACAAGCTGCTGCTGTTTTTCCATTCTGACGTCATAGATAGGTATAAAGAAAAGGGATGTCAATTTGACTGTGAGGAAGACGTGTTGACTATCCAAGCTGATGACAAAGATAGCAAAATGGTGGCAACAGAGGTAAAACAGTGTATTGGTTTTCTTAAAGAGCTGTGTGAAGAGGAAATTGTTGTAGGAGCAGCTGATCTTGATAATGTGGTAACTGTTATTAATGATCAGTATAAGGATATAGTTTGTTGTGTAGCGGATAGGAAGAATGAAAAAATTTTACTGTATGGAAAAGTTCTAGAGGATGTGAAAAAAGGAAAAATATTGGTTACTGCTCGTTCGAAAAAAACTCTTGAAGATAGAAGTTTGTCAAAATCAGTAGGTCAAATAGCAAATGCAGATCATGCTAAGAGCCTGAAATGTACAGGCAGAGACCAGTTAGATGCGAGAAGTACGGTAAAAAGCATAGGCAGGCCCAAACCGGGCATGGATAAAGTGAAAATAGAATTTATTCCCGACGACCTCTTCAGGGTGATGACAAAACGTCATGCTAAGTTTTTTCAGAACGTTAATGTGACGTACGATTCTACTCTTGAACAAGCATTTATTGAAAAGAAACACAAAGATGACTTTGAAAAATGTTTAAATGAAGTAAGAAAACTCCAGACTGAAGTGATTTCACTTCCGAAGACAATGAAAACTTTTGAGTTGTCCGATACATCTGATCAGGTAGTATGCATACACAATTCAGCTAATTCAACAATATCTGTATTTGGACGTGATATGAAGTCTGTACAAGATAAAGTACATCAGATAAAAGTAGAATTAGGGCTTGTAGAAGAAAATAGGAGAGGGAATCGGCAGCTTACTGAGTCTTTACAGCTATCAGACCCATCCGATTCGGATGAGGAAAAGTCACAACGAGCTGCCTACCAGCAGAAGGGGGCCAGGCCTAAAGGCCATAGTGCACAGGGCCAGCCAGAGACTTATTCTTCACTCAATGGTCAGATATTTTACACCAATGAACATATTCCTATTCGCGTATATACCAAAAACATTCTTCACTTG
This sequence comes from Ctena decussata, assembly GCA_963989385.1. Taxonomy (NCBI): domain Eukaryota; kingdom Metazoa; phylum Mollusca; class Bivalvia; order Lucinida; family Lucinidae; genus Ctena; species Ctena decussata. The sequence continues at coordinate 127,794,085 of OZ022498.1, forward strand.
GAGGTAGATTGTATTGTGAATGCAGCCAATGAGAATCTGCAGCATGGTGGTGGTATAGCTGAGGTTATTTCTAAGGCAGCTGGGTATGAGTTGAATAAAGACTGTTCAAACTTCATTAAAACGAATGGAAAATTACAAACTGGAGAAGTTTATGTGTCAAAGCCTGGAAAGTTAGACTATAAATGTGTCATTCATGCTGTTGGTCCACGATGGGGCGATTACAAGCCTCATAGACAAGATGATATCACTAAATGCAAGACGCATTTGTTTGTGGCTGTTTTGAATAGCTTTTTGCAAGCCGAACAAAGGGGAATGAAAACTATTGCTGTGCCAGCAGTAAGTTCAGGTAATTAACTCAGTGATGTTGCTGTCAAATTAATTTCTGTTGTATTGTTTTCATATCAGTTTTCTTCCGTTTCTCCATCCGCTGATTCAAGAAGGGCAGTTGTCAGTTACTGGCGAAAATATGTGCACTTAGTACTGGTTAACCGCTTAGGAGGTCTAAGCCTGACAAGGAGTAATGTGGTTAGGTTAACTGACCGTCCCAACATGACCATAGCTGTTTACCGTGGACGTAAAGCAACAAATCAATTAATCAATCACATCAATTTTCGAACAAAGACTATCTTTCAAACACTTTAGGTAGACTGGAGGTATGAGGCAGTGCTAAACAACAATTGTAGAAATTTGATTAAAGAGGGATATGTTTATTTCTTCATCAGAGGACATTATAGGTGATCCTATTCTGTGTGCCTGTCTGTTTTACTGCCCTTGCACCACAACTTAAACGGTAAACTTGTATAACTGCAAATAAAGAGACTCAATTAAGCTGAGTCTGCTTTTGTCATTTTTCTGATGTGTTCCCTGCTCCCAGAGCATTTTTTCACAGAATTTGTTTCAAGCATGTATTACTAACACATTTGTTGAAGACGTAAGGCATTATCAGTTTAATGAAATTGAAGATTACTTATTTATTGTACAAAAACACATATTTTAAACAGCTAAACCAGGTGTCACTGATAAGCTAGAAGGCTTTACATCATCACTGAATGCCAAAGAAATGTAAAAGCACAAAAATGTATATGATCTTACCGCCTTGGAACTTGAATACAAAATATATCAGTAGAAATGTTAATTTGGTTTAAATGTTTTCAGCTGTATTCAAAGTACCAGTAGAAATCTGTACCGAGATGTATGCAGCTGCGGTATTAGTCTACAGTAAACAAGCATCTTCTAATTCCCGATTGAGAGAAATACATTTTATTGATAAGAAGCCAGATGTTATCAGATGTATTCAGGAAACATTCAGGTACAAAAATTTAAAAAAAATCCATTGTGAATGGTAAAAGCTTTCATATCTTCGTCAAATCTGATGATAATTGTATGTATAGCTTCATGCGCTATTTGTTAACAGCCGTCACAGAATGAGAGTGAGTGAGTGAGCTTTGGTTAAACGTCCCAGTAATACAAAGGGCATATGGAGATGGTGCCTCAGTTGCAAGTCTCATCCGAAAGACTAAAGGAGCGGGTCTCAAACCTGCGACTCCTGGTAGGACTAAGTAGAGCAATACAACACTATTATCATTTTATTGTTGATGCAGTTATATTCAAAGGAATGTGACATTTCATTGTCCCAAAATACTCCACAGCTCTATCTTGAATAGGTTCAATGATAAGAGGATATTTTTCATCAACTATCCATATGCCATCTTATGACATAGCTTTTGCTTGATAACTCAGATGAAATCAGTTCCATTTCGCAAACAGTGTAAATTCAAAGAGGTGGCTTACCATGAGCCTCATCTAGATATACATCGTTTGCCTTCTAGTGTTTATGGGAAATGGTTATTCACATGGCTGCCGCTGTTAATGTCTTTGATGATGTTTCCCCACATAGTATCTTTGATGGGATCTGAGACTGAATTCTGTCAGGTCCTAAGGATTTTCCTATTTTCTTTCAAAGTTTCAATATGATACAGCTTGGACAAAACATTTTTTTTAAATTTGAAGATATAAATTTTGTCCTCTGCTGTTTTGTCACTGTACACGGGTGGTAAACATTGGAACGAGCTCCAAAAGGAGGTATCGGTATTTTGTTCCAACGGCACATCCGGGAACGTTAGAGATCGCTCCAAAGGACAAAAACGGGTAAACAAACGTAGGTGTCAGTGGCTTTTATGAAAAAATTCGAAGTATTAAGCGACAGATGGTTAATTATCGCGATGTTGTTGCGTGTAGAAATAGTTTCTGTGTGTGTGTGGTCCGAAAATTCGGTTGAAATCGAAATAGTTTCCACATGAATCCCACAACCGAGTCGAACACGAAGTTGGTTTTCCCCCAGCTTTTTGTCAACAAAGAGACCTCTGTGCATAATTTATCGTTTTACACTAAAAATACAGGCCTGGTACGGTAGTCCTGGTTGAACAAGCAATCTATATCACCTCTCAGGTCAAAAAAAGACAATCATGAGAATTATTTAACAAATGATGGAGAAAATACGATTGGAGATCGTTCCAGCGGCCGTAGCTCGTTCCAAACTGAATGAGATCGTTCCCAGGGCTATCTTTTTTATGATTTAATAAAATCAACAAATAGCAGATTACTCCGCTCTTTAGTACTTCTCATTTTGTGATTTTTGTTTGTTGACAATCCCTAGTCACTTGATGTCTTCCAGAGGCTGCTTATTTCACTATGACACTCCTTGGGTCTTCCATACAGAAAATCTATGTTGTAGTCATAATTATGTTATAGGTCTATATTTTATTTTCAGATAATTTCTAAGATCTCTTATTGAAATGGCGTCCACAAGTCAGAATGAACCTACTACCTCAACAAGTAGGCCTACGATCAGTACATGTAAAACTTATCAATGTACCGTGTGTGACAAAATGTTCAAAGTCCAATTCGCATGGGCCACATTTACTCGCGAGTATTATTTACTCGCAAGTAAATATTGTTCCCAGTCAATTCATACTCAATTCAATTCATACTCAAGTCAAATCGTACTCACTATTGGTCAAATCGTACTCAAAATTTTTGTCAATTCTTACTCATTTGGTCAATTCGTACTAACATCAGGGTCAGTTCGTACTCATTTTGGCCAATTTGTCATTTCATACTAAGAGCGGAGTAATCTGCTATTTGTTGATTTTATAAAATCATAAAAGATAGCCCTGGGAACGATCTCATTCAGTTTGGAACGAGCTCCGGCCGCTGGAACGATCTCCAATCGTATTTCTCCATCATTTGTTTAAATAATTCTCATGATTGTCTTTTTTTGACCTGAGAGGTGATATAGAGTGCTTGTTCAACCAGGACTAGCGTACCAGGCCTGTATTTTTAGTGTAAAACGATAAATTATGCACAGAGGTCTCTTTGTTGACAAAAAGCTGGGGGAAAACCAACTTCGTGTTCGACTCGGTTGTGGGATTCATGTGGAAACTATTTCGATTTCAACCGAATTTTCGGACCACACACACAGAGAAACTATTTCTACACGCAACAACATCGCGATAATTAACCACCTGTCGCTTAATACTTCGAATTTTTTCATAAAAGCCACTGACACCTACCTTTGTTTACCCGTTTTTGTCCTTTGGAGCGATCTCTAACGTTCCCGGATGTGCCGTTGGAACAAAATACCGATACCTCCTTTTGGAGCTCGTTCCAATGTTTACCACCCGTGTGTAAGTATAAAACATAATTAACGATGCTGTCCCTGTACATGTTCAAAACTTCAGATAAGGTAAGGTTTTATGGAAGCTAAGGAATAGAATTTCATGTATCTTCGTAAACTTAGTGGTATAATTCTTATCCATTCTCAACTGGAATACCTTAAGAAGGCGGCCCTTATGAGGTTCACAACATTATGGTATATGAAGAACCTACATGTATATATTCAGAACTAGCATGTAAAGCCTTCATCATAATCATATAGCTTTCGTTCTAATCCCACAGATTGTACTGATATCTTACTTGTTCTTATTTGTTAATATGTATGTTAACTGAATAAGCTGAATATGTTAAAACCAAAGTCTTAATTCTCCGGAGCTTCCGAAAATTGGAAGATATTAAAGAGCTTGTTTGACTTGTGCCCCCAATGTACTCACTTCGAGAAGCTTTGTATTTTTGAGCGCATCAAGACGTATCTCTTTTTACAAATTATTTACAGAAAAATGATTCCAAATGGCCATGTACCAGAATTTCTACAACAGAAAAGAAGTATTTCAAGAAAACAAGTGTATGCTGCGAATAAAGGTAAACAGTTCTCTGAAAATAGATTCTTAAAGAGCTTTATTAATGAGTTAAGTTTAACTGTTATCTGCCCTTGGCGAAATTTTATACCTAGGATATTACTCCTCAGCCTTCAGTTTTTATGTTTATTCTTGAGTTTTCTATCCTTAGCATAACTGTTTGCATTGCGGCGGTAACTGTGGCCTCCGTGTTGAATCTTGTTGAAGCAAATACCATATGAAACCTATTACATGACACCCCGGAAGGTGTAACAGTTTACAAAAGAGCGGGAGAGAGGGGACAGGGGAGACGGGGTCTGAAAATCAACAAATCAGCCATTCTCCAAAATGCATAAAAAACAAGTATTTAGGGATTTCAAAATTCATTTCATGCCTGTCCATTCCACAGGTTCCAGATTTTGTGTGTGTGAGAGTAGCACTGAAACTGGTGTGACTGCACAAAGACACTGGCTGGTCTCTTGCGTATGCAAAAAGCTCCTTTTTTTCTTTTTGCAACTTAATTTTCTGAAGCAGACAGAAAAACTGATGTTTATGTCACATTTTTCATACAGCCTGCGTTTGTCTGGTTTACAGGAAATAAAGTGTATTTTCGTAAAAATGTACCTTATCAGGTAACAAGAAATGGCAAAAGTATTCAAGAAAGAAAGAAGTAATGAAATAACAATAAACATTGGGCAGACGAATTTTACCCATTCCCACCAGCTGCTAGTTGTGAAACCATAGTAACTAATTTTGAATCAGCCAATCAAATTTCGTCTTATTCCCAGCTTGGCCAAATGTCTTCTCTACAGACATTGGTAGATTCATAGGTGCATAAAGTATCACATTATCAACTGATGTATTGTTAAATGTCAGCGTGTAACTGGAATGGAATTGAGAAGGTACGGGCTGACTTGTGAGTGTAGTGATTAACATGAGCCCTGCATTCACCTTACTTTAATGTGTTTTGACTAAAAGACAAAATGAATAGTAAGTAAGTTATGTCTTTTTTTTTTGTAGAGGGTAATACCCAGCAGAGAAAAAAAAACAATTTTCCCTGAGGCCTTCTATGGCTGTTAAAACATATAAGCCGCGACACGAGAAAACCAACAGTGTTGTTGTGCGCCCAGCGCAGTCTCAGATCAGCCTTGGCATCCGCCAGACCATAGCTACCCTTTAAGCGTTTAGTAAAGAGCCTGGTCTGATCAGCCGGATTTCCAGGCTGATCTGAGTCTGCTCTGGGAGCACAACCACTTTGTTGGTTTGGTTTTGTCGCGGCTCATATATGATTACAGGACGTAGCAACTATTTACCATATTTTGACTTCGTCAAACAAGAGTTTAACCCATATAATGCTGATCCAGAGTGTTTTGCCATTGTAAATGGGGATCCTGCAGTTTGTTAGCTCACCTGAACCAGAGGCTTCAAGGGAGCTTATTAATAGGCAGACTCCGTTGTTCTTCCGTCCATCCACAATTTCAAATGACTTCTCCTTTGAAACCGCTGGGCCGATTGTAACCAAATTTTATATGTAGCCTCCTGAGGTCTTAGGAACGAAAATGAGTTCAAACGGTCGTGGTCACATGACCAACATGGCGACCATCACCATATATGGTAAAAAACTAAAAAAAAAATCTTCTTCTCCATAACCAATAGGCCGATGGCCTTGAAACTTGGCAGTAGCATCGGGTAAGCGCGTACTACCAAGATTGTTCTAATTATGACCTTGGGTTGACCTTGACCTTTTTACGGAAAGGTCAGATTTGCTTCCTTGTGCTTTTATGTGGCCAAATGCTAGAACATAAGATATCTTGGAAACTGAAGATTTTTGGCTAAAAATTGGTATCTACAGTCATCTGAATGAGTACATGTGATTTATGAGTACAAAAGGTCAAGGTCATTCTTTACTTTCGACACAGAACTCTCATATTTTGACAATTTTTAAACAGTCTCCTAAAAAGCCACTGGGCCAATTGAAACCAAATTTCATTTAGAGCCACCAGGTGTGAGGGAACGAAAAATTCTTCAAAGGATCTGGTCACACATGGCCGCCTTTCCCGTATATGGTAAAAACCTTAAAAAACAGAACCAATTGACCGATGGCCTTGAAACTTGGTATGTAGCATTGGGTACTCGAGTACTATCAAGAATGTTTAAATTATGACATTGGGTTGACCTTGACATTTTTACGGTAAGCTCAAATATGGTAAAATGCTAGAACATAAAATTTCATGGAGAGTATTGAAGATTGAGGCCTAAAAATTGGTAAATACAGTCATTCTAATGAGCACATGAAGAATCGTTAGTACAAGAGGTCAAGGTCATTCTTTGACCTTTGACCCTCAACTCTCATAATTTGACAATTTCAAACTTCTTACAAGCCACTGAGCAAATTGTAACCAAAAATCATACAGAGCCTTCAGGGGTTGAGGGGACGAAAATTTCTTCAAATGGTCTGGGTCACATGATCAACATGGCCGCCATTCCCATATATGGTAAAAACCTTTAAAAAAATCTTCTTCTCCAGAAACAATTGACCGATTGCTTTGAAACTTGGTATGTAGCATTGAATATTCGATTACTATTAAGGTTGTTTAAATTATGACCATGGGTTGACCTTGACCTTTTTACGGCAAGGTCAAATATGGGAAAATGCTAGAATATGAGATTTCATGGGAAGTTTTGGATATTTTGGCCTTAAAATTGATCTTAATGAGGTCATGAAGAATTATGAGTACAAGATGTCAAGCTCATTTTTTTACCTTTGAGCCAGGTGTCTCATATTTTGGCATTTTAAACATTTCCTCAAAGGCCAAAGGGCTAATCATATACATGTAGAGCCTTCAGAGGCAGATTGAACAAACATTTGTTCAAACGGTCCAGGTCACATGACCAACGTGGCCGCCATAACCATTTATGGTATTTACCTTTAATATTTTTTCCCCAGAACCAATACACCAATGGCCTTCGAACTTGGTAAGTAGCATGGATTGCTAGAGTACTACCAAGACTGTTCAACGGATGACCTTGGGTTTACCTTGACCGTTTTTGCGGCATGGTCAAATATGGGAAAATGCTAGAACATAAGATTTCATGGAAAGTTTTGAAGATTTTGGCCTAAAAAATGGTATATATGGTTGTCTTAATGAGTACATGAAGATTTATGAGTACAAGAGGCCATGGCCATTCTTTGAATTTTGACCCAAGACCTATATTTTGACAATTTCAGACATAATCTTGAAAAAGGCACTTTGCCAATTGCTCAGGTGAGCGATTCAGGGTCATTTGGCCCTCTTGTTTTTTTTCTTACAGACACTTCAAAGTCAATCCAGAAAACAGGTCAGCATGAAAGTAAACCAGCTGACGGTCGTCAATTTCCTTATTGTAAGGAGGTAGCATTTGACGATGGATTTAAATCAGACTTCCATTGTCATTTCTCTAACTCACTGCTGCTGATTGTGAGTACAGGAAGCATATTTGATAAGCAAAAAGTTGATTGCGTTGTATGCAGTGAAAACATAGATGGCTGTGGTCCAGGATACACTTCGAACAAATTACTAGAGACAGGAAAAAGGAGATACAAAAATGCAAAGGAAGCAGCATTCAGAAAAACACTGAAATATGGAGATGTGGTTGTATGTAAGGGCGAAGAAACAGGATTTAAGAAAGTCTTTCACACTGTAATGTGGCCCAAGAATCCAAAGGATAGTGATAAAGAAAGAGAAGACAAGTTTAGAAAGATGTTTCTAAACATTTTATTAACTGCTGTCACTGAGAGATGTCAGTCAATAGTGATGCCCTTGTTGTTTACCGGTAAGTTCGTGAAAATAAACCCTTAAAAGCGCTAAAAAACAGATGTATTTGACTTAGCAAAAAGTGAGGCACATCTTATCATATTATCCAGTATGGTGCATGTGCAAAAGGCGAAATCAACATGTATCTGTAGTTTCGCTAGTCAAGTGTTTCATTCGGTAATGTAACTGCACTACATTGTTGAACCACCTTAATAAAAATATATTATGTTGAACTGCAGATCTGAGCAGTGAAAAATAAGTTAAAATATTGGCTTTTAGGAAAGTGTATACTTTCTTTTGCGTTTAGTATAGCATTTGTATCATTCAGTTTGACCGAAGTCTAGTTCAAGCGATACACTGTGAACAGCGGACCTCCAAAGGTATAGCATTTCTTTGGTTATAAGACAGGGCGCCGTTCGTTTCTAAAGCAATCCAAAAACTATAAATCTATCTTAAAAGATAATTTTGATTTAAGGTAAAAAAAACCATCTCAGAGAATTACATTTAGCTATTTGGGGTCATTCTAGAGATAGAAAATCATGGTTCATAGCCGAATAAATATAATATATATACCGTATTAATCCTATGAAAAGCCCTAGAGACACTGCATTTTGCGAAAGGGGGGGTAGGGAAGAGGTGTGTTATTTAGAGCCTAAAGTCTGTTAACTTAGTCACTGCCAAAACACCTATGATAAGCAATATAAAGGTGACGGCTATACATTCAAAGGAAGCAGGTGCTATTTTGCCCCCATCCCCCTTTTTCAGCAGTGGGTTAACCCTTAAAAGATTTGCTTCTTTAGGAGTAAATTCTGTCCTTTAAGAGTATATCTTATTTCAAAGACCTACCTTATACAAAGAAGCAAACAGGATTTCATGCTAGTTAATATAACATAATTTTCAAAAAGGAGGTAGGGAGAGTTTATTATGATTAATACAGTATTCATGTTTTTATTTTATCAACAGTTTTTTTAATTGTACAGGCCATGGTAAGCTGGACTCGTTTTTCTGTGCGGAAAGATTCCTTGAAGCTTGTATGGAATTTTCGAAGAAAGAATCTTCAAAACACAACAAGCTGATTGTTTTCATGATAAACAGTGAGCCAAAGAAAACAGAAACTATTGGAAAAACTATTCAGAACTTTGTGGTTCTTCAGAAAGTTATGTCTTCATCTTTGCGGGACCGCCCTAAACCAGCAAGACCTCCCAGTCCTAAGCCTGTAAAAAAGGGTCCACTTCATTCGAACAAACAACCTAGGGGAAAAGAACCAGGGACTTCTGACTGGAAGAGAATAGCTGAGGCTGGGAAGATCCAAAACAGCAATCGGTTGGATGTTAACAAGCTGTCATCTACTGTAAGACAGTTAAGTGTTGATGATAAAGAATCTAAGTCAACATTTTATGATGATGAGGAAGCTATAGAGGAGTCAAAGGTGAGATATATTAGGCTAGGTGATGCAGAAACAAAGTGCTTAGCATATTTGCAAACACTGAAGACTCAAACCAGCCTGTGAGTCTGTGCAGTCTAGCTAGAGCCAAAGGAGCACCTGTGTGCCTTTGGTTTCCTCAGGATCCCAACATGGCTTTTTCAAACCGCAAAGGTTCTGATCAGACTGTACAAATGCACTCAGTTTCATATGGAATACTTTTCAAAGGAGCTCTTGTATCACCTTAGTTTTTCTACGCAGCTAATGCAAAACGGTATTGGAATTGAGAAGCCTACCACATGTGTATTTTTGTGAATTGAGAAGAAGGCTACCACTTCCTCACACACACCCGTCAGACTGTGTTTGTATGGGGTATACTGTTTTCTTGTCCTTCCATCTGTCTGTCCTTCCATCTGTCTGAAATGCTCATGCTTTCCGCTCAAAAACTTAAGTTTTAATGATCTTATTTCATTCAAACTTATATGGTAGTTTACCTTCAACAAAATACAGGCTGAGTTCATAAAAGGGAAGTTATGCTTCAATTTGGAGTTATAGCCCCTGATAGTAAAAATTTGGAAATATTTGGTTTCCGCTCAGTATCGTAAGTTTAAATGATGGATCGCGGTAGAAACTTATTTGGCCAACAACAAAATACAGATTGAGTTTGAAAAGGAGGTTATGCTTCAATTTCGACAGGAGTTAAAGCCCTTGACAGACTTAAGAATTTGCAAATTTTTGGTCTTCGCTCAATAACTTAGTTTAAAACGAATGGATTTCTTTGAAATTCATGTGGTACATGACCATTAAGAAAATAAAGGAGATAACATCGATTCGGATAGGAGTTATGGCCACTGATAGATCTTAAAAATTGGCTAGTCATTGTTATGCTCAGTGATGGGTTACCATAATTTGAAAAGTTACTGAGTAGCTTTGCAGCTTCTCATTCTTGTACCTCTATTTTTTCACTTTAAATAGCATTTAATTTACACAGAAAATCACTCCTTTACAAAATAACGGAGATAACGCATCGAATCGGACAGGAGTTATGGCCACTGATAGCTCTTGAAAATTGAAAATTGGAAAATATTTGGTTTCTGCTCAGTAACTGAAGTTTAAATATATGGATTTCTTTGAAATATACATGTATATGGTACATGACCATTAGTAAATAAAATGCAGGTTGAATTCGAAAAAGAAGGTTATGCATCAATTTTGGCAGGAATTATGGCCCCTCATGAGCAGAAATCGATATCAGGGGAGAGAAAACCACTTATTCCTTTAATCTGTTGATTTCCGATTACCCTGTAGAGTTAGCACGCTTGGTTACCTGTTAGACGGTTTGATATCAATGTTCAATGACACGCCTAGGTAATATTGTCCCAGTGTTTCACGATAAGCTCTCGCGGGACAATATTGGCCCAGCACCTTACCTATATTTGACTAATTTATCGCCAGTTGTACATATATGATTAAGACATAAACTGTTGATTCTTATTTTCAAAAAAAGCAAAATAAAAAATAAATAAATATGAAATAGTAATAAGACGATAGCGAAAATGTGCTTTTGGGTAATTTACCATGTAATGTATTTCCGACTTTCTGTATAAAATTTGAGTTTGTTTGTGGTTGTTTATTATTATCATTATTATTTTTATTTATTTTTTTTTCCACAATATTTTTTCTATAAATTCAGTTTTCTGAAACTTTCTAACACAATGTTACTTAAAAAATTAAGGATGGATAAAATCCGGCCAAATTAAAGAGATTTTCTGGTTATTTAAAAAAATATATACATGTACATATAATAGTATAAGTATAAAAACTGGAACAGATGCACAGCCTAATCAACGTATTGAAATAATAGTACTTGTTAGTCATGTGGCATTTAGTTTAGTATTCATCATATTAGTCTCTGTATTCTGTCAAAACACAGAAAGAAGGCTGTAATTAACCTGTGGCTCATGCTGTCAGGTGATTTTAGTGACGCAGACCAGTCTGCGCTAAAGACATAATAGCAAGCTGATTAGGTTCCTAGTCATTAGCTTAGAAAGTATGCTTACTATAGAATCAAGGGTGTATGCGAAAATCTGGATCTTAGAGGCTGTGTCTACATTAGCCGCATTTGTCTTAAGGCACTATTTTGCTGTCCCGTCCATAAGTGGACAGGACTCAAATCAACCTGTTATTTCACACGTTTCAAATCAGAGTAGTCTCTTTCCGGCCGAAGAAGCGTTGGCTCAAAAAGTGCCCAGGGGAGCATGTGACCAGACTGCGCGAGCTTGATTTGAGCCTTTATTATTATTAGCCGGACATGTCTTGTTTGGACTGATTTTTGGGCTCGCATTGCACATACCTCTTTATTATCACCACCCCCTTGGTATGATTGAAATATTGTTGAAAAGTACGTAAAATCGTAAGTTCATCTACCTGCCTATAATTTAGGAGTCAAACTTGAAGGTTATATTGGTGATCTCTTGACATGGCATTTTGAGACACCGTTGTATATTGTCAAAATATGCTTCAAGGCATATTTGCGGCAATTCTTTTACCGTATCGATAAAATAACGAGTTGTCAGCCTTCGCACCCGCACAGTCTGGTCAGTTGTGTTACTGTAAAATACATATCGTAAATTATCATAACTGATTTTTGAAGGTTTCTTCGAGCATAAAATGCACAGATCAGTGTATTATTATTAGCAAAAAGGATCTTATAAAGTTATTAAACTCGTGTTATTTCGTCCTAAAACCTATCTATTTAGTTGAAGTAAATTTTGATAATGTTCTTATCGTCCACTTGAAATACGGCCCCTTGTCCAATATATGCATATAATCTGTAGTGATCTAAATAAGCAATAAATCAGCGCGTGTCCGCGGCACGTGGTCACTAAATGACAGCCATAATAAAACTTGCAACGGATTATTATTGTATAATTAAGAGTTGGAATGTAAGCCGCATCATGAGAAAACCAGCTTTTTTGCATATGCGAAAACTACATGAGTAAATAAAAAGGACAAATAAACCGAGAACACATCAATAAGTAAACAAGTCAACAAGTAAATAATCAAATAATAGCTCCCATTCAGATAAGCAGGTATTATGTGAACAAGGACATTTGATGATAAGTATTCGACAACTTTGTCAAGTTCTCCATCATATGTCTCTAGCAGAACTGCTCGTATTTGAATTAGAACACGTCGGGCTGAAATCTTCTCTCCCTCGATGAGTTCTCTATAGTTCACCTTCCTTTTTTGTCTTAGATTAGCCATGGCTGGTGCCAGAATGGTTTTAGACTTTGAGTCACCTAAGACTGCAATTAAGACTGCAGCTTGAGTAATATTGTTTCACCACGTTTCAATAAATTTAAACAACAGGACTACCCTATGTGCGAAAAATCAGATACTCTGGCGACTTTCAGACCAATTAGGAGGACACAATAAATATGTTTGGATAACAATTATTAATAATTGATACCGATAAGTTTGATGGTCATCTCAATTTTTGAATATTAGAACGGGCCGCGCACTGTAAATCGGTTAAATATATACATGTAATTGCAATCAATTTTTCATGGTCTATCTTATGCGACTGCCTTTAATGTCGGTCAATATTTGACAAGAAAGAAAGAAAAGAAAGAAAAAAATGCATGCTATTATCATCTATTATGCTTATTATTATTAAGCACTTGGTTGCGTGTCATCCGTGAATACGGTCGTTATCCGTTTTCACTGAAATCGATATATACTACCTGTATTTTACGGGCCCGATTTAAAGCGAATAAATAAATAAAATTGTTCTGTCCTTTAGGAATTATTCTAGTTTGACCTAACTTAAATTTCTAGTAGATGTATGTAAAATATATCTTTAGAAAGATAATTAAATCGGCTAATAGGATCCATCAAGGATGTTGTAATTAAAAGAAAACATAATGTTTTCCTAGGCATTCATTTCAACAGGGGGTGCTTCTTTTTATAATTTCCTCTATCATTTAATAGAAACACGGGTATGAAATTTGTAACTTCAAAAGACCTCGATTTTTTTCGAGTAATTTTTTTGAAAAAAATATCATCTTAAAGAGGATGTAATGTAGATTTAGGAATGATCAAGGATGATTTGTTTATTTAAACATTAAATGATGTAAAAGGAGTATGAGATAACATGTTCTATCTCAGGCCATTATATTTTGAGCGCTATACCTATCGGTATACCTATACGATAGCCAGGTAAATCTGTACTCCATTTCTGAGCATGGATAGTTGTAAAGAGTGGAGATAAAAATTTGGTTTCCACTCAAAGCCTAAGTTTAAATGAAGAATTTCTTCGCAATTTATATGGTACATGACCATCAACAAAATACAGGTAAAGTTTGAAAAGGGAGGTTATGCGTCAATCTTTGACAGGAGTTATGGCCCCTGATAGATCTGGAAAAAAGGAAATTATTTGCTTTCCGCTCAGTAACTTAAGTTTAAATGAATGGATTTCTTTGAAATTTATATGGTACATGACCATTTGTAAAATACAGGTTGAGTTAAAAAAAATGAGGTATGCGTAAATTTTGGCAGGAGTTATTTTACCTTATAGATACAGGTTGAGTTAAAAAAAAAATGAGGTATGCGTAAATTTTGGCAGGAGTTATTTTACCTTATAGGTGTAAAAAGTGGAAAACTTTTAGTTTCCTCTCAATCACGTGCTTGATGTGCTAGTGCTGTTTTTGTTTTCTATGATGGCTAATGGGACCAGTGTCTGCTATAAACTGAGTTATAGATAGATTCTGCTGGGGGTATCTAGTAAATTAAAAGAGTAACTTCAGTGTGGATCCCGGGCGTCGGCGTCACACTTTCTTGTATGCACGATATCTCTTGAACCAATCGATGGATTTTCACCAAACCGGCCGGGCCGGGTAGCGCAATCGGTAGGGCACCTGACTCGTAAGTCAGAGGTCCTGGGTTCGAATCCCGGTCAGGCCACATACTTTCGTTTCTCCTTCCGCTGATTCAAGAAGGGCAGTTGTCAGTTACTGGCGAAAGGATGTGCACTTAGTACTGGTTAACCGCTTAGGAGGTCTAAGCCTGCCCAGGAATAGTGTGGTTAGGTTAACTGACCGTCCCGACATGACCTTAGTTGTTTACCGTGGACGTTAAGCATCAAATCAACCAACCAACCAAATTCACCTTAGAGCTGATTAGATTTTGGTGACCTCCGTCTCATTTTCATGGTCACAGGAGGAGTTAAATGGCGTGACAGATTCTTGTATGCATGATATCTCTTGGAGCAATGGATGGAATTTTACCAAACTGGCATGGATATATCATTGGGATAGGCTTAAAAGCTATTTAGATTTTGGTGACCTTGCTCTCATTTTCAAGGTCACAGGAGGACTTAAATGGCGTGACAATTTCTTGTATGCACGATATCTCTTAAACCAATGGATGGAATTTCACCAAACTTGCGTGGATATTTAATTGGAACAAGCTTAAGAGCTGATTGGATTTTGATGACCTTGATCTCATTTTCAAGGTCACAGGAGGACTTAAATGGCGTGGCAATTTCTTGTATGCACAATATCTCTTGAACCAATGGAAGGAATTTCACCAGACTTGACTTGCAATATCATTGGGACAAGCTTAAGAGCTGAATAGATTTTGGTGACCTTGACCTAATTTTCAAGGTCACAGGAGGACTTGAATATGTGAAAATTTCACCAAAATTGATATATTCTTGAGCCTTTGGCTTAATTTCCACCAAACTTGCATAGATATACCTTTGGGACAATCTTAAGAGTTGACTATGTTATGGTGACCTTGACTCCATTTTCAAGGTCCAAAGCCAACTTACAAATGTTAATGTTTTTTCCTTAAGATGCGATATTTCTTCAGCCAATGGATGGATAGTCATCAGACGTGCGTGTGTATATCACCGGCAAGTTTAGGACATGTTAAGTTTTTGATGACCTTGACCCCTTTTTTAAGGTCATAGTCTTGTATGTAAGATATCTTTGGAATGGATTTTCTCCAAACTTGCACAGATATTTCATTTAGACAAGCTTTACGAGCTTATTAGATTTTGATGACCTCGACCTCATTTTCAAGGTGACAGGAAGACTTAAATATGTGAAAATTTCAGGGAAATTGGTATATTCCTTGAATGTTGCCTTCATTCCCACCAAATATAATAATTTTCACTAAGAATATATTACTTGAACCAGTGGGTGGAATAAAATCAGACTTTTATGGATATATGATTATGACAAGCAGAACCACCGGTAAGAGACTTTGGTGAGCTTGACTCATTTTGAAGATCACAGAAGGATTTTAGATGCTCTTGATTGTATTGATATCTCTAGACCAAACTTGATAGATACACATAGCAGAGTGTTAGGACTATGAAATGAGTGGGTGGGAACACACTTATGGCGGATAAGAGGGGATGGGTAATGGGCTGTTTTTTTTGTTTTCTGAAAAACATTTCTAGTTCCTAGTTTATTTTTATGAATTAGTAGACTCAATTAAACCGAGTTTGCTATTTTCGTTTCTTTTATGTGTTCCTTGGTTACAGAGGATCTTCAGTCAGAACTTGTTTTATATTTCTGTAGTAAAACTGAAAAAAATGTCCCTGGATTCCATCCAAAGTGAAAACCTAAATAAGAATGATTTTCTTTAAAAATTATAAATTTCTATTCATAGTCACCTCTTTTTATGCCCCCAAAGGGACTTCGGGTAGCATATTAAATTCGCACCGTCCGTCATTCCGTCCATGCGTCCGTCCGTACCAAATCGTGTACAGCGATAACTTTAAAACTACTGAAGCAAATCTGATGAAATTTCACAGAAAGTTAGATCACAGTGAGAAGGTGTGTCGCGCACAAGATTTTGGTTTCCACACCCAAGGTCAATGTCACAATTGGGTCAAAGGTCAATCATGTCTTAAATCGTGTCTCAGCTATGTCACAATTGGGTCAAAGGTCAATCATGTCTTAAATCGTGTCTCAGCTATAACTTATGAACTACTGAAGCAAATTTGATGAAACTTCACAGAAAGATAAAGCATAATCAAAAGGTGTGTCGCAAACAAGATTTAGATTCCCATGTTAAAGGTCAACGTCATGGTGGGGGGTTATAGGCAAATAGTGTCTCTGCGATTACTTAAAAGTAAAAAGTATGCAAAGACCAGGAACCGAAACAATCAAAATCCAAATCCAGCCCTCAAACCATAGTTGGAAACAACTAAGATTACAAATAACCAAGATACAGAGAACATATGGCCAACCGAGTGAGCAGCTTGTTCCCAAAAGGTGGCCACTCAGCAACCCAAACCGAACCAAAAATAATAAGAACATACATAAGGCAAAACTACATAATTGAATTTCATCAAATTTCACAGAAACGTAAAGAGTAATGAGAAGATTTGTCACATACAATATTCATATTCTCAAACCCAAGGTTAAGGTCACTGTCGGGGTTAGAGGTCAAATAGTGTCTCTACGATTACTTAAAAACTACATGACTGAATTTCATCAAATTTCACAGAAATGTAAAGGGTAATGAGAAGATTTGTCACATGTAATATTTTTAGTCCCAAACCCAAGGTCAATGTCACTGTCGGGGTTAGAGGTCAAATAGTGTCTCTGTGATTACTTTAAAACTACATTACTGAATTTCATCAAATTTCAGAGATATACGAAACATAATGAGAAGATTTGTTACATGTAATATTTATATTCCAAAACCCAAGGTCAAGGTCACAATCTGGGGTTGGATGTCAAATCATGTCTCAACAATTGCTCAGAA
This sequence comes from Ctena decussata, assembly GCA_963989385.1. Classification (NCBI taxonomy): domain Eukaryota; kingdom Metazoa; phylum Mollusca; class Bivalvia; order Lucinida; family Lucinidae; genus Ctena; species Ctena decussata. The sequence continues at coordinate 127,811,319 of OZ022498.1, forward strand.
ATGTACCAAAGCAAGTTTCTTAAACTTTACAGAAAGATGAAGCGTAATGAATGAGAAGGTAAGCCACACACACGACATAGGCTTTCACACCCAAGTTCAAGATCCCAGTCTTAGGTCGAAGGTCAAGTTGTTTCTCCCCAATTACTAAAAGACTTCTTAAGCAAATTGTATTAAACTTCCTGAAATGGTAAAACATAATGAGATGGTATGTCACAAACAAAATAATTTTAGGTTCCCATTCCCAAGGTCAGGGTCACAATTAGGGCTCATAGGTCAGATTATATCTCCAAACTGACTTGAGACTGCTGAAGTGAATTTCATCAAACTTTGCAGAAAGGTGAAACATGATAAAAAGGCGTCTCACTTGCAAGATTTGGGATGCCTTGCCCAAGGTCAAGGTCACAGTCGGGGTCAAAGGTCAGTTTAAGGGGCCTTCAGGAGCATTTGTTACATACTGTAACATTTCTTGTTATTAAGAGTGAACATAAGGTCTGAAGAGCTTTTATTGCGACTTGTTAAGGCTGTATACATATACATATATACAAGCTGAGCTAGATTCCCTCAAATATGTTCTGCTTTACAGGAAATGGAAGCTGATTATGATGATGATGATGAAGATGACAAGTATGATGATGTTTATGATGCTGAGAATGGAGATATTGATAATAAAAGAGAAGAGAGCCAAGACGAAAACTGTGTTATCTGTATGGACACTGTCAGCCAGCCAAAGACCTTGAAATGTGGTCACATTTTCTGCACTGACTGCATTGACAGTTATTTTACCAGTTATAAGAAGGTCTGTCCGACCTGTGGAGTTGTTTGTGGGGTTATCAGGGGAGATCAGCCCAGTGGTAGGATGGACGTCCAGATGGACAACAGGCTACACTGTGCAGGTTATGAGGGAGCAGGGTGCATTGTTATCACATACAGCTTTAATTCTGGGACACAGGGAGTAAGAACTTTTATCGGTACTTTAATTACACTAATTACTAGGATGCTTTATAGGACTACTGAACTATATTTTAACATGCATTGGAACAACTCGAAACTACAGGTATTTATTAGTTTAAATGTATGTCCAAAACTGCTGGAAAAAACCCAAAGAGTAAAAAAATGTCGTAAGGAGTTAAAGTTTTAATCATCTGGAAATATGCAAAGGCTTTTATGATGTCATTTGAGTAATTCAGATTATTAAAACGTCACACAATTTCTACTCCTTGAATAGATTAAGAGTGACAAGTAGCAACATTTTATGAACAAGAGCAGTCGCCTGACAGCATAGCTCGCCTGAATTGGTGCCTGCCCATAGCACAGTTGCTATGGTGGAATTTCAAAGTCCATGACCTTGAAGTCACAGAACTGAGTGGTAGGGGGTTGTGTGGGTAGTGGTGGTGGTGGTGGGGTGGGGGGATGCAGGATGTATCAAAACCCTGAACTATTATTTAACATCAGTCCATGTATTAGGATCAGCTGACTCCATTGTGGCACTGTGAAATTATGTCTTTATAAATATAAAATTTTAACCAAAATCTATGAGACAAAATTCCAAGTCTTTGACCTTGACTTCAAGGTCTTCCAGTGTGGTAAGTATATACTCGTCAAAACAAATTCCGCCGCAATTTTAATGGTGATATTGACGATTTTAAATATAACATTTTCAAATTATTTTACTTTTAATTAATTGCAAAAACATTTATCTACGGAAAACTTTTGAACGTCTCAGTTTCCTGCTTGCGTGTACAGAGTTACCTCGCCTAACTAGTAAACCATTGAAACTGCGATTAGGCGCGTACTGCGCGTGCGCAGTACCGTTATGTTTGTCTCATTAAATTCTCGAGAAACCCTACAGTCTAGAAACATCTAAATCAAAGTTGAACAAACGTTCAAATGGCGAACATTGCATCTTAAAATGTGCGAGACTGTAAATTACCTCCCTTTGAATCAAAAGTATAGGAAATTTGATTTTCAGATTATGGGCTTATCAGTCATAAATTTTAGTTCTGCTTTTCTGGACATGTGAATACGTTTCTTTGCAACATTTTTAAATGAGAATGCATCAGTTTATTGCAACCTTGTGTCAGGCATGCAGTTTTGAAATGTTTATGGCAATGCCACTGCATCTTTAGAAAGTTTGGCTTTTCTGCCTAAGCGTTGAAATTAAGAAATAAGAAGTTATCGTGAAAACCGTTAGAATTCCGATTTTCTTTTGTATATCAAGCATATGGAATCCAATGAATGTGTCTAAGTAGTACATCTCAGAAAATGAGAGTAAAACTAAAAGAAAAGGCGATTTTTTCGTGAGAAATCTCGGGAAATTAGAAATAACCCCAACTAAAACTGAAAGTTGCGCAAACTGTCAGTGTACATTAAAATTTTGAAACCTGTCTGTCTAGCAATATATAAAGGTCATACCAGTACTCCAATGACTCTTTAAGTTCATTCATTAGGGTACCTTTTCAGAAAAAGATGCTAAAGTTAATGCGGCGGAACTTATTTTGACTAGTATATAGTACATGTATTTTGTAAAAACTCAAACAAGTGTAAAACAACAGTTCGAGGGTAAACTTAATCTATGCCAAGCATTATGAATCAGTATGCAGCAAGAATACTTTAATAAAAAAATTCCTAAGTCCATGACCTCAAAGTCTATGTCACTGAGCAGGGTTGGGGTATTACCCTATAAAAGTTTGGACTAATATCTAACTACAGTGCAAATATCAAACAAATACATTCATTGGTTCAGGAGATATGGGTCTTAAAAAACTTTATCCAAAACATCCAATCAATAAAAAGACAATTTTCTAAGTCCATACCTTGACATCAAGGTCACTGAGTGGGGTGGAGGCGGTACGTGGGAAAACTTTGGACCAGTATCTAACTACAGTGTAAATATCAAAAGAATCCATCCATGGGTTAAGGAGATATTGGGCTTTAAAGAACTTTAAGCAAAACATCCAGTCCAAAGAACTCCCATTTTCTAAATCCATGACCTTGACATCAAGGTCACTGAAAGGGGTTGGGTGGTACCCTGTAAAACTTTGGAACAATATCTAACTACAGTGCAAGTATCAAAAGAATCCATCCATGGGTTAAGGAGATATAGGCCTCTTAAAAAACTTTATCCAAAACATCCAATCCGGACGCCGACGCGGACGCCGACGCTGACGCTGACTCCGACGCCAGGGTGACAACAATAGCTCTTCCTGAACTTTCGTTCAGCAGAGCTAAAACCTATCAAATATTTTGGATTTCAATATAGTGAAAGTTGCTGGTATCAAAATCACATCATGCAAATGAAGCTCCAGAAAAGAAACAGTTTGCAATGGCTTAAAATCTAATTTGCATAAACTTTAATTGTCAATAATCAAAGTTTTGGTTTGAATTTTGGATGGCGTTTTTAGCACTCTGTTTCAGCCGTAAATACCTGTTAATTAAGAATATTTCTGAATTAAGTAAAGAAAACAGTTCAGTACAATTTTCTTACATGCCTTGGAAAGAGAACCAACTCTCTTGACATACAGTTTTCTTCTGTGGGCAAGGAAATCTTCCTAAAAGAGGTCAGCTCTTAAGGGAAACAGATTTGCTCCTAGAGAAGCAGTTTTATTTTGTTTACTAGTTGACATTCATTGCAAAGGGAGGAAAAAGTGAAAATGACAGAGTTGCTTTCCCTGAAAGTGTACCCAAGACTTGCTAATAGCAATGAAAAGCATTGCAGATTTGGAGCCAACTTCTTGTTAATACCCCCATTCCACTGGATGACGCTTTGACTGCTATCATGGCGCTTCTTCAAAATCTCCGAAAACGCCGCAGAAGCGTAGGCATTTGCCAAAACTTGGGACTTGTGCGCTTCCAGTACGTTGCCAGTACACTTCTAATACGATCTCGCTACGCAAGTTGCGATGCTGTCGCGTTTTAGCTGCGCTTCTGCCACGCTTAACGGACTTCAATGGCGCTTCTAATATGCTGCCACTACGGCAAAGGATTTCAAGCTACGCTTGATCGACGCTTATTACGATGCATTTGCGATCGTGCAACGACCTAAGCGCCGGAGCTGCGCTCATGCTGCGCTTGTGTTGCGCTTTGTAGCCGCTTCTATGTAAATCGGCGGAGAATCGGGATTCAGCAGCAGTTGACCACCAGCCTTCAAATAAGATTGATAATGTAATAATTTCAGTGGCTATGATCCAGCTAGCAATCATGAACTAGTGACTTCATATACGAGGGTAATCAAATAAAGAGTGGGACTTGTTTGATATTTTACTAACCCTTCCCCTCTACTTCAAAAATTAAACTTCAACTCTACTCCCTGTAGTATATGTTTCGTCAAATTTTGCCAACAACTTTTTTGCTATTGTTCGAAACGTAAGGCACCAGGTAAGTCATTGGCTGGGATTCGCTTCATAATTCAACCACGCAGACAGGAAATAAGGTCTGGCATTAATCCAGATTGTGGTATCCGAACAAATTTTGACATTTTTACTATATTTGATTGCATTACGTTTGAATTTTAATTATACCATTTGTTCTATAGATTAGCCCATTGACGGGTGGTTGCCTAGCAACAAGTCTATTTCTGGAAATATTACCTTAAGTCGTATGCTCGAGTTTCTGTTGCTAAGCAACACAAAGCACATCAACCTTGTGTTTCTTCAGTATGTGCATTGCAATGTATATGGTATACCCCACCGTTTAGAGTTAAGTGCTTGCCATGATATAAATTTACTTTCAATTTATGACCTGAGTTGGGATACCCTCTCCTGCGGTACAGTCTGCGAGAAAATAATCTCCTGGCCAGGCCTGGGTGTGGAATTCGCTTTTTGCTTTTGACGAGGGTGGCATCTAGAATGCAATATGAGAATCGAGTTCTGAAACGTTTTGAGCGCGAGCAAATAATGCGGGTCGCCGTGGAAACGCGGCATATGGCAAGCCATTTTACTATTTATTATTTATAAATAAGATATCTTATATAGTATATAAGATATCTAATATGCCAATTAAGATATCTAATATGCCAATTAAGACATCTAATATAAATAAGATATCTTATATCCTATATAAGATATCTTATATCCTATATAAGATATCTTATATTCTATATAAGATATCTTATATAGGATATGAGATATCTTATTTAATTTTTCATATAACTTAAAGACATCATATGTTATATTAGATGTCTTAATTGGCATATTAGATATCTTTATTGGCATATTAGATATCTTATATACTTTATAAGATATCTTATTTATTATATAAGATATCTTATTTTTATATAAGATATCTTATATATATAAGATATCTTTTATAAAAGATAAGATATCTCATATAATATATTAGATATTTGATATGATAAATGAGATATCTACATTCCATAATAAATAGTAAAATGGCTTGCCATAGCGGCGTTTTCTTGTCCAGATCGCCATAAGAGCAGAGGAAACGCAGATAAAGCGCCAAGAGCGCAGTGGAAGCGTCGTGGTTGAGCTATTCATAAATTATAAAGTCGCATCGGAAGCGGCAAGAGTGCCATGAGAGCGTATAGTGCTCAATGGGAGCACACACAGCGTAGCAGAAGCGTAGCTGGTCGTGGACGAATCACCAAGGAGCTGTAAGCATGATTCCACTGCGCTTGTGCTGCGTTGCTTGCGTTGCTGCCTCGATACTGCTGCGTTTATGAATTTCATGCTGCGCTGTTACTACGCTTTCGTTGCGCTTTGTGTCCATGGCGATTCCGCTTCGTAAATTTTGAGAAAGGTCAAAACAAGCGCCGTGACTTAGCAATCATGCCGCTTCAGAATGAACTGTTAGTCTGACCACTTTCAGGAATTTTCTGAGACCCACTGGGTTCTCTTTTAAAATGCTGAAAGCTTGGACTTCACTATTTTTACACACATGTCAGTCAGATAGCTTTGTTATACTTTAGCAATCCTTTTTCAGAAGCTTGATGATTCAAATTTTGAAAAAAAGGAGTGTTTATATGGTATTTTTTCTTGATACAGCCTGATCATCCAGACCCCGGAAAACCATACAAAGGTATAACAAGAACTGCATACCTTCCAAATACTGCAGAGGGGCGTGGAGTTTTGAAAATGTTGGAAGTTGCCTTTGACAGAAAGCTTGTGTTTACTATTGGCAGTTCCAGGACAACAGGACATGAAGGCGTCATAACCTGGAATGATATCCACCATAAGACAAACCCTAAACCAAACACACCGTAAGTACTGTGCAGATAGTGTAGCTATGTTTGGGGTCCATAGAAAGGCAAATTATTTTAAATGAACAACATAATATTGAGACTTAACTGCAAAGGATAACATGTATAAGGACAAGAACATTAAATGCTCAACAGAACATAAACTGCAAAGAAATTTATGGATGATGCAAATTAACTTCTAAGAAAAAATAGGCAACTTAGCATTTAGTTTAGTTTCAACTAAACTAAATGCTCATTTTCCTAATATTTTTAGAAGATAATTTTCATCATCCATTAAACTAAACTATATGCTCATTTGCCTTATATTTCTCAGAAGTTAATTTTCATCATCTGTAAATTCCTTTGCAGTTTATTCATAGTAGGAGTAATAACATGATAGTTGGGTTATAAGGCATCATTTTAAGTAGCACTTTAGTGAAACTCTACCGTAGACCATACAGAGTTGTGGAAAGGAGATAGTTTATAATTCTTCGATTAATTCTGCTAATTCTCCATAAAACATATGAGCTGCCACACGACAAAATCAACAAAGTGGCATGTGCGCCCAGCGAATACTCAGATCAGCCTGGGCATCCGCCCAGTCTGATCTGAGTCTTTGCTGTCCGCATGGAGGTAGGTCAGACCCTTAGCTACCTTTCAAGTGCACAGCAAAGACTTAGATCAGGCTGTTTGGATACCCAGGCTGATCTGACTCATCGCTGCACATACATGCCACTTTGTTGGTTTATCTTGTTGCGCTCATATGGTGTGAGCCTTTATAGAGCTGCCTTGCTGAGCTACTTCTATTGAGGTGTCCAATATACATATTTGGAATCCTCATTAACATTTAAAGCAGCAAAACTGAAAATGGTTGAATTTGCAAACAGCATAGATCAGGATGAGGCAGCCCATAAACTCTGCTTGGATAAAACATTTTTTTGGAAACATTGCATACCTATATTTTGATGTCAGCATATTGGCACTTTAAAGACAAATATTCTCTTCTATATAGAACACATCCCCAGTCTTTATTCAGTGGCGGAGGAAGAGGGGTGGGGGACAGGCCCCTCCAATAATTTTGGAGGGGGAGGGGGCCAAAGACTGTTTCGGACCCCCAATATTTGAACAATTTTCCACTTTCTTCTTCTTAAAAAATGTCCTTTTTCAACTCTCCTTGTCTTTTACTGCAAGTATACCCCTTGCACTTAGTATATATTTGAATGTGCTAAGAGAATCAGTCGATAAGAATTTTGATTTGTCATTTATTGTACCCATTTTTTCAACACAAAAAAGGCATTTGAGTTGCAGCAAAATTGCATCCAGGTTAGACCCAGAATGCAGGAAATGATGTTTAGGATTTCACAATTTTCTGGGGGAGCATGCTCCCGGACACCCCCAGCTTACTCCCGAGCTTCGCTCGGTCGGTTCACGCGCAAGCGCGTGAAAAATAAATTCCCAAAAGTATTCCCACCTCCTTCCCAATATTCAAACCTTCCTACGCCTATGTTATTGGTTTTATGACCCTGTTATGTCATTATCTAAGTGAAAAGGGGTATTGCCTTAAATGAAACAGCAGTGGCACTGCACTGTTGCATAACAGGATTATGGCATCCAATAAACAGGAATATTTGTTTTTAAGAGTTAGAACTGCCTTGGGTAGGTGGTTCTGTTGAAAATTCACAAAGTATTTTTATAGAAAAATGAGTAAAAAAATCATAGAGCTATCATCAGATCTCATAGGTTGAGATCTGTTAAAATATATTTCGTAGTTACTATTTTTTATTTGATAAATGAAATTAGTTAGCTTTATGGCTAATTGACACCATAAGTAACTACAATGATCTTATACTGAAGTTTAGGGCCCAGCTGTTCAAAACTAACAATGTTGTTCATATTTGCCAAAAAAAGTAAGAGAAACGCTAAGAGCTCCTGGGTTTGTGTTGTAAACAATAGTAGCGACTTGGTTTAATGTGTCCTTGACTAAAGACTTTGTTAAGCTACAAATTCTTTGAACAACAGGGCCTAAGATGGCTACCATGGCAAATATGGTCGAAACCATTTAAAAGACTGGGCTGGACTGATTCAGCGATACATTTCAAGAATGATATGGGCCACCTCTTTAAATATAGGGATGGACTATATAAGGAGGATTAACTTCAACAGTGTCATTCTTGGACGGACTCACGGCGCCAAGTGCGTGCAACTATGGTTACGTACCGCTGAGCCACTTGGGGAACGTCTTTAGGAGAATTGAACTGAACTGAACAGTGTCATTCTCTCTCTCTCTTGATCACATAGTGTCAGCACCTCCAGTCAGCCAGTGAAATTATCAGAAGTTTAATTTTGGACCACTGATTGGCTGAATAAATTTTCAAACCTTTACCTGTACAGGAAATATGCTGTGAGATGAGAATCAGCTCCCCTCCCCCCCCCCCCCCCCCCCCCCCCCCCCCCACAAGAAAAGAAATCCTGCCTTTAAGTAAAATAACAAATCATTCTAGTTGGAATTACTGGTGGGGTAAATTTGGATTTTGGGGAGGTGGTGGGGCGGGGGAAATGATGTGAAATTTCCAAATAGAAAATCCATTTCACTCAGATGCTGATTTTTGGTCTGATGTTATGAGGGCAGTATATTATTGATTACACAAGTTTAGCTTTTGAAAAGCTTGAGAGGTTATCTCTTAGCAAATGAATCTACAGGATGCAAGTGGTGAAGCAGAAAATTGGCAGCAATTCAAGTTAATTTTATTGTATTCTTGGATTTGTTAAAGCAGAGGGTAAGTAGCGAGTTTGACAACTTTTTCTTTTTGTCTAGTGACTGCTTGTAACAAGTGAGCTTCGGTGCTTTTAAGTTTTGTCAGATGACATGTACTGTTTAGTAATGTCTCTTTGTAAGTGGACTGTACTCTCTGGTAAGTGCTTGTGTCACGGGAAGGATGCTCTGTCCCATTCCTGTGGGTTCTGCTTTGGATATATAATTAAGAACGACTGCTGATGACTGCTGATAATGATTTATTTACAAGATGATGACATGGCTTCCAATGTATGACCTGGAAATACAGGATACAGCATGCTATAGATAAAGATACAAATACATGATATACATGTATAGGAGTGAACTGCAAAAGATCTATTCACTCCGACCTACTGTCAACAACTGCAACTTGCAATGTTATGCGCAATCTATAGTACAAAACAATGACATAATTATTCAAAACACATTGAAAGATGCATGTTATGAATCTGTGGCTATCTGTGGCTATCTAATGAGTTATTAAAACAATACAAAGGCTCCAGTAAATAGCTGATACTCTCCACTAATGAAGAACTTAACTAATGACCAAGACTAATTAAAAGCTTTACAAACTTATGATATTTTACAACTCAAGCCTTATGCTAACCTCCGGGCGCACTATGCCGACTCAACGTCTAATCAACGCTGATTCAACGTATTAACGTCTAATCAACGTTGAATCGACGATGATTCAACGCCGTGCTTAGATACAAGATACTAGAAACTTTATTTTAAGTCGGTTTTAGCATGACAATTAACATTAGCTACACAGATTAATCTACTTCCGACATAACAAGAGTATAAGAATAACAAGAGTAAAAAAGCTGCAAGAAAAGAAAACATTTAAAGTTAAACATTTAAGAACGTAAAATACATATAAACAGGCATTTTATAAAAATATACTAAGCATAATTACAAACATGCTAAATTTATCATCCTATTTATCATTTATGTAAAGCACTTTCATTAAGAATACAATTCTGACAAAACTTAAAAAAAAAAGATCTTTAAAAGTTAAAATACATACTTTACAAGTTTTGTGTGGTTTCTTTTTGAACATTAGAAAATTCTAAAAACTTATCACTGAACATCTGATTTGTTGAGAAAACCACTCTTGCAGTAGCCTTAGGTCGAAAGAGGAGCGAAACACTATCAAATAAGATTCCAAAGAGCCTTATTTCGAAACGAAAAATTTCCCAAGACTTTAAAAGCAAATATGGTTTTAAAATGAAATGAAAAAGATACTGAGGCAACCCATAGAAACCGTCTGTAGTGGAAACTGATGAGCCAACCTGGCTGTAAATATCATTGCCACCACAGGCGAGAACCTCCAGGCATGTTACTGTTATCATAATTTTTTTTTTTTCAGTTGGGGTAACTTCAAGATTTTCACGTTTGCTCTACTAAGTATTTCTAAAAAGACTAACCTGGAAATACAGGATACAGCATGCTATAGATACAGATACTAATACATGATATACATGTATAGGAGTGAACTGCAAAAGGTCTATTCACTCAGACCTACTGTCAACAACTGCAACTCGCAATGTTATGCGCGCACGCACAATAGCTATTAACCGTGAGCATTGTTAGTAATCTAGGTTAGAGTAAATTCACTGTATGGGATACTGTATAGGAGTGGAATGGGAATGGCGAGCAAACTAAGGACGACCATCAATCTGTGTGAATTTACAATATAAACAGATGGGATTTAACGGAAGAAACTCAATTTCTTACGTTTCATTTCCAACTGTGACACTTTTCCGTGCTAAGGAAAATGTCGTCCTCGACATTAAGTATGTATGTCTAAAACGTTTGCAAAACAAAAATGAATAATAAATAAAACAATAGATATCTATATGAATAATTGTGGAATAGAATAGTGCATGTATGAATGAATAACTGAAACAGTGGAAGGATGGATGGATGACACTTGTATTAGGTGAGGTTCTTGTATTAGGCGAGATGAAGTGTTCAGGATAAGTTTTACAGCTCATGTCTCAGCAATGCTGGAAGGGACCCTGCAGCTGGGTGCACCAAACTATGGGAGCAAATACCGGTAAATAGTGGCACCTGCATGTTGCGTTAATCAAATAGAACTTGTTATTGATCTGTACTGTTAAGTGATAACAGAACTTTCAGGTAACTGTTTGTATAGGGGGAGATAAAGTGTTTTAAAGATATAAGCTATAAATACCATGCATTAGCGATGCTGGCGAGAACCCTGTAGCAGGGTGTGCCAAAGTAGAAGTATCGGGAAATAGTGGGACCTGTATTGGCAAAAGGAAACGGCGTACATTAATCGAGTACGAATTCCTATCTTAATATGGTTATCCCCGAGGGGATAACCAATCATTTATTTGTTGGCAACACTGATTGGTATGGCAACTGAAAACTTTCATTGGCTTTCACTAGGAAAATGACAAAAATAACGAAAAAAAATGAATATAGACTCAGATGAGTGATTCAAGCCATCATGTCACTCTTGTTTTATCATCTGGAATGCAGAAGCATTTTAAGTGCTATTTTAGTTTGAGAAAATCATGAGAAGTATCATCACATGCAATTGTGAATAAAAAGATGCTTTATTTACGTGATCGTAGAGCCCAGTGGAATAAGTTCTATTTATTAGCTCACCTGAGCCGAAGGCTCACAAGGTGAGCTTATAGTATAGGGTTGGTCCCTCGTCCGTCCTTCGTCGTCCGTTGTCCGTTGTCCGTCCACACTTTTAAGCATTAATATCTGCTAAAGTAGCAGGCCAATCTTGATCAAATTGTATGTGTAGCATGGTTGGGGAGTGGGATTGATTGCATATAGTTTTTGGAACAGATTGGTTTAAAACTGCGGTTACCATGGCAACAAAAAGGTCCCATAGACTTATAATGGGGAAAATGTTGTCCGGGTCCTAGCTTCTTCATTTTTGATCGCAACTTCTTCAAACTTGCAGATATCCAGGACAGTCAAAACATCTCGGACCAGTTCGAATTTGGGCCAGGTTTGATCTTTCTTTTTAGAGTAACTTGCCCTTGAGCGATAAAATATTTTTCCATAGACTTATAACGGGGAAATGTTGTCTGGGCCCTAGCTTCTTCATTTTTGATTGCAGCTTCTTGTAACTTGCAGGTATCCAGGACAGCGACTCGGACCAGTTCGAATTTGGGTCAGGTTGGATTATTCTTTTCAGAGTTACTTGCTCTTGAGCGATAAAATATTTTCCCATAGACTTATAATGGGGAAAATGTTGTCTGGGACCTAGCTTCTTCATTTTTGATCGCAACTTCTTGTTACATGCAGGTATCCAGGACAGCCGAAACATTTCGGACCAGTTCGAATTTAGGCCAGGTTGGATCATTCTTTTAAGAGTTACTTGCCCTTGAGCGATAAAATATTTTCCCATAGAATTTTAGTGGGAAAATGTTGTCCGGGCCCTAGCTTCTTCATTTTTGATCGCAACTTCTTCAAACTTGCAGGTATCGAGGATAGTCAAAACATCTCGGACCAGTTTGAATTTGGGCCAGGTTGGATCATTCTTTTAACAGTTACTTGCCCTTGAAGGATAAAATATTTTCCCTAAGACTTATAATTGGGAAAATGTTGTCCGGTCATCATTCTAGTGCCTTCATTGATGGAATAATATTGATTGTACTTCACACAAGTGAAAAGTATGACAATATCTTGGACAAGAACGTGTTTCAGCGTTATTGGGTCAAGGTGAAGGACACAGTGGCTATTTTTAGAAAAACTTTGTCATCGCTGTAGCGCCTTCAATTTGTAGACTGAATTCAATTGGATATCACACAAGTGATTAGTATGACAATATCTTGGACAAATTCGCGTTTCAGTGTTCTTGGGTCAGGGTCAAGGTCACAGTGGCTATTTTTAGAAAAACTTTGTCATCGCTCTAGAGCCTTCATTTATGGACCGATTTTGATTAAAACTTCACACAAATGTTTAGTATGACAATATCTTGAACAAGCGCGTGTTTTAGCGTCCTCAGGTCAAAGTCAAGGTCAAAGTGGCTATTTATAGAAAAACTTTGTCATCAGTCTTGTGCTTTCATTTATGGACCAATTTCGATTTAACTTCACACGTGATAAGTATGACAATATCTTAGACAAGTTTGCGTTCTGGGGTCAAGGTCACAGTGGCTATTTTTAGAAAAACTTTGTCTAGAGCCTTCATTTATGGACAGATTTTGATTTAACTTCACTTTAATGTTTAGTTTGACAATATCTTGAACAAGTTTGCATTTCAGCATTCTAAGGTCAAGGTCACATTTGCTATTTTTAGCCCACCTGAGCCGAAGGCTCACAAGGTGAGCTTATAGTAATTAGGCTTGGTCCATCTTCCGTCGTCCGTCCACACTTTTAAGCATTAATATCTGCTAAAGTAGCTGGCCAATCTTGATCAAATTGTATGTGTAGCATGTTTGGGGTGGGGGATTGATTGCATATAGTTTTGGGACAGATTGGATTAAAACTGTGGTTACCACGGCAACAAAAAGGTCCCATAGACTTATAATGGGGAAAATGTTGTCCGGGCCATAGCACCTTTAGTTTTGACTGCAACTTCTTCAAACTTGCAGGTATCTAGGACAGCCATAAAATATCGGACCTGTTCGAATTTGGGCCAGGTTAGATGATTCTTGTCTTTTTCATTATCCACCCTGAGGGTCACAGGTATGATACCACCTATGTGTTCAATTTGCCTTAGAGTAACTTACCCTAGAGTACTGAGGCTAAATTGACTCAGGTGAGCTACAGGACCAATGGTCCTCTTGTATTTTAGTATTTGTAAATGCCTTCTGAAAGCTCATACTTGATGATGTGTCATTTTCAGGAAATCTCATACGATAATTTTTGGCAATGTTTCAGATTCGGGTATCCAGACCCAGGCTATTTGGACAGGGTGAAAGATGAGCTGGCAGTGAAAGGAGTCACTCCAGAAGATATACCGCCTTTTAAACAGACAGGCCGGACCAAATAAGTCACTTCAGAAGACTTTACTGGCTCGTATCAGTTTAATTAAAGCACTCTGAAGATTTTACATTGCACCTGGTAAATGTGCATTACCATTTCTACTGGGAAATTAGAAATTGATATGTCTGGAAATAGGTAGCCAGGGCCCAGTAGCCAAACTATAACAATTCTATTCTCCCTGTACATAGAAAATGCATATTGGGGCACATTGATAAGTTTGAAGTAAATTTAAGAACTGGTCAAGTTACCACATTTTACCTGAAAGTGGCCAAACCAAAACTTTGGTTTGGCCACTTTCAGCAGTATTGTGGTAATTCCACTAGTGTATCTTTTACAAAACTGAACTTTTGTACTAAAATGCTTCTTATGAAATGGGTCAAATAGCATTGTTAGATTTCGGCAATCAAATTCCAGAAGCTTGAAATTCTGATTTCAAGTAAGGAATGGAATTGCATGTTTGCCAGACTTGATATGTGTACCTGCTTCTTATTGGTGCAAACAAATTGTAAAGGACACAGATGCTTCTCATCAGTGCAAATGAATCATCTAGTCTAAGAGTAGAGGACATACTAGGTCCCGTTTCTCTTTATTGCAAACAGACTCTATAGGGCATGCATGCTTCTAATCAGTGCAAATGGGTCACTCTAGAGGATATACCAGGCCCTACTTATTATTGGTACAGATAAATTTCTGTAAGACACAAATGCTTCTCATAAATGCAAATGAATCATTCCAGAGGATTTACTAAGTTGTGTGACGACTCTGAGGTAAAATTGTAAGGCTGTTAAAATTAAGTCTCATTTTGTGAGCCTTGTAAAGTGCCATTGTGATGTTCATATTAGAAATGTTGTAATAGGGTTGGGATTGTACGTTTCGCAATAAGAGTTGTAATTGCGAGATATTATTTTCAGGAAAACTGCCTGAATTCATCTTGTTTTGTATTCACTATGAATTTATGGTTGTTATTGTGAGTTTTGAAATGAGAGTTGTTAATTGTGAGATACATATTTTAGTCAAGCTGTCAGAATTATCTCATATTGTAAGCAATGTGAAGTTACAGGTGGTGTTATGAGACAGAGATAAGAAATGAGCCGTGACACGAGAAAACCAACAAAGTGGTTGTGTGCCCAGCACAGACTCAGGTAAGCCTGGGCATCCGCCCAGTAGGATCAGACTCTTCGCTAGGCGCTTAAAGGGTAGCTAAGAGTCTAAGCTAGCTTCATGCGGACAGTGAAGACACTGATCAGACTGGGCGGATGCCCAGGCTGATCTGAGTCTGCACTGGGCACACAACCACTTTGTAGGTTTTCTCATGTCGCGGCTGAAATGCTTTCTTTGAAGTAACAGATATATTGTTGGATACAAGTCTTAATTCATCTCACTGCTGTAAATATAACGCTTGAGGTTAGAGTTGTTATTGTCAGATGCAAGTCTTATAAAAGCTGACAGAATTAGTTCATTTTGTGCACACCTTGAAGTTAGAGTTGCTATTGCCAGATACTGGTACAAGTCTTAGTAAGCGGTTTGAATGAATTTAATTTTGGAAGCACTTGAAGTTAGATGGATGGATGGATGACTTGCGTGTACATCCTTTTGAACAGCATATCAGTCATATCAGACGATGGGGAAATGATATTAAAAGGCTTTGTGCAATGGAACCCCTTTAAAGGTTGGAAAGATTTCTACTTCCAGCAGGATTCTAACCCAGGGTTCGAGGTTATAAAACTTGAGAATAATCTCAAACTCAAAATAAAGCACATTGATTGGCTGCTTCCGAGCACATGTTATTGAGTTTGAGAGTATTCTCTAGTTTTATAACCTCGAACCCAGATCTCTAGCTTAGCAGGTGAAGTTAGAGGTGTTTTAGTCAGATACAGGCCTTTGTAAAGCTATTTGTATTTTTCCCATTCTGTAATCTGTATTCATCTCATTTTGTTGTTGTTTCAAAGTTAGATTTGTTGTTGTGAGATACAAATTCTAGTGACTCATGTTATGCCTTTGAAATTAGAGGTGTTATTTTAAATTTTGATTATTATAAGTTGGAAATGATGTCTGGCTTCAATACTGAAATGTTTTAGATTTGTTTCTGAGACATCAGACTGTAATTAAAACAGTTTCTATGATAAATTGTTTAAACTGTTTAAACTACAATTGTTAATTATTGTAGACTGAGATGCAAAATGGGCAACCATTTTTAGTCATGATGGAATAGAACGGAAGCCTGGAAGCATGGTGTGCTGGAAATTACTGATCAAACTGTACAATTCTATATACTTTTTATACGCCCGTTTTGAAAAACGGACGTATTATGTCGTGGCGCTGTCCGTCCGTCCGTAAACATTCTTGTACACCCCATAACTCAGTAACCATTCGGGATATCTTCATGAAATTTGGTAGGCATATGTATCAGGATGGGGGAACGTGTCGCGTACAAGAATGGTTGCTCCCCTTTCTTACTTTTGAAGTTACGCCCCTTTGATTATTTTTTTCCCTGTAAGTCTTGTACACGCCATAACTAGATAACTGTTTGGGATATCTTTATAAAACTTCATAGCAATGTGAATGAAGTCCTAACGATGTGTCGCGTACAAAAATGGCTGCTTTCCCTTTCTTCGTTTTAGAGTTAATCCCTTTCATTAGTTCTAAAAGGCTATTTTCGTGTTTTCTTGTACAATATATTGTCAAGGGAAAAAACTAGAACTAAAAATGGTGTAACTTGTTTATTTAGGTTATCTCCCTTGTCCAACTTACCTTGGAATACTAACAGTATGTCATGTGTTAAATATTTAGATGAGGTTGCAGTCATTATACCCCCACTGTGAAAAAGTGGAGGGTATACTGGTTTACATCTGTCTGTCCATCCGTCCGTCCATCTGTCCATCCTTCCATCTGTCCTTCCGTCCCCATATCATCAAATTTTTCATCGAAGATTTCTTCACAACCATACAAGCTAGACTGGTCATATTTGGCATACCGGTTGATGACGACATGTTGTATTGTGGGATTGAGAACCAGCCTTCTCCTGCTTATTCTTCCCTGTATTTGTCCGGTTTTCTTTCTTTCCATACTTTGAATAATGAAATTTTTCGTCAAAGATTTCTCCACAACCACGCAAGCTATAGTAGTCATATTTGTTATGCAGGTTGATGACGACATGTTGTATGGTGGGATCGAGAACCAGCCTTCTCCTGCTTATTCTTCCCTGTATTTGTCCGATTTTCTTTCTTTCCATACTTTGATTAATGAAATTTTTCGTCAAAGATTTCTGCACAACCATGCAAGCTAGAGTAGTCATATTTGAGATGCAGGTTGGTGACGATATGTTGTATCTTTGGATTGAGAACCAGCCTTTTTCTGCTTATTCTTCCCTGTATTTGTCAAACATTCGTTCTTTCCATACTTTGAATAATAAAATTTTTCGTCAAAGATTTCTCCACAACCAAGCAAGCTAGAGTACTCTTATTTGGTATGCAGGTTGATGACGATATGTTGTATCGTGGGATTGAGAACCAGCCTTTTTCTGCTTATTCTTCCCTGTATTTGTCCAATATTCTTTCTTTCCATACTTTGAATAATGAACTTTTTCATCAAAGATTTCTCCACAACCATGCAAGCTAGATTAGTCATATTTGGTATGGAGGTTAATGATGACTTCCTGTATTGTGGGATTGAGAACCAGACTTCTCCTCTTTTTATTCCCTGTATTTGTCCGATTTTCTTTCTCTCTTTACTTTGAATAATGCATTTTGTAACACATTTCACAGCAACCATTCATTTTTGGTATACATGGTAACAATGATTTCTCTCCCTTTTTATGCTTTTTGTTACGAAAATAACATCATTTGATTTAAGCAATTAAGCGGGGTATAGTCGGATTCGCTGACAGATCTAGTTAATTATTATAGAGTGGTTGCCCCTGTTTGTCTGCCTGTCTATCCTTTTGCAATCTTGCTCATTCTGTAACTCCTTTAGGAAATTGAAACGGGCGTATTATGCGCCGCTTGCGAAGCCCTTGTTAAAGCGTGTGATCTTGTGGGCTTTCTTGCATATACATGTATAGTGAGGTAACATTTCAGAGTAAAAAAGTCGCCTATATGTATAGTAGGGAAAGATGTGTAGAGATTACAAGAACTGTTTATGTGTCAGACTGCTTCTTTTAAAATGGATGCTTTAGTATTAAGCTGTTCATGTTTGATAACATGCCATAAATTTATGATTTATCATTAAACATTTAACAGTCATCTACTTTTCATTGCACTTGTCCATATATGTCTTGTATTGTAAATTTATTAAAGAGTCAGAGAGTGGCAGGACACTGTTTCTGGCTGTAGTATGACAGATTAACACATGTAGCTAAACAAACTTGCAGACAGGTTCTTAACAAGTCAGCTAGTGACTTGTTTTCGACTCATTCAGTATCGGGTATTCCAGTTTAGCTGAATTGTTACACTTTAAGGGGAAGCAACTCTAGCATTTTCTTGTTATCATCCTGTCTCAGTGGGGTTAACTCTAAAAGGAGAGCATTCTTTCCTTTAAGAGTAGACCCCATTTTGGAAAGGGAAGTAACCAGGAAGTCACAAAAAAGTTTGCCGTGGTAAAAAAAGGTGTAAAGCGTGGAGGTGTACCCATACACCTTATCCTACTGTAAACTGTTATATGAGCTGCGACACGAGAAAACCAACAATGTGGTCGTGCGCCCAGCCCAGACTCAGATCAGCCTGGGCATCCACCCAGTCTAATCAGAATCT
Source organism: Ctena decussata (assembly GCA_963989385.1). Classification (NCBI taxonomy): domain Eukaryota; kingdom Metazoa; phylum Mollusca; class Bivalvia; order Lucinida; family Lucinidae; genus Ctena; species Ctena decussata. Next base: position 127,830,033 of record OZ022498.1, read on the forward strand.
TCGCTAAGCGCTTAAAGGGTAGCTAAGGGACTAAGCTACCTCCATGCCGACAGTGAAGACTCTGATCAGACTGGGCGGATGCCCAGGCTGATCTGAGTCTGCGCTGGGCGCACTACCACAATGTTGGTTTTCTTGCGTCGCGGCTCAATTATAGAGTTTAGTTCCTTATATGTATATAATATCACAGGATACGTGTATACTAGACTGCCTTTTGGGCTTTTTGTGATGCAACCCTTTATATGCTTATGTACCAGTTGTGACCATTGAGCTTAAGTTCTAATGCAGATTATGGGTTTGGGTGGGCAATGAATAAGTTATCGTGGAAAGTTTGTTGGATTTAAAAGTATCTGTATTGATTCAGTGGAAGACTGTCAGAAGTTGCAAATTTGGTTCTGGTTTGAGCTAGAACCGCTTTGTACACCAAGTCTGTTTACAAATGTTGTGTGTGATATTGTGACTATTTGATTAAAAGGAGAAAAGTTGTTGTTGTTATGAGAAAGAATAATGCGCTAATTCCAAGATAGAAATTGTTGTGAGAAATCAGACCATTGTCTTGTTTGTTTGTTATGTAGCGAAGGTAAAGGCTGGTAATTGATGGCAGACTCTGTAAGGGTGTATGGGTCACAGAGCTCCAGATAAGAGGGGGTTTTTGAGGATAATTCAAAGATATCTTTTCTTACTTCTCAACAAAAACGTGTTGTGACCCCTCATTAGAACCGTCTCGTCAAGACGGTTCTAATGATGGATCACAGCATAAGTTTGTTAAGGAGAAATATGAAAAATTATCCCTGTTACCCCTTCTTATCTGGAGCACTGGGTCACCTTCATGGTTTTTTAGCAATTTTTCAGATTGAAACAACTTTGATAACTTCCCGTTTGATTCACTGGCTATTTAAAAGGAGTCTAGTCTTAAAAGAAATATTTTGCTCCTGTTCCTACAGCGACAAATTATTTCCTTAAAGAGCTGACCCCAGTTGAGAGGGGAGGCTAACAGAGTTACCTCCCCTGAATGTTGAAAACATTTGTCCTGAAACAAAAATGAGTAATGCAACATGTTTCACAAACACTTCATATGGTGATATGAGTATGATTGAAAAGGAGGAAACATGTTTTGACATGGAGTGTAGCAGACAGAATTTGAGACTTTGCTTACTGTACAGATCTAGAATAGACAGCTTATGATGAGCCATATGAATATGATCTATATTGCTTATGTTTGTCATGTTGTGTATGATTGCTTTGTCAAATATACCTTTTTACACCTTTAAATAAAAGACAGGAGTCAAAGATTAAGGAGTCAGAATTTCAGATGTTTAGGAGTGAAAAGGATATTTTCTTTTTTATCTTACTTATATTATCTTTTATATGATTGTTGATTATGTGCACTGTTTGCAATGTTGATAACTATCAGATGTTAACAAGGCTGAAAAATTTTAAGCTCCATGGAATTTCTTAAGATATTTTCTGAAAGAATAGTAATATACAACAAACAGAGGTGCCATTGTAACCCTCAATATTAGAATAAATGTGCCTGATCAAACTGTGGCGACTTTGATTGGACAGCTCCTAAAAGTAGCAGTCTGACCAGGGTATGCACTGTTTGCCGTTGTTCTGCAGTGTTTTACATTCATTGCAGAGTAGAATCAGCTTGTAGAGTTAAGGATGGTTGCAGTATTTAGAGTAGAATAATTATGATTTCCTTAAACAATCTTGTAACGTGCATTTTTGGATTTATGGCATTACCCATTAGATTTAACTTCATGGTAGCTGTGAGGGTGAAGACTTTAGCTGAATTCTAACCAAACTTTCATGTATGACTTAAGTTCTGAACTTATATTAGTTTCAGAATTTCAGGTGTTTCTTTTCCTAACTAGAATATATGTTGTTACAACATTCCCTTTAGTTTTCAGTATGTTATTTCTGATTTTGTAATGCATAATATGTAATCAGCAAGGATTTTTTGCTTGCTTTGTGAGATTATGCTACTGAGGCTTTATTCTTTAATAATATTGCTGCTTAAAAGCTTGTCCTTATTATCATTTTTTAAAGCTAGTGCACACCTGTACATATGTGGTCACAAGATATCGTATCTCTTCTTATAAATGCTCCCTCTAAAATAAATATCATGTTAGGTGCCAAACTCCCAAAATTATTCTTTGCCTACAGTCCGAAGACTACCATTTATAAGACTTGTGAATTGCACTGACCCCCTTGCCCTTGGGCTTTATTTGAAGAAATATGATTAGTTCATATTAATGTGCATAAATCCTTTTGGACATATAAAATAGTTAATTTTCCATTCGTCCCAAAAGGAGAATTAATTATACTTAAGCAATTTATGGTATTGTATACCTATGAAGAAGTATGATAAGTTCATATGTTGTATACCAATTTTGTCTATCTGTTCTATTCTATCCCATAACTTAACAAGGTCGTTGGGGCACCACAGATGACTTCGAAACATTCCCTTTCCACCTTGTTCTGTTTTGTCTAGTGCCTATAATTTCCGATTCTGATTTAACTTTTCAGCATGATATTGTTTATTTATAATGACCGCTGATAAGCAGCTATAAATGTTGCTTAATTGGTATCCTGCTGTGGTAGTGGTCAAACTGTTATGTAAGCTGTATAAGAGCCTTATGTTTTCTTATGCTATTACTGGCTACTTAACAAATAAAGGCCCCTTTACACTATAATGAATTGAGGGAACGTACCGTGAACGAATTGCAAAAAATTAAAAAGCTCGAATACGCACAAATACGCACAAAAACCCGACGAATGTGTTCATCAGAGCTAAACATAACGAACTGAGAACGGATTTGAAACGACACCAGAACGAGTTCATAACGTATGAATAACTACATATTAACAAACCAGAGCGAATACGAAACGAATATCAACGAATGTCAACGATCTCTCAACGAACGTCAAACGTGTTTTACGTGCTCTCTGCGTGCGCTCAGCGTTTAGTGTGCGTATTCGAACCGATCACGTATCTTACAGGTATATGTACTAGAAAATGGCCAAGAGACGCACGCGAAAGAAATTTTCCAGGGGCAGAGGCAGGAGAAAAAACGGCAGAATGCCCATTGCCTCCACCCGTAGCTCCACCTCATGATGAATAAAACACACCTCGGGACTCGCGAAAATCTCGATCAAGGTCTCCTTCACCACCAGCCACCACCAGCAGAGATGTTGGTGCTTTATCCCATGCCTGAATTGCCTGCTTCATCCTATGCCGAAATTGCCTCCAATATAGGTATGTAATGCAATTTCTGTTTGGATGCTATCGTGCTGTAGCACTGCCAGAATATACTGGCACCGTAGTCTCGCTGCACACTCTATATATATCGTTACTGTTCGAGCTACTAACCAGAACTGTCGAAGTGGAACTGAAGTATGTTTTTATGTACTCAAATAGGTAGGTTAACAAGCCTATGTACAAAAACGCAAGTCGAACGCTACCTAAACGGCACTCGTAAGTTAAAGCACGCCAAGCACGGAACTTAGACGTTTGGAAGTCGCTGCAGCAACGGTAATAATGATAGGTTGACGCATCGTAATCATACGTGGCTAATACGTGAGGAGTTCGTTAAGAAGTGACCACAATTTGGTTGGACGAAAGCCACCGTAGAGGTAACGAACCGTTGTCTTACTGCGGATGAACATACCGTTCGAACTGCGTTCATCGAACGAACCCGCTGCGTATGGGTTGTTCGTTGGCATACGTCGAGAAATTTTGTGCATGCACAAAAATTTTCGACGTACTGAACGAACAACAACGTACGCGAACGTACTTCAACGAACTTCAGCGAACTTAAAACGAACTTGAAGCGATGAGCTAACAAACTTCAGCGTATGTCAGCGAATGCCAAAATATCTCCGTACGCTGGCATACTCTGGGCCAATTCGTTATAGTGTAAAGGCCCCTTAACCTACACCGCCATCTTTTTTTTGTCTAGCCCGCTTGCGACGAGCGAGACATAGTTGTCACAACTCAATCCGTCCGAATTTGTCCGGGCCATAACTTCTACATTTATGGATGGATTTTTTCAAAATAATTTTGCACAATTATTCTCCTTCATGAATAGAAGTGCCATTTGAAACATTTTTTCAGTTAGGTCCAAGGTCAAGGTCACGCTTGAAGGTGAAATGGTAAAATGGTCATATAGACCTTCTTCTACATTTAAGGATGGATTTCAAAATAATTTGGCGCAATTTTTCTCCTTGATAAGTAGAAGTGCCATTTGAAACATTTGTTCAGGTAGGTCTAAGGTCAAGGTCACGCTTGAAGGTCAAATGGTAAAATGGTCATATATTCAGCTTGTCAGAGCCATTCCTTCTACATTTAAAGATGGATTTCAGAATGATTTGGCACAATTGTTCTCCTTGATGAGATAAAGTGCCTTTTGAAACATTTGTTCAGGTAGGTCCAAGGTCAAGGTCACACTTGAAGGTCAAATGGTAAAATGGTCATATATTGAGCTTGTCCGATCCATTACTTCTACATTTATGAATGGATTTCAAAATAATTTGGCACAATTGTTCTCCTTGATGAGTAGAAGTGCCTTTTGAAACATTTTTTCAGGTCGGTTAAAGGTCAAGGTCACACCTGAAGGTCAAAAGATAAAATGGTCATGAATTGAGCTTGTCCGAGCCATTACTTCTATATTCATGGATGGTTTTCAAAATAATATGGCACAATAGTTCTCCTTGATGAGTAGAAGTGCAGCATTTGTTCGGGTTTAAGTTGAAGGTCAAGGTCACACATGAATGTCAAATGATTAAATGTTCATAAATTGAGCTTGTGTGAGCCATTACTTGTACATTTATGGATGGATTTCAAAATAATTTGGCTCAACTGTTCTCCTTGATAAGTAGAACATTTATTTTGGTAGGTTGAAGGTCAAGGTCACACTTGGAGGTCAATGATAAAATTGTCATTTATAGAGTTTGTCCGGGCCATTACTTCTAAGTTTATGAATGGATTACAAAGTAATTTGGCACAGTTGATGTTCTTGATAACAAGTAGATAAGTAGAAGTGTCATGAGAGTATTTATTCAGGTTCGTCCAAGGTCAATGTCACACTTGGAGATCAAATGATAGAGTTGTCATAAATTAAGCTTGTCTGGGCATAACTTCTACTTGTTTTTTCATAATGAGAAATAAAACAAAGAAATATGCTGTCTAAGCATGATGTTGTTTGGCTTCTTTTTAGATTGAAGTAGTTAGTTTTGACTTACTTATAGGTCACTAAAGCAAACAGCGGGCTCGACAAGTTGTCCCTGGACAACCAATTTAGTATAGCTATTTTTATATGCCCGTTTATATGCCCGCCCATTTGTCCGTCCGTAAACATTCTTGTGCGCGCCATAACTCAGTAACCATTTGGGGAATCTTCATGAAATTTTGTAGGCATATGTATTATGTAGGGGGAAACGTGTAGCGTACCAGAATGGTTGCTCCTGTTTCCTTAGTTTCCAAGTTATGCCCCTTTAATTATTTTTCCCTGCAAGTCGTGTGCGCGCTGTTACTATATAACCGTTTGAGATACGAGGGGCGTTCGAAAAGTAATGCAAATGGCCTCATAACTTTGTTTAGGGGAAAACTGGGTACAAATACTATGCACATGCTGAAAACACTACATTTTGTCTTTACAATGATACCAAACGCTGTACAAAGACACCTTTTCATATTGACTTACAACGCTTTTTATAAGGCCCCGGTCATACCACTGGGCTAATTTCATATGTAAAACCTTTTCAGTGTTGGGCATTCAAGTCAAATATCATTGCAAATACAAAATAAATCTTTGTCAGTTGCTTGTCCATTGTTGCCTACAATATTCATACAAAATTTAGAAGGGTGGCAACCGTTATCGATTTATTCCTGGCAAAGCAATGCGCAATTCTAATGACGTTATTGAAATATACGTTAACGTCATTTTTAAAGGCTGGTAGAGGCTTCGTTTTTGGCATTAATTTGAATTTATTAACATGTTTTCGTTGACCCATGTAAATGCTCTAGCTGACAAGATTTTGAATTCTAATACGCTTGTTTTCAATACGATATCACTTAATTTTTGGTAGAAATGGGGAATTGGCTACCACATAAAGTATGGAAAATCCATATTCCCGGGCCAGTATGGAACCCAGATTAAAAATAATTTCCGCGATATTCACAGGACAACATTGCCTGGGCATTGTCTCTAAGTAGCAAAAATGAAAACAAATCAAAGACGCACGATATATAAATTACGGCCTACTAAACTAAAATTCTGCAGTGTGTTTAGGGTATACCTCTTTCAAAGAAGATAAAAATGCGCCCTTTTTAAAAAAATACACCGTGTTTGCAGACTTTCCTACGCATAATATAGCTTTATGTGTTTTTGCAATCAGAAGTTCTGTTTTTATATTGGTTACCGAGAAATTACGTCATTTGCATTACTTTTCGAACGCCCCTCGTATGTTGATGTAATTTCATAGCAACGTGTATGAAGTCCCAACAATGTGTCGCGTACAACAATGGTTGCTTTCCCTTGCTTCGTTTTAGAGTTACACCCCTTTCATTAGTTTTTAGGCTATTTTCATGTAAACTTATCTGGTGCATACCTTAACTTGGTAACCGTTTGGAGTATCATGATGAAACTTTATAGCAATGTGCATGATCACAAGACGATGTGTCGCATATATGAATGGGGTTGCTCCCCCTTTCTTAATTTTGGAGTAACTTCCCTTTGATTAGTATTTCAGACACTTCTCATTCACTCCATATCTCCTTAACCTTCTGAAATATTATTATGAAACTTTGTAGGAATGTGTATAGTAATGGGGCAATGGATCCTGATCAAGAACTACAACTCTGGCTTCCTCACTGAATTATCTGCCCTTGCATAAATTTTCTTTTTACCCTGTAACTCCTTAACCGTTCAAAACATTTTAACACAACTTAATGGTGATGTGTATATTTTCAATGGAATATATTAGAACCAAGAACTGTAACTCTAGTATATTTTATGAATTATCTTCCATGTTTGACTTTGCCATTACTCAACTTCTGAGCCACTTCACCTTGGAAGATGAATTTTGGTATACTAATAGTATTTGAAGCAGCAAATGCTGTTGTTAGCTCTGGCTCAGGATACAGATGCTTGACGTACAAAAATAGCAAGTGTTCCTCTTTCAGAGGATATATCTGTTCAGAAACTGTTTGGATTTCGAGATGATGTATGATTTGTGGGGAGAACTCAAAAATAAATGCTAATTTTAAAAAAATAAACAACAACAAAAAAACAAGAGGGCCATGATGGCCCTGGATCGCTCACCTGAGTATTCTGTGAACTTAACGTCAGAGACATCCATACGTACGACAGACAGAGTTTTACAAAGATTCAATGGAGAAAATGAGCCCTTTATTGTGTACCTAAGGTTTTTCTATGATTTAACCTAATGACCTAGTTTTTGACCCCACATGACCCAGTTTCAAACCTGGTCTAGCTTTCTTCGATATAAACATTCTGACAAAGTTTCATGAATATCGGATCAAAACTGTGCCCTCTAGAGTATACACTATGTTTTTCTAACGTTTGACCTAGTGACCTAGTTTTGACCCATCAAGGCCCAGTTGCACCCTTCGTCTAGATTTGTTGGAGATAAACATTTTGACAAAGTTTCAACAAGATCGGAACAAAACTGTGCTCTCTAGAGCCTTCACATGTTATTTCTAAGGTCTGACCTAGTGACCTAGTTTTGACCTGACATGGCCCAGTTTCAGATTTAGTCTAGATTTCATTAAGATAAACATTCTGACAAAGTTTCATGAAGATTTGATCATAACTGTGCCCTCTAGAGTGTACACAAAGTTTTTCTAAGATTTGAACTAGTGACTTAGTTTTTGACCCCACATGACCCAGTTTCAAACTTGGGCAAGATTTCATTAAGATAAACATTCTGACAAAGTTTCATGATGATTGTATCAAAACTATGCCCTCTGTGTCATTCTAAGATTTATTTCTATTTTTATCCCCCGACCGAAAGGTTCGGGGGATATAGCGATGAGCCTGCCGTCCGTCCGTCCGTCCGTAAACATTTTCTTGTCCGCTCTATATCTTGAATACCCTTTGGAATATTTTCATGATACTTCACAGTTATGTAGAACAGATCATGACGGTGTGTTGCGTACGAGAATGATAACACTTGCTATTGTCCTTTTTAAATCATCTCCCCTTTGGTGATTTTTAGGCAAATTCGTGTCCGCTCTGTAACTTGAATACCCTTTGGAATATTTTCATGATACTTCATAGAAATGTAGAACAGGTCATGAAGATGTGTCGCAAACAAGAATGATAACTCTTGCTTTCTTACGTTTTGAGTTATTTCCCCTTGATAGTTTTAGGTGCGATTTTTTGGCAGATTCGTGTCCGCTCTATAACTTGAATACCCTTTGGAATATTCTCATGATACTTCACAGATATGTAGAACAGGTCATGACGGTGTGTCGCGAACAAGAATGACAACTCTTGCTTTCTTACTTTTTGAGTTATTTCCCCTTGATCATTTTAGGTGTGATTTCGTGTCCGCTCTATAACTTGAATACCTTTTGGAATATTTTCATGATACTTCACAGATATGTAGAACAGGTCATGACGATATGTCGTGAACAAGAATGACAACTCTTGCTTTCTTACTTTTTGGGTTATTTCTCCTTGATGGTTTTAGTTGTGATTTTGTTTCCGCTCTATAACTTGAATACCTTTTGGAATATTTTCATGATACTTCACAGCTATATAGAACAGGTCATGATGATGTGTCGCGAACAAGAATGACAACTATTGCTTTCTTACTTTTGGAGTTATTTCCCTTTGGTGATTTTAGGTGTCCGCTCCATAGCTTGAATACCTTTTGAAATATTTTCATGATACTTCACAGATATGCAGAACAGGTCGTGACAATTTGTCTCATACATGAAAGATAACTCTTGCTTTCATACTTTGTGAGTTATTTTCCCTTTGGTAGTTTGAGCTGCTGTTTGAGTTTCTGCTCCATATCTGTATAACCCTGGTCTGCTCCAGAATTTGAATAACCTTGTACCTTTTAAAATATCGATGATCATGCTGTGATATCTTATCAGTGTTCCTAAGTTTCTCTGACTCCTCCACATTCCCGCATCCCCCCCCCCCACACACACACACAAAAAAATTTTTTTTCCAGATTTGGATTCTTTGTCCAAATTCACTTACTAGAGAGCTCAAAATTAGGTTTGTAGGGCTTGTACTTTAGAAGTTATTCACACATTTTGAAAGTTGAATGTATGGATGCTATACATTGGTGTATATGATGTTTGTTTGAGATATTACCTCTTTTTGGCAGTCAAGCATACTGTTTTAGTCTGAGTGTTAGATAATCATCTGTTAACAGATAATGTCAATCAGAAGCATAAAAGAATCGCAATATATTACTAATATGTGTTTTGAAGTGCACCCTTTTTACCAAGGCCCATGGGGGTCTTCGGTCGGGGGATTTGCCATCTCCTCTGATGGCTATTTTTAGCTCTGGCGGCTATTTTGTTCAGCGGAGTGGAACCGTTTTAGCAAATTTTGTTCAGGGTCATGAGTCGACCATTTCTGTGAAATTATATTGAAATCGAGCCATTGGCTTCAGAGTAGATGTCGTTTAAAGGTTTTTCAATTTTAGCTCTTCAGCGGAGCGGACCCATTTTAGCAATTTTGGTTCAGGGCTATAACAGAAACATTTGTGTGAAATTATTTGAAATTGGCTTACTGGTCTAGGAGAAGATGTCGTTTGAAGAAATTGTTGACGACGGACAGACAGACGGACGGACGAACAAATATCGATCACAATAGCTCACCTTGAGCACTTCGTGCTCAGGTGAGCTAAAAACAGAGATGTTTCTATTATCTAAATGACTTCTATTACATTTGTTAATCTAATTTTTGAGGGAATAAAAGTTTTAACTCAACTAATCCCGTTTCTGTTTTGGTTTGATTCCCGCTACATGGTTGAGATTCACTTGGTTTTTATTTCGATTCACTGCACGTAAAAATGACGATTCTTGACTAATTGACTGTTTATGTCAGTAATCAGTAAATAGTTGTGTCTGTCTGCTTTGAATAGTTTTCATTCACATAAACTCTGCAGCACTTTCCTTACCACATTATTCCATTCTTACCAAACAATCTGACTTCCCTCCCAGTGGGTACATGACGTCTATGCAACTTAACGTCATTGCGACGTCATTACGACGTCATATGCCCGACAACAGTATTTCAGTCATAATATATCAGGTTGTTATTGTGATGGTAAAGAAATACTGTGTGCAACTGATTGATTTGTTGCTTTACGTCCACGGTAAACAGCTAAGGTCATGTCGGGACGGTCAGTTAACCTAACCACACTATTCCTGGGCAGGCTTCAGTAGACCTCCTAGCGGGTTAACCAGTACTAAGTGCACATACTTCCGCCAGTAACTGATAATTGTCCTTCTTGAATCAGCGGAAGGAGAAACGAAAGTATGTAGCCAGATCGGGTATCGAACCCAGAACCTCTGCCTTATGAGTCAGGTACCCTACAGGAAAGATTTCCGCCTCCAGCGGATCTAGGTCGGTGGTTAACCTACTGAGCTACCGGAGCTCCTCTTCTACAAAAATGTACAAGATAGAATCTATCACGGCTTTTTTTCCTTCGTATTTTAAATAGCATAGCTAGTAGTATTGGTATGTTTGTCTGCATTTTGCGTTTGCAGGCACAGAAGCTCCCATAGGAGCAAATTCTTCCCTTCAAGAGCTGACCTTCTAGGGACATAAAAATGAAAATGACAGACTTGCCGTCCTTAAAAGTGTAACCATTCATGCCCCTTAAGAGCTTGTAAACCACTGTCAGGGACCAACACAATCGGAACACCGCTCGACCAATTCCGTGAATCAACTCTGATTCATGGAAATGGCCGTTCGGTGTTCCGATTGTTACTCCCAGAGTCTGATCAAAGTCTTCTATGCTGATCAGTCTTCTTTGTTCGCCCCACTTGGCCCCGAGATTATAAAACTTTTTTCGGGCTCAACTCAGCTGAGCATGAAATTTTCTCTGCTGATAAATATGAAAATGCCAACTATTGTTGGCATTTTCATATTCATAACACAGTGATTCATAAGCAGAGAAAATTTCATACTCAGCTCAACTAAGCAAGAAAACAACTGTACTTATCAGTAGTTTGCTATTTATAAGCAGGTAAAATTTCATGCTCAGCTGAGTTGAGCATGGAAAAAGTTTTATAACCTCGGGGCTAGTCTATTAATCCTGAGTCTTATTCAAATTTAATTTTACTCTTCTTTATTTTGATATTTGCGACAGCAACACCTGAATTGTCCCAGCCACCCACGGCGCCAGATGATACATTGTGATCGGGCAGTGGTGTTTTACAGTTTAAATGATGGAGAAGAGATCATTTTCCCCTGAAATATATTAACATTTTGAATTGCAAACTCAAGCTCAGACCTTCCCTACCGTTACAACTAGGCCTATATTTCCTTTTTCATCAGATTTAACTAGAACTGTCAGAAAATCTGACTAATACCCCTCCGGGCTGCAATGCTATGTTGGTTGGTTGGTTGTTTTGGGTTTAACGGCCCTTTGAGACAGTATTTCAGTCTATATCGAGCCGTCTCCCAAAGAGTGGGAGAAAGGAGGGAGAAATGCTAGACGAGAGAAAAAATGCCCAAACAACCTCCACCCGCAACTACTGCAAGCACAGAAGGCCCTTGTCCTACTTTCATCCAAATCAGTAGGGCGCCCCGACACTGGAAGCTATACCCAGCACCATCGTGCCACCCGACCACCCCCGCAATGCCATGTAAAGAGAGCAATAAATACTTGCAAACCTCACTGTAAACAAATTTTCAACATTCTGAATATGAAAAGAAAGAAAACTGGATAAATAAAACCTACAACGTTTATATGAAGTGGTCTAGCTTATGTAATTCCTCTGAAAACTGACAGCGATTACCGAACCAGCGCTTTTTTTTATTAGTGTAATATCTTCTTTTTTTTATCTTTTTTATTTTATCATTTTTATTTATTTATTTGGTATTACTTTTACTGTTCTTGCGGTCCCTATGTTATCCTTATCTTATAGGTCTGTCACATTGTGGCATGGCCAGTCACAGATTTATACCTGTGAAAATCTATAAAACCATTCAACCCTTCAAGCCATTTAATTATTGTGTCTGGTCAGTATCAACAAGAAATCGGGAACCACACATTTTAATACCCAATACATGTTTTCATTCTTCCATTGACCGCTTGACCAGTGAATTGTTAGGATATAAATGGCGTCGAACGGGTCTACTGAACCGGTTAGTAAATATTATCTAATTACCGTAACATGGCTAGATATTGAGACAAAAGGGTTCACACTGACTGTGGAGACCCAGATCAGGCCATGCTGAACAGGGTCTGTAAAGTTTGCCATCCCGTGAAGAACTTTTTTGACACACGATTTTTGGATGTCTTAAATAATCAGGATAATTAGGCATTATTTTGATGTTTGTCTGTGCCGCTACTCGAGTCCGGATCCAATTCCTGACAATTTGTCGTCAGATTCGGAATTGAGTTCAGCTTGAACTCTGTTCTGAGACAAATTGTCAGGAACTGGACACACCCTTCTGTTTGGAGGTCTATAAACCTGATAGTACTTGAATATTGCCATTTATAGCAAAGATGCTTTATGACAGGTGTGCAAACAGTGATATAAGATCAGCCTGCACAACCGCGATGACTGATAAGGATCTGCGCTCTTTGCTTTACATAAGATTTCAAATTGCTGATGAGAAAATGACTAACACTTCGCAGACCGATCCGAGTCGTGCCGTAAGTAAAGTTCCCATGGTAATTGTATGAAATGTCAAACCTCCAAAAAATACTATGGCAACAGATGTGGCCATTTCTCTATCAGTTCCTGTCAGCAAGGGCATACAAGTATACCCTTTAATTGTGCCCTTTCAGACAGAAAATGATAGAGAACTTGTAGTCGAACCGGTTTTCTCTAGTAAATCATTTTTAGCTCGCCTGAACAAAGTTCGGCGTCGGCGTTGGCGTCGGCGGCGGCGTTAGCGTCGGCGTTAGCAAAATGTTAAAGTTTTTGCGTAAAAGTTTTTAAGATCTCATAGTTTCTAAACCCTTTGATGGATTTGAATTATATTTGGTATGATAATAGATATTGGTCCAAAATTTTATTCAACACTATCCCCATCCCCAGACATGACCTATAGGTCAAGGTCACGAACTTAGAAAATTCATGTTAAAGTTTTACGTTAAAGTTTTTAAGATGTCACATTTTCTAAACCCTTAGAATTATATTTGGTATGATGATAGATATTGGTCTGAAATTTTAGTCTACAGCATCCCGACCCCTGCACATGACCTGTAGGTCAAGGTCATGGACTTAGACATTTCATGTTAAAGTTTTATGTTAAAGTTTCTAAGATCTCAGAATTTCTAAACACTTTAATCGATTTGAATTTAATTTACTTGGTATGATGATAGGTATTGGTCGAAAATTTTGTTCAACCACATCCCCACCCTTGCATATGACCTATAGGTCAAGGTCACGGACTTTGCGATTTTATGTTAAAGTTTTCTGAAGGCGTCATAGTTTTTAAACCATTTGATCTTTTTGAATTATGGTTTGATGATAGATATTAGTTGGATATTTTATCAACCACATCCCCACCCCTGGGCATGACCTACAGGTCAAGGTCACGGACTTAGCAATTTTAAGTTAAAGTTTTACAATATAGTTTTTTAGCTCGCCTGTACGAAAGTACAGAGTGCTATTGTTGTCACTTGGACGTCGGCGTGGGCGTTGGCGTCACATTTTAAAGTTTTACGTCAAAGTGTTTTATGTGATGGGCAAGGCACTGCAGGCGAGCTTTCCTGTACAGGGACAAGTCTTGTTCTCTAATGAGTGGGGAGCCCTGGGAGCTCAGTAGGTGAAGCGGCTTAGCGCTGGATGGGTTCAAATTCCGCTGTATTCGAATATCAATATACACTGGGTTCTATTTGTTACACTGCACACAGCCTTTCATTACCAACCTGACATCGTCTCGATGTCACTGAAATACTGTTTAAACGGCCGTATAACCACAAGATGATCGGCGTCATGCTAAAAAGGTGTTCAATATATTTGCGAACAGCGAAGGCTAAAAACAGTCTGAGAATTTATGCAGTTTAACCAGAGTCTTCATTTTATGCCTGTTCATCTTTAGTGCTTTGATAAGAGTCTTTGCCGTTGTTGAATTTGCATAATTGAGCCACAACACGAGAAAATCGACAAAGTGGTTGTGCGCCCAGCGCAGACTCAGATCAGCCTGGGCATCCACCCTGTCCGATCAGACTCTTCGCTAAGCGCTTAAAGGGTATAGCCAAGGGTCTCAGCTACCTCCATGCGGACAGTGAAGACTGATCAGACTGGGCGGAAACCCAGGCTGATCTGAGTCTACGCTGCACGCACAACCACTTTGTTGGTTTTCTTGTGTCGCGGCTCATATGGTCATAAGCATCAGCACCTATATTGTATCAGGTAGCTCAGATGATTTAGTATTGTGACATAGCTATTTTTTACTCTAACTTTTCTCCCTGATATTCAGGACTCTTTACCCGTATTTAGGTCCCTTAAGAAGTTTCTGTTTGTTAGGAAAGTGTATTCCCTTCTTACTGAATTGTATTTATTTATTTTTCATCTATATTATTCTGGCTAAAATCGCATAGGCCTAATTCGAAAATCAAACACCATAATTCACAAAGTGAAGAATCGCTTTTTTTCTTTGTGGATCCTGAAACAATCAGATAACCATATAGGAATTTCTGTTGTTTTTTTCGTTATGTCACATATTACCCTCAAGGCTGTCATGTCAGCTGTATGTAATGTAAACTTAGATGGCATCTATTTTATGGTTTAATATAAACTTTAAGTATTGTATACATAACGATTTTACGCATGTTAAACACTGTTTCATGACGCTGTACAGTAAAAGCGCCTATGGCCGGGGTTTGGTTATTTTTCGAAACCAAATTAATCGCAAAGTAAGCAAACGTTACCTACAACTCCGGTCGCCAGGCTTTATATAAAATTTGAACCCGAGAAACTTTATTGCAACCTCTCAGAAGAAATTATTTTTATTATTTTATTATTATTACTTATCATTTTCTTCGTTGTGACACAGAAGGTCGCGGGTCCGTATCCTCAGTGAACAGACGATTGAAAGAAGTAGGTTATATGATATCTGTTCGAATCAGAGAAGGTGAAAGGCAGAGAAAGAACAAGGGTGGATCCCGGCTTTCATATGGTAAGATGCAGGCCTCTAACACCTACTGTGCTACGGCAAACAGCTGCGGGAAACCTTTACCTTGTAGTTAATAAAATGATACACCAAATCTAGGCCCCAAATCTAGGCCCCTCTTTGGGAGACGGTCCGATATAGACTGAAATACCGTCTCAAAGAGCCGCTAAACCCAAAACAACCAACCAACTAAATCTAGGTATGTTTTTACCATAAAGTTTTTAGCGTGTGCAAAAGCAGCTTGTCGGTATCCTTGCTATGTGTCATAAAATTGCCCCTTCTGGCAAAGGCATTGTAATTTCAAAAGAAATTTGTTGACAATCATATGTGCCTCAAGGCTAGAATTGCTATTCCTTTTCGATATATAGTTGTTACTAACGTTAGTTGCCTCAGCATGAGAAAATTGAAGCGGATGAGTCCATTCGTCACTTTTAACTCTTTCGGCGCCAAATTTTTCAGACGACAAATTTTCGTCTGCTCAAATCATCAGACGACAGATTTGTAATTGGAAATTTTAACAATCTAAAGACATTTTTCATAAAATCAGGCTTTTTAAGTTCATATTTGAATGGCAAACAGTGTAGATCCTGATCAGACGGCTCTTTTAAGAGCCGGCTGATCTGGATATACGCTGTTTGCAAAGTCGCATTTTTGCGACTTTGGCGCCGAAAGAGTTTAAGTGATTCTGCTTTATTTTATTTTTAATATTTTATCTTCATTTAAAAAGAACCGGAAATGAGAAAAACAGGTGCCCCCACCTGCGCTTTCCCAGCAGCATCATTTTCCCTAAATGTTGCCAAGTTTTAAAGACCTCCTGCGATCTTGAAAGTAGGGTCAGGGTCACCAAAATTTAATCAGTTCTTTTCCACCTTCCGACTATACTTCATCTTTGTTTGGTCATAATCCATCAATCCCTTTAGGAGATATGGCGTAGAAAAGTCATCTTCAACGTTCTTTGACATGCTGTGACCTTGAAATGAAATAAAGGTCACCAATACTTAATCAGTTTTTTTTTTCCATTTCCCAGTGATATATCTACGTGAGTTTGGTTAAAATCCATCCATCCAATCAGGAGACATGTTTCAGACAAGCCAGTTTTCAACATTCTGTGACTTGTGACCTTGAAAATATGGTCGGGGTCACCAAAATCTAATCAGTTCTTTTGCATCTCCCAATGATATATCTATGCTGGTTTGGTTTAAATCCGTCCGTCCATTCACCAGATATGGTACATACAAGCCAGTTTTCAACACTCTTTGACCTCCTGTGACCTTGAAAAGGGGCCAAGGTAACCAAAATCTAATCATCCCCATTGATCCATTGATATATATGTGCGAGTTTGGTTAAAATCCATTCCACCCATTCAGGAGATATGGTGCAGACAAGCAATTTTTCAACATTCTTTGACCTCCTGTGACTTTGAAAATAAGGTCAGGGTCACCAAAATCCAATTCTTTCTTTCCCTCATCCAACGATGTATCTGTGTAAGTTTGGTTAAAATCCATCCATGCCTTCAGGAGATAGAGCGTAGACAAAAAGATACGCGGACGCCGGCGGAATCCGCACCCCCCCCCCCCACACACACACACACCACCACCACCACCCACACCACACACACACACGGACATGGTGAAGGATCATGAATAAACAAAAAAGTATAGGCCCTGATCAAATGCTGCATTATGTGGTGTCCGAGTTGGGTCTGCACTGTTTTATGCGGTGGTTTAAGTTTAATGCGAACTAAGCAGCAAAGCACACTTGGCAATGCTTAAATCTTCAAAGTCGAGTGAAGCCATTTTCAGTTGCCTTCCTTTCTGAATGGAAGTTTATTTCTAAGGAAAAGAGGGTTTTTTTTCTTTCGTTCAAGAGTAGTAGCCAATTTAGGATAAAGCCTGACAGTCAGCCCCGGATCCAGGGGGTGGGCTTTGGGGCTTCAGCCCCGCCACCTGGGCCTGGTTAGATTAAAATATATGTTGTGAAATCTCATTAGAATCGCCTCGCCGAGGCGATTCTGATGAGATATCACAACATATATAAGGCGAAAAGGAGATTATCAAAATTTCTAATCAAAATTATCCCTTATTATGTCATATATTTTCAAGCCCCACTCACCGCCCTCGCCCCATCCACCTCCTCGCCCCCACCCCCACAAACACATGCATACATCTCGGCACCCCCCAGCCCCACCAGTTATCCAGAGCCCCACCAGTAAGTGGTGGTCTGGATCCGGGCCTGTTGCTTTCACAGAAGTTGTTAAAATTGTAGCAAAACATGTAGGTGTATCCATACACAGTAGAGAACACGAATCACGGGGGTGGTTGTGGTTGGGCGAAGGTGCTGGGTAACATTTGGATAACAGTAGGGCAAGGTCTACTGTGGTTGCAGTAGGTACGGGTGAGGGTTGTTTTTAAAACACTTTTCTCTCCGCTATAAATCGCTTTTTCTGTCTCCCTCCCTCGAGGAGACGGGGAGACGACTCGATATAGACTGAAATACTGTCTCAAAGAGCCGTTGAACCCAAATCACATACTTTGACTAATTATTATTATACTTATTATAATTATTATGTCTGCTGAACTGATCTGTTTTCCTAAAGAGGTGAAAATATGGCCATTTGTAGCTTCACCGTTTCAAACTCAATTGACAAATAGATTCACGTGTCACGATTTTACTTTCAACAAAATACTTCCATACATTATTTACCATTGGTTTAATCTAACATAATAGGTACTTATATTAGTAAAGCTTTATTGACACAACAGTACTATGAGTTTTATAATACCACTATCATACAATCTTTCATAAATTTTTGGCAATCAAAATTCTGTCATTATCCTCTTATATTGTGGTACCAGTACAATAGTTGTTCACGAAATATGAAAATTTTGAGAATGCCGCTGGTCGTGAGGTTTAGGCTGTTGGTTTGGAATCAGTAACGATATTTCAGTTTCATTTTAGGAGAATTAGATTAGAAGTATCCTATTGGTCTGAAAAATGAGTCAGTAATAGCCAGTTTTCATTTCCATATGATCAATGGAAGATGTTGATTTTCTGAAAGAAGTCCCGCAAAATTAAACATCGGTGCGTGCAGATTATTCACTATTTGCGATAAGCATTCCAGCTTATAAATGACGTCGGTTGTACCCTTGTAACAGTTTCTGCTTAGCTGTCTTTGGTAGAGGGGACAAAGATTGTTTCCGTAGGATATTAAGGGAGCCAAACGACTAAAATAAGAATCCTGGTTCATTCTACCTAGTCACAACAAAAGGGTTATGGCGGTAGAGCTTTTTCGGACCGAATTGTGCCAACAGAAACGAGTACAGGGGCCTTTTACCGTAGACTTTGTTTCATTGATGGATCGTATGGATTAGTGCAGTTTTTAACCCTCATTAGACCAGTGAACTTGCACATCCTTATCATTGGTTTCTTATGAATATTTTTACTTTTACTGTATTCATGTAAGCAAACGGTTTAGACCCTGACCGTTGTGCGGCGTCTGAACTGGGTCTGCACTGTTTGCTTATGCCCCCAAAACGTGAAATTAATTTAGACATTGCATCGACTCGCGTTTGTGCTACAATAATGTTATCTTTTTTATCAAGAAATTTAAACATAATTGGGACAAACTATTGTTATTAAGAACCTATTGCAAATTGTTGTAATTATTCTAAAATTTGAACAGTTTACTATCAGGTGATGTTTCAAAACTTGACGACGAAATAGCAAATACATGCAGATCCTGATCAGACTGCTTCTTGGTCCACTAAGCTTGCTAAGGATATACCGTCCCAATATTTGGTCCAGAACAACAACTCCACTACTCACTGCCAGCAGTCACTGGAACCCTGATAGCTCAGTGGGTTAAGCGCTTGCCTGCTGATCTAGTGGTCCTGAGTTCGATTCCCGGAGGCGGAAATCTGTTCAATCGTAAATGGGGTTCCATCGCACACAGCCTTTCATTATCATCCTTTCATCGTCCTGATATATATGAAATACTGTAACTGTAAGTCATCCACGTATCTGCTCCATTAGAAGTGATTGCAAATAGTCACTGTTAGCAGAGACAGTCACTGCTAGTTTTATGTAATCAGTGACAAGAGTTTAATATTAGGCCTATCTGGTAACAAGAAACATCTTTAAAAAAGATAATTGTCGAAGGTGCGGCAGATCGAAAGCGCGTTGCGGTTATGGCTTTCATACTAGACCTTTAAATACACTATTGGAAATCTCGAGTGCGCCTGATCTACGGCTGCTCAAGCGGGTCATGAAATTTGCAAATACACTTTTCGCCATTCGTTATTATTGAATAAAACACGTCTATCCGCAAATAACGGCGATTAAATTAAAAAGGAAACGAAGCCAAAATAAAGTTTATGTTCATAAAACGTCATTTTAAAACTGTTTCTTTTCACAAATGGTAGATTGTGTTTATTATCCCCCATACAATAAAAACCCGGATGCAGGTCATGCATGCTCTGATATGTCTACGACAAATAAATATCCAGTGGCTGTTTGACGGTGATTGTTCGCCACTGGTAGGGGTCACTACTACCAGTGAACACTGGCGGCTAGAGAATTCCAGGGACTGCTTATTGCTAACTTGACTGGTACACTTCCAGGGGAAGCAGCTACACTAGTTTCTTTGTGCTTCTCTTCTCAACATGTCCATGAGTGTCAACTCCTGTCAACTCTTAAAGAAAAGAATTCTCATTTTGGAAGGGCATCTAAATTGTCTATACCGTTGATAAAAGGATGGGAAAAACATGGAAGTGTATCCATTCACCTTAAGCTAGTCAGGCTCGTGGAGCGGTTTACAGGAGACGACACACGGTGACATGAGAAGGGAAGACTAAGATCAACCTGTTCACTTTCTGTTCGACCTGGAACATCGTGTTTCAGCTTAACACACGAGATACGCTGGATTCCCTGATCATCTGTGCGAATTTTGATCTCGGTATTCGCTGGTCTAACACGTAAGAAGTTAGTTCAGAGCATAAATGAAGCGAATGAATTTATATTGCTTCCTTTCACAATTTAATCTCCTGTTTAAACTGTTTACACTTAATGGGTGTTAACACAGCAAAGCGTATTTGATATCGGACACTAGATTTTTTGAGAATAAAAATGGACACGCTGGATTTTGAGAGAGAGAGAGAGAGAGAGAGAGAGAGAGAGAGAGAAGATTGTCAGTATGCTCTGACCCCTGCTGGCGACAATCATAAACTACAAGATACGAGGGCCAAAACGGTTTAAAACAAACACATTTTTATGTAACAGAAAACTGATTGGCATCACCTGAAAAAAAGAGTGAAAAGAGGCCTTAAGCCATATGCGTACATCGAACATTCAAACCAGCCCGCGCAGCTGCACAAACTGACCAAAATTTACAGTTTTCAATTTATACATTTGTCAGAATGCATATATGAAAAAGAAGACATAAATCAGGCTGAATGGCGTCTTTCCTGTTTGCAGATACCTACAGTCTTTTTTCTAGCTACGCCAATCAATCATCATTTTGTGCAATGCAATGCCCTATGCATGTATTGTCTCTATAATTATTATCATAATAATAAAGCAGTTTTGTTGATGGCAGGCACCAGGACATTTGAAATGTTTCTCAGCTCTCTTTTTTTGTAGGACCCCGATGATAATAGACGCTTTGCGGGCCTCCCTCTTAATGAAAACCACGCCTATTACCCAAGATACTACCCGGATTGGCACTATGACCCCTACAGACTCAGTTTGGCAGAGAGGGATGAATATTACTCAAATATTGATGGAGACAAAATAAAGTCTTTTAGACCAAACTCATTTCCACAGGCATATCCGTATGATAATTTAGGATTTTATACACTGTCTGGACCCAGGAAGGGTGAAAGTTATAAAGTTGGTGAGTATACTGACATCTACCCAAAACTCACATCAGTTTCAAAGTCAACGCAGCACCATTGCGTTGCCTGTATGCACATAACGTTCAAACAATGTCTTACTACGTTGATGATGTTGCATCGACATTAAGGTAAATGGGTACACTTTCAGGGGAAGCAACTCTGTCATTTTTATTTTTTCCATTCTTCTATATGGGTGTCAACATTTAGAGAGAAGAATTTCCTAGTGTTCTCCAGAACCCAATTGGAAAGGCTTCAAATTGTCGTCCGAGGAAGCAAACAAGAAGACACAGACTGATGTTGTTCCCTTTTGTGAAAATAGGCGGAATAACGATGCAGTGTGCTTATTCACCTCAACTGACACGAAGGCGTTTCAACCTTGTGTTTCATCTGGGTCTTCAGTGGAATACTGTTGAGTATCTGTGAGTACCAAGACATACACTGTTAACGAATCTGCGGGAAGCTCATGATTCGTCGCTTTTAAGTCTTGGTTTGCCTTGAATTAATCATTGATAATTTCAATTTGGGCGGGATATGTGAATGAAATATTGTTTGTTTCAAACCTGCCTTTCAGCTTATTTGATCAGATCATTTCATTGTGTCCTTACGAAACGTACCCTTTTCTGCTGGGCTTTCCGTTTGTGGAACATTTTATTTTAAGAAATAAATTTCATTTTTCCGATGTTCATGAAAGTATGAACACAATGGGTCATGTGCAAAGTAAGTGACGCCCGCACTTTGCACATGATCCTTTGTGTTCATACTTTCACGAACTTCGGGAAAATGAAAATTGTCTCTTATAATTACATTTAATTTTAGAATCATTTTGAGCATCATTTTTTATTTTTAAGAGCAACATTTGTAAAATATACGACGAAAATCTGGTACTAACCAACAGGTAATCCGCTTACATTAAATGGTCTTCACCATGACGTGACGTCAAATGAACGTTACACCGGCCATTTGTTTGTTTGCATGTGACGTTGCGTGCCAACGATGTGGCGTGACCGACTGTTGTTCATGGAAGTATGAACATTGTATTTCTTGAAGTAGTTTCATCTAAGGAAAATCAAAGTGAATGTAATTAGGGGTTTCTTAAAAAAGGGTTATGAATATCAACATGTGTCATGACCGCATAGACGTTGATGCAATGATGTGTGCCTGCTACAATCATCCTGTGCGAATACGCATGTCTTATCTGACTCTTCTCTGCTACATGTTTGAATTGACAGCTGGAATTCGGGTCATGATTGTATTTTGTCTTTGACGAGTTGACTTTCTGTTTTCAGACTCCTCAGGTTCAATTGAGAGCAGCGACGATTTCCGAACCGGAGGTCATAGACGGCGGTGTATTGTTGTTAGCTGCATCGTTGCCGTCGTTTTACTTTTGGCAGTTTCTGCTGGAATAGGGCTGTATTTCGGAGGTGAGTTTCAGAAGTGACAGAACTCTGTCGGAGTAGGTCAGAAATGATTTTTCGCTTAACGAGGTTAACAAATAACGTAACGCACAGTGTTGAATCAATGTTGTTTCAACGTTGTGTGCCTGTTGGGAATCATTACTACGAGTATGAGTTATGCTCGGACGTGACGATTGATTCTTGCTTGCAAAGAAGATCAATGTGTGTCTGTAGTGGGGCAGTAGGCATTTTGTTCAGTTGAGAATTCTGAAAACGAGACATGGATGGCATTCATTCTTCTCACATTCCACTCCCTTGTTGAACGGTCTTCCTGCCAATGTCTGTTGTATCCCCAGAGACCAAAGAGCAGTTCAATACCAGTCCCGTATCAGGGATATTTGTTTTAGCATACCTGATTTGTTTTTATAATGACATCACCCCACGCCCCTCGGCCTTCACACACACTCCACGTTCTATCCTCATTTGGCACCGCGCACAACTTACGTATTCATATCATCATAGCCTGATATGGATGAAATACAGTTGAACGAGCCCCTAACGGTGACCAGTACTTCAGAGTATGTGGGTACTCCTTTGAAGGAGGAAATGATAAACAACAAAAACAGATGGTCTGCAACTGGAGAAAAATGTAAACACAGGAAAATCGACGGAAGAAGTCAGTAAAATTTAGGGCTTTTAAAGGCAGGTGATTTATTATTAAGATGATTCTCTTTTGAACATTTTTTCTGGGTTACTGTCGTCAGAACATTGCGAAATAGACTAAAATTTTGTCAAAGTCATCAGTTTTCGTGGATTACCAGCCGATTCGGCCTGTATCAAACTCGGCCCATACAAGTTCGGCCTAAGATCCGTGATATAATTTGTCCTTACATAAATGTATGAATGATGTATTTTTATTAGCTTATAGTATAGCCTTGGTCTGTTGTCCGTCGTCGTCGGCGTTCACACTTTTAAACATCTTCTTCTCAGAAACCACTGGGTGGATTGAAGCCAAATTTCATATGGAGCCTTAACAGGATGGGGGAACGAAAGTTTATATATTTGGCCGAGGTCACATGACCAAGATGGCCGCCATGCCCATATATGGTAAAAACCCTTCAAAAATCTTCTTCTCCAGAACCAAAAGGCCTATGACCTTGAAACTTGGTGTGTAGCATAGGGTATGCGGGCCCATCATAGTTTATACAAATCATGACCTTGCGTTGACCTTGACCTAATTTACGGCATGGTCAACTTTGGTACGTTACGATTTTATATTGGAAAACGCTTAAACAGTGGATTTCTCGGAAACTATTTAAGTCTAAGGTACAATACTTGGTATACATGGTGGACTAAATGACCAGATGAAGATATTATGTCACTAAAGGTCAAGGTCATTCCGTCGGACCATCGGTCGTCAAGATTTTCAAACATCTTCTCCTCTGAAACCACTGGGCCGATTGAAGCCAAATTTCATATGGAGTCTCAGTGGGATAGGGGAACTAAAGTTTATACCCGGGGTCTGGGTCACAAGACCAAGATGGCCGCCATGCCCATATATGGTAAAAACCCTTCAAAAATTTTCTTCTCCAGAACCAAAAGGCCTATGACCTTGAAACTTGGTGTGTAGCATAGGGCATCCGGGCCCATCATAGTTTATACAAATCATGACCTAGCGTTGACCTTGACCTAATTTACGGCATGGTCAACTTTGGTACGTTAGGCTTTTATATTGGAAAACGTTTAAACAGTGGATTTCTCAGAAACTATTTAAGTATTAGGTACAATACTTGGTATACATGGTGGACTAAATGACCAGATGAAGATATTATGTCACTAAAGGTCAAGGTCATTCCGTCGGACCATCCGTCGTCAAGATTTTCAAACATCTTCTCCTCTGAAACCACTAGGCCGATTGAAGCCAAATTTCATATGGAGTCTCAGTAGGATGGGGAACTAAATTTTATACCCAGGGTCTGGGTCACATGACCAAGATGGCCGCCATGCCCATATATGGTAAAAACCCTTCAAAAATCTTCTTCTACAGAACCAAAAGGCCTATGACCTTGAAACTTGGTGTGTAGCATAGGGCATGTGGGCCCATCATAATTTATACAAATCATGACCTTGCGTTGACCTTGACCTAATTTACGGCATGGTCAACTTTGGTACGTTAGGCTTTTATATTGGAAAACGTTTAAACAGTGGATTTCTCAGAAACTATTTAAGTATTAGTTACAATACTTGGTATACATGGTGGACTAAATGACCAGATGAAGATATTATGTCACTAAAGGTCAAGGTCATTCCGTCGGACCATCCGTCGTCAAGATTTTCAAACATCTTCTCCTCTGAAACCACTGGGCCGATTGAAGCCAAATTTCATAGGGAGTCTCAGTGGGATGGGGGGACGAAAGTTTATACCCGGGGTCTGGGTCACATGACCAAGATGGCCACCATGCCCATATATGGTAAAAACCCTTCGAAAATCTTCTTCTCTAGAACGAAAAGGCCTATGACCTTGAAACTTGGTATGTAGCATCGGGCATGCTGGCCCATCATAGTTTATACAAATGATGACCATGTGTTGACCTTGAATTAATTTACGACATGGTCAACTTTGGTATGTTAGGCTTTTATATGGGAAAACGCTTATACAGTGGATTTCTCAGAAACTATTTAAGTCTTATGTACAATACATGGTATATATGGTCAACTAAATGACCAGATGAAGATATTATGTCACTGAAAGGTCAAGGTCATTTTGTCGGTCTGTCCGTCATCAAGATTTTCAAAACATCTACTCCTCTGAAACCACTGGTCTGATTGAAGCGAAATTTCATATGGAGTCTAAGTGTGATCA
Organism: Ctena decussata; assembly: GCA_963989385.1. Classification (NCBI taxonomy): domain Eukaryota; kingdom Metazoa; phylum Mollusca; class Bivalvia; order Lucinida; family Lucinidae; genus Ctena; species Ctena decussata. The sequence goes on from OZ022498.1 coordinate 127,855,534, forward strand.
GGGACTAAAAGTTTGTTCTCAGAGTCTTGACCAAGATGGCCGCCATGCCCGTATATGGTAAAAAACCTTCAAAATCTTCTTCTCCAGAACCAAAAGGTGTATGACCTTGAAACTTGGTATGTAGCTTTGGGCACTCAAGCCCATCATAGTTTATACAAATGATTGTGCGTTGACCTTGACCTAATTTATGACACTGTCAACTTTGGTACATTATGTAGGCTTTTATATGGGAAAATGCTTAAACGGTGGATTTTTCAGAAACTATTTAAGTCTAAGGTGCAATATTTGGTATATGGTTGACTAAATGACCAGATGAAGATATTTTGTCGTTAAAGGTCAAAGTCATTCTTTGACTTTTGTACAAGGTCATTGAGATTCTGTCACCCGTCAACATTTTCAAACATCTTCTCAGAGGCCACTAGGGTCAATTGAAGCCATATTTCATATGGAGCTTCACCGGCTTAAAGGAACCATAGTTTGTTCAGATGGTCTTGGTCACTTGACCAAGATGGCCACCATGCCCATATATGGTAAAAACTCTTCAAACGTCTTTTTCTCGAGAACCGAAAGGCCTATAACCTTGAAACTTGGTACCGGTATGTAGCATTGGGCACTCAGGCCCATCATAGTTTATACAAATGATTACTGTGTTTCATATATTATGGAGCTTTAATACTGGGTCAAAGGAATCAAAGTTTGTTCAGATGGTCATGGTCGTATGAACATGGTGGCCGCCACACCCATTTATGATAAAAACCCTTCAGAACTCTTTGTCCAGAAACAAAGGCCCAGTGACCTTGTGGCTTGGTATATAGAATTGGGACTCAACATTAATCCCCAAGGGAGGGGGGTTATCTGCCCCTGCCCTGGTGCTATATACATGTATAAAAGCATTAAAATATATACCAGGACCAAGTGTCAGGTGAGCTACAGGACCATTGGTCCTCTTGTTTCTTATTCTAATTGGAGAACAAAAATGGTCAATGACAGGAGGTGCATATATCCTGATCACAGGCGCTAGAAGTTCTATGCCTTAAAAACTTCAAAACCCTTTAAACTTGAAAAGTCTATAGGCCATTTTGTAAGAAATGACCAGGTATGCAAGCAAACATGGCTCGACCATTTGGATTGCTAAACTGCCAGTTAGAAAAACCCCAACAAAAGCAAACTTCTTACCAGTAAACAACGTTTCAAAATGTATCCATAAACATGATAAATTTGTTCAGTTATGGTATATGCGGTGTTGTAATCCTGAATTCAAAATTTGCCACAACATCTCGTCGCCATTACGGTGTCCAGTTTCCGGTTTACTGTGCTGCCCCAAAATTGAGCATGTGCTTGTACCTTTTGAAAATCACGCATCAGCAAAATCATTCAATTACTCTTTAGATATGACCAGTGTCGTTGAATCACTGTTTCCATGTATTTACAGTATTTTGTTTGTCCTATTTTCGGTCAAAACGTTTCTTAAGAGTGAAAACTTGAAGCAAACATGATGAAAATGACGTCATGATTTTCGTGTAAACAACGTCAAAACTGCGCAGTAACGTTGGCGCAAAATTTTAATTTGTTGATTGAGGCCTACATGTACTGACTTTCCGAACAACAAAGATGCAGATTAGCTTGTGCATCTGCACAGTCTGATCGGCGATTTTGTTGTTTGAAGATTAGACAGAGTAGGAAGCTGTACATTTAGGAGGATCGTTATCCGCAGAATCACTTCATTTTTCCCGTAATAGAACCTGATGACGTTGCTGTGCGACGTTGATACACCGGAAACTGGAGACCGTAATGGAGTCTGAACACATGCTTGCACACCTGGCCATTTCTTCAAAATAGCTCATAGCGTGGATGTTTAGCGGCATCATAAGCATAAAACTTCAAGCGCCTGTGGCCTAATCAAGCCTTAGCCGGGATCCACTATGCTACTATTGTGTTTTTACCCCTTTTAAACTATAAAATTCCCTTGTAGCTTAGAAGCAAGGCAAGAGGGATGGAAATTGAGACCACTGTCTGTCAACGCTCTGGTTATTAGCTCACCTGTGAAGGTGAGCTTATAGTATAGCCTTGGTCCGTCGGCGTCGGCGTCGTCCACACTTTTAAACATCTTCTTCTCAGAAACCACTGGGTGGATTGAAGCCAAATTTCATATGGAGCCTTAACAGGATGGGGGAACGAAAGTTTATATATTTGGCCCAGGTCACATGACCAAGATGGCCGCCATGCCCATATATGGTAAAAACCTTTAAAAATCTTCTTTTCCAGAACCACTGGGCAGATTGCCTTGAAACTTGGTATGTAGCATCTTGGACTCTAGTACTACAAAATTTATATAAATCATGACCTTGGGTTGACCTTGACCTATTTTATGGCAAGGTCAAATTTGGTCCCTTAAGCTTTTGAATGGGAAAATCTGAAAAAGTGCATTTTTCTGTTCCTGTTGTGCTCTGTGATATGAAAATGTAGTCAATTTCAACAGCTATGGATATGAGAGGTCAAGGTCATTTAGTGACCTTGACCAAAGGTCATTTGTCCATTGGGTGTCAACATTTTCAAACATCTTCTCCTCAGAAACCATTTTAACGGATGGAAGCCAAATTGCTTATAGAGTCTTAACATGATGGGGGAACGATAGTTTATATATTTGGCCCTGGTCACATGACCAAGATGGCCGCCATGCCCATATATGGTAAAAACCTTTAAAAATCTTCTTCTCCAGAACCACTGGGCCGATTGCCTTGAAACTTGGTTTGTAGCATCTTGGAGTCCAGTACTGCCAAATTTTTATAAAGGATGACCTTGGGTTGACCTTGACCTATTTTATGGCAAGGTCAAATTTGGTCCCTTAAGCTTTTGAATGGGAAAATCTGAAAAAGTGCATTTTTCTGTTGCTTTTGTGCTCTGTGATATGGAAATGTAGTCAATTTACACACCTATGGATATGAGAGGTCAAGGTCATTTAGTGACCTTGATCAAAGGTCATTTGGCCATTGGGTGTCATCATTTTCAAACATCTTCTCCTCAGAAACCACTGGGCCGATTGAAGCCAAATTTCATATAAAGACTTAGCAGGATGTGGGAACGATAGTTTATATATTTGGCCTAGGTCACATGACCAAGATGGCCGCCATGCTCATATATGGTAAAAACCTTAAAAAATCTTCTACTCCAGAACCACTGGCCAGATTGCCTTGAAACTTGGTATGTAGCATCTTTGACTACAGTACTACAAAGCTTACATAAATGATGGCCTTAGGTTGACCTTGACCTGTTTTATGGCAAGGTCAAATTTGGTCCCTTGAACTTTTGAATTGGAAAAGCAGAAAAGGTGCATTTTTCTGTTGCTATTGTCCTTTGTGATATGGAAATTCAGTCATCGTCAACCACTACGAATACTAGAGGTCAAGGTCATTGTCGTCGTCATCAGTCGTCAACATTTACAAAGGACTTCTCCTCAGAAATCACTGGGCTGATTGAAGCCAAATTTCATATAGAGCCTTAACAGTATAAAGAAACAAAAGTTTATATATTTGACCCAGATCACAACCTAGATGGCCACCATGCCCATTTATGGTAAAAACCTTTAAAATCTTCTTCTCCAGAACCACTGGGCCGATTGCCTTGAAACTTGGTATGTAGCATCATGGACTCTAGTACTACAAAGTTTATATAAATGATGACCTTAGGTTGACCTTGACCTATTTTATGGCAAGGTCAAATTTGGTCCCTTAGGCTTTTGAATGGGAAAGGATGAGAAAGTGCATTTTTCTGTTGCTATTGAGCTGTGTGATATGGAAATGCAGTCAACTTCAACTTCTATAAATACTAGAGGTCAAGGTCATTTAGTGATTTTATAGAAGTGGCCATGATGGAACAGTTTACACACTCACTATCCAATCTTATAGAATTGCAGCCTGTTTATTAGCCTGCCTGAGCCGAAAGCTTGCATTTTGGCCACTTGACCTGAGCATATACTGGCAGGTGAGCGATCGTTGCCCTTGGGCGACTTGTTGTACAAAGTGCTCTGCTGTATTTTTCCTTAATGGGCATGTCTGGCGGAAGTAGATAAATATCACCCCTTGATTTGCTTCTAGTGCTACTAATCTCCGGTACTTACATCCAGACCCGGTAGTCAGGCCAAGACGATGCATCACTACACTACTCCCGGGGAACTTTGTTATGTGTGATTTCCACTCAACTTTTGCTATACTATCCTGAGAAAATTTAAGATTGTAGATAATGCAGACTTATGAGGCAGCATCTTCCCTGCTCTAACTGTTACCGTGTCAAACCTGTCAAATGCTGGCCTGTTAATGAAGACGGGATCTGCTTAATAAAAGGCCCAGGTTTCAATCCCTCTGGAGGCAGAACTTTTTATACCCCGCCACACGTCAGTGGCTGGGTATTATGTTTTCATGTTGGCCGTCCGTATGTCCGTCCGTCCGTAGTATGTATGTCCATCTGTCCGTCCGTCCACACTTCGTTTCCGTTCGATAACTTAAGCATTTATTAATGGATTTCCTTCAAATTTTGCATATGCATTTGTATTAAAAATGTCTCGCTTGGGATTGTTAATGGGCAAATTTCGATAATTTCTGACAGAGTTATGGAACTTGTCAATGTACAAGAAATGGTTTCTGGCCTCTAGTTCCTTTACTACAAGGAGTATCATGATGAAACTTCACAAACATGATCGAAGTAACAAAAGCTTTGTATGAGCAAAGAAATCTTATCATCAGGGGTTATCTGCCCCTGCCCTGGGGCTATATACATACATGTATAAAATCATGAAATATTCCATATAAACACAGAGTTTTAAGCAGTTTTTCTGAAACTTACAGCAAATGATCAGAGTGGTAAAAGCTTCCAGTGATGCTCAAATTTAGTTTACCCCCATGGGAGTTATCTCCCCCTGCCCCCGGGCCATACATATGCATAAAATGATGATAAAATCAATATAAATTCGTGTGAAACAGATTTTCAGAAATTTACATCTGATGATAGAAGTACCATAATAAAAGCTTCTTGTGATGATTGAAATTTGACCCTTTAGGGTTTATCTGCCCCTGCCCCATGGCCACTTGTTTAAAATCACTAAAGTTGTATTTGATTAGAGTGATAAGTGATTTATCGGAAGCCAGGGTAATGAAGTGTCCTGTCATGACAAAGACTTTTGTCCCTGTTCAGTGGGGTTAGGCTGCCCTGGGGTTATACATAAAAAATATAAATCTAGAAAAATCGGTGTGTGAAAAAGGTTTGCAGTGGCGGGGTATTACACAGTCGTTTGCGATGCTTTTATTTTAACTGCATACTAAGTTCTGTTGCACACTGCCTTCCATTATCACCCTTTCATCAACTCTTTATGACTGAAATACTCTTGAAAGGGCCATAAATCTCAAGGTTCATCCAAGACCACCGCCAACTAATGGGGCTCTAGACAGCTGGTGGGGCTGTGGGCTTGAAAATGCATTGCTAATAGGAAACTGACACAAAGGTGGTGGGCCTTAAGGCCCTAACCCCACCCCTTGCAGCTTACATTGATCTGAAACCAGGTGAAGCTGATCCTAAAAATGAAAATGAACTGATATCACAGTGCTAGGTCATACAGAAAATGACAGTACACATATTTTCACTTTCTTTTTTTTTTCTTTCATTTGTGAAATTGACAATTTTTATAATTTTTTTTGCATGCTCAACAAAATGAAATATTGTGCTCAAAAGAATCCTTGCTATTGATTTTCCAGAAAATATGGAAATAAGAATGTTGAGTTGTCGCAAGCAAAGTTCATGCTTAACTCATATGCAAACAGGAAAGGCCAAGACCAGCATGCAAATCCCTGCTGTCTGATCAGAGCCTTTGCTGTTTACCCTGTGGAATCTGCAGGAACAATAATCAAGGCTCTAGTTAGACTACAATATATTGATTTACAAACTGGATGGAGTCTTTGCTGATTGCAAATACACTTAGCAGCCTGTTTCAGCTCAGTTCATTATGTACATGCAGTGTTCCAGATAAGAAGGGGTATTAAACACAGATAATTTAAAGCTATTTTTTCTTGTTTTCCCATAGAAACATAATTTGTGACCCCTCATTAGAGCCGTCTCACCGAGACGGTTCTAATGAGGGACACAACAAATGTTTTCGTTCAGAAATTAGAAACATTATCTTTGAACTTTCCCCCCTTTTCCCTTCTTATCTGGAGCACTATAAATGAAAATACATTCTGATCTAAATGTTTGTTTCAGTATACGACAGACCTGATTCCAGAGGTGTACAGTCCAGTGACCCCAGTACAGTAACTCCCACAACTCCTGACTCCTCTACCTCTTCCCCAGCCACAGGTAAATAGGAGACTGATCCATAACAAAACCTGTATTATGACATGTGGTATCAACCATTAAAGCTTAAGGTGTATAGATACACCATCAGCAAATGTTCCAGTTTATTTTGATTTTTTTTCTTCCCTTCTCAATGAAGGTCAACTCTGATAGGAAAGAATTTGCTCCTCTTGAAGTACTGTAAATTTTTACCTTTAGGAGTAGACTCTTTGAATGGTTTTGATGTCCAGAAAAGCTAGCAGAAAGTCAAAAAAATGTTTCCCTTTGTAAAAATAGTGGAAAGACATGAAGGTGTACCCATACACCTCAACTAGGGTTAAATTATTGGTGAGCCACAGTAATGCAGTTTAGAAGTATCCACTGGTTGATGATATATATGCTTTAGGATGTGAACTTGTTGTGCTGAGTAAGGTACTAGGACAGAACAACCCTGCAAATAATTTCTATAATTTGAAGACAACTGACCTCAATTTTCTTATGTTTGTTGCAAGAAATTCAAGTAATGGATGCTCAATGATTACTAGTGAGTCACTTCTACCTAACACATATTTTGTCAAAACTCAGTTTTATAATTTGAAATCGGTTCACACTTCAAATAACTGGCAGAATTGAGCAAACATATCTTTTCCATCCACTTTCCCCGGACAGTCCACGTGCCTTGAGAAAATTTAGTATTGAAGGTTGATCATACAGTGGAACTTCAATGGCTCAAACAGGCTTGGGGCCATGAAAATTAGTTCCAGCCAAGGGTAGTTTTAGCCATCCAGGTTTAATTTCTATACAAAGTGACCTCTAGGGACCCAGGATCGAGTTCTGGTCAAGCATGGTTGACAAGCCATCAGTGTTGAGCCATTGAAGTTGTACTGTATTTCACTTATTGATCTAGAAAGTTTTAATGGTCATGGGCACGAGACTGTCTTATTTCCTGTGCTCTAACTTGCAACATAAGCAATCACATGAATATGTGAACCTTTATTCTGGGTAAGGTTTAATTGGACTAGCAAATAGGTTATAAGCATACATCAACATATATGCTATATGTTGATGTATGCTTCAAATATTGTTTGATCAAATAGTTTCAGTCAGCAATCTGATGTCAACCTTAGCTCATGTAATGTGATGTTTTTGTTTCACCAGCGGCCTCATATGAAGCTTCCCTAACACTTGACAGAACTTACAACCCAGATCTTGATGATCCGTCTAGTCCTGCATACATTAGTCTCAAGAATGATGTGGAGAATGTGGTAAGTGGTGCAAAAATACAAAATTACGACAATTTAGATATTTTAATACACTATCATGGGAGATCACTCTGATATTGCAATATTTGCCTCCCTTTTCTTAGTGAGCTACTCTTAAAGAAAAGAATTTGCTCTCTGTATTCTTTCCTATAAGAGTAGCCCCTATGGAAGAAGGGACTCAACTACCACAGAATCAAATACCTTTTCTGTTAAAGTTGTCTCCCTTGTACAACTGTGAGCCATGGAGGTGAATCTCTGGCTTCAGATAACAAGATTTGAGTTTTCCATATATACCTATGTTATGGCCCTCATTAGAATTACCTCTGGAGCATTTCAAGTGAGAAACTACATACTAGTGTGGTCAAATGTAGTAATAAGGAAAAGCATTGCAGATTTATCAATAAGCATTGGAAGTGTATCAGGAGTTACTGAGAAAAGTTTGTACACAAGGTAAGGTGTAGGGCCAGTGACCCCTACAAGCTTAAAGCAAGTGAACCATTAGATCTAAATCTGCAAAATAGACTGGAGTAATAATTGTTAGTAAAATGCAATTATACTGTCTGTTTGCTATGTATTGATGTATGCTTGAAATATTGTTTAATCAAATAGCTTCAGTCAGCAATCTGATCTCAAATTAAGCTAATGTAATGTGATCTTTATGCATTTTCTTCCCTACAGGTCTATTTTTATAACCTCGGAACACTTCTGAGGAGTGGTCTTTGATGTTTTATGCAGAAAAGAAACACTTGAAGCCATCCCATTAGTTAAATAAAAGAAAAAATAAATAAATAAAAAAAAGAAAAACAAAAAAACTTTTCCTTGAACATTTAAAATACCACGCCAGCATACAAGTGAAGTTATTTGAACAGTGTCTTTTCAAAACTTAAATGGTGTCATATATTTCAGACAAGCTTTTTGAGTGCTTTGTACTTGATGACTTATTAAGATTCATTCTGAAGTTTTTCATTTCAGGTAAACACTAACTTGAGGAACAGTGATCTCAACTCTGCTTTTATAGGAGGAAGTGTCTCAGGATTCAGGTATGTATACTTCTTCACACTTAAAGTGCCAAACAATTTATAAAACTGAATTTGCAAACAGTGCAAATCCAGATGAGGTGGCTCATGATGAGCCACCTCATCTGGACCTGCACTATTTGCCCTTTAGTCTTTGAATTCTGAAAATGATATGGCTTGGACTAAACATTTTTTTTTTAAATTTTGCTGACAGAAATTTTGATATTCCCTTTTTTGGTGTTTTAAGGGTTAAAACTGTAGGACTGGATGCTAAAAGTGAACATTTTTATGTTATAGATTTTAGACTTAGAACATATGCGGTATATGTTCTTGTGAAATTGTATTGTTCATATTTGCTGAGTATGATGATTGAAACATTGTTTACACTAACATATGCAAAACTCGTGAGAAAAAATTGCATATGACAGCTATAGAATAGTCATAAATTATTGTCCATTATAGTAGAGAATAAATGTCTTTAAGGTATCACTGATATCTTGTATCCCATTTTTCCTTTGTTGTTTTGATATGGAGTTGAATAAATTAACAGAATCTTGCCTTCATGATGATATTTTTTTTCATCAGGAGGGGGAGTGTTGTGGCAGTCCTAAAGTTAGACTTCAGTTCAAATGAAGTTGTAATAGCAAATCAGGTTGGTATACTATTATATCTGTTAAAAACTATAGAAACTTTAAGTATTGGGAAAGATTTTGTCTGCAAAGAGTGAAGACTTAGATATGACTGTTTTTATCAGACTGATCCTGAAAAAGCAATCTCACCAGTGTATGCCGTGTTACCATCGACCTAAGTGGGGGCTTTTGAATCAGTCTGTTGCAAATCAAATAAATTCAGCTGAAGGACCATTTGGTTCTACCACAAAACAGGAAATTACATTAAAAGGTAAAGGATTCTCATAAACCTAGTGGCTGTAGGGGCAGTTGGGTTTAGATGTCCTCAGTATCTTGGGCACAGCATATGAAAGGCAGAGCCCAACCCGCTCCTATCGCTGCTTTATCTTTTGCTGCTTTGAAACAGGTCACCATTTACTGAGAACTTTCCAGCACCAGCTGACACAAACCAGATTTGAAGCCATGACCTTAAGCACTGTAACTGAGCGTCTTAATCCACTTGACCACAGCTCCTTTTATAAATGTAAAGAAGTTTGGATCAAAGATATAGAAATACAAACTCTTTTTAAAAAAAAGTAGACTCAAGTTTTCTTTTAAATGGTCGCAGCATACCATTTTATGCAGAAGTACAAAATTATTATGAAATCATAACCAATACCATGAAAGTCTAAGTATTAGGTCGGATTGATCTGAGCAAATAGTGCAGATCCTGATCAGACTGCTCCTGGGAGCAGTCTGATCAGGGTCTACACTGTTTGCCATTCCAGCTGCATCTTTTGCATGTATTACTGTAAATTATAAAACCAAACTATTTCAGTTTCAGGACAACTACAATGTTTGTATTTGGGATCCCAATTTTTAAGTACCCTCTAATCTTGAGTCTTTATTTATTTTATGAATTTTTGCAGCCATCCTCCTTGACCAGGACACTGGTAGTAAATGAACTAAAAGAAGAATTAAGAAAGGACACCACACAAGTTGTGAGATTGAATATTGAAGTAGATAGAACTCTGGTGGAAGAAAGACCTGGTATGTATGTTACACACATAAGAGAACTAGAATGTTATAAGTCTGTTGTAAATTGATGGTGATTACTAAGATTTTGTTAATGCTGACTGACGAGTTGTGAATAGATACAATGTCAGGGAAAGCCACTCTTTCATTTACTTTATCTCATTTCTTATCAAAAAGGGTCAACTCTAAAAGGAAAGAATTTGCTCCTAGGGGGGCAAATTCTTTCCTTTAAGAGTAGACCCTTTTTTGGAAGGGCTATTTTGTCCTAAAGAGCAAAGAGGAAGTTACAGAAGTTGCCTTCCTGTAAAAAAAAAAAGGGGGGGGGAGGGGGAGGTGTACTCATACACTGTAAATTGTCCCTTAAATGTAATCAGAAAGCACTGCTACTTTCCTAGTAAGTTTTTTAGTATTTTTGTAAATTTTCCTAATAAAACATTTCATAGGGCAGCAATTTTGTGGCACATTGCTGGATAGTCAAACCAATGTGGTCAGATTTTATCTTGCTTAAGATTTAACTACAGTAAATATGGTACTGTAGTTGAATAAGTGTTTGTGATGTATTAATTTTTGCTGTTTTTACGGTCAACATAGATGCACAAAATTAAATCTATCTGTGAATTAGGTCATTTTCCTGGGCAGTAGATGGAAAACAACAAAGCTGCCAACTTAAATGCCCATGAATAGGTCTGAAATTGAGAAACCGCCGATTTTTCCAGCAAATGTCTGTACAATTACTGAACAGTAATTGTACAGACATTTTCTGAAAAAATCAGCGGTTTCTCACTTACTGTATTATATTTAATGTTTCAAAAAAGAATTGACATACTAGTTGATAGCTAAATTAGTATCTATTTCGTTACAGTTTCTGGAGAGGCAGATCTCGGTGAAAGTTGTAATGGAGTATCAGACTGTGCAGACAGAAATACACAGTGCTCAGGATCTCCACTGGTCTGTAACTGTGTGGACGGCTATTACCAAAATGGAGGAATATGTAACCCAAGTAAGCTTTATAATGATCTACCTGAATCAGATGCTGTTCATTATCAAAGAATAGAAAACATGGCTGTAGATGAAGTTGAATGGATTTTCTGGAAACGGTTGGCTATATCTCTGACTGTGACACATTAAAAAAACATAAATGAGCCTTGGCATGCCAAAAGGCTTCTTAAAGTATCTGCAAACAGCAAGCAAGTATCTGTGAATCTGTGCTGTCTATCTAGAGCCTTCATTTTGTGGCTGTAAATTGTTCATACTTCATAGTGGTTGTGTGCAAAAGGCAATAGCTCTGGCATGGGCTGCTTTAACTTTTTACATATTCATATGTATTCAGAAGTGTTTTATGTGTCACAGAACAAAATATGTGGCATTGACTGTATCTCTAAGATTTACTATGTGTTTGTTTAGAGTTGCTTGTCAACTAGATCAGGCTCAATATTTTACAAGAGTTGCAATACTCTTGAACATTTCACAAGTCTTAAATTCTGTTTTATATTAATAACATGTAAACTGCTTATTTGCTTGTTTTGCCTTCTGGACAGAAACCAAAGAAAGAGTATTGCAGAAACCTTTTCACAAATCACATATTCATTGAAATTAGGATTTCCTTCATAGCCTGATTTCTCATATTTCTATGTAGTAATAGTAGTTGATGTAGTCTAACAAAACATCACATTTTTTTTCTGCCAAACCACTTATATAAACCGTAGGATTTTCACTGAGAAAAAATCATTTTTTTTACCAGCCACATCTGTCAGCCAAAATGCTACTTTCCTGTTTTGTAGAAATTGGTTATGGCAGCACCTGTACTGAGGGCAGTCATTGTGTCACTGGAGTTTGCACAGACAGTCGCTGTGACTGTGAAGACACACACTTCTACAAGAACAATGCGTGTATACTGAGTAAGTACTCACATTAGAGTCAAAATTCTAAATGTTGGGACAGATAGGTCTGAGCAAAATGTGCAGGTCCAGATCAAAAGGAGCAGTCTGATCAGGACCCTCACTATTTGCCATTTCATCTGCACCCTTTGGGCTTGTTACTGCATCATAGAAACAGTCCATTCCATTTTTGGGACAGTGATGGTGAATATTTTAGGTGTCCCAAGTTTTAGAATTGGTATGGTATATGAGGTTTGGGGCTGTGCTTGCTTTCTGAAATGACTGTTTACCTGGAGCCGTATTCATAAAGCCACTTAAGTCGTTGCTATGCTGTTGCTAAGGCTAAATATCTGTAAAGGAGATTCCCTACAACTATGAAATTTGGTCTGGAGGAACAGTCTTTGTAAGACTGTTCCTCCAGAGCAAATTTCATAGTTGTAGGGAATCTCCAACATAGAAATTTACCCTTAGCAACAGCATAGCAACAACTTAAGTGGCTTTATGAATACGGCCCCTGACTCTCCAGACCCAAGGCAGTCACAAAAAGTATGGGCGTCTTCTATTTTCGTGGACTGCACCCTCCCTCACAAACATTTTTATACTGCCAGTGAGCTGCGTAGATAGGGAAATGTAATAGACCTAGAATTGATTGATAAGTTCTAATAAGACTGTTAAGGTAAAGCTTTTGAAAAAATCAGCTAGGTAAAGATGCAAAAAAGTCTTGGATTGACTGACTAGAAAAAAATGGAAAAGATGTAGCAGAGATGGGGTGGGGGCAGTTGGGGATCATAGGAAAACTGGTAAAACTGCTAATATCTAATGTTTGGAACACTCCAGCTGTTCAATTTCTGTCTTGGACAATTCAAGACATTGAGAGGGCACAACATATTTAGCAAGGGCATTTTACTAGACAAGTGGCTTGTGGAATGTAGACCGAGATCAAATGCCTTAGAATACAGTATTTATAAGCATATCCTATCAAAATAGCCAACATCTTCCTTAGAATACAGTGTTTATAAGCATATCCTATCAAAATAGCCAACAACAAGCACTTAGCCTGACATAAAATGTCGACAGTTGCACATATACAGTTGCGCATGCATGCACAAATCATGTTTGGAGACACACACACTCCTTTTTTACTTCAGTATACATAGTCCTCTTGTTGTATGCCCAGACCTGACTGCACATGTGAGCAGATTGACCAGAGCATGCACAGTTGCATTTGCTTTGAGGCTGTTTTTCTCATAATTTGTTTGTATGGTTGTTTAATAGAGATTCCATTCTATTTTTACAGAGATAAGTATTAACAGCCAGGGTTGTGATGTGACGTCTCATTGTGCCACCTCAGGGGCTGTTTGCAGCGCTGGTACCTGTGTGTGTCCCCAAACAACCTTCTTTGATGAAGATCAGTGCTTGCCAAGTAAGTGATGGGTTTAATTGTTTCAGCCAGATAAAAGTAAAGGTGGTGAAAGTACCCAAATCATAAATTTGAACTAGTAAATCATGTAAAACATTGACAATTCCGAAATATTTTAGATACACAGACATGGACCCAAAACCAGAGGTGTGATCAGGTACTCATGAGTAGCAAGCACCATCTGCCTATTATGAATCCACCAGCCATATCAGGGCTCGAAATTTACACTTGTCCACTCGTATTTACGAGTAGATGGTCGGTAAGGACGAGTGGAAATTGTCACTGACTTGCCTTGCTGGACGAGTAGGTTTTTCCTCCATGAAAATTGTCTAATCATGCCATTCAGGAAAAGCACTTTACAAATCGATCAAATTACAGCAAACAAATATTGACTGTAACGCAAAAAGCATGAAATCCCATAGATTTCTGCATCGTGTTGTCTAAAAAATGAAACTGGAAATGGCAAACTGTAAATAAACAGTGTGCCTGCGCATATCGAACATCGACCCGATGAGGATTTGCACCAATACGGTTTCGCCTAAGTTGTTTGCGCTCTATAAAAGCATGATTACAAATGCATAATCCAACTCAATTAGTTGTATAGGACATTATTTTCACGTCCTCTCTTGAATAAAGCAGAAAAAAATCTCCTTTGGTGCAGAAATCTTTATAAACAAAACCTCCTTGGCAAAACCTATCAGTACGATCCTGAATTGGGACTAAACCATATTACCTACGGAAAGTACCGGAAATAACCAAGTGAAAATGAAAGTGAAAGTAGAATACGTTCGAGGGAAAAATGAGTGATATCATTCAGTATTTTTGCTCTTATTCCACTCCAGTCAAGAAGGAAGAGTAGATTTTTGAAAGGACGAGTAAAAATTTGAAAGCACTTGCCCTGCAGGACAAGTACGTTGAAAAATAAATTTCGAGCCCTGCATATCTACAGTGTCTGTATCTGTGGTATAAGTCAGTAAAAGTGAAAGATATTTGAAACCTTTACTATGCTTTGGCTGAGGCCATCAATAAACCAAAAAGAAACTGTCTGTGATCTACACTTGATACTATTCACACTGGCAGTAAGGTACCATTTCATGCAACACTTGTTGCATGAAATAGTACCTTATTGCCAGTGTTGCATGAGATGGTACCTTACTGCCAGTATAAACAGTGAAGACTCAGATTAACCAGTGTACCCCTGTAGTACTATCATGCCTTCCCTTGTGACACATACAATCTTCAAATCTTGGGCAATCAAAAATACAGAAAAATAATGACTGTTTAGTTCGCACAGTTGTGCAGATTGATTTGAGTATTTAAATAGCTCAACACCTGTAACTTTTTATCTGTCTGCATCTGGTTTTCACAAAATTTGAAAAAGATTTTATTTGTCAGAGATTTACTGGGATAAAATTCTAATCTCAGCTATTTTGCATCAACCTTGAGAATATTTTCTTTTTAATTTCAGAAATAGGCATCAATACAGCTGGTTGTAGTGCAGATTCTCACTGTGCCACTCCAGGAGCTGTATGTTCCAGTGGTACTTGTATTTGTAATCCTGCTGCTTTCTTCTTTGATGGAATATCCTGTGCTGCCAGTAAGTTTGGTTTATATATTTGTAGAATCTCATGACTTAATTATCATGAAATTTCTATAAGAAGTGAACATAGGGTTATGATAAACTTTTTATCATGTCAATGTTGCAATGCTTTTGAGCAACTGTTATTATGCACTACATTTTATGCCCCTGTCAGTTCCCACTTGCCTGAATATTGATGGTTTGAAATGATCTCAACATTTGATCAGCTGAATAAACTCACAAAATTACGCCATAAGGTAAATGCAAAAAACTTGGGAATCTAAAAACAGAAAAGCAAAACCTAGAATCAGTCTGAGCTTTCTGTGATGGTATGCATGTGGTTTAAGTTTGTTTACGTTCAATGCCAGTCATGTAGTTCTCACTATCCAAGTTTTATATAGCTGACCGGACAGAGCTCTAGATTCATTAACACCACCTCAGTGTGGTGGATCTGTGACAAAGTTTTAGGTGTATGGGTACACATCAATGATTTCTACCACTTTTAAACAGGGGAACAACTTTTCTGACTTCCTGTTTGCTTCCCAGGATTATGTATAGGCCTTCCAAAATAAAGTCTACTCTTAAAGGAAAGAATATGCTCTATAAGAGTTGACCCCCATTGAGATGGGAGACAGAAATTTACTTATTTACAATAAAATTTTCTAATGAAAGTTCATCGCTTATATTTGTAGAGAAGGATCTTGGAGAGTCCTGTGCCAGAACTGAAGAATGTGCAGCAGCTTTAGGAGAATGTGTTAACAATGTATGTCAGTGTCCCAGTAACAGATATTCCGACGGCCAGGAGTGTTTGACAAGTAAGTTGCTTCCCCTTGTTAATATAAAAGACATAACTTATTACTGTACTAATTGTACACTTATGCTCTCAGTGGCATTCTGGGTCCTTCTTGAAACATAAAATACCTGCAAAACACTGCAGTGAGAGCAGTGTATAAAAGAGGCAGTGAGCTCACTGTAACATCCAGACACCATCTTGGGATGAGCTTAAAATTGTGCCCAACTTTTCTCAAGTGCTAAAAATGAAAATGGTCCAAAGGGAACTGTTGCCTAGTGATTTATATTGAGAAGGTAAAGGCTTCACAAAATTTTGATTTGTTTTTCAAGGGATGCTATTGCAGATATTTTCTGAGTGACTTGTTTGTGTATATTAACATACCTATTATTTATTAATATTTTGCTTCAGAAAAACAGAATGGAGAAGACTGCTTATCAGACATAGAATGTCTAGCCACTGGATCTGTCTGTGACAATCTGAGTGGTCAGTGTAGCTGTACCTCCACCATGTTTCTTGATGGCACAGTCTGTATCAACAGTAAGTTCAACCCATAGTAGTTACCATAGTTACCCTAAATAGTTTTGGCCCCCTCATCCTTGCAATAATAACAGCACTACTTAATATTAGGTATATAACTGTATGTTTATATCAATGCTTGTAAATGTGTTTAGGTGTGTTTCTTGGGCAATAACGAAGGTTATTTTCTAATTCTAATCTTCGGACAGCATAAGTTCAACCACCAGTTTATCAAAAACAGCTGTATTGTTGCATTCAAAACTCTAGATTTATCAAGAGCAAGTGTAGTACTTCAACAACTTGATTTCACCAGTAGGTAAGATAAAAAAAATGTCTGTGGACTGTACATTGTCAGACTTGTCCAAAAGGAAGTCTGATGCAGCTTTCCACTTCCTGCAGAGAAATTTCTGTCCCAATATTTGGTCTCACTACCATGTTTCCAGTTAAGTTACCACTGTTCTTGTTATTACAACTTTTGTACATAACGATAGCTCTGTTTATGTTTTGCCTGCTACTAGCAGAAGCTTGCCATAGGTAATACTTTGTGTCATTGTCAACTTAAATCTCTTTATTCTGGTTCTTTACCATATGAGCCGCGACAGGAGAAAACAAACAATGTGGTTGTGCGCCCAGCACAGACTCAGATCAGCCTGGGCATCCGCCCAGTCTGATCAGACTCTTTGCTAAGTGTTCAAAGGGTAGCTAAGGGTCTAAGCTACCTTCATGCGGACAGCAAAGACACTGATCAGACTGGGCGGATGCCCAGGCTGATCTGAGTCTGCGCTGGGCGCACAATCACATTGTTCGTTTTCTCATGTTATGGCTCATGTCATAGTTAAGAAGCCTCACCCTCATATTATAGACATTAGTTCTTGCTAATGCACTACATAACATTAACAGATTTATTTAATCAAGAGCTGGATATATCAACCAATTTAGCACAATACGTTGTCTCACCTGCCTTGTCATTGGCACTAAAAAAGATAAACCTGAAAACTTGATGCAAAATGTACGCGGACAATGAGACAAAGTATTACCTATGTCAGGCTTCTGAATAATTCTATACCATAACCCTGCAAGGTCTTTGGGGCACCATAGTGAATTTATGTTATTGATTTAGTTCCTAAAAAAGGATCTTGAAAATGAAAATGCAATGTATATACACACACATACAAGATAGTGAGTCCGCAGGATTATAGATCAGGGAAGTATATTGATGGTAATTCTAAACTAACATTGTCACCCCTAATTAAGCCCCTTGTCAAGGCGGTTCTAATGAAGGATTGGAAAAATCATCTCCTACTTCCCTTAAATGTTGAGAAAGAGATTTCTGTATAAAACTGATAAAAGAGGCTATATTGCTGATCACTGATGCTATTTTTCAGAGAAAAGTCACGGAGAGCAGTGTACATCGTCTGATGAATGCCTGGTCACCGGCTCAGCATGTAATGCTGGAACTTGTGGTTGCAGCTCCACTACCTTCCTGCAGGGAAACAGCTGTATTAACAGTAAGTCTCAGGACTAACTCTCAGTGGTGATAGTTCTATGAAAAGTCTAATTTTTAACTGCGCTTAAACTAAAAAAAAAAATAATCTTAGTGCAGCTCAGTCATACCACTCTGACATAAATTTTACGTATTTATTTTATATCTTAAGTGCTCTTTCATAGGTATATGAGCCGCGACGTGAGAAAACCAATAAAGTGGATGTGCGCACAGCGCAGGCTCAGATCAGCCTGGGCATCTGCCCAGTCTGATCAGAGTCTTCGCTGTCCGCATGAAGGTAGCTTAGACCCTTAGCTACCTTTTAAGCCCTTAGCGAAGAGTCTGATCAGACTGGGTGAATGCCCAGGCTGATCTGAGTCTGCACTGGGGGCACAACCACTTTGTTGGTTTTCTCACGTCGCAGCTCATATAATTGTGACAAATTTAGTTATAATCAATAGAACAGTTCTGTCCATAAGATGCCTTATTCTGTAAATGAGCCGCGACACGAGAAAACCAACAATGTGGTCGTCCGCCCAGCGCAGACTCAGATCAGCCTGTGCATTCACCCAGTCTGATCAGACTCTTTGCTAAGCGCTTAAAGGGTAGTGCAGGGACAAAGCTACCTTCATGCGGAACGCGAAGACTCTGATCAGACTGGGCGGATGCCCAGGCTGATCTGAGTCTGCGCTGGACGCACGATCACATTGTTGGTTTTGTCGCGTCGCGGCTCAAATTAGAAATATTTTACCTGTTAATTGCATCTGCCACCACATGAAAAGAATCAACCAAATAAACAAACACTAAAGTTAGTTTTAAAAACTTCTCTGTCAGTCCAGCAATAAATGGGTACATTTTTCAAATTGGCAAGGTTAAAATCAGTGAACGGAGAGAGACGAGCTCCATTTTTTATATGCAGTGCCCAAGATAGGGTGGGCCTCTTAACACACACTGCTTATACAGCATCTAGTGTTTAAGAAGCCTTTACTTTGAAGTTTAAGTTCCAATGCAGAAATGCTGGCTCTGGTATTCGATTATTAGCTTCCAAATGACATGTTCTCATGTGTATATTACAGAGAAGGCCAATGGGGAGTCCTGCTCATCAGTGAGTGAATGTCTGGCTCAAGACTCAGTCTGCAGCTCAGGGGTCTGTGGTTGTCCTGCTTTTAGATACCTAGATGGAACCAGCTGTCTTAACAGTATGTATGACAAATATGTTACCATGGTGACCATCTATTTAGATAGGAAAAGTAAAAAGATAGGCAATGATCAGGAATTAATACAATCAAATCCCACATCCCGCTCTCAAAACCAATAGGGAAAGAAGCACACACTCACGGAAAAATTGACACAAGTTCACGAAAGACACGCACGGTAAACCGAATGAGCAGCTCTTCCCAAAGCAGATGGTCATTCAGCTATTCTAATCAAAAACAACATCAACATCTATTTTTAGCTCACCTGAGCACGAAGTGCTCAGGGTGAGCTTTTGGGATACCCTGATGTCCGTCGTCCGTCGTACGTCCGGACGTCCGGACGGACGTCCGTCAACTTTTGCTTGTGTACACTCTAGCAGGCACAGTTTCGATCCAATCTTTATGAAACTTTGTCAGAATGTTAGTCTTAATAAAATCTAGGCCAAGTTCGAAACTGGGTCATGTCGGGTCAAAAACTAGGTCACTAGGTCAAATCTTAGAAAAACCTTGTGTACGCTCTAGAGGGCACAGTTTTCATCCAAAGTTCATGAAACTTTGTCAGAATGTTTATCCTCATAGTATCTAGGACAAGTTCGAAACTGGGTCACGTCGGGTCAAAAACTAGGTCACTAGGTCAAATCATAGAAAAACCTTGTGTACGCTCTAGAGGACACAGTTTTGATCCAATCTTTATGAAACTTTGTCAGAATATTTATCTCCATAAACTCTAGGCCAAGTTTGAAACTGGGTCATGTCGGGTCAAAAACTAGGTCACTAGGTCAAATCTTAGAAAAACCTTGTGTACGCTCTAGAGGGCACAGTATTCATCCAAAGTTCATGAAACTTTGTCAGAATGTTTATCCTTATAGTATCTAGGACAAGTTCGAAACTGGGTCACGTTGGGTCTAAAACTAGGTCACTAGGTCAAATCATAGAAAAACCTTGTGTACGCTCTAGAGGACACAGTTTTGATCCAATCTTTATGAAACTTTGTCAAAATGTTTATCTCCATAAAATCTAGGCCAAGTTCGAAACTGGGTCATGTCGGGTCAAAAACTAGGTCACTAGGTCAAATCTTAGAAAAACCTTGTGTACGCTCTAGAGGGCACAGTTTTCATCCAAAGTTCATGAAATTTTGTCAGAATGTTTATCCTCATAGTATCTAGGACAAGTTTGAAACTGGGTCACGTCGGGTTTAAAACTAGGTCACTAGGTCAAATCATAGAAAAACCTTGTGTACGCTCTAGAGGACACAGTTTTGATCCAATCTTTATGAAACATTGTCAGAATGTTTATCTCCATAAAATCTAGTCCAGGTTTGAAACTGGGTCATGTCGGGTCAAAAACTAGGTCACTAGGTCAAATCTTAGAAAAACCTTGTGTACGCTCTAGAGGGCACAATTTTCATCCAAAGTTCATGAAAATTTGTCAGAATGTTTATCCTCATAGTATCTAGAACAAGTTCGAAACTGGGTCACGTCGAGTCAAAAACTAGTTCACTAGGTCAAATCATAGAAAAACCTTGTGTACTCTCTAGAGGACACAGTTTTGATCCAATCTTTATGAAACTTTGTCAGAATGTTAATCTTCATAAACTCTAGGCCAAGTTCGAAACTGGGTCATGTCGGGTCAAAAACTAGGTCACTAGGTCAAATCTTAGAAAAACCTTGTGTACGCTCTAGAAGGCACAGTTTTGATCCAAAGTTCATGAAACTTAATCAGAAAGTTTATGCTTTTTATATCTAGCATAAGTTTGAAACTGGGTCATGTCGGGTCAAAAACTAGGTCACTAGGTCAAATCAAATAGAAAACCTTGTGTATGCTCTAGAGGACACAGTTTTGATCCAATCTTTATGAAACATTGACAGAATGTTTATCTCCATAAACTCTAGGCCAAGTTTGAAACTGGGTCTTGTTGGGTCAAAAACTAGGTCACTAGGTCAAATCTTAGAAAAGCCTTGTATACGCTCTAGAAGGCACAGTTTTGATCCAAAGTTCATGAAACTTTGTCAGAATGTTTATCCTCATAATATGTAGGACAAGTTTGAAACTGGGTCATGTCGGGTCAAAAACTAGGTCACAAGGTGAAATCATAGAAAAACCTTGTGTACGCTCTAGAGGACACAGTTTTGATCTAATCTTTATGAAACTTTGTTAGAATGTTTACTTCCATAAACTCTTGGCCAAGTTTGAAAGTAGGTCATGTCGGGTCAAAAACAAGGTCACTAGGTCAAATCATAGGAAAACCTTGTGTACGCTCTAGAGGACACAGTTTTGATCCAAAGTTCATGAAACTTTGGTAGAATGTTTATCCTCATGATATGAAGGATAAGTTTGAAACTGGGTCATGTCGGGTCAAAAACTTGGTCACTAGGTCAAATCTTAGAAAAACTTTGTTTACGCTCTAGAAGGCACAGTTTTCATCCAAAGTTCATGAAACTTTGTCAGAATGTTAAACCTCATAATATCTAGAACAAGTTCGAAACTGGGTCACGTCGGGTCAAAAACTAGGTCACTAGGTCAAATCATAGAAAAACCTTGTGTACGCTCTAGAGGACACAGTTTTGATCCATTTTTAATGAAACATTGTCAGAATGTTTATCTCCATTAACTCTAGGCCAAGTTCGAAACTGGGTCATGTCGAATCATAAACTAGGTCACTAGGTCAAATCTTAGAAAAACCTTGTGTGCGCTCTAGAAGGCACAGTTTTGATTCAAAGTTCATGAAACTTTGTCAGAATGTTTATCCTCATAAAATGTAGGACAAGTTTGAAACTGGGTCATGTCGGGTTGAAAACTAGGTCACTAGGTCAAATCTTAGAAAAACCTTGTTTACGCTCTAGAGGACACAGTTTTGATCCAGTC
Source organism: Ctena decussata (assembly GCA_963989385.1). Classification (NCBI taxonomy): domain Eukaryota; kingdom Metazoa; phylum Mollusca; class Bivalvia; order Lucinida; family Lucinidae; genus Ctena; species Ctena decussata. Next base: position 127,877,502 of record OZ022498.1, read on the forward strand.
TTTATGAAACTTTGTCAGAATGTTTATCTTCATAAACTCTCGGCCAAGTTTGAAAGTAGGTCATGTCGTGTAAAAACTAGGTCACTAGGTCAAATCTTAGAAAAACGTTGTGTAAGCACTAGAAGGCAAAGGTTTGATCCAATCTTCATGAAACTATGTCAAAATGTTTATTGTCCATATATCTAAGCCCCCTATGAAACTGAGTCACGTCAGCTCAAGGTCAAATCTTAGAAAAACTTTGTGTACACCCTTTCATGAAACTCTGTCAGAATGTTTATCTTAATGAAATCTAGGTAAAGTTTAAAGTTTGAAACTGGGTCATGTCGGGTCAAAAACTTGGTCACTAGGTCAAATATAAGAACGACCTTGTATACGCTCCAGAGGGCACAGTTTTGATCCAATCTCAATGAAACTGTGTCAGAATGTTTATTCTTACAATATCCAGGCCAAGTTTGAAACTGGGTCATGTCGGGTCAAAAACTAGGTCAAATGTTAGTATGGTAAAAACTCTTATAAATCTTCACCAGAGCCAGTGAACTGATTAATGCTCAGGTGAGCGATTCAGGGCCACCATGGCCCTCTTGTTATCTATTTTATTTTCAAGGAATACACATATAGTCTTTACCAAAGTTAAATTGTTAGAAAATGTAACTTTTTTAAAATTCTAACTTTCCATGTGAAAATAAAAACCTGTCTTCAACACCAGTGATTGAGCATTGTAAAAAATCAAGTGGTACAAATTGTTAAATTGATGTAACAGGCATTAACAAAGCATTGCAACTAAAAGTTTTTCTCCCCAAAGTTTGCGGTTTTGTACAGTTGTTACTCAAAATAAGTTCAAAGTTGATTTTTTTATTGAAATAGGGGACAAATTACCTCCCCTGAAAGCATATCCATTCTACCTGAAGATATTGTATACTGGGAAATTTCTGCAAATACTTATTTTCGAGATTATATGTTAAAAAATATTCTCAAAATTTTGAGTCTCGTGATAATTCTTTAGATTTTTATAATGGCTGTAAACATTCCATGACTGTTTTGTTTTAGAGAAACTTTACTGTGGTGAAGTTTCATGAAAAATAACTGTCATGAATATTTCCCAGCTTCAGGTAGACATGTAAATACTGAATTCATTTCAGAGAAATTAAATGGACAGGACTGTTCATCAGCTGATGAATGTTTGGTTACCGGCTCAGTTTGTGACAGTACTAGTGGGCAGTGTAGCTGTTCCTCTACCATGTACCTTCAAGGGATGGCCTGTGTCAACAGTAAGTTGCCTTCATGTTGTATTTCAGGTAATGATGTTTGGTAACCAGCTCAGTTTGTGATAGTGTCAGTGAAATGTATAGCTGTTCCTTAGCTGTTTATCTAAAGGAAATGACCTGGGTCACAGTTAGTTGCATTTATAGAGTGTTTAAGGAATAAAAGGACCACCTGGATAGCCTCCCACTAATTTTACATACAAGCTTGCTGTCATTGTGAATTTGTCTATGAAAGCCAGTGAATACTGATTGGTAGACTCATATCATTACTACAAAACAGAGATGAAAGGCTAATGACCTGCTCAGATGACATTTATGCTTAAAAAAAAGAACCTCGCCAGGCCACAGAGCGCAGTCGGTAGCGTGTCTGTTTCAAGAGCCAGAGGTCCCAGGTTCGATACTCGGTCTGGCTACTTACGTTTGTTTTTCCTTCCCCTGATTCAAGAAGAGCAGTTGTCAGCTACTGGTGAAAGTATGTGCACTTAGTACTCGTTAACCGCTTAATAGGAGGTCTAAGCCTGCCCAGGAATAGTGTGGTTAGGGTAACTGACCATCCCGACATGACAATGGCTGTATACTGTGAACATATAGCAACAAAACAACAACAGTTATGCTCAACCTAATCATAAGATATTTATATGTACTTACGTATCCTTTATTTTTGCAGAGGAAGCAAATGGAGACTCTTGTTCATCCAGTAATGAATGTCTTGTAACAGACTCAGTCTGCAGTGGAGGAATCTGTGGCTGTCCAGCTACTAGCTATCTAGAAGGAACAAGTTGCCTTACAAGTAGGTACAATAAATCAGCTGAGTAGGGTGATGTAAAAAAAAGTCCTCAAGCAACTAATACATATCATTACTTCATTAACTTGATGTGACTCACTGTATCGTTTTGAGTAGGTGTGCTCAAATACACAGGTTCACAGGCATGATCGAAAATCTGCTAACATCCACAACATATGCAAACTTAAAAAGGGGGCAAATGGTGTAGATCCAGATGAGGTGGCCCATTATGAGCTGCCTCATGAGGATCTACTCTATTAGCACTGTTAGTAGAGCCAGATAGGCCATCTCATTTTGATCTTCGCTGTTTGTAACTTCAACTATTTGAGTTTAAGTGACTTTATGTTAATACATGTAATTGTTACTAAAGTGAATTTATTCCAGTTTTAATGAAAGCAACATCCACAACAGAGGATAAAACTGGAGGGGAAATTGGTTATTTTTGTAGCCATTCTTGGTAAATGTTCGTTATTCCATCTGTTATTTCTTTTTCCTGCAGAGAAGTTGAATGGTGAGAACTGTTTGTCCAGTATGGAGTGTTTAGTGACTGGCTCAGTTTGTGATGGGGCCTCTGGGACCTGTAGCTGTCCTGCAGCTATGTACCTGGATGGAATGACTTGTCGCAATCGTAAGTAGAAATTCTAAAAGTTTCCAGAGTTAAGATGAATGGATCTGCTTTCAGGGGAAGCCACTGTCATTTTCATTTTGGCCTTCTCCTCAGCTAAGGGTAGCTATTAAAGAAAAGCCTGTTCTGAGGGTCTGTTCTTAAAATGTAGACACCTTTATGAATCAGCTGGTCTTATAGGTAAGTCATTAGTAAACCATTAAAGTTGTCTTCGTTATCATTCCTCTTGAAAGCCCAAAATACATGAAATTATGGAATAATTATATGGAATGCATTAACTCATTTATGCCTGGCAGACTCTTCTGTCCTCATACATTGGATGACAATTAAGGGGTGTCAAGTTTAGTTTATTCTTATCATTTTTATTCTGTTTCAAAGAGAAATAACTATTTGTCTTATCGAAATTATTAAGCCTCTGATCAGACCTCACATTTTGCAGCATCTGATCTGGGCCTACACTGTTTGTCTTTGTCCCTTTTATGGGACTCTAGGCACAAAGGGGTTAATAAATACCATAATATCCATTAATATTGGTCTTTTTAACCAATTACTGCAATCATGGTAAACATTATGAAAAAGTACCTGAGCAGATAATATAGACCCCTATAGATCAGGCTGCAAACAAGACCAGCCTGCTTTGTTTGCTAGTGCAGCAAAACTCATAGCCATATTGCTGGATAGTGATCAATTATGGTAAATGGATACTTTTTCAGAAGAAGCAACTACATGTATGCTCTTTTTGCCCCCCTTCTCAGTGGGGTCAGCTCCTAAAAGAATAAACACAAGAATTTGCTTCTTCAAAGAGAAACTTATTTCATTGAAGAGTAGACTCCTTTTTGGAAGAGTTTTGTCCCTTAGGAAAGCAAATAAGAAGTCTAGTGATGGGAAAAGAGGTTTATCATGCATCTGCTGCAAAGTTCACCTGATAACAGGTGTATGATAACATGATGTGATATCATGTCACATTAGAACTGCGCTTGCGAGAATGTTATCAGGCTATGCCTTTAGAAGCGATCTCTGAAGACAATTGGCTACACACTGACGTTGGCCGTGATATCAGCGTTCGATTGGTTAACTGACGTCACCGACTTGCGTCATAACGCATTCGCGATGTCAACAAGTTCAAACAAAACTGCGTTTGCTTTTCTTTTGTTTGACGCTGTCTAGGCCGTTAAATCTTCTAATGATGCATGATAAATAGAAAACCATGTAAGTGTCTTTTGATATCAAGTTTATCAGGCTCGGCCAGAAACATGTCTCGCCTCGCCATTCCTACGCTGTTTCTGGTCTCGCCTGATAAACTTGATATCAAAAGACACTAACATGGTATTCTCTATGTACCTTTGTCATTGTATTGGGTAATTGTGATATATGGGCATGGTGTGACTGATACATAATAAGAAAGGTAAAATTTCTAGATAAGTACCATGAAATATCTAAGTTTTTCAGAGCTCTAGATAAGAGGGAGTATTTGGTGATAATTAGGGATAATTTTTGTTAATTCTGCATAAAAACATATGTTGTGACCCCTCATCTGAACAGTCTCTACGAGACGGTTCAGATGAGGATCACAACATATGGTTTTAATGAGAAATAAGAAAAATTATCCTTAATTATCATCAAATATTCCCTCTTATTTAGAGCTCTGGTTTTTCATTTGATATCTTTGATTTCAGAGAAGAGCAATGGGCTGGCATGTTCATCAGCGGTGGAATGTTTGGTTACTAACTCTGTCTGTGATGGTGGTCTGTGTGGTTGTTCTGCTAACACATACCTTGAGGGAATGTCGTGCCTCAGTAGTAAGTTGATATTTCCAGTAACAATTAGAGGTCTGGTTAACCAAGGGGATAGCATAATTCTTGTTAATGCACTTAGGTTACAACTTTGACCGTCTGGCAGTATTTTTCTCAGCTTATTTTGATGTAATTTTCAAGATGAAATGGGGACATTTTCAGAGGAGGCAACTCTTCCATTTTCTTTTTTGCTTCCCTTTCAATGGGGGTCAGTCAATTCTTAAAGGGAAAGTTTGCTCTTCCAGGAGCAGTTGTTTAAGAGCAGGACCCAGTTTGATAGGGTTTGATGACCCATGAAAGCAAACAGAATGTCAAAAATGTTGTTTTCCTGTGTAAGAATGGGTTGAAATAGCATAAAACGTTATGGTGTACTGTACACCATGACTTCGACTCTCCTGTCTTTTTTTTTGGTTTTTCTCTTCTTCAGTTTTAAGTGAATTTCTTATAGAAAGAAGTGTTACAAAAATAAATTATGCTGAGATAGTTTTATTTCTCTATTTCTATGTCTATGTTAGTATCTGACATCTTATTGTAATGCTTGTAAAGTACATATTACATGTGGGAAGAGTTTATGTAGGAAGAGCCGTAACTAGTGTTGTAAAAACTTGTGGTTTGACCCATATGCATATATTTGGCTTTATGACCAATAGAATATGTTCTCACTGGGAACTGTGATATTATATTTACAGAGAAAAGCAATGGAGAAGCCTGCACCTCATCTCTAGAATGTCTTGTGAGTGATTCTATCTGTAATGGTGGTCAGTGTGATTGTCCCTCCACTATGTACCTCCAAGGAATGTCTTGTCTTAACAGTAAGTTGCATGAAACATTATCACAACCCTTGCAGTAAGTGGTCAGGTCAGCCGGTAGTAAAACACTTCAGATCAATGCAGGTCTCAGTATTCAGGCCTTCTTGCAAATTTCTCTCAGGTCTTATTTGCATCATTTTCATTTCTATAGTTCTCATTTCTTCATGGACCTAAATAATTTAGATACCTGTTGTTTAATCAAATACGCACCTACCCAGCTTAAACTATCCACAGTAGTGGAGAAACTCTGGATAAAAACATTATACTAGTCAACTACAAGTGTTAACTGAATTGCAGTTTTTTATGGAATCTTAAAGTTTATGGTGAATTGGTACACTTTCAGGGGAAGCAACCCTGCCTTTTTTTTTTGGTCTTCCTTCTCATTGGGGATAGGCTCTTAAAGGAAAGAGTTTGCTCCCTTAAGAATAGACATATATTTTGAAGGGCTTTGCCATCCAGGGAAGCAAACAGGATGTCTCAGATGTAATTCAACTTTTGGAAAATGGCAGAAAAACATGGTGTATCTTGTCACCTTAAGTCGGTTCTGCATTACCCAACTTCTGTTCATTGCCATGTGGAAAAAAACATATGAGGTGCAACACGACAAAGCCAACAAAATGACCTGCACCAGTGAAGACTTAGATCAGTCTGGGCACCCGCCAAGTCTAATCAGAGTCTTCACTGTCTGTATGGAGCTAGCTAAGACCCTTAGCTACCCTTTAAATGCAAAGCGAAGACTCTGATCAGAAGGGGGGAATGCCCAGCCTGATCTGAGTCTGCACTTGGCATACATGCCACTTCGTTGGTTTTCTCGTGTTGCAACTCATATTTTGATGCCCTCTCAGTGGGTAAGAACATACATGTACTTTGGAAATATAAAATAGCACTTGAGGTCTCACTAAAGCCCTCTTCACCTGAGCCTCTTATATTATATTTACAGAGAAAGGCAATGGAGAAGTGTGCACATCGTCTCTAGAATGTCTTGTGAGTGACTCTGTATGTAATGGTGGCCGGTGTAATTGTCCTTCTACCATGTACCTCCAAGAAATGTCTTGTCTTAACAGTAAGTTGTGGAGAGTCGGGTAACTTTGGACAGCGGGAAAATTGAGACAGTGATATTGTTTCCATTATATGTCAGTTGTTGGGAATTGAAACAAAAAAAACCTGGCCAAACAGCAAAAATCCTGATGAGACAGCTCATTATGAGCCATCTCATCTGAGTTTTTACTGTTTGCAATGGTATGTCCGAATTTACCCCCATGTTGGAAGTTATCTGACTCTACCCTAAATGAAAACTATCACAACTCTTATGTTGCATCTCATCCTTATGGTAACACACATCCTCAAAATGCACATACCTTACCACCCTCAAAACTAACACGTTATTAGTTAAAGATGTTAAATTTTCAAACGTATTTTATGCAAAAACTGCCATTTTGACATAAAAACGAAGAGCTTTTGCTTTACAAAAGCTGCACTGTTTTTTATTGTTAAAAAATTTAGTTCACTTAAACTGTACTAGAAAACTTAAGGAATCCTTGACTTACAACTTCAATAAAGTAAGGATACTTTAAACAACAGGGGCCGTATTTATAAAACAACTTAAGTTGTTGCTGTGCTGTTGCTAAGGCTGAATTTCTATAAAGGAGATTTCCTACAACTATGAAATTGGCTCTGGAGGAACAGTCTTTTTCAGACTGTTCCTCCAGAGCAAATTCCATAGTTGTTTGGAATCTCCTTCAAAGAAATTCAGCCTTTGCAACAGCATAGCAACAACTTAACTCGTTTCATAAATACGGCCCCTGGGCCAAGGTCTTCTGAAAAATCTTCTCAGGCCTTGTCAGTGTCATCTTCATAGCCATCTGTTCGTTTTCTCATGGACCAAAATAGTGTATGAGGCGCAACATGATAAAACCAACAAGGTGGCAAATGCAGTCAGCAAAGACTCAGATCAGCCTGGGCATCTGCCCAGTCTGATCAGTCTTTGCTGTCTGCATGGAGCCAGCTTAGACTTAGCTACCCTTTAAGTGCAAAGTGAAGACTGATCAGACTGGGCGGCTGCCCAAGTTGGTCTGGTCTTTGTGTGGGACACACACCTTTTTGTTGGTTTTGTCATGTCGCTGCTCATCCATAATTTAAAACATGCACCTGTTTGCTTAAAACAGTCCTATTTAGTGAAGAATTGATGGATAAGAACATAATTGTAGTAGTCAGCTATCAGAAATGTAATTTTCTGTGGAATTTTAATGCTAAAGATAAATGGGTAAATGTTCAGGGGAAGCAACTCTGTCAGTTTCATTTTCCCCCTTTCTCAGTGGGGAATCAGTTCAAGAAAGAATTTGCTCGTTGATAAGCAAAGTCTTTCCATTAGGAGTACACCCTATTTTGGAAGACCTCTACTATGCAGGGAAGCAAACTGGAAGTACTGTGATGAAAATGGTCAAAAAACATGGAGGTGGACCTTTTCATGGTCAAAAAACATGGAGGTGGACCTTTTCATCTTAGTTCTGTTCTACTCAACTCTTGGCAAGATGCCTTTTTTGCAGTACCCTAATGTGCTTAAGTATTGGGACACCAAAAATAATAAATTTTCCATTTATCTCAAATGGAAAATCTATTTTCTGGTATCCCAATATATATGCACATTACGGTAATTCTGAATTTCTGTTCAAGCTCCATAAAAAAGCATATCTTGTTGCTTTCTCTAAAGGGATAGCAACATAAATTTTATTTTAGAAATTAAAAAAAGAATATCCCGAATTCATCATCAAAAGTTCTCCTCACTTGGAACTTTTGCATTATATTTACAGAGAAAAGCAATGGTGATGCCTGCACCTCATCTTTAGAATGTCTTGTGAGTGAGTCTATCTGTAATGGTGGTCAGTGTGATTGTCCTTCTACCAAGTACCTTGAGGGATTGTCTTGTCTTGATAGTAAGTTGTGGAAAATCGTCAAATCTCTTGAATTGTAGATGATCTATGGCCTAATGGATAACAGTGCTGTTAGTTTTGTTATGTAGCAGTTCATGCGTAGTTTCTTCATGGTGATTGAATACACTTCCAGGGGAAGCAACTCTGCCATAATGTTTAGTGCCACCCTCCTTTGCAGGGGTCAATTCATAAGAAAATAATTTGCTTTATTTGGAGCAAATTCTTTTGTTTAAGTTTGCAAGGGCAAGATCATCAAGTTTAACAAACAGGAAGTCTCTGTGAGCAAATAGCAGAAAAAATGGATGTGTTTCCATACACCTTATGAACACCTTAAAGTGTGGTTTTGGTGATAGTAATTTCTATTCAGTCTCTGTAAAAAAAATAAAAAGAATATCTTGTTAACCTCTTTAGGGGCAAGAACATATATTTTATATAGAAATAAAAACATTTGAGCCGCGACGTGAGAAAACCAACAAAGTGGTTGTTCGCCCAGCGCAGACTCAGATCAGCATCGGCATCCGCCTAGTCTGCGCAGAATCTTTCCTAAGCGCATAAAGGGTAGCTAAGGGTCTCAGCTACCCTCATGCGGACAGCGAAGACTCTGATCAGACTGGGCGGATGCCCAGGCTGATCTGAGTCTGCGCTGGGCGCACAACCACATTGTTGGTTTTCTCGCGTCGCGGCTCATTTGTCCCCCAGCTATTACCAAACCCTTCACTCCTGGAACTGTGTGATATTATACTTACAGAGAAAGGCAATGGACAAGCCTGTATGTCATCTCTAGAATGTTTTGTGAGTGATGCTATCTGTAATGGTGGCCAATGTGGTTGTCCCTCTACTACATACCTCCAGGGAATGTCTTGTCTTAATAGTAAGTTGCTTGAAAACTGTCAGAATCAGGAGTTATAGCAAGCCATAGGGTTAAAGGCAGGTTTACTCGGCAACACATGTTGCATTGTCCATGTCGTGGAACCACTTAGGCTTTGTTTAGATGATTAAACAGGTTACATGCAACAGATTGTTGGAGTGTTTACAGGGTGACACATACTGCATGACACAGGTGTCATGCAGTATGTGTCACCATGTAAACCCACCTTAACACAGAGCCTCACAATGCACATGTCTCACAGTCAGCCTTCCTCAGGCCTGTTATATTATACCCCCCGCAAACTTGTTTTTTACATTTTCATTTCTCCCATTCTTTTCTATTCTATCCCATAACCCTACTAGGTCGTTGGGGCACCAAAGATGACTTCGAAACAATCCCTTTCCACCTTGTCCTGTTTTCAGCTGCCCTAGTTGAGCTAGCAAAATCCATCCCTGTCCACTCTTTAGTATTGTCATCCCACCTCTTCTTCTGTCTACCTCTTCTTCTTTTTCCTTTCACTGTGCCCTGTAGAATTGTCTTTGCTTTTTCCCCATTGCAACAAAACAAAACACATATAATTTACAAGGGTTGTGACATCACAAAGCATCCCATCTTCCCTTTTGGATATATGTAGTTTTCAGTATTTAAGAGATGGTAAATGATTTTTCCAGGCTGCTAATTATTTAATTTTATTGGTACTTCAAGCTGAAAGCATTAAAGTTGTACAGTTTTACATGCTGCGGATATATAAAAGTTTATTTTTCATATATTCTGATTATTAAGACAGTCTCACTGAAGCATTCAGACATAAGCTCTAATAAATGCAGTTTGTTGGTAAAGCTAAAAAGGTACAGGTTTCCCATAGTCCAGTGGTTGTAGGGGCAGCAGGGTTTTCCTTCCCTGATTCAAAACAGATACTCATTTACTGCTGGGTTGGCAAAGAGTGGTTTCTAGTCACCAACTAGCCAAGCCTGGATTTGAACCTGCAACTTTCAGCACCATAACTGAGTACCTGTAACCACTCTACCAAGGCGTCTGTGTAAAGTGCCATCATGTAAATCAGACAAAAAGCGAGACATCATGTTAATACAAGGTGGCTCTATAAAAGCAGTGCTGCATTGATTTTTGTTTCTTAAGAAATAAGAAAAGTTATCAACTGTGGTGTTATGTTTACAGAGAAGGGCAATGGAGAAGCATGTTCCTCATCCATGGAATGTTTGGTATCCAGCTCCGTCTGTGACAGTGGTCTCTGTGGCTGTCCTGATAACACATATCTCCAGGGAATGTCATGTCTTAATAGTAAGTTGGACAAAAATTCTCACACTCGTTGAACTGTAGTTAGAATTTTCAGAAATAATGCACATTCCTATTTTTTGCCTCCTGCAACTAGCAGAAGCCAGACATATATATGAACCGTGACATGAGAAAACCAACATAGTGGTTGTGCGCATGCTGACTCAGATCAGCCCGGGCATCCACCCAGTCTGATCAGAGTCTTCGCTGTCAGCATGGAGGTAGCTTAGACCCTTAGCTACCCTTCTTAAGCGCTTAGGGAAGAGTCTGATTGAACTGGGCAACTGCCCAGGCTGATCTGAATCTGCGCTGGTCGTACAACCACTTTGTTGATTTTTTCGTGTCGTGGCTCATATATGTTATTTTTCCAGTGTTGTTATCAGCATTAACTTTGCCTCATGTTGTCAGGTTTAGGTCTATTTGGTGACAATATACCGATAGGTTAGACACCACACTCCATGGAGCTCATGTATTTCAGACCTTATCAACAGTGCTCTAGCTAAGAATGGGTAACAGAGATAATTTAGTATATGTTTTTGAAATGAAAAGTATGTTGTCACCCCTCAATAGAAAATAAATGCACATAGTACTGGTTAATGGCTTAAGAGGTCTAAGCCTGCCCAGGAATAGTGTGGTTAGGTTAACTGACTGTCCCGACATGACCATAGCTGTTTACTATGGACATAAAGCAACAAATCAATCAAAAAAATTTTCATTAGAACCGTCTCACTGAGATAGCTCTAATGAAAGGTCACAGCATATGTTTTCATAGAGAGTAAGAAAAATTATCTCAGAAATAGCCTTAAATTTTACCTTATCTAGACCATTGCTTGTCAAGCCTGACCCCGAGGTTATAAAACTTGAGTACATTCTCAGACTCAAAATAAAGCACAATGATTGGCTGCTTCCGAGCACATGCTCGGAAGCAGCCAATCAGTGTGCTTTATTGTGAGTTTGAGATTATTCTCAAGTTTTATAACCTCGGATACTGGTTACCTTGTGGGAATTGAACCGGAAACCTCTGACAGACAGTTCAACTGCTGGATCTTGATCTGTCTGTACACTTCATTCTGTACAGATTATATAATTACTTCATTAAGCTAATGAGGCATTGAACAACTTGATCCAAGGTTATAAAACTTGAGTATAATCTCAAACTCAAAATAAAGCACACTGATTGGCTGCTTCCGAGCATGTTCTCGAATGTGCTCGGAAGCAGCCAATCAGTGTGCTTTATTTTGAGTTTGAGAATGTACTCAAGTTGTATAACCTCCGGGCCACAACTGGGTCCAAGATTATAAAACTTGAGTATAATCTCAAACTCAAAAAAAGCACACTGATTGGCTGCTTCCGAGCATGTGCTCGGAAGCAGCCAGTCAGTGTACTTTATTTTGAGTTTGAGAATGTACTCAAGTTTTATAACCTCAGGGCCAGGGCCCAAACATTTTTTTGTGTAAAAAGAATTGCTTCATTGACACTATGAAGAATTCATTTCATTTGGTGGCTACAGAAAAATGAAAAAAAAAAATTGGAGCTAATATTTTATGTATGCATGGGATAAAGTAAATCTGATTGAGTGGTTACTTTAATTTTTTGCATATCCTTATTTTCACAAATAATTAATCTTCAAAATTATTAATGCATTGTTCCTATTTTTCTTTCATCAATAAGGCCATGCTATCTTAATGTTTTTGTGAAAGTTCACATTCAAAGTATTTTACAAAAACAAAATTTTTGATGAGTTCATGCAGTAGTATATTCTTTTCTCTGTTTTCCTTGAAATATTGATTTGCTTCGAAGCAATCAATGCTTTCTTCTTACAGAGAAAGGCTATAATGAGAATTGTTTACAAGACATAGAGTGTATGATGCCAGACTTGGTTTGTCGCTCATCAATATGTCAGTGTATATTGGGAAAGACATATGATGGACAGATGTGTGTTACAAGTAAGCATACAGTCATTTGCCTGATAGAAAGATTGCCTAAACTAATTCCTCTAATCATTGTAGAATTTGAACAAGTTAGCAATATGTCAGAAAGGCTTTTAGAACAGTAAATACCGTAGACTACGATCAGGAGCTGATCATGGTTGCTAGTATTTACTGTCCTAAAATAGCCTTTCTGACATATTGCTAGCTAAATTGAGCTGCGCCATGAGAAAACCAACAAAGTGGTTGTGCGCCAGCACAGACTCGGATCAGCCTTGGCATCCGCCCAGTCTGATCATAGTCTTCGCTGTCCACATGTAGGTAGCTTAGACCCTTAACTACTTTTTAAGTGCTTAGCGAAGAGTCTGATCAGCCTTGATGGATGCCCAGGCTGATCTGAGTCTGTGCTGGGCACACAACCACTTTGTTGGTTTTCTCATGTCGCGGCTCAATTACATTAGGTCAGCTATGTGATCAGAGGCATGTCCATCTCAGTATTTGTTTACAGTTGTACAGCAACACACAGAAAAGTGTATTTAGTGCTTATGCAAATAGCACAGACTTGGACTGTTAGAAAAAACAGTCTGGCCCAGAGGTTATAAAACTTGAGTACATTCTCAAACTCAAAATAAAGCACACTGATTGGCTGCTTCCGAGCACATCAGCCAATCAGTGTGCTTTATTTTGAGTTTGAGATTATTCTCAAGTTTTATAACCTCGAACCCTGATCCATGTTCTTCACTGTTAATCAATCCTTCCGTCACTTTGAATGCACTGCCAGATAGTAAGATAAGCACAGTCAAATGATAGAATATTGTAATGCACTTACAAATGTATCACCACATCTGATTGGATAATGTCAAAAATTTCCAATGGTATATCCTGCGATATTCTTTTGGAAACCTGAGGTTGTAAAGAAATGTTGCTTCTCAAAGGCTGGCATCTGGTTTTATGCTGCTGAAAGTGCTTGTGGCTGGTGTATAGCAGCAGACTTTTAAAGGTGAAAATATGATAAAGTGCATTAGAATGGGGATAACTGTACCAAAAATTGTCATTTGGGGAGGTTAATCCTTGGTTTTATGATGGCAGATTGCATTTATACGGCTCTGCTGCACATCACCATAAAATAAAATTTTTGATCATGAAACTGATGATATACCACCCCAAATGACAATTTAGAGCACAGTTATTCCCTAAATGACAGTAACATGTACATGAATTACTACAGTATTTACATCAGAGAAATAGATTATTTGACATTAAATGTATGAGCAAGTCAGTTGAGTTTCATAAAATTTATGAAAATAATCTTTTGCGAGTTTCATAAAGGCTTGTTTGGTATACTTCATATGAAATGACCTTGAGTATAAGATTGTTTTGATCATGTAACTGCTTTAAATGGAATTTATTCTACATAATGTAACAGACAACACCATTTAATTTCCCATTAGTAACCAAGTGTTATGTAATGTGTGGTCATACAATCTTATGAAATGACGTTAGCGGCAGAATAATAGGGATGTCTTATGATAAATAATTTCAGGCCATACTACTGATAGAAAATATCATTTTAGCAAGTGTTACAAGATGAGCTACCATAAAACCTCAGTAGCAATGAACTCACCATAGACCAGCCAAATATATATCAGAATGTAATAAAAGTGGAAGAAAATACAATGAAAAGTTATTGCATTCTATTTTGTGTCTTCCAGCAACTACCACCTCTACATCCACCTCAACACAGGCAACAACAACTGAAATGCCAACAACAGCTGAACCTACAACAGAGGCCACAGAACCAACCACAAAGATGCCAACGACAGAGGCCACTGAACCAACCACAAAGATGCCAACAACAGAGGCCACTGAACCAACCACAAAGATGCCAACAACAGAGGCCACTGAAACAACCACAAAGATGCCAACAACAGAGGCCACAGAAACAACCACAAAGATGCCAACGACAGAGGCAACTGAACCAACTACAAAGATGCCAACAACAGAGGCCACTGAAACAACAACTAAGATGCCAACAACAGAGGCCACAGAACCAACCACAAAGATGCCAACAACAGAGGCCTCAGAACCAACCACAAAGATGCCAACAACAGAGGCCACTGAACCAACCACAAAGATGCCAACAACAGAGGCCACAGAACCAACCACAAAGATGCCAACAACAGAGGCCACTGAACCAACCACAAAGATGCCAACAACAGAGGCCACAGGGCCAACCACAAAGATGCCAACAACTGAGGCCACTGAAACAACAACTAAGATGTCAACAACAGAGGCCACAGAACCAACCACAAAGATGCCAACAACAGAGGCCACAGGGCCAACCACAAAGATGCCAACAACAGAGGCCACTGAACCAACTACAAAGATGGCAACAACTGAACCTACAGAATCAACCACAAAGATAGCAACAACTGAAACTACAGAACCAACCACAAAGATGGCAACAACTGAAACTACAGAACCTACAACAAAGATGGCAACAACTGAAACTACAGAACCAACCACAAAGATGGCAACAACTGAAACTACAGAACCAACAACAAAGATGGCAACAACTGAACCAACAACAGAAATGAAGACTACAGATTCCACTGAACCATCTACAAAGACAGTAACAACATCCACAGAATCAGTGACACAGTCAAGCACAAAAATGACATCAACATCCACGATGTCATCAACAGCCATGCCAACACAGACAACAGATGCAACACAATCAACAGGTAGACTGTGATAACCTTTTGTTATTCTGAGTTAACCATGTTTATGATTCAATATTTACATTCTCATTGCATTTATTGAAAAGCCCTATTGTAATCATAAGAACATAATGTAGTTTATAATTCAGTAACTACATTGGTTTAAAACGACGTTGCACGAGGTTAAGTGAGGTCAAAATACACCATGGCTCTCTCCACCCTTATTGGACGAAGGCAAATTTATGACGTTGTTGATGATGTTCTGCTTTTAGATGAAAAACTGCGTATAAATGTTTTTCTGCTTCAACTCAAATGCAAATTTGTGGTCATTTCATAGATCAAAAAGAATGCAAACATAAGCAACAAACTTATTTTTTCTGGTATTTATCGAAGTATAAACTACATTGGGTCGCTATCAAAGTTTACATGAACCCCTTCGGGCTTCACTTACTTTGCACGCAACCCAATGTATTTATACTCCGATAAAACCCAGAAAAATGAAATTCATTCCGTAATTAAATGTAGCCATTGCTTGCTCCTATTCCAACTTCTTTCATGATAGATTAATGGAAACTGGTTGGTCATCTTATTTTTAGGCACAGGATGGAAATTACTTTATGGCAGACTGAAGGTCGCTAAATAGTAATCTTATTGCTAGACAATGAGACATAAGTCTAGCTTTGTACTATAAATACATAGTACATAGGTCTAGCTTTGTACTATATATAACAAGGAGAAGGGAATGTGTGATGATTACTTAAAATATTCATACATGTACATGTAAATGTGTGAAGTTCAACAGCTGAGCTATGCAGCGTCAGAAATTTTGGGCTTTGGTGATAATTATGAGGTCTTTTATGTAAATTCTTCTTAAAACATACATTGTTGTTCATTATTAAAGCTGTGAATTATTTCTAATGACAGCCATAGCCTACATGTATAGAGTGTACTGGTATATTTTTGGGGAAAGCAGTCATGCCATTTTGTTTCTTTCCTCCCTTCTCAATGGGGGTCAACCCTTAGAAAACTGACTTTGCTTCCCAGAGAACAAACTCTGTCCTTTTAAACCCTATTTTTGAAGAGCTTCTTCATCCTGGAAGGCAGACAAGAAGTTACAAAAGTGGCCTCCCTTTAAACAGAATGGCCAAAAAAAAGAAAGTAGAAACCTAGAGATATACCTTTGACCCTAAGACTAATATACCCCTAATGTCCTTAAGTATTGGGACACCTATAATAATATTTTTTCCATTTGTCCCAAATGGAAAATTAATTTTTTTCAGGTGTCCCAATATATACGCACATTACAGTAAAAATAGTTTGAGAATTATCATGGTACCCCTTCTTTTTATTTTGAACTCTGGTTACCCTAATGTGCTTTTAATTGAGACCCGTAAAACCATTAATTTTCCATTTGGGACAAATGGAAAATTAATTGTTTTAGGTGTCCCAGTACTTAGGCATATTAGGATAACTTAATGTGTATTTTTGTGACAGGAACGACACCTACGACCAGTGTGCCTGTTACTACAGCTCCTGATGAGACACCTACTGTTGGTGAGTTACGTTTGTTTAAAGCATCTAGGTAAAAGCTTTTCAGTTAGTTTTCAACATTTTTTTCTTGCATTTAGTAGTGATACATGCTGCTTCTGTTTGGTGTTGCGGCTGGGATCTGGAGTGTGATTGTATCAGTTCATGATTATTATTGTATTTATTATAGGAATGAATTACCATTTGGGGGATTTTATTGATGTGTAAACACCCGGGAATCACTCACAAACTGAATAAAGCCCAAGGGCTTCATGTTAAGTTTGTGAGGGATGTGCCAGCGTGTACACGGTGATAAAATCACAAAAAAGGAAATACATTTCTTATAATTTAAACTTCGTAATTTTTTCTTAAAAAATGTCAGATATAATTAATATTTTAGAAACTGCCGCAAAGAAAATAGTCCAGGTAGTTCCCGTTTTCCATTTAAGGGATTTGTCGAAGTATAAAAGCCGTCTTCTGTACACTCCTGACCAATCAAATTGCGCTAAATTAGCAGTAGAAAACTGAGTTGGGATTATATAGATGCAGTTATCAGTAGCAATAACATTTCTATGTTGTTATCATACCATTTGAACTATTTGTTCTATTCTATAGAGTTTAATGGCACAGTGAAGTCAGATACCCCATATGATCCACAGCTGGCTGACCCAACCAGTGCTCTCTACCAGAACTACTCAGAGGAGTTCAAAAAGACAGTAAGTCGTTATCATTTTATTCTGAAGTTTTTATGCCCCCACCACAAAGTAGGGCATATAGGGCAAGTAGGGCATATAGTTTTACCCATGTTTGTTCTCTCTGGTGATTCCCTACCAGTAACATTCCTGATTGGGGTGTAAGGATAATTCTGAAATAAGTTTCCATATTTATCCTTGCCCCCTCATTAGAATTGCCTCACTAAGGGAGTTGTAGTGAGGGCCTCAGTATACATTGTTGTGCAGAAATAAGAAAATTAATAGCTGAATTAGCTTTTTAAAAAAAACTCCTTACATATTTGTAGGTTAGTATTGACAGTTGCAGGGATTTTCATTTTTATAACTCTGGTTTTTCCATAAAACTAGTCCCAGTTGGGAGAAGGGATGTGAAAGAGGTAGCCATTTCTTGGTTCCATCTGGCTGAATGGTGATTGGATCCCAGGATCATAACCAAGCAGCCGGGCCCCGTAGCGCAGTAGGTAGGGCACCTGACTCATAAGTCAGAGTCCTGGGTTCAATACCCGGTCTGGCCACATACTTTCGTTTCTCCTTCCGCTGATCCTAGAAGGGCAGCTGTCAGTTACTAGTAGTTACTGGCACTTAGTACTGGTTAACCGCTTGGAAGGTCTAAGCCTGCCCAGGAATAGTGTGGTTAGGTTAACTGACCGTCCAGACATGACCATAGCTGTTTATTCTGGACGTAAAGCAACAAATCAATCAATCAATCATACCAAGCATCCCAAACCTCTTGCCTGTGTTCTACAAGGTTTGCCTACAGGGAAGCTAACACTGTTTGATTGAAGTTGTCTCTCGTATGAACATTGGCAGCCAAACCATTTTCATGCATCCATATACCTTTTATACAGACTACAAAACAATCTTTATGTAACTAACTTTATGTACTGCCTTTCGGTAAAAGCCGGCTTTTATAGCGACGTGGTAGAGTGCGGGACTGTCACGCAGGCGGCCCGGGTTCAAATCCCGGCAGGAGCT
This sequence comes from Ctena decussata, assembly GCA_963989385.1. Taxonomy (NCBI): domain Eukaryota; kingdom Metazoa; phylum Mollusca; class Bivalvia; order Lucinida; family Lucinidae; genus Ctena; species Ctena decussata. The sequence continues at coordinate 127,895,747 of OZ022498.1, forward strand.
CTTTTTTTTTTTTTATGAGTCTGTTCCATCTATATATTTGATTGTGTGTTTTAGGTTGAGGAGAGACTAAGGCAGGAAGGACAAGAAGGGGAGGTCACCAGTATCACTTTCAGGTTAGTAGCAACAAAATGTTCCAGTTGGCATCTTCCAAGTATAGGGTTATTATTAGCCATGACACGAGAAAACCAACAAAGTGGTTGCGTGTTCAGAGCAGACTCAGATCAGCCTTGGCATCCACCCAGTCTGATCAGAGTCTTCGCTGTCTGCATGAAGGTAGCTTATACCCTCAGCTACCCTTTAAGCACATAGCTAAGAGTCTGATCAGACTGGGCGGATGCCCAGGCTGATTTGCACTTGACGCACAACCACTTTGTTGGTTTTCTTGTGTCTCGGCTCTTATAATCAAACTTCAAGATCCAAAAAATTGTTGAGAAAAAGAAAACAAGTAATTCACATCCAGACAATTAAAACATAATTTTAGCTCTACTTGGAACACACCCCAGTGGTGAAATATTTTCTGACTCTTCTAACCACCTGAAAAGTGCATTTTACATATGAACCAAGGTTTTGCCTGTTAATTGCACAGCTTGTGGAGAAATAAAACATAAGAATTCATCATATTAATTGTGTCATACCTAGAGCCACCACCTATCATATTTATTTGGCTATAAGATGGAGGCATTACCTCTTGTAATATGTGACAGTTTCTGGCATTTTGAGCCTTATGGAGCGAAAATCGGAAATTTTGTTTTTGACATTTTCTGTTTATTAGTGCTTCCAGAAAAGATTTTGAGAAGCACAAAGAAATAGCGCTAAGGTTTACTGCAAAAGCAAACGAAATTCACACCGACCCCATTTTTTGTTTTCGTTTCACTGATTAGATACAATTTACATACTAGCTGGATGAACCTTTATAATTCTGGTTAGTGACATCTCTTTTCAAAGATCTATAAAGCAAACATACTTAAGAGAGTGTAGATGAAGAAAATTAAATATGCCAATAGAAATGTTGAATCACTCTTTTCAGGTGATGCTTTGAAATTTATAAGTGCGCGGAAATACAATTAAAGTTATGTGCAAATTTTATGACGTCACTTTCATTTCAGGTTTCGTGACGTCAACGTCGCGCCTCCGCAAGGCTCAAAATTGCAGGCACTGTCACATATAACCCTGGATATGTAAATAAGTGATATTAATTTTGCTATAAGATGTTTCTCCATTGCAAAACCATCCCAAAAAATCTACATCTGCCTTACATGAATGGTTTAGATTTTTTATTTTTTATATATATATATTTTTTTTTTTTTTTTGGAATTTGGGAAAAAACCTGTCTTATATCCAAATAAGGTAAATCACTGTTAAATTGTATTTTATCATTCCAGTAATGGCAGTATAATCACAGACTACATCCTGGTCCTACCAGTTGTTCTCATCGTTACCCCAGAAACTCGGCAAGATGTGATAGAGCTACCAACTAAGTTACAAGAGATGGTCCTACCAATAGTTGATAAAATCTTTACTGCCATTGTCAATGACACAAAAGCTCCAACTTTCTTACAAGCCATTGATGTATCCACAGCGACAGAAATAGAGGTCATACCAGGTTAGTATAGACTAAGTGAGCGGCTATGTGAGAAAACCAACAAAGTGGTTATGAGCCCAGCGCAGACTCAAATCAGCCTGGGCATCCGCCCAGTCTGATCAGACTCTTCGCTAAACGCTTAAATGATGGCTAAGGGTCTAAGCTACCTCCATGCAGACATCGAAGACTCTGATTATACTGGGCTGATGCTGATCTGAGTCTGTGCTGGGTGCACAACCACTTAGTTGGTTTTCTCTTGTTGTGGCTCAAGTCTTTTTCACAGACCAATTGACAAGGTTTTTTCTACAGAATTATAACCCCTTTGGTCTGTTCAGCCATAGTGGAAACATAATGCAGGATAGATATTTCATATTGCAAGTGCTCTTGGTAGAAAGGGGTAATGTGTATGATTTTAGAGATAATTTTTCTTATTTCTCCATGGAAACATGTTGAGACCCCTCTTTAGAAATGTCTCAGCCAGATGGTTCTAATGAGGTTACAACATACATTGTTATGCAGATATATGCAAAAAATTAAAATTATCCCTGTTACCCCTTTTTATCTGTAGCTCTGCTCATGGCAATGGCACATATCAGTAGAGATATTGCTCTACTGAACTTCCCCTCCCATTCCCATTCCCCCTTTTCTCTCCCCCCCCCCCAAAAAAAAAAAAAATAAAAAAAAAATCAGTTCGAAAACTGCAAATTCAAAACTCAGAGAATATTTTCTGTCAAAACTAACAAACATAAGCAACATCAGAGTTTGCAATAATTTTACTATGTACAGTAATTTTGTTGTTCATTTTCTTCAGACCCACCATGTAAGAATGGAATCACCTTGCTAGATTATGCTGAGAATAAGGTGTGTGGTGAAATACTGAGCTACCTTGTTAACGTTTCTGTGGATGACACATGCAGGTAAGTATTGATTAGGTTGTGTTTTGCTGTTTGCTTATTTCTGCATAAAACAAATGTTGTGATTACTCATTAATTGAAAGTCTGTTTTCCTTGAATGTTTAAACCATGTTTACAAGCACTGTTTCATCAGTTGTATTAGACTGGAATACAGATAAAAGAACTGTAAAACTACACTTCGTACATCTGTCAGTGTTGATTCAGAAATAGAGCACATCTAGCAGTGAATTGTTGAGTAATAATTCACTGTATGGAGGTCAGTTGTAAAGTAGATCATATCACACACGTAGAGTGCCTCCATGTTTTTCTGCCTTGCAAAGGGAGAAAAATTTCGAGACTTCTTGATTGTTTCCCAGGACAAAGATGCCCTTCTGAAATAAGGCCGACTCTTGAAAGAATTTGTGCCTACATGAACAAAGTCTTTTCTTCAAGAGTAAGGCCCCTTTCATTGAAAATAGAGGCAAAATGAAAATGGAAGAGTGGTTTCCCCTGAAAGTGTACATTTGAGCCATGACACAAGACCAACAAAGTGGCATGTGCATCCAGCAAAGATCAGAGTCTTCCCTGTCGATATTACCCTTAGCTACCCTTTAGGTGCACTGCAAAGACTCAGATCAGACTGAGTGGATGCCCAGGCTGATATGAGTAATTGCTGGGCACACATCCCACTTTGTTGGTCTTGTCGTGTCATGGCTCAAATGTACACTTTCAGGGAAAACCGCTCTTCCATTTTCATTTTGCTTCTATTTTCAATGAAAGGGGCCTTACTCTTGAAGAAAAGACTTTGTACTTGTAGGCACACATTCTATCAAGAGTCGGCCTTATTTTAGAGAGGCATCTATGTCCTGGGAAATAAACAAGAAGTCCCAAAAATTTTCTCCCTTTGCAAGGCAGAAAACATGGAGGTGTCCCTAAACACCTTAAGACAGCTTTTCAGATATAATTTGTCATGGAGTCTTTGAAACACATTTATACTTACTTTGTCTTTATATACACCATTTTTCAGAGCCTACCGTGCATTATTGGACTGTGTATCACTGATGTACTCCTATGAGAGTGAAGTGTGTTCCTGGAACAAGATGAGAGCCAACTTTGAGAAGAAGGTCATGATGGCTCTTGGTCTACAAGATAAAGATATCAGTGATTGTGTGCCAGGTAATAACCCTGGCAAACAGTAAAGTTTACATGTGCAAAATTTCAAAAAAATTATTGGTGAAAATCTATCCTAATGAGATGTCAAAGACTACAGGGCTAACAGTGTAGATCCAGATGAGGCGGCTCATTATGAGCCACCTCATCTGGATCTACGCAGTTGGCCATTAAACTATTTCCACTTTAAGCCCATAAAGTATTAAATTTTTATGTTACAAGCATGTGCAGTGTAAGGCAAACTATCCTGTCTTGGTATATAATGAGTAAGCATGAGCTATCAGGTATGCAGAAAGGTCTTGCACTGTATTCTGTGCATCAAGCCATGAATGCAAGAAGCTGCTAAGTCCACTGTTGGATCCAGTTTACTTAGCACACTGCAGTCATGGGATTATATTGTATCAAAGGAGCTTTATGATTTTTATGACTGTTATAAACTTGTTCTGGTGAAAATGTAGATTGTGGCATGTGAAAACAGGAAATACTCAGATCAGCCTGTGCATCTGTGCAGTCTGATCAGAGCATTGGCTTATTCTGTATACCAACTGTGAATGTGGTGAATACATAGACTTTGCTGAACCTGAGCTGACGCCCAAGCTGACCCGAGTATTTACAGCTTGCATATGATGTGAGGTTCTTTTATATGCAACTTCAGTCATTTACACCATGTATAACATGGTATTAAATGAATTGAGAATAATCATTTGTTTGAGAAATTCTGAAATGTCTGTTGAAAGAATTTCAGTTTATAATGTCATTGAAAAAATGGTGGACCATGGCATACATTGTTTGCCATGCTGTGGATTCAATGACGTCATATATTTGTTTCCATAGCAACTAAATGTTCATATTGATGTCAAAGTGACATCATCGAGACGTCATTTTGTCACGGTACTAAACACAACAGTTGGTAATTCCATAGTTGCCATGGTAACAGATCTATGATGTCAATTCACTTGTAACTTGAGAGGAGCATGGCATACATTGTATGCTATGCTCCTCTCGACTAATAAGAGAGACGCTACCTGAAATTCATATGAGAAAAACTCTGATTTTTACAAACCAGGAATATATTCTCAGATAATTTAATTCTCTGTTGTTTTTTCCAGGTAACTACTATGAGTTTGCTCCTGTTGGACCAGTGAGAGCAGCTGAGCCATGTATGGACGTGAATCTAATGATTCAGACAGCTAAATATGAGTGTCACCTTGTTTACAACAGTATGACCATGAATCCCCCCGTAGCTTGCAGGTAGGTGACGCAAATTGGATGGATCTATTCTCAGAGGAGGCAATTCTAAAATTTCATTTGTTTTGCCTTCCCTCTCAATGGGGGTCAGCTTGTAAAGGAAAGAATTGTCTCCCCTAGGATTGTGTTGTCCAGGGAAGCAAACAGGAAGTCACAAAAGTTGTTTCCCTTTGTAAAATGGCAGATAAACATGGAGATGTCTTATTTCATTCTAAGGTAGGATAAAACAAGAAAAATACTGTGTAGTCACAGCATTGGTCAGGTATCTGCATCATCTAAACAGTGAGGGTTCAGATGAAGATGTCACAGAGATAGCACAAATGATGTCTATGTTAGCAAATATCAGTGGTTGATGGCGTTGTCTTGTTTCAAGATTAAAAAAGAACATACTCAGATTGTGCATTTAAGCAAGTTCTGGATCTGAAAACAAACTTGATAAATTGAAGCTATCCAAGAAAAAGAATCTATCAAGGGTACGATGTGTGGATAGAAAAATTGTCTCTCAGAATCACTTTTTGACGTCAGGTGGCAAACCTGGCCTGGGGATTTTGGATAGCAATTTTTCTGTTGGCACCTCATACCCATGGAACTTGCTTATAATCTCTGTAATGATTGTCTCATATGAGACCAGTAGAAAGCGAGGCATAGGTATTACTTTTTTGTTGTCGGAGGTGGCATAAACTTTTGTTGAGTTGTCTGGATGGGTTAGCTCTGTTTTTTGACAGTACGCAGACAGAGGACCAGAGTCTTCACTGTGCGCTTAAAACCTAGCTAAGGGACTAAGCTACTTCCATGCCGACAGTGAAGACTCTGATCTGACTGGATGGAAACCTAGGCTGATCTGAGTCTTTGCTGGGCTCACATGCCACTTTGTTGCTTTTGTCAAGTCACAGCTCAAATACTATTCTAATGAAGTTGACTCTATTGGAGAAATGGCCATGAAATCATTGAGGTGTACCAATACACCTTTAGATGAGCCGCGACGCGTGAAAACCAACAATGTGGTTGTGGACCAGTGCAGACTCAGATCAGCCTGGGCATCTGCTCATTTTGATCAGACTCTTCGTTAAGTGCTCAAAGGGTAGCTAAGGGTCTAAGCTACCTCCATGCGGACAGCGAAGACTCTGATCAGCCTGGGCGGATGCCCAGGCTGATCTGAGTCTGCGCTGGGTGCCAACCACATTGTTGGTTTTGTCATGTCGTGGCTCAGATATGGTACACTGAGGTTTTTGACTGGGTTCTGGCCCTTTTTCTGCACCTTATATAATAAATTGATAAATAAAATATTATTCAAACCAAGGTGTTTTGTCAAGATACAGCCAGTATGTGATTGTTATGTATTTTCAGTGATGTTGAGCTGATAGAGGAGTGTATGATGGCGCGTCTACAGGGCCATTATGAGAACTGTACAGTTGATACCAGTGTGCCCGAATATGGTCTTAGTATGATGGTTGAATATCAGGAACAGTTCTTCCCTAATGATGATGTACAGTTGACAACATGTGAGTAAGATTTTGCAGGGGTAAGCCTAACATGATAAATCATAAAATTATTTTGATGGGAATATAGAATCCTTTTGCAGTATTAAGGTTCCACACGATAAGTTTTCTTAGAAAAGCAAGACTACAGGGGCCATATTTATAAAATGACAAGTGGTTGCTTTGCTGTTGCTAAGGCTAAATTTCTTTGTAGAAGATACCCTACAAGTATGAAATTTGCTCTTGAGGAACAGTCTGAAAAAGACTGTTCCTCCAGAGCAAATTTCATAGTTGTAGGATGAAATTTGCTCTTGAGGAACAGTCTGAAAAAGACTGTTCCTCCAGAGCAAATTTCATAGTTGTAGGAAATCTTGTTCATAGAAATTTAGCCTTAGCAACAGCATAGCAACGGCTTAAGTGGTTTTATAAATACAACCCCAGATTTTTTGTCCCTGCTGGAGCTCCTGTTAACCCATTTATGCTGCCCCACAGTTTAAGACAGGTCCATTTCCAGTTTAAGGAATGTCAGTGTTGGTTTCATGTATATACTTTTTATTACCCCTAATGTGCTTAAGTATTGGGACACCTAAAATAATAAATTTTCCATTTGTCCCAAAGGAAAATTCATTATTTTTGGGTGTCCCAATATATACGCACATAATGGTATCTCAAAATTATCATAAAACCCTCCATGACCTGGAAGGCTGTTTTAATAAATAATTAGTGATGGCTGTTTGAAGGATATTTTAATAATTAATTATTTTGGATTTGCAGGTGAATTCTGTGTGGCTCCCAACCTAGAAGAAATCATGAGGACCAACTGTATTCTGCCTTTATACTTCACAAATGTGTGGCAGTTTATTGGATCTGAGTGCAGGTACACTATATTCTAAATTATCTGTCTGTCATGTAGATATTCCATGTAGATTTAGAGTACCTTGATTATCACCCTATGTTGTTTGACAGAAATGCTGGTAAAAACATTTACGGAATCAGTTTTAGCCATCTTCTCAAACTGCAAAAGTTCATAACATAATAATTCAGCAATATTTACCCACCCATGGTGACTCCAAATAGCTAAGCCAGGGCCCAGATGTTCAAAGCATCGTTAGCCTAAGAAGCTCGTTAAGAGGTCAACTCGTTACATGTTTTACGACATTATAGCCAAATACACTGCTATTTTTTATTGAAAATATGTGAGAAGCTTTTGCAATGCAAAAGCTTCTCACATTTTTTTAACTAAAATTATTGGTGTATTGCAAAAGCCTCTCACATATTTTCAACGAAAAAAATTGGTCTACTTGAGATATTAACGTTTGAAATTTTAATGTCTCGTTAACTAACGACGTCATTAGTTTTGAACAACTTGGCCCAGTTGTGAAATTCTGATGTAAGATGGGTTAATGTTTGCTGCTCTTCTAATTGGGAGCCAACTCTCAATGGAAAGAACTTGAGAAAACTCTTGCCTTTAAGAGTAGACCCCATTTCCTCTCAATAGAGAGAATTTGCTCTTGGAGAAGCTAAGTCATCCCTTTTAAGAGTATACCCCTTTTGAAAAAGGTGTCTTCCAGGAAAGCCCCTATATTTATCCCCATTTGACAAAATGATGGAAAAGCTTGAAGGTGAATTCATTCTTAAATCTTTCACAGCCTCCTTCACTCGATGATACTGTGTGTGGAGGCCCAGACTTCCCTGTGGAGCACTGACAGTTGTAGGTTACCAGACATTGTCAGTGTGATCAAGGCAGATCAAGACAGGTTCTACAAACTTCTCTCTCAAGTCCCAGCATTCCAGGGAGATGGTTTCTCACGGTGTCTAGGTATGTGTAATCCCATATTTCTTACAATAAACACCCCTTTTCTAATAGATGCTGCCTTTACCTTTTCTATGAAAAAAATTGCCAAATACCTCCAAGATTGGATCAAGACCACCGAAATTTGTGACCATTTTTATTGCAGGGAAACATCTTTGTGACTTTCTGTTTGTTTCTCTTGATGATGTAACCCATACCAATATGAGGTCTACTCCTAAAAGAAAGAATTTACTCCTGGAGAGCAAATTCTTTTCTTTAAGGCTTGACCCTCATTGTATAGGTGCACAAAAATGAAAATGGCATTTGAGTTGCTTCCCTTTAAAGTCTACCCAGTCTCCTTAAGATCTCTGGTTGCATCAGTGTTTCTGTTTTAAAGGATTTTCATATTCCTTTCAGATGAAGAAATTTCAAACATTGGTCCCCCAGTATCAGGAAACTTATGTGAGAATCACAACTACATTGCCTATGTCTTTGTGTTTGAGTGCACAGACTGGCTGAGGATTAGTTCCGGAAATGTTGTTGATCAATGCAGGTGGGTACCAGTCTACTGACATTGAACAGAAAACACCAATTAACCCTCTGCTTCAGCTTGCATGTGCAGAAAAGTGTAAAATGTTCATTCTATTTTCTGGGATGCTTCGGTATGTGCCAGCCTTCTTCAGCCAGTCTTCAACCTAGCTGAAGTAGGAGGTTGTAAACAGAGACAGTTCAGAAATTAGAGTGAACCATAATAATAACATTTTTAAAATATCTTGTTTTTCCTGTGAAGAAAGCTTAATTCAAAGCTGAAAAAGTTGTTTAACACTCTTGATAGCATTTCTTATAGAGACAGTTTTTTTTCCTTGCTTGTTTTAGATGAAACTGTTTAGGTATTTGTTGGAGATTAGGTTGTATGCAGTCACATTAAATAATATGTTAGATTTTATCTTATTTAACATTTCAGTACTACTGATACAGTTGCTGTTTTTGCCAGTTTTACAAAGAGATACAACTTTTGTGACTTCCTGTTTGTTCCTTTGACAATGAATCCCTTCCAAAATGGGGGTTTCTGGTAAAGGAATGACTGCCTCTTGCAGGAACAATTTTTTTTTGTCTAAGGGAAACCCCAATGAAAATGGAGACAAGTTCTTTTTACCCTCACTCTGCTACCAGAATTTGCTGTGACAATTTTCCCGATTATGGAAATGCAAAAAAATAATTAAGTGCAATGCAACTTGCAATTTTCTAAATTTATTTATAAACCTTCTGCGATACTGAGCCCTTACGATTACTTACAATGTCCAACTTGTTATCACTTGGTAAATAACGTTGACTAACATTAACCTAACATTACATCATAGAGTTAACATTGAAATGTTACCACAAAGATGCAATGTTTCTTCTCTAAGTACTTAATTAGTTTCTGCTTTCCTACTTGTGTTTCCTAATTCACCCTAAATGCTTGTTGTTTTATTTTAGCGAGCACCTTATAGGGACCCAGTGTGTTTTGAGTCATTTCAATGATGTATTAGGCCTCCAGTGTAGTTATGAGGGAGTTTATTCTGCTATCTGGGAGAGGAATCACCCTGTCAGTATTCTGGATTACTTACAGTCAACAGGGTTCCCTGGAACAGAGTGCACAGGTGTGTTAAGTTTTATCAAGTTGCTATAGTTATATGAGTAGTAGTATATGAGTATTGATACCCACAGTTCTCATATTGAAAAAGTACAAATGAGCCGCGACACGAGAAAACTAACAGTGTGGTTGTGCGCCCAGCACAGACTCAGATCAGCCTGGGCATCCGCCCAGTCGATCTGAATCTTCACTTAGCACTTAAAGGGTAGCTAAGGGTTTAAGCTACCTTCATGCGGACAGCGAAGACTCTGATCAGACTGGGCAGATGCCCAGGCTGATCTGAGTCTGCGCTGGGCGCATAACCACTTTGTTGGTTTTCTCGTGTTGTGGCTCAAATAATTCTTATTGTTGAATACAATTAAGATTCCCTCTGATGAGTCAGTCTTGCTAGAGTTGACTGGCTATTTTGGGTCTTTTAGTGGTACATTGAATTTTCTATTTTTCATTTGTAACTGACCATGGAAAGTAGGTATTTTTATGTTTAAAACAAGCACACTTTTATGGAAGCCACGTGTCTTTTTAATTTTTGCCTCACTTCTCAATTGAGACCTACATGTAAAAAAAAATTGTTTCTTTAAGAGCAAAATTTTTTTGAGTAGACAATTTGAGATAGACTATGCCATCCAGGAAGCAAATAAGAAGTCACAAAAATTATTTCCCTCAGAAAATGACAGAAAACTATGAAGCTCCACACATTTATCTTAAAAACAATCTGCACTCTTTGCCATTCCATAGACAGTTTTTGTCTCGCCTGCGAAGCAGAAGCGAGACATAGGTATTGTTTCTCCGGTGTCGTTGGCAGCGGCGTAAACTTTCAGTGGGGTTTTGCGTTTAGGTCAGTTTCACAAAGCGCTGACAGGCGAGACACCACCTTCCGCGGTTTTCTGGTGTATATATTCTCCTATATCAAATTTGTTGAAGCCCTCAAAGAATAGTTCATATCAGACCAATCATAGTAGAGGAAGCCCCAGTTTATAGAGAACAGTAAGTATTGAGAACTGACCTTCCTCTAGTAGATTTGGTTTTGTAAATATCACACAAGCTGAACCCTGACAACATGGTGAGTCCAATACAAAGGTCTTTCATAGAGCTCACATACAGTGGAGACCCCCTGACTTGGTAATACAATACCCTGTCTGAATTGAAAATTGAAGAGTTTGTTAAGTGTAAAATAGTATGGAAAGGGTTGATGTACATGGGAACATATAGTCACTGTGGCATTCAGGTAAGCTAAGGACAAGACATCATATCAGAACAGAACAGAACAGAACTTTATTATGACTTAAGCATATACAGCTTATCATCATACAATAATACATGTATTACCACCTATTTTAGTAGCATACGCATGAGAGTGAACACAAAATTATTTTTGCAATGGATAAATCGGAAATAGTACCAGTTTACTTCATTTTCAGTTTGTAACCTCAAATCTAAAGCCTTAATTGTATATATAGCGAGGTTATTAAGAGTTTTCATATTATTAGAGTTTAATAACTTGATAAACTTATACATGCCGGGCTGTCTTGTAAAGTATCTTTTGATATGCACACTTCTTAAATGAGTATATTTGGAACATTTTAAAATGAAATGGTATTCGTCTTCAATGTCATCTAAATCACAATATGCACATTTTCTGTCGGCTCTAGGCACCCCAATATATCGTCCAGTTTCAATAAATAGTGGATGGGATGATAGTCTCAGTTTAGCAATAGCATTTCTATATTTCCTGTTCAATAGTTTAGTTAGATATGGTGCTGGTTCATAACAAGTTTTTACATTTCGAAATAGAGAAAAGGATGAGGATGCTTCTAATCCTTCTCTCCAATTCGAAATGTAAGTATCCATGAGTCTCTTTCTCAGCACTGGAATAAAACTATTCGAAATAACTGAATCTGGGTAAAGCCAGACTTCAGCAAAGCCACTGGATTCTAACAGATATTTTACTTTTGACGTCCAGTTAGACACACCTTTTGACATGTCATCCAGCATACAATTATAAACCGTATTTAAAATTATATTGCTGGTTTCATGCGAAATTATTTTCAACCAGTATTTCACAATTTTCACAATTTTCATATCAGTTAAACACCTTTGCTTGTAAGCTTACATAACAAATCATAATGGCTTTAATTATTTGAATGAACCCAGTGGAGCAGTCTGATAAAACTCAAAGCATTTTAGAAACTGTATAGACCCAAATCAGAGTGCAGTGATCAGCTTCTGAACAACTTACCATTTTCTCAGTATTTTTGTTTGTCTTGCCTGCAGTCAGCATAAGTCACACAAATGTATTACTTTTCTAGTGTCATCGTTATCTGTGGTGGCCTAAACTTTGCATCAAGTTTTCTGGTTTAGCTTTGATTATTTTGTTACAATACACTGACAGCTGAGACACAGAATTCCTTGGAATGTTTGTTTGACACATTTAGTGATTGTAAAATTATCTTGTTCAAATTTTAGGGAAATTGCAGTATCTCATAAATATTTTCAAGTATTCATGGTAAATCTGAAATTTCTTAGATATATTCAACATACTGGATTAATCCTGTTTCAGACCGTTTCGCTACGGATGCTGGTCAGTGTCAGGTGACTTTCTTCAGTCAGCTCCCAGCCGTGTACCAAGCTTGCGTTCTCTTCATGGATGAAGAATTGAACAGAAAGCTTATGAATATACCAGAAATGGCTTGTGGGTAAGATTTTTATATCCAGCAAAAAAAAAAAAAAAAAAGGAAAAAAGAATTACAAAGTTTATTTTGTCCAGTTATGTTTGGTGAGGTTACAGTCCTTGGGTTAGAAACCATAACAGGTGCATTACCTTGTATGTATAACATTTAGTTTGCACATGTACCCTTTTGCAAGTTTGATAAGATATAAATGCTGCCACAGGTTCAGCTACAAGGCAATCACCAACTGAGACCCTTATACCACTTTATCCAGCTCAGGGCACAGTGGCTGCAGATTTCATGCTATATTGGTTTGAACAAATTGATTGGACTTGTCCTTCCCATGGAGTTAGAACCTCCCAAAGCACCCACCCACTGTGAGAAAGGCAGCCACTCAAACAGCTAGGACAGGTGCTCTGCCATATTGAATGATTGGTCATTTTCTGTTGTGTGCAATAGAAGCATGTTTCGTGGACATGGCCTGTAGATCAGCTAAGTCATCTACCCCCAAATGCCCCCTATGACCTCTAGGCTTCAGGAAACCTTTACTTTTACCTGTGACAAGGGTACAGTGCCTTGTAGCATTTACTTGCTGTTGCCTTATGATCTGAGGCAAAGAAGAAAGAGTTTGTTCAAACAGTTTGACCCTAAATATTGGGACAGACAGGTCTAAACAAACATTGTAGACTCAGATCAAACAGCTCCTGAAGGAGCCATTTGATCATGGTCTACAACCTTTGCCATTCACTAAGCGTCATTTGGATGCATTAACATGTGTAAAATCCACTTTCTATGAATTTTAGAACAATAATTGTCCAACTTTTGAGTGTCTGAAGTTTTAGGGTCATTACGGTAGATAACATGTTGTGGGATATGTTTTCTTGTGCCCTGGCTGATAATACATGAATATACAGTATATTTTGTGAGAAGAAAAAGTTAATAACAATAAAAAACAATTTTTGATGTGGAAAACAGTCAAGCTTCATTTAAACTGAGTGGATGATGCTGTATAATTCATATCAATAGTGCGATAGAATACTAAATTACCTTTGTTCATTTCAGAATGTATTCAGAGACAACCCGCTGTGCGTTGAGAGAAGTTGTGGTGTACAGTGACCCGCTATGTAAACTGGAGGATATTGAGCCCGCAGTGATGACTGGGGTCTTCAGAGATTATCCTGATATAATGAACTGTCCTTGTAAGATACCTTTTGCTTTTGATTTTATTTAGGTATTTTACTTATCTAATACAACTGTTTAGAATATGTGGATGGACACTTGGTGCCAGATGTGTGCAACAATGGTTATGAGCCACTTGGGGAACGTTGTTCTGAGAATTGAAACAGAACAGAACTGTTTAGAATATTAAATTTCTTTGGACATATCTCAAGATTAAGGCAGTCTGTGATGATAATTGTTTTTAAAAGATGTCTGTCTAGTTATCACTGAAAGAGATGTCAAGACAGGTCAGCAGATAGGCCCTTGATAATTAGATTGAAAACTTATTGGAATGTTAAATGTGAAACTATTGAAGTTTAGTTTTAAGCTGTGTAAGACTGACAGATTAACATTTCAGATTTGTCTTTACCACCCCTGGTTAACTATGTATGAACAAGGGCTGTTACCAAAAGAAGAAGAGCAGTTATGAAACAAAAAAGAGTCCTAGTTACCAAACTACCTGGTCACCGGGGCTAAACAAATTTGTTTAGCTACGGTGACCAGGTCGTTTGGTAACTAGGACTCTTTTTCCTTTCCTAACATCCTTGGAAAGGTAGTTAACCAGGTGTCTTTACCATTTGTGAACTATGAATTATTGTTTTTTCAGCCCAAGGATCCGGTCCCTACAACAGAGAAGCCCTGTGTCATGATCCAGACTCTCTAGGCTCAACACTACTGGCATTCTGTGGTTCAGAATTAATGCAGCCTGACTCACCTGTGCCAGAGGAGTGTGGGTAAGTAGCCTCATGCATTTTACCATTCTTGCAACTTTTAAAGTTCATGGGTTTGCTAGCTGCCTGGTGTTATTGGCTGATTTTTCAAAGTTTAGTGACTTCCTGTTTGCATCCCTGGACACCCAAACATGCCAAAGGAAAGAATTTTACTTCTAGAGAAGAAAACTCTTTTTTGAGGTTGACCATCATGCAGGAGACGCCGAAAAAGAAAATGGCTGAGGTTCTCCATCTGAAGTACCCATTCACTGTAATATATGAGCCACGACACGAGAAAACCAACAAAGTGGTTTTGCGCCCAGTGCAGACTCAGATTAGCCTGGGCATCTGCCCAGTCTGATCAGAGTCTAGGCTGTCTGCATGGAGCTAGCTTAGACCCTTAGCTACCCTTCACACGCATAGAGAGAACACTGGGCGGATGCCCAGGCTGATCTGAGTGCGCTGGGCGCACAGCCACTTTGTTGGTTTTCTCCTGGCTCATATGCTTTTATATGTTTTTAAATTGCAGCTGCTACTTTATAACTTACTTCCTCTTGCCAGATTTAAGTAGATATTCTGCAGGCAGAGAGCAGATCCAATATTGGTAGAAAGTGCGTACCTTTTCAAAATATTTTCTTCCATGTCTATAGTTGGTAAGGCAACAGGATGAAAGGGGTTGCTTGGATGGGTGCTGGGCACATTATTATCAAGTTTGCTCTCTTTTTTTTTTCAGAAATAAAAATACTGTAATGTGCATGAATTCTGGGACACCTAGAACTCTGGGACACCTAAAATAATTAATTTTCCATTTGGAACAAATGGAAAATTAATTATTTCAGGATCCCAATACTTACGCACATTGCGGTAATTATCCTATAAAGATTCATACCATTTATCTGTAGTTGTGATACCATTCTTTTTTGCCTTCCATTTCAGTGACCTGAAAAATTTCAGCGAGTGTACCATGGTTCTGGGTTCCCATCAAGACTTCATTCTCAGTTTATGTAACAAGTCAGATATTGCAGACTCATTCCACATGCTGGACGGCACTTTGACACAGTACTTTAGTGTGGATCAACAATGCTTTGGTAAGAACCATGTTATAAGAATTGTTGGGTAGGACACTAAAGGTGGTACAGTGCGCAAAATAATCTTGGTTCAGACATCTTAAATGACAATATCATAAAGGTTCATATCATGCCTATAACCAGTAATGTAAAGAATTTCTACAATTCTTGAGAAGGAACCTGAAGGTTTCAAAGCAGAAAAGACCTATAACAATATCATCTACCATTAGCAGGGGTATACTCCTTTGTCTGTGTGGCTACCCGTATAATTGCCCAACTGTTGAAAGAGCTCTAAACCTTTAGTTAGCCACCCAGCTTACATTATTTTTTTTCAAACAGTTACCCAGCCTGGTCAGTGTGTAGCCCCACTAGAAGATGAGGAGGTACCAGGCTGCGCTAACCCATCAAGAGGAGTGATGTCATGTCTGCTGGATTCACAGTGTGGTGGCCTGGAGAAGTGTTGCAGTAGCGGATGTAACATGGAGTGTACCAACTATATAGAGGATATCAGTAAGCATACCACATTTATTTGGCTATAAGATGGGTTTTACCTACTCTCTAGAATGACCCCAAATACTTAGATATCTAAATCAGTCCTATGAAAGTCGGCTATAATGTGGGTTGTTCTCTTCCAAATCAATCTCAAAGATCTAGATCCATCTTATAAGATGGATTTAGATTTTTGAGATTGTGTTTTGGAAGGGAAAAACACCGTCTTATAACTGAAAAAATATGGTAGTCCAGAATAGGCTTATTAGTTGAATGAATACTTTTTTCAGGGGAAGCAACTCTGCCATTTTCATGTTTGCCTCTGGAATCATGGGTCAACTTATGCAACTTATCAAAGAGCAAATTCTTCTTATAAAGTAGACCTCTTAAGTAGGGGAACTTTTTCCACATCTACATTTACCAGTTAAGTGCATGACCAAGTGTTGCATAGTTGCTTTACAGGGAAGTGAAAAGTAAACACTGAAAGTTGATTCCCTTTCAAAGATGTCAGAAGAAAACTTTGATTCATCTTAAATTCTAATTTCCTTGAAAGTTTTGAAAAGTAGGCACATGAGTAATTTTTACTGGATTCTACTATTGCATTTTAACCTTAGCATACCACAGACAAAATGATCAGATAACAGATGGGTTATACTTGTATGTTTTTTCCTAGAAATTACGGCTTGACATTTCATTCACATCAGCCCCTTGTGGCACTATTTTAATCAGATCTCAAGCCCTACTTTCTGTGATGAAGGTCGCAATTTATGTTTGCAACTAGAATTCTAATAGGAAAAAATATCACATGTTGTCGCATCTGAGAGTGTAATAAAGCCATGCATTAAAAACGATAATCAACGAGTGGATTGAATTTTAAAGCAAATTACATTGTAATGTTATGCTTCGGCGTCCATAAAAACTTTGTGTTTTCTAATGGCAAAATCGTGACATTAAAATGGGATTTTAGTGTCATATGATAAATAGAATCTTGCATTCGTGCTCCTGTATTATTGAATTTATTAAACTCATTTGGGAAAATCGATGAGATGCTCGGCATCTCTCCAACGAGTTCAATAGCCAAGCATCTTATTGATTTTCCCCAATGAGTTTAATAAATTCAATAATACATGAGCATTCATGTAAGATCCTCTAACTCACTGGTCATCAAATACTCCATCTTACCTACAGCTGATACAGTAAATATGTCTCTTGTTCTTTTACAGATCCTAAGAATGGTACCTGTCCTCCACTCCCAGAGACAGTGTTGTGTGGTGAATCTGAACATGCCTGTTATGTAGATGAACATTGTGATGGAGAAGCTAAATGTTGCTTTGATGGATGTAATACCTATTGCCGTGAAGCAGGAGGCATATACACACCAGGTACACTTAAATTTGGTGAAATGATATGTAACCTAGAACTTGCATTTAACTTCATACAGAATAATGGTTAAAAATGCAGAGACTTACTAGTATCATCTCTTGGATCTTGGATACACTGTCAGTGGAAGAACCCTGACATTTCTTTTTTGCCACCCTTCTAAATGGGGATCAACTCTTGAAGAAAAAATTACTCATTCTATCTAGTGATTCCCCTACAGAGGTTTAGAAGGGTGCTGCACCCTTCTGCCTTTTGGTCTTGCCCTTCTGCCTTTTGGCCTTACCCTTTTGCCCTCCATTTGTGGAAGGTAATTTCATTCATATTAATGTTATATTTTCACAATATACAGCTTTCTGAGTAAAACAGGCTCTTTATCATGCAAATATTTGTATCTCCCTGCTTAAAAGAAGGTGATTTTTCTGTTAGAAAGTGTTAATGCCCTTATTTAAATTGTCTTTGAAAATAATAGCTTCAGAAAAGTGCCCTTTAGGGAGCGTGCCACGCGCTAAAAGTGCCCTTTTTCTGGCCAGCACCCTGCCCTTTTTTTCAGGCTGGGGGAAACACTACTATCCTATACAATTTTGAAGGGCTTTTTCATTCAGGTTATCACAAAAGTTGTTTTCCCTTTGTAAAATTGAGGAAAGGTACTGAGTTATGCCCATTTACCATTAGTCTCATGGTTGAAAAAGTTGATATCAAAGTTTTAGTAGGACACCTAGCCAGATGATCCTTGCTAATGATAACTGCACACATGGCAAAAAAAAATCCATTAGGAAAAAGGTTTCAGAAGACTGAAATAAATTGTAAACATTATAGATTCTGATTAGAATATCCCCTCTGCAGTGTGATCTGAATAACATCTATCTGCCCACCATAGATTAAATTGGGAAAGTCATGAAAATGAATGTTCAATGAAAGTATCCAGAACTTAAAGGATGTTACAGATCATTGGATTGCTGGTAGGATGAGGAATATAGTATGTAACTGATACTTCCAGCTGCTTTTTTCCAGTTTCCATTTGAAAATGTGACTTAGTACAGCAAGTCATATGAAATATTTCAGCATGCCCATTCCAAATACATGAACTATAGTTGTCATTCTGAGGTCAGTGTCAGCATCAGTGTCTGGGTTAAAACTGTGAAGTTTGATTCAATTGTTTGTATGATGGCCAATGTGAGTAGTGCAAGTGATCCTGTATCCAGACAGGTCTTGTATTATACCAATATAAGTTTTCTTATTTATTTATACCCTCTCAAGTGCTTGTTTCTTTTTACCAGCTGATTGCCGATGGTCGGAGACAATTCAGTCTACTATACTGGCCTGTAGCATGGAGCTGACACTCTCATACGACTCATGCAGGTAAGTTCATACAATGAAGTTTTAGATGAATATTTGTAGGTTTATTATAAAAAATTTATCAAGGGATGAAATACATGTGTATTGAAATGACATGTCCGAATATGTATTCACAAATCTGGGGACTTGGCAGTAGCCTATTCTCTTTATACCAAGAATTTATTGGCTGCCCTTTACTATTATCCGAAATATGGGAAAACTAAAAACAAGACCTGTCACAGGGACAGGATAGCTCGCCTGACAGCACCTTGCCCATCACATAAAAAACTTTAACGTAAAACTTTAACATTTTGCTAACGCCGCCGCTGACGCCGACGCCGGGGGTAGTGCAATAGCTCTTCCTGAACTTCGTTCAGGCGAGCTAAAAATGGCAGAAAATTCATATTGTGGCAGTGGCATATACAAAACAGCCTGTACCAGCCTACACCTCAACCTAGTCTGATTAGACCCTTATATCAAGCAAATTTGCCAAACAGCAGCTCTGCTGTAGTAGTTGATCCATGTGATAATATATGACTATTATATGACTATTTCCATAAAAGGCCGGGCCGCGTAGCACAATCGGTAGGGTACCTGACTCATAAGTCAGAGGTTCTGGGTTCGAAACCCGGCTGGCCACATACTTTCATTTCTCCTTCCGCTGATTCAAGAAAGGCAGTTGTCAGTTACTGACGAAAGTATGTGCACTTAGTACTGGTTAACCGCTTAGGAGGTCTAAGCCTGCCCAGGAATAGTGTGGTTAGGTTAATTGACTGTCCCGACATGACCATAGCTGTTTACCGAGGACGTTAAGCATCAAATCAATCAATCATTTCCATAAAAGCTGCATTAATTTTCCAGGTCATTCTCTGACTTAGTTGGTTGTGTTCAGAAAAGACTGGTGAAGAACAGCTATAATGGAGTACAATGCCAGTTTGAGAACACTCAAGAAGACGTGGCCAGTCAGGTCCGAGATCTCTTTGGCATGTACAGCTATTGTAGAGGTAAGAGTCTCTGATACTGTAATGACCCTAAAATTTTGGACACACGGAAGTTGGACAGTTATGGTTCCAATGTTCTTAGAAAGTGGATTTTACATATTTTAATGCATCCAAATTATGATTAGTGAATGGCAAACATGGTAGACCCTGATCAAACTGCTCCTTGAGGAGCAGTTTGATCTGGGTCTACAATGTTTGCTTAGAATTGTCTGTCCAAATATTTAGGGTCATTATGGTACTGTGTATTTTTACCAGTACAACATGATTCAGTGGTACAGCTGAAAAACATTTGCGATAATTTTTGTCCATCTCTGTAAAAATATGCTGTGGTTCCTCATTCCATCTGGTTCAATGACTGTCCATCCATAAACATGAAAAGTTATTCAGAATTACTATCAAATTTTGCCCTTATCTAAAGTTCTACTATGCATCTGAAAACTCTGTTAGGACTAAAGGATGTGCTGTTCATTTTTCAAGTGAAAATGTTTACAGGATTTTGCTACATTTGGCAATTGCGTTGGGCATGTATTTCAGTGGTAGCAAGAAAATGTGAGGTCTTTAACAAAGCACTGTAATTAATAATATATTGTTTGAAAAAAAGGCTCTCTGAATAAAAAAAAACTTACACTATTTGCCACACAGGGCCTTGCATGTCCAGTATTACAGTATACATGTACCTGAACATGTACTACATTTGTACCTACCTAACCCCCACCTCTCAATATCTCCCTCCCAACTGCTTATTTTCAAAGTAGAATAAACAGGGGCAGACTAATATTTTGGCATATATTATAAAACAGATTGGCCACTTTTTTGCCCTTATTAATCAGACAGAAATGTAAAAGCAAGTAGAATTGGCAGAGGTCAAACAGATCATGTTCTTTACCTTTTGCCCTCAGTTTTATTGGGAAAAAATGAAGTAAGGAATCAGAACCAGCAGCTCATGGCAGCACATATGGTATTAGTATCTGAATAAAATGATCTTTTATTGGCTTTCCCAATTAAAAAAAAATGTCCATTATAGACTTAAATGGACCAGAGACTAACAAAATGGACCACAGGAGGTGATTAGTAAACACTGTTATCAGCTTAGGGATCTGTATAATCTGGTCTGCCTTCACTAGTTGCTGTATAGATTCTGCAGTTAGTATGGCTGTGGTCAGATGTATTGAGTTTTTGATGGTCTACATTTTCTTTGGTCCCTTTCATTGATGGCTGGCCTGCCACTCCTTCGAATAATTTAGTTTCATCTATTTGCAGTTTATCGCTCATGGATATCAATTTCGGAGGATAACTGCTCGGACAGCAGTATTACAGACATGAAATCAGCTGCAGGAATGAAGTTTATAAATGAAACCACACCACTTGTAAGTCATGCTGCCTTTGGTTAAAGAATTTCTGCATCTAAAGATACTATAAACTGTCGATATCTCAAAAGTCAAACTCTGGATATCTCAAACTACTGATATCTCAAAGTAAATTTTCTGGTCCCAGAAAATTTACCTTGAGATACCAGTAGTTAGAGATATCCAGAGTTGAAATATGAAGAAAAATAAGAAATGTATCTGGTCTATATTCTTTGATATAAGAGAGTACTTTGAGATATCAGTGTTTGTAATAACGAGACTCAACTGTATATTCTTGTTTCTCAGTAACGATATAGGAGAGTACTTTGAGATATCAGTGTCTGAGATAACGAGACTCAACTGTATATTTTTGTGTCTCAGTAAAATTGCCTCTTTTATTTATTTCTTTTGAGACTAAGTAGCATGTGCTTTTGACTTGTATCAAGAAAAGTACTTTGTATCCAAAATTATGGCATATCCGGCAAATCCATTGCCTGAATGAGGTCTTGTGTGATGAAGATGCAGACTGCTAAGTACATCTAACAGTTTGCTTAAGAGCCTGTATTGCTCACATGCATGGAACATTAATATTGTTACGAAACAACAAAGTTTTTCATTATGCAGGGAATATGCAAGCTTGTCACTGCTGGTTATATGTAAGATAGACTTTGAGATCAAGATGAGATAAAGTTTTCATGATTGTGTTTCAGCTCCAGACTGTGTTTGGTGATGAAGAATTCCACATTATTGCTGTAGATTTCGTTGGGTAAGATTCGGGTCAGGTTACATTTATATATGGCTGCACAATTTTATTTAATCTTATAAAAGTAAGATAGTTTTTATTCCCGACAGCAGTGATATTTTTCTATATATAAGTGGTGCCCATAAAAGGCACCAGTCAGAATTCAAAAAAGTATCTTTTTCCCAACTGCAAGTTGAAAAATTCCCAATTGCAGGAAGAATTTTTCTAGGGACCATCTTGCAAGCATGAATTTATTTTCTTGCTTAGAGAACTGGCAGATAAATAGCTATAACTGAATGTAAATATTATATATTAAGTATTATGTCCCCTACCCTACCACTTGAGACTAAAATAAAGGTGTTTCTGAAATTCCAAATTTAAGGAGACAGTGACGTGATTTTTCCCAGTTCCTTGGGCACTGGCACCATTCCCAAAATAGTGAAACAATCACTGCACAGATATCATTTGATCTAAAATTGTATGACTTTACAATTATAGTATTCTTTTTTTTTTTTTTTTTTATGCTGGGTAATGTAAAGCATCGCGACTTGTTGTAAAACATGCCAGAGAAAAAGGCAAGAAACTACATGTACATGTCAGCTCTTTTATTCTGCAGTATTCATGTTCTAAATGTAATAAGACTTTGAGCCAAAAAAGGTAAAGTATATAAAGAGATTGTCTGGAAAGAAGAATCAGGACTATATTTGGCAGTTCTAAGTGTCCATTTAGATCTCACTGAATTTAGACATTACACAATAGAAGACCTCTTTTTCAGTAGTTCTTTCTTTTTTTGCTGCAGGGGAGACAACTGTAACCCTGTGATGATTCAGACTTTAATATACGCCCTCACAACTGTAGAAGAGCTACAGAGCATTGTCTCAGAAAGGATCTTCAACCTGACAGAGTCTGGTCAGATAGAGAAGGACGTAGCTCTTGTTATCATGCAGTATGAGTATCCCAGTAAGTCACAGCTTCCAACAAACACTTCAGCTGCGACATGAGAATACCAACAAAGTGGTTGTGCGCTCAGCAAAGACTCAGATCAGCCTGGGCATCTGCCCAGTCTGCTCAGACTCTTTGCTAAGTGCTTTAAGGGTAGGTAAGGGTCTAAGCTACCTCCATGCGGACAGCAAAGACTCTGATCAGACTGGGCAAATGCCTAGGCTGATCTGAGTCTGCGCTGGGTGCACAACCACTTTGTTGGTTTTCTCATGTTGCGGCTCACTTGTATTGTGGTTTTAGATCCATAATTGTAAATTTAAGCCAATCATTAAACACAGACAAACATGATATTTAAGCCAATTTGTAAATGCAGAAATCATCACATTGAAGCCAGTAAAGTTCCAGAGCTCCAGATAAGAAGGGGTAAAAAGGATAATTTTCACGATAATAATTTTCTAGTCACTCAACAAACACATATGTTGTGACTCCTCTAGAACCATCTTTGTGGGATGGTTTTAATGAGGTTTCACAATATTATGGAAGTACGGAGAAATGAAAAAAATTATCCCTAAAACATTTCAGTTAGACCTTATTCAGTTATTGTTAGCTTCTTGAAAATGAAGACATTAGAAAAAAAATGTTTACCAACAGAATCTGTCCTAGTTTTTGTCTATATGTTTTTTTTTTCTGTTTCTTCACAACACTCCAATAGATTTTATATGAAAACAACTCATGTTAAGATCTTGCAAGCAGTATGTAATACTGTTCTGAATGTTTTCACTTTTTTTGTTTTCAGATTTCGACAAATGTATAGATCCCCCTACTGTTCTGTCTTCAATGTCCAAGTGTCTACCACAGTTTGCTGACCGCTCATATAAGTATGATACCTGGGAGTCTTGCGAGTAAGTTCTACCAGTTTTTAGTGCCTTTAAAGTTGGCACAAATATGCTTGAGCAAATATTAAAGATTCACAGATCAGGGCATTTTGTTCAAGACTAATAACCTCGTTAGTTAACGAGGTGTTAAATTTTCAAACGTACTGTATGCAAAAATGTTGCCATTTTTTGTTGATAAACTGGGAAAAGCTTTTGCAGTTCAAAAGCTTTTCTCATTTTTTCAGCAAAAAGTATGAGCAAACTTGACTTTATGTGTACTAGAACACTTAGGGAATCCTCGGCTAATGATGTCATTAAGCTAATGATGCTTCAAACAACTGGGCCCAGTTTAATATAGAATTTGTGAGAGAACCAGGTAACATGTCAAATTAAAGTTGGTTTGGTCCATTTGAAATCCAGGAGGTTAGTGTCAATAGTGGTTTAGGTGTGTTCCAATACACAGAGTAATTATGATATTGGAATAAAGAAAGTGCTTGAAAATGAAATTTGTTATCTGGGGCCTCTTAGCTCTGCTATGTCTTGGAATGTTAGCAGAAAAAATTACTTGGTCATGAGTGAGTGAGTGAGTGAACTCGGGTTTAACGTCCCACCAACAACGAGGTCATATGGAGACGGGACCTCGGTTTAAAGTCTCATCCGAAAGGCCGGAGAAGCGGGGAATCGAACTTGCGACCCCTGGATTGGTAGTCTGGAGTGTTATCCACTACGCTACAGCCGCTCCTACTTGGTCATGCCAAGAGAAAATTTGTTTTTCAACACCTTTGTGAATGATTACCCAGCATTTGCAAATGAATCTCAACCAAAGAATGGATATCGAAGAGTAGTCTCCTTTGAATTATAGTCTTCATGTTATAAGCTTACAGAGAAGTTTCAATACAAAAAAAAATGTAGAAAAGTCTATAAAATTGACTCAGACTTCTATAAAAATAATCGTAGAAATATTTCAAAGCCGAGATTAAATGTTGAAAATTGGTCTTTTGTGGAACACTTTGCGATACTTCAGTTTTGCTTGTACAGTTTTATAAAATTTTGCTTGCAGACCCGTCCAGAGACTAGTTATATGTACAGCTGAGAAGACAGAATCTGTTTGTGACTTACGGGAACTGAAGTCATCACTGATAATGGACCGTCGAGAAATTGTTCTAGAAGAACTGAAACATGAAGCAGGGACAACTAAACTTGCCAGGGCAATAGAAAGTTATGATCTAGAGACCTGTGAAAGTAAGAAACCAGTATTTTAACTATAATGGATACACCTAAACTTTCTTAGACATTTTTTCAAAGGGAGACAACTTTGGGGGTTAAGTATTGGTTGTCCAGAAAGTAGAGCTTCCTTTCAAACAGGACTCCTGTTCTTAATGAAAAAAAGAGAATTTCTATTTAGTGGGATGCTAAATGTCACCATGTTGTCACCCAAAGCTGCAAGGGTATGATATGCAGCAGCATTTAAAATGTGCATAATGAAAAAGAAAAAAAAAACTATCAAATAAGTAATTCTGTCTCAGATCATTTAAAATGGAGTTTTATGTTTCATTAAATTTTTCAGCCCGTGGAGATGTGTATCCCTGCTGGGATGAGTTGCGTATTGAGGATGCTGTCAAGATGTGTGCTGAGGATGTTGACTTGTCTGGTTTTGTTGTCAATGGTAATGCTCTAGACAACTATGGAATCACACCACAGAATTGTGGGTGAGTACCTTAATGACTCAAAAGATTGAGTCAAAAATGCCTGAACAAACAGTGTGGACCAATTTTACAGTCTGTTCCGGACATTTGCAGGATATCCCAATTAAGTCAATCGCAGGAATATTACTGTAAATTATAAAGGTGTAGGTTAAAGGCAGTAAAAGGAGGGAAATGACTTAGTCCTTCATATGCTTTGCTAAAGATACATGTGTCTCTGACAACCACTATCCCTGTGGCAACTAGATTATGGGGAACTCTTTACCTGTTGGGGTGTCCAAACAAGCAAGGCAGCATAATTTTCTGATGAGGCACTACTGAGGCAGTTATGAGGGATCAGAAAATATGTTGTTATAATGATGTTCATATAGTCTTAATATAGAGGATCTTACACGAGTGGCCATTTCATATGAAATTTATGAAATGTGCCTTTGGCGAGTTTTATAAATTTCAATGAAATGATCACTTGTGTGAGATTCTGTTTATCATATGACCCTTTAAAATGGGATTTTAACCTTCAAACTGAACATTCTTTCATAAGAAAATGCACAGTTGACATGGACGTTGTCAATGATGTTACGTGTATGCACCAAAGAGTTATTACGTGTGGTCATACAATTTTTATGACACAACATTATCCACCGAATAACAGCGATGTCATATGATAAGAGGGTTTATGGTATACTTACTCTGCATTTTTCTTCAAATGCTCCTGACTTTAAGCTCATATTTCTACAGAGTTATTTTCGACCTAATGTCATGTGCCACCCAGAAGATCCGCAGCCTGGGAGCAGACTGTGACTTCAGCAGCTCATACACAGGAGATCTTGTTCATAAGTACTTGATGGAGAACGTTCTCAATGGTGATCAGCTACCACAGGAGTCTACACAGATCATGATCTACTGTACTGGTAAGACTATAAGACCGAGGCTCCATTTCTATAGCTTTTCTTACTATTTATGCAGTCAACTCTTGATATCTGGAACACTGATATCTCAAAGGACCTTTTGGTTTAAACAATATTTATTCAAAAAGAAATAGTACAATGCATACATGTATATAAACAGTAGGCATATAACTAAGCGAAGAAAAGCATACATGCATACTTTGTTATATAAAACACTGATGACTAAACATGGATCTGAACGGAAGCCTTCGGCTTAAAGGACCTTTTAAATTCAAGAATATAATTTGGACACACTTGTTTTTGTAGTTACATTTCAACTCCTTTTATCTCAAACTACTGACATCTTAAAGTAAATTTTCTGATCCCCAGAAAATTTACTTTGAGATGTCAGTAGTTTGAGATGATCTTTGACATTTAGATATCGAGAGTTGACTGTATTAATAAATCATGAGTAATTTTATAGCCATAGATATGGATTTAGGCCAAGTTGTTCAAAGCAGGGTTCGATTAACAGAGTCATTTAAGTTTTCTGGGTACACATAAATTCAAGTATGCTGATAAATTGTGTGAAAAAAAATGCAATGTTTTGTGTGCAGCACATTTGAAAATACATGTATAACATAAAATTACCTGACAACTTTGTTAGTTTTTGAACAGCTGGAATCAGGTATGTCAAGACTCCGCAGTACAAATAAATTTGCTGTAAAAATCTTGAAGACAGGACTTCTCTGCCAGGGGGTTTGGTTCCCAGCACATAGCAGTGTTACTTGTGCAGGTAAAGGGGTGTGAAAATTTAGTCAACCAATCAGTGGACCAGAATTAACAATTAAAATGATTTTATTGGCTAACTGGAGGTGTTGACACTATGTGATCAAGAGACATAATGACACTCTTCAGTTCAGTTCAGTTCAATTCTCCTAACGACGTTCCCCAAGTGGCTTAGCGGTACATAACCATACTTGCACGCACTTGGCGCCAAGTGTCCATCCAATAATGATACTCTGGAAGTTAATCCTCCTTATATATTACCACCCCTGTCTTAAGTGTCACAACAAATGTGTCATATCAAACAGTGTAGACCTTCATCATACTGCTCCTGTGTAGGAGCAGTCTGACAGGGTCTGCACTCTTTGCCTTTCAGTCTAAAGCTTTATAAACTACTGTAATGTGCGTATATATTGGGACACCTGAAAATTATAAATTTTCCATTTGGCACAAATGGAAAATTTATTATTTTAGGTGTCCCAATACTTAAGCATGTTAGGGTATGTCATGTTAGGTGAAATACATATGCCAAAATTCAAAGATGGAACAGTCTGTTGGACAAATTTAGTTTTCAGAATATGCTGAGAAAATATAGTTTGAAATTTAAATTTAATTTTTGTTTCAGATTACATGCCTGTGTGCAATGCTGCCTACATCTCTCAAGCTTATGACACTGACTGTTACATGCCATATTTCCATGATCGTAGCACTCTTCCCCACCTCCTGACTGATGATTGCAAGTAAGTTTGTGAAACCTCTTTTTCACGTTATGGAAGGTTTAAAGTCAGTTTTGATATTAGTTTGGTATGAAGTTGAATATGCAATACATGTAATTTTTAAGATAGCATCAATCTTTCATAACTTTAGCTTGGACCCAGCATCGGTCTTTCAAAATTGAGCTGAAAGTAAATGTCCGATTTTAAATAGTGCTGGTAAGGAATACATGTTTTCTTTTTCTCATAGGCCAATATATATGTTGCCTGCAACTTTAGATGGTTTACTGTAGCTAAATATGAAATTGAAAGGGGAAAAAAGTATAGCTTACTAGTGCAACTGATGGAAAAATAATGAAATAGCTTTCAAATAAATTTGAAACATATTTTTATCTTTATTACAGCTCCACAGAAGCCAAGAGTGCATTCAAAGAGTTGGTGACATGTTTACGCCTCACAGCCCTGATGCGTAATGAAACTGACTGCACAGCTTCTAGAATAGTTGACATCATTGACAGTGACTACCAGAAGCTGAAACTCTTCCATACTGATGCTGATTTACAGATGTGTATTGGATGTAAGTCATTATTTGATTCCTCCTAGATACAATTGACTTGAAATGATATTGATGGGAAGTAACTCTGTGTATTTTCTGTAAATCACTTAATATTCGTGAGAGATTTATTTTTCACTAATATTAGCTTTACTGTCTCACAAAATAAGTTATAATTTGGGTCTCTGTTTCACAGATTTTGGCAAGATACTTGAATTTCGCTAGGCATAATGAAATCCAAGTGTCTTGTCAATTTTTGTGAAACAGAGATCCAGCTGGACTTTATTGTGAATTCAAGAACTTGCCAATAATTCCAAAATTAAAATTTTGCAAAATAAAGAAATATGAAAACAGTCATTTATACCATTACCCAATATTGTTGTAATATTAGTGGCAAACCCATTATTTCAAGCATAATCTAAGGTAAATGTTCTGAAAACACAATCATAAAGTTGTGACAAAAATGCTTAGGAAACCAGTGTAGACCATGATCAGACTGCTCCTGAAGAAGCGTGTCAGTCTGTAACTACTCTGTATTTGCCGCAAGTGGTAAAAAAGAAAAAAAATCTGAAAAAATACACTACTGTTTTTCTTAGGGATGAGTGATATGAATTTCCTTTATTTTAGCTGCTGCAAGTGACCTAGATGCTGAGGTTATGACCAAAGACATGGTTTGTGGAAGCAGAGAGGCTCTGAGCTATTTTACCCAGAAATGTAGCCATAGTGGTGACTGTCCTATTGACATAGATGCTTTGCCTGAAGATGTGGATTTGAAGTGCGAGTAGGTTATACTGTTTCCCCTAGCCTACTCCATCAAAGCAAACAAACGTCACAAAAGTTGTCTTCTTTTGAAAGGCAGAAAACATAAAGGTGCACCCATACAGCGTACAGGAATTATTTAAAAGTTTAATTGACAATTCTCTTAATGTATCTGTGACAAAGATCATAAGCATTTTATCAGAGTTTAATCTTTGTAGACTTCACCATGACAATAAAAGTTATGCAGATTTTATCTTATTTTCGGCTGTTGTGTGGTCAAGAAGTTAGAGCTGCATGGTTATGGTGTAGATGGTTACTGGAAGATCATGGTTTCACCAGGTTGGGCCATCCCACGACTGGAGAAACTCTGTCAACCCAGCAGTAAATGTTTCAGATCAGGGAAGGATAAGGCAGCAAAAGGAGAGGGAAGGGCTCAGCCTTTCTTATGCTGGGCCTCTAATCCCCACTGCCTCTATGGTCACTATATTATGGGAACCCTTTACCTGTTTACCTGTTAGCCCATTGCATTCTGGGTATTTTTGGTTGTCTGCTGAAATTGTTGTCTGCATCAAAAATTGGTCTAACTAACTCTTGTAGAAATGATGTCTAGGCAGCAAACAGTTTGGATCTTAGATCAGGCCCCACATTTGTGGGGCCTAATCTGGATCTAAACTGTTTGCCCAGATACCCCGGGGTATCCCAAATGGAATGGGTTAAGTTATTTCCTTTGTAAGAATAGCAGCCACCATGATGGTGTGTCCACACACCCAAACATTTTATATCAGAAGTTTCTCCTACATATTTTCAGCTCCTATTTCTGGCTGACGGGCTGTGTGGAGACTCAGATCTTGTACAAAATGGGTATACAGTGTGCTGCAGGTGAAATATCTGCTGTTGACATGACAGGAACTGCCCTCGGAATTGAGTCCACTACAAGAAACCAGTGTCTTAGTAAGTTTATAGGGAGGCAGTCACTTTTCTTTAAATTGTGAGCTTGGAGTTTGGTTATGTTGACTAAGAGGGTTAACTCTCTTGACTTATAAATCAGAGTCCATGGGCTTGATTCTGTACCAGGCTGGAATTTTTTCTGTAGCCTCCGGATTGTTTCATCCTGATCATTCATTAGCTATCTGTCTAATATGACTGCCATTCTTTTGAAAGGGTTTAAAACCCTACATCCACCTATATATCTTATAAGTTAATTTTGATGATATTTCAGCATTAGTATTACAATTGTTTATCTGTTAAAAAAATACATTGTGACCCATGATAATAGTAGACCCCCATGTTAGAAGGACTACTTTGCCCAAGGAAGCAACCATAGTCACAAAAGTTGTTCATCTTCATAAAAATTGCCTAAAACATGGAGGTATATCATACACTTTGAGGGTGGTATGTTTAATCATATGAGCCGCAATACGAGACAACCAACAAAGTGGCTGTGCACAAAGCGCAGACTCAGATCAGCCTGGGCATCCACCCAGTCTGATCAGACCATTCCCTCAGCGCTTAAAGGGTAGCTTCGGGTCTAAGCTACCTCTATGCGGACATGAAGACTCTGATCAGCCTGGGCGGATGCCCAGGCTGATCTGAGTCTGCGCTGGGTGCACATCCACTTTGTTGGTTTTGTCGGGTCATGGCTCATATAGTTCCAGATTAAGTTCTCGTTTTGAGGAAGCAAGCCCTTTCAATTTGTTTTTCTTCTTATTTTCAAGGTAAACTGGATGATGAGTTCCTGAGTTGTGAGTATCCTATTATACAGAATAAAGAACAGTTTCGACCCTGCTACTCTGCCCTGCACATACTACAAGAATTTGCACTCAGTCCAGAGGAGACATGCAAGTAAGTCAGAGGATAAATTCTTTTGAGCTGCTGATAGCCACGATGTTGCCAATAAAATACATTTTGCAGTCTGGGCCCAGTTGTTCAAAACTAACAACATTTTAGCTAAATAGACTTATTATACATAAAAACATTGCTATTTTTTTTTGCTGAAAATGTGAGGAGCTTTTGGGGGGTGTTGTGGGGTGTTGCTTAAATCAGTTTTGCTGCTTATAAGTATTATAAGTACCCTTGCGTTATATTATATTCGTGGCATTAGTATAACTTTTGAACACTGCAATGGAATCTTGGGAATAAAAATTCTATTATTCCATATTAATAAAGAAGGTAACATACCTTACAGATCTGCTAGTATATTTGTATTTTTTCTTTCAAAGTGCACATGTTAACCCGCCATATTTGTTTATAGCTTCAGTACCACACTTTTTGATGATGTCATATATTTTCGTGGTATCCCAAAAAACTGCTCGCACGATGTCCTAAAAGTGCAGTCATGTCTGATTTTAGGGTATTTTGTTTTTCAAATATTTTTTTTGTTTAATTTTTAAACCAAGAAAACTTGAAAACTGTTATTTTTAAAGAATAAAAAATGTTTCACGTTTGCTAATTGCCACTTTACTCCTTAACACTGCAAGACAATACAAAATCCTCATAAGGCATGACACTTTTTTTTGCCAAGATAGTAAAATTTTTGGCGGGAGTTTTGCATCACGCATCATCAGATTTTGTTACTATAAATAGACCACAGCAGACAGATTGACCTGGTTGAATCGGATGGTTTTGTATTTTCATATTTGGGGCATTTAAAGATGACTGCAAATACGCATTAGTGAAAACAGGTTTGAATTGACATGACAATATGAAAAATATATAATTCATACTTGTTCAATAGCAATGTGGCACATTTTTGACAAAACTATACTGGGATTCACCGTCTGTCAAAACAGTAAGTATGACGTCATAGAGATGGGGCGCTGGGTCAGGAAAAGCTATTTTCGGAATACCACGGAAATGTAAGTACCACGAAAATATATGTCGGACCGATATGTTTGAAAAAGTTTGTTTGTCCAAATGTGTTTTTATGCCCCCGCCATTAAAAATGGGGGGCATATAGTATCACCGCTGTCCATACGTACGTAGCGTACGTACGTGCCGAACGAAATGGTTTCCGTTCAATATCTTTTGAAAGCTTTTGTGTAATGAATTCATATTTCATACACAGCTATATAATCATAAAATACAGGTCAGGTTTGATGTTGGGTAAAATCCGTCGATTATTGTGGGAGTTATGGCCCTTTTTAGACTTTATTTTGTATGAAAAAATGGTTTCCGTTCGATATCTTTTGAAAGCATTGGTGTATTGAATTCATATTATATAAACAGGTATACAATCCTAAAATACAGGTCAAGATCAATGTTGGCCAAAATCTGTTGATTATTGTGGGAGTTATGGCCCTTTTTCGACTTTATTTTGTAGGAAAAAATGGTTTCCGTTCATTATCTTTTGAAAGTATTTGTGTATTGAATTCATATTTTATACACAGGTAAATAATCATAAAATACAGGTCAGCTTTGATGTTGGGCAAAATCCGTCGATTATTGTACGAGTTATGGCCCTTTTTTGACTTTATATTGTATGAAAAAAATGGTTTACATTCGATATCTTTTGAAAGCATTGGTGTAATGAATTCATATTATATACACAGGTATATAATCATAAAATACAGGTCAAATTTAATGTAGGGCAAAATCTGTCGATTATTGTGGGAGTTATGGCCCTTTTTCAACTTCATTTTGTATGAAAAAATGGTTTCCGTTCATTATCTTTTGAAAGCATTGGTGTATTGAATTCATATTTTATACACAGGTGTATAATCATTAAATACTGGTCAAGTCGATGTTTGGTAAAATACATCAATTATTGTGGGAGTTATGGCCCTTTTTCGACTTCATTTCATACAATAATGGTTTCCGTTTGTTAGTTTTGGAAAAGTTACTTGTTTTTGGGCTATTTCTTTTGGAAAGTTGCATGGCATCCATTTCTGTGATAAGATACAGAATTTTATCACATATCACAGTCATGACACCCCCCCCCCCTCCAAGCCTTTCCCCCCCCCCCCCCCCCCCCCCCCCCCCCCCCCCCCCCACCTCTTCTCTTGATGCAGGAAGCACAATACATCTGCCCAAGGAAAACAATAAAACGTGTACCACAGAAGTCTGCCTTTGTGAACCTAGTTATGCTACAAGTGCCAGTACCTTAAACATGGACACATTTCTAATTTTAAACTGTTTCTTAAAGTGCAGATCCTGATCAGATTGGTCTGATCTGGATCTAAGCTGCTGTTTAGACTGGCTGTCTGATAATCAGCCTGGAGACTTACGGATATCCATCACACTCGTTTATGAAAATCAGCCATAATTCTAATACACATTTCCATCACACTCATTTATGAAAATCAGCCATAATTCTAATACACATTTTATTGCACCTAACAAAGCCACTGACAGTGATAAGCACACACTGCTTGCACGGACTGTCAATAGCTGTACCAGTCTGTAATTAATTCTACATTTTGGAGCCCTGCCCAAAAATTTTGGTGTACGAGCATGATGGATAACCATTAGTATCCAGGCAGATATATGTTGCATAATCATCATAGTATGACAGGTTTTATTATGTTTCAGCATGTATTATGAGGCTTTGTACTGTATGAGGACTATATTGGAGTATTTTGAGCACATACCATGTGACCCTGCCAAGCACAATGAGATAGTAACAGACAAGATGATTGATTTCTTAACCATGGAGGCTCACCTTGATGCTCAGCAAAACTGCACAACAAACCCAAATACAACATACATAGAAGCCTTCAGTTCGTGCTCAGGTATGTCATGTGTTTGAAATGAATGTATACAACTCTGCTTTTGTGCCATTTTATCTTAGAGGGATTGGGTATCTGCTTCTTTGTAAGAGGAGCACCCGCTTAAAATGGGGTCAACTCTAAAAGAAATGAGTTTGCTCCCCTGGGAGCAAATTGCTCCCCTGGGAGCAAATTCTTCCCTTTAATAGTTCACTCCCATTGAGAATATGGGCTTATATGAAAGGCAGAGTTGTTACCTCTTGAATTGTGTCCTGTCATCTTTATACATATTTTTAGTCAAGAAATCTCAAGTTTATCTAATTATATTTTTTGTTTCACTTGTTCATCTGAAGCACGCTATACATTTATTTATTTTTTTTTTTCCAGTTTTGGCAGTGTAAACTTTCGTCAAGATTTTTTGTCAAGATCCCTCATTAAAACCACGTTCTTCTTCTTCCATGTTTTAAAACAAGGCATTTTTTTTCTTACAGCTGTGACATGTGAAGAGGTGACTCAAGATACTGGAAAGATATTTAGGTCTGCCTCTAGATGTGGAATCAGCTTGTTTACAATTGAACGAGATCTGCCCAACTATACATGCAAGTAAGTAGCTTGATTGTCCTGTGTGTAAAATGTCCAATATACAGTGTCATGTGCAAGTTCTAGCTTTAGTATTTTGTGAATATATATATACTACATATATCTTCTACTAGAGGATTGAGAAAATTTTTTTTTTCTTATTTCATCCTTTTATTGACACCTTGGACAGTATTCAGTCTAATTCTACCTATACTTAAATCTACTCAAACTACTATCACTTAAACCTACATATTATATCAGTTCACTTCTAAAAATGAATCTTTGATTATATACAACTGTTACGAATCTACTATAAATTCCACTAAGACTTCACATTGTTAAATGTTACTGAATTATATCACACAGCTAAACACTACTCGGGCATATCACAAAGCAACCCTCTGTCAAAAGTAAACCACTAAGAGTTGAGTCAAGTGTAACAGTCATTTATAACCAACAAACTATCTTTCAATATTCAATTTCAAATACAAATTAAGAAGTGAAATGATCAGATTATTATCTCTATATAAACCAACTAACTAGATTACAGTCTCATTTAACCACCTATTATTCCTAATATATGAATAACAATTCAGGTTAAGAACTATAATCTGTCTCTATTAAGCATAAATTCTTGCTTCTCATAACTCAGTTAATGATCACAACATCAATTAATAACAGTTAATCATAACTATTTATGGCGGTGTCCATAGTGCCGTCCCATATTGGTCTAGTAAACTTGTCAGAAATAAAGCACTATTTTAGTAAACCCTCAACTGGTTAGTCTTTTTAAGCAAAGCTTCCACAAATCACTTTATCTGACGTATAATACAAAGTAAGTTGCACTGTCTTATCTAGGCTAAATCAACTTTCACTTGGTTAATGAGTCACAATATGGCTTGATTCAGTAAAATAAACTCTGTATCTTTACAACTTCAGTATGTATGCAGAATATGGTTGTCAATACAGTCTAACCTGTCTTAAGCAAGCAGCCAAGGGATAAGGCAAAATCGCTTGCTTAAGACAGGTGCTTGCTTAATACAGGTTCGATTTACTCCGAAAAAAAATCTGTTTCGTCCCGACCAAGGGTACTCATCAGGTACTCAACAAGTTTAGGACCTGAACTCTCTCTTCTAAAGTCAAAACTTTCCTTTTCTTACTGGTACTGGCCATGATGAGAAACTTACAATTAGAAACTTATGGTATTTAAGACAGTAATGAAATGGACACTGATTGATTGTTAATACAAAATGAAGGCTGATCCTTTTGAAAAGCTTCCACTTGTTTAAACTGCCAACAGAATCTAAGTTTAGATCCAGCCCCTGCCTCCCTCACCCACTAAACAAAAAAAAAACATTGTCATTGGTTTGGTAAAGGAGCTCTTTACATGTACATTGTAAATTAAAAGCTGTTAATGACGTTTAATGAATAGGACCGTCAAACAAAACAAATTGCCTTTGATGACTGCGCTGAATAATGAGCTTTCGCACCTCGCCAGCTACGATCAGCTTCGATGACCAAAGTGATTGTGTGATTGCGTTGTTCTAAATATTTTCTAAACAGGTTTTTCTCACCTGTACTAGTCGGTAAACATCATTAAGTATCCATTTAGTGAGGTGCGAACTTACGTGTACAGTTCAAACAAATGCCGTCGATAGTTAATTCACCTTTGATCTGACCGAATTCAAGGGTTTTCCAAGATTCTACTGCTTACCGGTGTTATTCGATTGCTTTTTTGCTACCGCATCAAAATATCGAGAACCAGTTAAAGTGCGTTCGATTTGCTGTAAAAAGCGATATCGGTCACACTAAACACCGAAATCGGTGGAAATACGTGTCCGGCGCTCTGAATCAGTATACCAGCGTAAAGTAGTCGGAAGAATCGATACGGCCAAAAAAACATGGCTGCTAAGGCAGGTTTTTGAGCGATTCCGGATAAAATTATGCGGCCGGTGGCCGCGTAAAACAGGTGCTTGCTGATTACAGGTTCATTTACATGGCAAATTGTTAGGGGGGAATGCCAACTGGCCGTTTACGGCAGGTGCACGCTTAATACAGGTGGCCGTAAGTACAGGTTCGACTGTACTATGATTTATGTATCTTCCACATGATAAGATCCTGGAAGCCTAATTATGAACTTTACACCTCAGTTTATGTATCTTCAAATTAATGCTCCCATAGTGACAGTCTTTACTGACACCAACAGCACACTTCCCGATTTTAGTCAACTAATGAACTTCCCATCGTTCATGTCAGTCTCTCTTTACTGCCATAGCTATTGGCCCAGCATCACATTCAAAGAGGCCACAGTTTCATATCTTTCTTTTAAACCAACCATTTACATCAACTCCTTTACAATAAAACACATCCTTTATCATCACACAAAATCACCCAACTACCAAACAGCAGAGTATTTACAGTTAAGAACAATACTCACCTTGAGCTATAGAGCTATAGTTGTCAGATTACTTTCAATTGTGACTTTTCACTAATCCCTTTACCATAAACTGTCTAAAGATTACTATGACAAAGTCAATGTAGTAAGGTAAAATATAAAGCTATACAAACTCAACCATGACATACAGTTGAACTTCATTGGCTCGAACAGGCTTGGGATCATGGAATTTAGCTGAAGGTAGTTCTAGCCATCCAGGATTAGTTTCTATATAAAGTTGACCTCTAGGGACCAAGGAAAGAGTTCTGGTGAGGCAGGGTTAATCAGGGTTCGAGCCATTGAAGTTCTACTGTAATTAAGAAATAATTTTTCCTTACCCCCCGAATTATTGCTGATTAACACATGTTGTTGGAGGGCAGGTCACAAAATATTAAGTCAGAACGATGAAGCCGAAGTGAATTAATATTCATATCTGCCTGACAACAAATGTGTTAAACCAGCAATAATTCACAGGTAAGGAAAAAATATTTGGATTCTAACGTTATACAAAATGAAAATGCATGTATGTTATGACATTTTCTACTGAAGGACTAGTTTTGAGGCAGACGTCTACAGAAGCAAATGTTTACATTTGACATCTATTCTATTCTATCCCATAGCCTTACTAAGTCGTTGGGGCACCACAGCTGACTTCAAAACAATCCCTTTCCACCTTGTCCTGTCTTCACCTGCCCTAGTTGAGCTGGCAAAATCCATTCCAGTCCACTCCTTGATATTGTTTTCCCACCTCTTCTTCTGTCTACGTCTTCTTTTTCCTTTCACTGTGCCCTAAAGAATTGTCTTTGCTAAACCAGAAGCCCTTGAGACGTGGCCAAACCACCTTAGTTTCCGTTTCTTTACCAGCGTCAGGAGTTCATCATATTCTCCAATGGCTGCTTGGATCTTCCTGCGAACCTCCTCATTGGTTATATGGTCCTTGTACGAAATGTTCAGTACATTGACAGCAGAGTTAGAAAAAAGAATGCAAGCCTTTGAGATGAGATGCTACCGAAGGTTACTGAACATTTCGTACAAGGTTACTGAACATTTGACATCATCAGGGAGCAAAATTGGCACATTTCAACATTATGAACGTGAATTATCACAAATGTTCACACTACCCAACTTTCTATGTGTTCAGTGGGGTAAACGTTAATGTCATGTAATAATAGTGTCTGATAAACTTAAATGATATCAAGATAATATGACAGTGGGTTGTGCAAATGTCAACTTGCAGTGCATTTTGTATGTCTCAGGTTCTCAGTACCTGATTAGCTTCTCCTCGATGTTAAAAATAAGCTTACTTAAAAAGTAAAAGGTTTCCTATAGCAGCCCAGTCTGATCAGAGTCTTCGCTGTCTGCATGGAGCTAGCTTAGACCCTTAGCTACCCTTAAAATGCATAGTAAAGACTCCGATCAGACTGGGCCGATGCCCAGGCTGATCTGAATCTTCATGTGGTGCATATGCCATTTTGTTGGTTTGGTTGTGTTGTGGCTCAAATACATGTATACGATGGTGGTCCCGTATCAGAACCACCTCACAAAAGCAGTTTTGTTGAGGAGCCAAAACATGTTTTACATAGATCTTATTTCAGAATTAGGGCGAAAATGCCAAGTTGTGTATGTATGTAACTTCACAATGATATACTTTGCAGGGAATCTATAGAGAAGTTCACCTGTGTTACAAATGAACTGAATGATGGTCTACCACTGTTTTATGCCTGTAAGACACAAACATTAATCGACCAGATTATTGATTTTGTTGGTCCT
Source organism: Ctena decussata (assembly GCA_963989385.1). Taxonomy (NCBI): domain Eukaryota; kingdom Metazoa; phylum Mollusca; class Bivalvia; order Lucinida; family Lucinidae; genus Ctena; species Ctena decussata. The sequence goes on from OZ022498.1 coordinate 127,934,204, forward strand.
GATGGTGTGACCACTTCGTTTAACATTACCACATGTAATGGTAAGGGTCTTTTTATCCCATTGCATTCTGGGTATTTTTTGTCATCTGCTAAAATTGTCGTCTGAACATCAAGAACATTTTGACAATATTGGTCTAACTAACTCTTGTAGAAATGATGTATAGTCAGCAAACAGTTTGGATTTCAGATCAGGCCCCACGTTTGTGGGGCCTGATCTGGATCCAAACTGTTTGTCCAGATACCCCTAAAGGGGTATCCCGAATGGGATGGGTTATAGTACTTACCCTAAATTAAGTGTAAAGACTCCATCTCAAGGGACACATCTTTGCTATTTTCAGTTATGCCTCCATTATCAGTTGGGGGAGGGGGTCTACTCTTAAAGGAAAGAATTTGCTCCTCTAGGAGCAAATTCTTTCCTTAAAAGTTGGAGCAAATTCTTTCCTTTGAGAGTAGATCACTCAAATGCTTTCCTTTAAGAGTAGAAAGAATTTGCTCTTCTATTCTTCCTTTAAGAGTAGACTACTCATAAAGATAAGAATCTGCTCCTCTAGGAGCAAATTGTTTCCTGTAAGAGTTTAAGAGAAGACCCCCTTTTTTAAAGGGCTTCATTGCTCAGAGAAGCAAACAGGAAGTCACAGAAGGTGTCTTCCTTTGGAAACATGACAGAAACACATGGTGTACTGATACACTGTGATTCATGCACTCTATTTACTGTAATTATAATGTATCATGTATGTTTGTCTATTCATTCATTTGTCTGTCCATGTGTTCATTCCTCCATCCATGAACATTTGCGTTAAAGTTTTTCAAGAAGTTGTACTTCAGCAGGCAGTGGCTTTGCTAGGGGTATATTTACCTACTCACCAATAATAATTATGTTAAAATTCAAAGAAGCTGATTTGTTATGCAACAAGGTGTCAAAACATCACAGAAAGAAAGGCAAACATTGCAGATCCTGGTCAGACTGCTCCTAAGGAGCAGTCAGATCAGGGTCTGCACTGTTTGTTCAGACACCACGGTCATTGTTAATATTGTTAAACACTTTAACATATGACATTGCTGTTATTCAGTGGATAATGTTGTGTCATAGAAATGGTATGACCACACGTGTAATAACACTTTTACGAGTACGTCATTGGCAACATTCATGTCAACAATGGAATTTCTTATTGAAAAATGTTCATTTTGAAGGCAAAAAAATCCCATTTTAAAGGGTCATATGGTAAACAGAATCTTACAGAATCTTACACTTGTGGTCATTTCATACGAAATTTGTGAAACTCGCCAAAGGCTCGTTCCATAAATTTCATATGAAATGACAACTTGTGTAAGATCCTCTATGTTTGTTTATCTGAGGTCTAGCAATGTTTCAGACATTGCATGCAGAATCGCAAAAAGTGCAGCCACTGATCAGACTGCTTGTGGTCAGGTTCTCCACTGAGATAATCCTGTACCAGTATTTGGTATAAGTATATGAGTATTTTTCCCCTATGTTTCAGAATGGGAGGTGACCGTCACATATTTCAGTCAGTTCTGCAATAATGGTGTGGTACCAGCAAGCTTTGAAACTGACTTCAGAAATAATAAGGTACAGTACATCCCTTTAACCCTTTTATGACAAGTGGACTTGTTCATCCTTATCATGTGGGAGAGCCCATTTCTAGTTTTAGGTGTTTCTGGTGAATATTTCATTTTTGTTTTATTTTGCAACAAAATTCTTGTAAGCAAACAGACCCTGATTAGATGCTGCTGCATTCTGCAGCATAAAAAAAAGGTAAAGGTTTCCCATAGCCTAATAGCCATAGGGGCAGTGGGGGGTTAGAGACCCACTGTATCTTGGGCACAGCTGATGAAGGGTGGAGCCCATCTCTCTCCTTTCGCTGCCTTATCCTTCCTGATTCGAAAAAGATACCCATTTACTGCTGGGTTGACAGAGAGAGTTTTCCAGTCATTGGATGGCGATGGTAAGCCGTAACTCACGACCTTCCGGTGACTTTCTGCGCAATAACTGAGCCACTCTAACCACTCGACTACGGCGCCTCTCTGCAGCATCTGAACTGGTTAAGCATTGTTTGCATATGACATGCAAACTAAGCAGGTATGGATAGTTAAACCAAACAAATAAGTAGACCTTGGAAACATAGCTAGCATGCTGGAAACATAGCATAGCTGTGCATACCGGGAAGAAAATTTTGTGGTTCAAATAATAGTGAGATCAAAACACCAGAATAAAATGGAGCATTTGTATGTTTAACTGTGCTAGAAATGGAAAGAAATCTTTGAAGCACTAATTTTTGTAAAAATTCAGAGTACACTTAAACTCTGTTCATTAATTCTGAAACAGGGTTTTTCGCTGCTCATACTTTTATAATCTAATCAAACTACGTAAGACTATGCATAGTGATAAAGCTCGACTTCCCCCGATTTCTCATTAAGGTCTCATGTATCTTAGCCTGGCACCTGATACTGCAGTTACGTGCACGAAACAGCAAATTTCAAAAACCTGTCCGCAAACTAAGACCATTTGATGAAAATTGACAGTCTAAAGTCATACATATTCAGATACATTCCACGTGGGTATCACGCTGGTCATTTAGGTAATAACTGTGGTACCAAGTCCGCCAACCTAGTCTCTAGACACACCCTAAAGCTTCCCCAACCCCCCCCCCCCTCCCCGCCGCCTCACTTCTTTTCATCAAACTATTCCCTCGATTATTCTACCACTCCGACCTCTACCCTGCAACACAAACATATATATATGCAAGCAGACCTTTATAGAAGGAAGAAAAAATAAATTAATATTTGCAGGGATGTTTATAGGCTTGAAGTTCGCTTCTGAGTCGGATGATACAACTGTCCCGATGTTTGTATGTAGATCTATACTACTTTTGATAGTTTCCTGAGAAAATATGACACAAACAAATACAAGTATTCAAAATATGGTAAAGAAACTGGATCTGATTTTTAATCCTAAAATCCTAAAACTGAAAAATGTAGCTCACATAGTTACTTGGTATTTTTCCACTAAAGACGATTTCCTTTACTGGCTCCTGTCGAGCGATTCAAGATAAACAGAACATGGTAGTGAAGGGGACACCACTCTTGTACATTGTATTTTTACCAATTAATTAAAGTTTATGAAATCGAAAGTAGTTCATTTTAGTTGCCGATTGAAATGACCCAAATAATTTTTAAAACATTTTTATATGAAACTCAAAACATTTTAAAACATTTTTATATGAAACTCAAGGAAGTTTTATATAATTAAACCTAGAAAATAGCGACCATTTACAATGACGAACCTGTAGTGATAAACTTGCAGCGATACCTCTCCACAAACTTTTTTCAAACATTTTTTTACCATTTAAAGAGCAATGGGGCCTTTAAAAATTAGCCGAACTTTTTTTCTTATTCCTGTGATTTATGGATGGTAGCCTAATTGAGGGGAGGGGTTTAAACTTGTGTGGGGATGATTATTTTATTATTCTTTAGAGGGGAGGGGGGAGGGTAAGAAGGAGGAATAGACTGATTAAGGGGAGCTGTAATAAGTTTGAGAGGTGCACGGTTTGGTCCTTTTGTCCTTGTTTTTCACTTTGCCGTTTTAACGCAACATTGGTAATAAATGTTTTAGAATTTAAGAACTTTATTACATACTGCGGAAAGCTGTAATATTTGCGTTAAATTAAAGCCAGTGAACATCGTTACGTCGCACTGATGCTGATATGACGTCGTTAAGATGTTGTTTGCTGGTGGCGATACTGTGATGAAACGCTGAAAACCTTGTCCATTGTGAATTTATGCGGTGTAATCAATTTCGAATTGAGAACAAATTATCGGGATGACAAGCTTGTTGTCACGCTGACTGATTTCGCATGCCCAGAGCATGTGTTAGAATACTAACCCCACCCGTACACGAAACTATTTATAGCGACCACTTTAAATGGTATTAAAAGGCGTTTCCAACCTGTCCGATGGACTTAGTCTCGGGTTGAAAATCTGTCTTTTGCAGTTTTGTGCAGGTTAGCCCAGCATCCTACGAAGGACAGAGTCATAGGACACATTGATGAGAAATCGGCGGAAGTTGAGTTTTATCACCATGCACAGTCTTACCTGGATTGATTAGATTATAAAAAGTATGAGCAGCGAAAAACCCAGTTTCAGAATTAATGAACGGAGTTTAGTTCAATTGCAGTAAATACTGTCGTCATGTTTTCAGTTACTACCGTAATGACACTAAAATTTCTGACACCTGAAAGTTGAACAATTATTGTTCAAAAATTCTTAGAGAGTGGATTCTACACATGTTAATGCATCCAAATGATGCTTAGTGAATGGCAAACAATGTAGACCCTGATCGAACTGCTCCTTCAGGAGCAGTTTGATCTGGGTCTACAGTGTTTGCTCAGACCCGTCTCTCTGAATATTTAGGGTCATTACAGTATTCTTTTTTTTTTTCAGCTTCCCCTTATTATGGCAGGACTAGATTATGAATACAGGAAGGCTAGGTAAAGATTTGTTTTTATCTTAAGTCATTAGTGTTGTGTAGTTTCAGATAAGTTCTGACACGTGAGATCCTTTGAAAGCGAGGAATACACCAAAGAAATGAAAATAGCAAAGTCGGTATAATTGAGTCTGTACATGACCAGTAATGAAACTTTCTTTTTATCTTAAGTCATTAGTGTTCTATGTAGTGTCACATAAATAAGTTCGGACACATAAGATCCTTTGGAAGCAAGGAATACACCAAAGAAATGAAAATAGCAGACTCGGTTTAATTGAGTCTGTTCACGACCAGTAATGAAACTTTTATTGTAAACGTGAATGGGTAAACTTTCAAAGGAGCAACTCTGTCATTTTAGTTTTTTTCTGAGAGTGATTTTACTCCCGATACATTCATATAACAAAACATTTGTTGACTTTTTCAAAGCATGTGCTTGGAAGCAGCCAATCAGTGTGCTTTATTTTGAGTTTGAGAATGTACTCAAGTTTTATAACCACTGGGCCTGTATGTTTTTTAAATTTTCAGCTGTGGAAGTATAAAATTTGATGTAGCGGTCTGGACAGACTTGGTGGAGTCAGATCTTCAGCAACAACTTAACACTGTTGTCTACACTGACAGCAACTTCCTGGGGGAATCTATAGTTATTGATCTCAAACAAATACCAAGAGGTAGGTAGTCCACACTGCCATATTGTTAGATAAGTCAAAACTTTGAGGACGACGATTTGAGTTTGTTTTTCTTCTCTGTGCTGAGTATCTAAATTTATCATATGACGTCGCATCTGAGAGTGTAATAAAGCCATGCATTAAAATCGATAGTCATCTAGTGGATTAGATATGCAGATTACGTTGTAACATTATGCGTTGATGTCCATATAAATGTCGCATTTTCTAATGGCGAAATTGTGACGTTTTAGTACAAACATTGCTAATAAAATGAGATTTTAGTGTCATATGATAAACAGAATCTTGCACTCTTGCTCCTGTATTATTGAATTTATTAAACTCGTTGGGGAAAACCGATAAGATGCTCAGTCTAGCTTTGCATCTTATCTTTTTCCCCAACTCGTTTAATAAATTCAATAATACAGGAGCACTCATGTAAGATCCTCTATGTAATGTGGAATCTAACACCTCTTTCGGGAGATGACAACTCATGTGGATTGCTGGGGACAATTTTCATGATACAAGTCATCAGTAGCTGGAATAAAATGTTGGACATTTCAAATGGCCCTGTTCATATGCAGAAATATTAAACAGTTACTGGTGCGATTTTCAAATATCCATATACTGATACACAGTTGGGTATATAGATTTTTCCAGGGTGAAATTTGGCATAAAGATAGCCATGCACATCTAATATGTATATTTTTTTTGCAGAATGAGAAAAAAAAACAAAAAAACAATTTTTTATCTCCAAACATTTAAACTCCCATAATGTTCCATAATTACGTAAAATACTTAGACAGTTTAAACAGCTAGTGTTATTATCCTAACATGGTCAACCTGCCCTATGGGTCATCCTGTTATCGTATTATTGTCTCTAGCAGCCACCATTTTGGGTTCCCTTGAAACAAAATACGGTGCAAACCTGTCTTACGCACCAGTTTTGTGTTTCTGTTTGGATGACCCATAAAAGAGGGTTTGGTTATGTTAGCAAGTTAATTATACTGTCTAACAGTATGCAAGAACAGGATGCACTTGCAGAAGTCTATGTTGATCAAGACACTTAGTGACACAAGAAAACCAACAGAGTGATTGTGCGCCCAGTGCAGACTCGGCTCAGCCTGGGCATCTGTTCATTCTGATCAGGCTCTTCTCTAAGCTCTTAAAAATAGCTAAGTGTCTAAGCTACCTCCATGCGGACAGCGAAGACTTATCAGACTGGACAGATGCCCAGGTTGATCAGAGTCTTCACTGTGTGCTTTAAGAGTAGCTAAGGGCCTAAGCTACTTTCATGCCAACAGCCAAGACTCTGATCAGACTGGGCAGATGCCCAGGCTGATCTGAGTCTTTGCTTTATGCACAACCACTATGTTGGCTTTCTCGTGTAACGGCTCATTTTGTGTTACCATTTATTAAAACATGCTGTGGTGTATGTTTCTTGTAGAGTTCTAAGAGATCAGATGCTATACATGTACACTAAAACAAATATGTTTCACCCTACTAACCCATATAAAATGTTTGTCATATATTTCTGAGTGTAAGCTGTTACTTAGAAATTGCTTGCTTACTATTTAAAGGTGGTACTTGTCTTTTGTATTTCAGATTAAATTACAACTCTGCAGGAATATTAACCTTAAAATTACTTCAATTTAAAGTGATTAAATAAAGTGACTCTAAGCAGCAACATAAAAACATTCTTTATATTCAGTGGACAATAATCACATACATATAATAATACAATGTGACAGTATAAATCAAAAATCAGTTTTACTGGACGTAGAAAGTGAAAATGGACACATTTTCATGTTATAAACTTGCATTTGTTGTGCATTAAGGGAATTTGATTATTGTTTTTTTAATATCTTAAAGCATTGCCAAATTATCTTGCCAATACAAATACCCCTGTCTTACATTATTTTAAAATAAATAAATATAACAAAATAAAGCAGTAGTAATTTTAGTTAGTTATTTGTGTTTAAAAACATTATAACCTGAAAGACAATTTGTACTGATGCTAAGTCCGAGACACCAGAACCATTTCTTAGAAACCTTTTGGGTTACCAAGCAGGCACATTACGTTGAAGTGACGTTGTACTGACGTCAATGCGATGTAATGATGTCACATGGATGTCAGTATGACTTCATTTTGACATCATGTGCCTGCTGGGAGTCATCAGAAAATTCCGAGCCAGCACACATTGTTCAAACAGCATTGTATTGATGTTGATGTCAAGATGTTGAATCAACATCGATTCAACATGTAATTGTTGCATGCTAGCCTGGTTGGCCTTCTGTCATGTGCTTCCATGGATAGTTAAACCCCAGTTACACTAAACCAAGTTCCGACTGCATCCTCAAAAAGTTGGTCGGCCGCAGTTAGAACTTGTACAATGTTGTGTGAATGCAGAAGAAACTGGCAGTAAGGTGATGCGGTCTTTATGGTCATGGAGGACTTGTTTGAATTTTTAGTTTAGCCTGCCTGATCCCTTTTGCCTATTTGCACATTATTAAAGTCTTTGAACAATATAAACATCCAAAATCAGAGACTCATAAGTCTGATTAGCTGTTGATGATTTGCAATTTTACATCCCTCTCCACAGTATTGCAGTCATATCAGGACGATGGGAGGGTGACAGTGATAGGCTGTATGCAGTGGAGTCCCATTGACAGTTGAAAAGATTTCCACCTCTGTGAATCAAACTTGGAACCACTAGATAGCAGACCAGCACTTAATCTACCGATAAGCTAAGCATATGCATAGGATAATCTAATTCTTAACCCTTAATGCGCCAAAAAGCAGACAACAAAATTTACGTCTGCAGAAATTTCTAAAAATGTTTTGTCCAAGCTATATCATATTGAGAATTCAAAGACTATAGGGCAAACAGTATAGATCCAGATGAGGCGGCTCATTATGAGCCACCTCAGCTGGATCTACACTGTTTGTAAATTCAACAAGATTTCATTTTTGGCGCTTTGAGGGTTAATTAGCTACACATGGCATAAGGCAGAGCTTGCAATATATTGAAACAATGAAACAATACATTTAAGGTTGACAGATTCAGTGTAAACCTCTCCTGTAGCAGCATAAATATCTGTGTGAAATTATCCCATGGCCTTAAAACTGATTTTACTGTGAAAAGTGCTAATATCAGATTGATACCAGTAGTGTTAAGAATAAAAAAAAATCATTTTGGTGATTAAACAGAATGATGAAGGGGTTGCAAAGAAAAAAATGAGTGAATAGTGAGTGAGATATACAAAGAGGAAAATGTACAAGTGTAAATTATTCTGTGAGTTTCGCTGTCACATACCGTAAAGCTTTGAAGTTAAAATGAAAACAAACCGGACAAGAGATAAGGTAAGACAACAGCAAGCTTAATCCATTTACCATACTAATTTCTGAGGTCTGAGGTTTAGGTGAAAGACAGAATGAACGGATGAGGCAGAAAGTTTGGTACTAACAACATGGTGTCTGAATATTATAGCCAAGATTAAAAAATTAAACATCAACCCTGACAAAGATTTGAGCCGTGACATGAGAAAACCAACAAAGTGGTTTTTCACCCAGCTTAGACTCAGATCAGCCTGGGCATCCGCCTAGTCTGATCAGAGTCTTTGCTGTCCCCATGGCGGTAGCTTAGACCCTTAGTTACCCTTTAAGTGCTTAGTGATGAGTCTGATCAGACTGGGTGGATTCCCAGGCTGATCTGAGTCTGCGCTGGTCACACAACCACTTCGTTAGTTTTCTCATGTCGCGGCTCAAAATTTTGGTGATTGATTATTTCAAACAGTTGTAAGTTAACTTTCAGCATAAAGGTGTTGTAATCACAGGAGTAAGCTTGGAGGTGGATATTTATATCTCTGAGTAAGCATTAAGTGCTATGATGATGTTTAATCATATGATAAAGGTTGATAGTTAAACAGTTAAAATTTACAGGTGAAAGGATTGAGATGGGAAATATTGCATGACAAAAAACAAGAGAAACTATTCTGATAAAATGTATACACAAGAAAAGGCATGTTGTAATGGCTGGTTATTGTTAATTTGAAGGTGAAGGGTTAGCATTGTATTATACTGTAATAAATGAGGTATGGTAGTGGTTGGAATGGGTTCAAAGGAATTTCCGAGAGACGATCACTATAAGCTTTAAGCTTACTGTCAGATTCTGATACTTTCGATTGTACATAATACATGTGAGATGATTAGTAAAATATTGTTTATCACATGGCGTCACATCTGAGAGTCTAATAAAGCCATGCATTGACAACAATAATCAACCAGTGGATTAAGTATGCAAATTACGTCGTAACGTTATTTGTTGACGTCCATAAAAACGCCACGTGTTCAAATGGCGAAATCCTGAGGTTTTAGTGCAAAATTTCCAAATAAAATGCAATTTTAGTGTCATATGATAAATCGACTCTTGTGTTCGTGCTCCTGTATTATTGAATTTATTAAACTCATTGTAGAAAACCGATAAAATGCACGGAATAGCAAAACACCAAAGATCTAGATCCAGCTTGCAAAACAATTCAAAGATTTCTTGTTAAGATGGATCTAGATTTTAGGGATGTCTTGAAAGAGAAAATATCATCTTCTGATAGAATTACATATGACTGATTTACATCAAGCCACGACACAAGAAAACCAACAAAAGAAATTGTGCTCCCAGTGCAGACTCAGATTAGCCTGGGCATCTGCCCAGTCTGCTCAGAGTCTTCGCTGTCTGCATCGAGGTAACTAAGACCCTTCGTTACCCTTTAAGTGCTTAGCAAAGACTCTTATCAGACTAGGCGGATGCCTAAGCTGATCTGAGTCTGCGCTGGGCACACAACCACTTTGTTGGTTTTCCCGTGTCGTGGCTCAATATTTGCACAAACTTTGGAAGGGTGAATTTCAGTCTTATAATTGAAACGATATGGTAGGACAATTTCATAGTGACATTGCATCGACATTGATACGATTTTATTAAATCATTGTGCTGACTGGAATTAAATATGATACATTTGTAGGAATTGCTTTTCAAAATGCATTGAGTTTTGCTATTCTAGGATACTGGGATTTTGAATTTTTTAAAAGAATCACTTAAAAAAAGAATTCAGTAAGTTATTAGCAGGTATATCAGTGTTAATGACACCCCCAAAATGAAACAAAAGTATGTTTCACAGCTTTATATAAAACAACAGCTAAGTCGGTCAAAATTCTTTTTTGATGCAATATCCATTTCAGTTTATCCAATTATTTTAATGGCTTTTTAGGATCACAATATGACTTTATGTCTTTCTTCTTTTATACTAAGTCAAGCCCTTGCTATAAAATACCATTAAGACTGGTGTAAAGCTAAGCCAGTTGAAGAACTGGGCCCAGTTGGTCAGTTACCTAAAAGCTTGTTAAGAGGTCAACTCGTTAAGTGTTTTATTACTTCATTTATGACTTTATGACCAAACACACTGATATTTTTTTTTGTTAAAAAATGTGAGAAGCTTTTGCAGTGCAAAAGCTTCTCACATTTGTTCAACAAAAAATATTCGCATATTTGAGATATTAACATTTGTGAAATTTTAACGATTGGTTAACTAACAATGTCATTAGTTTTGAACAACTGGGCCCAGATTTTCAAATCACATACTAAAACTGTTAGTTAAGAATGACTAAGTTTAGAGATTAAAATAAGACATTTCACATGTTTCAGGGCCACATACAGCACTATATTGTTCACTGTATCTAGTCTTCAGCCTGTTTAGAAATATTGCTAATGAAGAACATGTATATAAAGATGTTGCAGAAAGATATTTTACATGTTTCAGGGCCCTACTGGTGCCGAGATATGTCAGCATTAAAATATTTTGCTGTTCATTGTGTGAAGGACCAGGAGTTCTGGTACATGGACTGGCAAACTTGCAGGTAGAGTAATTTGTAAAATGTTAAGATACATTTTTGATTGTTTGGAGGAAGTTAAATTACGTCTGTTGATTTCATTCAATCTCCCTTAATAAATCTATTGATCTTTTGTGAGTTTAAGTTGCTTTAGAAATATCAACATCATGTATGAGATAGCTCCCCAATTTACCCCAAAGAAAAATATTCTATTTTCTTACCTTTCTAAAGACAAACTGATTTAAAATTTACAACTATAGTGATCTCAGTCTTCACGAAACTCCATCTGACCACCTGACATGTGTGGTAAAAATTCATTAGGTCTGTTAAAAATTTTCAAACTTTTCAAGTACATTTTAATCATTTTACCAGATTCAGTCCTGTAAACTCTCGCAGACTTTCGTGACCTCTGTGGTCTATAGGTAGCAGAAAAATCCAGCAAAGACAGCCATTTGAGAAATCCAGCCAGGTTTTGCTTTAGATGTAGCAATTTAGAGTAAACATCTAAACCAAAACTTGGCTTGATTTCTCAAATGATTTTCTACACCAATCATTTTCTGTTTACACAGCTGTCATTGAAATAATGGTCTTTTTCAGTCCAGTGTATGGTTTGGGTGAGTGTATAGTAGAGAAGATCCATAAAGTGGGTGGATACTGGTGTGACTCCGAGGAGGTAATCGACAGACTACTGAATAATGACACAGTGAGAGAAAATGTCACATCAGACCTCCTGACAGAACTAATGAAAAATAACAGGACACTGATGGGCCGAGAAAGACAGTGGCTGGAAGTGCTGGACAGATATTCAGTAGAGAAATGTCCTGGTAAGTCCTATTGCCGTTGTTATGTTATGTGTTCATTGAGAATTTTACCACACTATAGTAGGTATGGATAAAACCCATGATTCCACTGTTATATATTTGGACAGAGACATACAAAATACCATTCCGTAATTAAGAAAAAGAATGATTTTATAAAATGTAATGGAAGACTGCAAGCTGTCTGTCCATCCGTCTGCCTGTAAACATTCTTGTGTGCTCCATAACTCAGTAACCGTTTGGGATATCTTCATGAAATTTTGTAGGCATATGTATTAGGTAGGGGGAAAGTGTTGCGTACAAGAATGGTTGCTCCCCCTTCCTTGGTTTCAAAGTTATGCCCCTTTGATTGTTTTTACCCTACAGGTCTTGTGGGCGCCAGAACTAGATAACTGTTTGGGATATCTTCATGAAACTTTATAGCAATGTGTATGAAGTCCCAAAGATGTGTCCGGTACAACAATGGTTGCTTTCCCTTTCTTCCTTTCTGAGTTACATTCCTTTTATTAGTTCTTTTCGGCTATTTTTGTGTATACTTATGTTGTGCATACATTAACTCGGTAACTGTTTGGAATATCATGATGGAACTTTATAGCAATGTGCATGATCACAAGATGATGTGTCACATATAAGAATGGCTGCTCCCCCTTTCTTAATTTTGGAGTAACCTTCCTTTGATCATTATTTTTAGGCATTTCCATTCACTCCATATTTCCTTAACCCTTTGAAGTATTAGAATGAAACTTTGTAGGAATCTGTGTAATAATGGGGCAATGTATCCTGAGCAAGAACCATGGCTCTGGCTTGCTTACTGGATTATCTGCCCATGCATAAATTTCCTGTTTACTTTGTAACTCCTTAACCGTTTAGAATATTTTAACACAACTTTATGGAGATGTGTATATTGTCAAGGGAATGTATTAGAACCAAGAATGGTATATCTAGCATATTTAGTTTGTGAATTATCTCCCTTGTTTGACTTTGGCATTACTCAGCTTATGAGCCACTTCACCTTGGAAGCTGATTTTTGGTATACTAATAGTATTTGATGTGTTAAATATTTAAATAATGTTGCCCTCATTGATTAAAGTGTGGTTTCCCCTCTTTGGCTGCCTGTCTGTCCTTTTGTAAACAATCTTGCAGTACCTTAGATAAGTTTTTGACCCAATTGGGTATTTACCCACTCACTTTTCATCCATTGGGTATTTACCCACTCATTTCTCATCCAATTGGGTATTTCAGTATTGAATTGGGTATTTGAAATTTCGAAGGGCTAGTAAATTGGGTATCCACACATTTCAGATTGGGTATTTTTGGATGAGATACTGCCTTTTTAACAGTATTTCATCATATTGGCATTCCAAGTAATGCTGTTATAAACATCATCATTAGGACTGTCAGTATGAGTCAGTTTTGGATAATTCACTGTTCTTTCAACAAAAGGACGTGAAATTTGATGATCTTCTGGATATTTGTCTGCCTGTTCAGTCAACTTACCACAGCAAAAGTCTTTGGGAAGTTTCTCAGAGTTCTGTGACATTTGCAGGGGTGGTAACAAGCAAATCTAAAATGGTTTTAAGTTATTTCATACCCCTAAAATCCAGTCTAAAATCACAACTTCACAGGGTTTCTCTATCATGTTTAAATGCAAAGCAGGGTCAGGTGAAAAAGGGTGCTCTGAAGAAATGGGTTAAAAAAAACGGGCTCAAAAAAAAAAAAAAAAAAAAAAAAATGGACTCAAAAAAACTAAGTCCAACCTTAAAAAAATTGGGCATAGGTTCCCCTGTATTTTGTACATTTTTATTCATCCCCCACCCACTACTGTAGGCCAATATAAAGTTTGGGCAAGAATCAGAAGAAAGAGGAAAAGGTGGATGGAGTACAATTTGGCTCATAATGACTAAGTGTCCGTGTCCAAATGCACAGCCTTCTTTCCTATGTAACCTTAGACAGTTAACAAAACAAATACATACCTAAATGTCCTGTCAATTTCTTCCGTCAGACACCTGCCCCTCGCCCCTCCCCCCCCCTCTCCCCCCCCCACCCCTCTCTCCTCCCGGAAAACTCCATGGATTTGTATCAATCTCAAGATTGAGATTTTAGAAACTTTAGAACTAGTTACTATGCATAATTTTAGTGCTTGAGATGTTTGAGTTTGATTTTGAAAGACGGCTCTGCTTTTAATGACCACCATTCGGCTCTTTATACCCCCGCTTTGAAAAAGTGGGGGGTATACTGGTTTACATCTGTCCGTCCGTCCTTCCTTCCATCCGGCTGTCCGTCCTTCCGTCCCCTTTTAATCAAAGTTTTCGTCAAAGATTTCTTCACAACCATACAAGCTAGACTGGTCATATTTGGCATACAGGTTGATGACGACATGTTGTATCTTGGGATTGAGAACCAGCCTTCTCCTGCTTATTCGTCCCTGTATTTGTCCGATTTTCTTTCTTTCCATACTTTGAATAATGAAATTTTTCGTCAAAGATTTCTCCTCAACCATGCAAGCTAGAGTAGTCATATTTGGTATGCAGGTTGATGACGACATGTTGTATCGTGGGAATGAGAACCAGCCTTCTCCTCTTATTCTTCCTTGTATTTTTCCGATTTTCTTTCTTTCCATACTTTGAATAATGATGTTTTTCGTCAAAGATTTCTCCACAACCATGCAAGCTAGAGTATTCATATTTGGTATGCAGGTTGATGACGACATGTTGTATCGTGGGATTGAGAACCAGCCTTCTCCTGCTTATTCTTCCCTGTATTCGTCCAATATTCTTTCTTTCCATACTTTGAATAATCAAAGATTTCTCCACAACTATGCAAGCTAGAGTAGTCAATATGGTATGCAGGTTAATGATAACTTATTGTATTGTGGGATTGCAAACCAGCCTTCTCCTCTTATTCTTCCCTGTATTTATCCAATTTTCTTTCTTTCCATACTTTGAATAATGAAATTTTTCGTCAAAGATTTCTCTACTTCCCTTCAAGCTAGAGTAGTCATATTTGGTATGTAGATTAATGACAACTTATTGAATCATGGGATTGCAAACCGGCCTTTTCCTCTTATTCTTCCCTGTATTTATCCAATTTTCTTTCTTTCCATACTTTGAATAATGAAATTTTTCGTCAAAGATTTCTCTACTACCGTTCAAGCTAGAGTAGTCATATTTGGTATGTAGGTTAATGACAACTTATTGAATCATGGGATTGCAAACCGGCCTTTTCCTCTTATTCTTCCCTGTATTTGTCCAATTTTCTTTCTTTCCATACTTTGAATAATGAAATTTTTGCAAAAGATTTCTGTGCATCTGTAAGTTAGAGTAGGGATATTTTGTATGCAGGTGGATGATAACTTGTTGTATTGTGGGATTGAGAAGCAGCCTTCTCCTGCTTATTCTTCCCAGTATTTGTCCAATTTTCTTTCTCTCCTGACTTTGAATAATGCAATTTTTATACCCCAGCTTAGAAAAAGTGGGGGGTATACTGGTTTACATCTGTCCATCCGTCCGTCCCTCCGTCCGTCCATCCGTCCATCCCCTTTTAATGATATTTTTCGTCGAAGATTTCTCCACAACCATACAAGCTAGAATGTTCATATTTGGTATACATGTTGGTGATGATGTTTTTTATCGTGGGATTGCAAACCAGCCTTCTCCTGCTTATTCGTCTCTTTATTTGTCCGATTTTTTTTCTTTCCATACTTTGACTAATGAAATTTTTCGTCAAAGATTTCTCCACAACCATGCAAGACAGAATGGTCATATTTGGTATACATGTTGGTGATGATGTGTTGTATCGTGGGATTGCAAACCAGCCTTCTCTTGCTTGTTCTTCCCTTTATTTGTCCGATTTTCTTTCTTTCCATACTTTGAATGATGGAATTTTTCGTCAAAGATTTCTTCACAACCATGCAAGACAGAATGGTCATATTTGGTATACATGTTGGTGATGATATGTTGTATTGTGGGATTGCAAACCAGCCTTTTCATGCTTATTCTTCCCTTTATTTGTCCGATTTTCTTTCTTTTTCTTTCTTTCTATAGTTTGAATAATGAATTTATTTTTAAAGATTTCTCCACAACCATGCAAGACAGAATGGTCATATTTGGTTTACATGTTGGTGATGATGTGTTGTATTGTGGGATTGCAAACCAGCCTTCATCTGCTTATTCTTCCCTTTATTTGTCTGATTTTCTTTCTTTCCATACTTTGAATGATGAAATTTTTCGTCAAAGATTTCTCCACAACCATTCAAGATGAAGTGGTCAGATTTGGTATGCAGGTTGGTCATGATGTGTTGTATCGTGGGATTGCAAACCAGCCTTCTCTTGCTTATTCTTCCCTTTATTTGTCCGATTTTCTTTCTTTCCATACTTTGAATGATGAAATTTTTCGTCAAAGATTTCTCCACAACCATGCAAGATAAAGTGGTCAGATATGGTTTACAGGTTGATGATGATGTGTTGTATTGTGGGATTGCAAACCAGCCTTCTCCTCTTATTCTTCCCTTTATTTATGCTGATTTTCTTTCTTTCCATACTTTGAATAATAAAATTTTTCATCAAACATTTCTTCACAACCATGCAAAATAAAAGTGGTCATTTTTGGTATACAGGTTGATGACAATGACAGAAAGCTCATATTTGGTGTACAGATTTACAATGACAAGTCTCCGGTTTGTTCTTTCCTGTATTTGTTCACTTTTCTTTCTCTCCATATATTCTTTCCATGCATTCAGTACTGTAATTTTACGCAAAAGATTTCTTAGCAACTGCTCAAGGTAGAATCTTCATATTTGGTTTATGAGTTGACAATGACTTGTTTATTCTGTCCATGTAAAATTTCTTATTCCAAAAATAGAATATTTGATATTGGATATACATATTAGCAATGAGTTGTTTCTCTCTATGATCCAGGTAATGAAAGTAACACCATTTTACTAAAGCTGTTGAGCGGGGGTATAGTCGGATTCTCCAACAGTTCTAGTTACGTCAGCGTCTGGCGTGCATAAGCTGTCGTCATTTTTGCCATCTCCATGAGGTCATCATCTAAAATTGCCAACATTAGTTGAAGACGCAGATACGTGACCTCCCATACAACCAATGCATTGAATGTTCATGATTTTTATCCGGTCCTGGGTGAGATAACATGGGTGAGATAAGATTTGTAGGTATAGGGGAAATATGCGAATATCTTTATCCGGTATGCAAGAAATAGGTATTACTTTTACAGTGTTGTCGGCATTGGCAGCTTAAAATTTGCATCAATTTCTCACGTATAGCTCTGCTTTGTGACAATGTGCAGACAGGTGAGACACCACTTTTGATGAATTGTCTTATGTCATATTTGTCATATTTAGATTAAAATAATGAAAAACTGACAACCATCAACTATGAGATGAGACAGAGCTCTAGATAAGAGGGCGTATTTGGTGATAATTAGGGATAATTTTTGTTAATTCTGCATAAAAACATATGTTGTGACCCCTCATCTGAACCGTCTCGACGAGACGGTTCAGATGAGGGGTCACAACATATGGTTTCGATGAGAAATAAGAAAAATTATCCTTAAAGGGAAATCACCCTATAAAATCTGCCATTGAGATTTTGTTGAAACTTCACATAGTGGTAGAATAGTATATACTTAGTGAAAAATGGAAATAAAAAAATGGGGTCACCGTACTACTTTTTGAGATAATGTAGCGCCATCTATGTGCCTATGTGAAACATGGCTATGTCTATTTCGAAGACTTTGTACGAGATAATAGATGACCGATCGTTTCGAAATAAAGATTAATGAACTCTTCTTTCTTGTCTCTTTGTTTGAACATCAAAATTCCCATCGTCGTTTGCCTCATTATATACGTTATTTACAATTTTTTTATTTCCCGCCGTTTTCCGGTATTGGTAAAAACGTGGAATTCCTTCCATTAAAAAAGTTCCACCATTGAAATTTTTATATATTTTTGATATGGTACAGGGTTGATCAACCCCGTGCAAATAAGCTAATAAAAAATATAGGTCATCGGCCAAATATTCGAGTTACGGAAGGAAAACCACTTTTATTTGGCGCGGTTTTTATAAAAGCGCCTTGACGTCAATGTTTTTTGCGTTGACGTCGCTTTCTATTTCGCGCAATTAACGGCCATATGGATAACGCTCTTACCGTTCGAGGCTTGTTCATAGCAATGTAATTCTCTGTTCATTTTCAGCAAAGCCCTTACGTCTTGAAAAAATATAGTCTGTATTAAACTGTCGCCTTCAAAATTTTCTCGTATGCAGACAACGCAGTAATGAGAGAAATTCCAAGGACTGAAACTAGGCAGCATGGCCATTGTTATTTCTCATAGAATATTCGAACTTTTTTCAGGAACAGGAATATATTCCATTTATATCTGATGAACAAGCTCATACATGAACATTGTATATTGGATCCGGACACTGCCCTACATGTATTTTCACAGAAACATCATCAAAGTTTGGTCCGTGGTGCATGATTTCATTTTATCATTAGTGCTAAGAACATTTCCGAAGATGAGCAGCCTGATCAGTTTTCCCTGCTCCCATTAACAATCTCTGAGTCCTGTGGAAAGTTCTGCTTGGCCGTTGTAAAATTATGTATAAATCTTAGCTGAACTTCTTGTTTGTGTCACAGGGGAGGAAAAAATCGTGGCCCGACCGGGACTCGAACCCAGGGCCTCTCGCTATCCGGGAGACCTCAAGGTTGTTGTGCCACATGGTCGACCGTTGACATTTTCCCCCTGCTTAATTAGATTCGTCCCCGAATCTATCCGGTACCACGAAGGAACTAACGAGACATGCACTTTTTGATGCTCGCAGACCTAGCCGTGGACTCACACTGGACCACCAAATGTCACAGGGGAGGAAAAAATCGTGGCCCGACCGGGACTCGAACCCAGGGCCTCTCGCTATCCGGGAGACCTCAAGGTTGTTGAGCCACATGGTCGACCGTTGACATTTGTATCACCTGCGTTAAATCTTGGAAGCAGATTGATGGATGATTTGCAATTTCATACCAGGAGGATGGGAGGGTGGTAATGAAAGGCTGTGTGCAATGAAACCCTGTTTACGGTTAAAAGGATTTCTGCCTTGTGCGGAAATAGAACCCAGAACCGCTAGATCGGCAGACCGGCGCTTAACCTACTGAGCAACCCAGGCTCATCAACAAAATTGTTTGAATCCTTTAAATTATGCCTACTTGTGCAACTTTTGATACTCAACTAGAAATAAAGGAATAAGGCATAATAAAGGAATTAGGCATGAAGGAATTATGCCTAATTCCTTTATTTCTAGTTGAGTATCAAAAGTTGCATAACTCTTTTTGTTCTGAGGGTAAATGAACTGACCCATATTTAACAACAATTAGATTTACTTTATACACAAAAATATTTTGGGCCAGTAATAACAATTTACCTCCTTGTGCTGTCGACTGAATCGGTATTGTGCAACGTTGCTATCGACACAGACTGCAACTGTTTACTGAGCAGTAAATGATACCATTGATTATGATAGTCGACTGAGCTTATACTGCTGTCAATTTTCTCGGTCGATAACCACTTTTGCTTGTAAAGATGGTGACAAAATGGCTCGGTTGACAGCACAGGCATTTTAATTGGTATTACCAACGTGAAACAGCTAGCTATGTACATCCAATGACAAACAATGTGTCACAGAGATAACTGACATGGTAACCCGATGAAAATGATGAACAGTTTAGGTGGTGATAATCACTAATTAGCGATAAATACATGTACAAAAAAATCTACATATAATGCTGAAAATTCAACAGATCATACCAACACGGCGCCAAGTGTGTGCAACTATGGTTACGTACCGTTGAGCCACTTGGGTAACGTCGATAAGAGAATTGAACTGAACTGAACAGATCATACCAAAACTTAATAGGTGACAATTTCACTTACATATCTGTCTTCGTCACACTAATGTAGTATTCATGCTGTGTGTAAGCTATAGGTCATCCCATACCATTATGCATGCAGCATTTACATGGTGGAAGATTTGAGAATAATCTACTGTTTTCACCTAGTCTACCTTACGACTTGAGGTTTAACGGGCACTTGCAATCTTCACAACCTCTGCTAAGTTGGTGAATAACCTCGGCAATATTTAAAAGTCGGTTTCCAACAATATTGGCATCTTTGGTTTCTGCATCAAAGTGTTCAGTCCCTTTTTCTTCCGTTTTGGTCCAATTCGAAATATTTAAACAAGCTTTTCGTCGCGATAATTCTTTCGGATTTATGAAGCGCCCGTTCAGGCGCGACGCCATGTTGTCTTCGAAAGTGACGTAAAAGTTTTAGTGTAACGGCAAAACGACGTCATGATAACCGTGGCGGGAAAGAATGATGCTGCGTCAAAACGTATGCGCACGAACATTGAGGTGATTTCCCTTTAATTATCATCAAATACGCCCTCTTATCTAGAGCTCTGATGAGAGTTATGAGAGTATGCAAGAAGCCAGGCATTGTTTATGTCTCTGTTTGTCCATCAAACTCTCAGAAATTCCTTCCTTGTTTAAAGGGACACATGTTGCATGACACATAGGTCATGCAACATGACATGTTGCATGACACATAGGTCATGCAACATGTGTCACCATGTAAACACCCAAAAACATTGCTTAACAACTTCATTACATGCAACATATAAAAAAAATTGTTGCATGACACAAGTTATGCAACATGTTTCCACTTGTAAACCCGCCTTAAGAAAGGCGCTCTTATTCTGATTTCAGCAGGTAAAAGTGAGGTGTATCCCTGTGTTGATGATAAGAAGAAGCAAGAGGCTTATGGTGTATGCAGGTCACAGGTTATGCCCAGGATTTCTGTTAACATGAGCCTACCTAACTATGGTCTAACACCAGACAACTGCAGGTATAGTCTTTGGTAGGACTTATGATTTGGAGGTTGCCTTTTATCGAGTAAGATTTAATGAAATAAAATGATACTGTCACGAAATATTTTTCATGCTAATCGAAACAGATTTTAAACCTTTCGTTTTATGCTTCTAAGCAAGAAACAAATGCAGCATTATGCAGTTCTTGTTAAGTTCTTATAATTTAAAATTGGATGGAGTACTCTATCCAGTTTTACAGTTTTAGAGAAGTAAACAAATGCATGCTGAAAAATGAATAAGATTTGAATTTTTTTGTTTTGGTAACTGACCTCCAGAAGGGCAAAGTTAAGTCAACTTTTATCTCAGTGAGACTTGTGTCTGGCATACAGTCAGAGCTGCAGATAAGAAGGGTAACAGGAAATGCTTTGCTTGTTTTCATTGAAAACATACGTTGTGAGCCTTCATTAGAACCATTTCACTGTGACGATTCTAATGAGTGGTCACAACATACGTTTACATTGAGAAATAAGAAAAAATATCATCCCTGTTATCTTCTTGTCTTTAGTTCTAGGTATGGTGCAGATATTTATCAAAATGCTTCCCCAGGATCTTTGCCTACACTGTTACTGGGACAAATGTGTTTCAGTACTCAAGAGTCTGTAATCATTAAATGGATTCAGCCACCATTTACCATAATGATATTTACTGATGTAGTTCCTCATTATGTTGCTATTCCCCGCCAAAGGCGGAGGGATATAGTCTTCTCCATGTCCGTCCGTCTACATTCTTCCATCCGTCCGTCCATCCGGAGCCATTACTAAGTAACCACTGGTCGGAATTTCATGAAACTTAAAATAAATATATATCACTATATCGCACTGATGCACGTGAAGTTTCGTCAGACTGGCTTTAATAATGCATGAGTTATTGCCCTTCAATTAACTTAAAATTAATAAAATGAGCTATAACAAAGTAACCAATAATCAAATCTTCATGAAACTTAAACTAAATGTGTATCACAATAACACGGATATGCACATAAAGTTTCGTCAGAATAGCTTCAGTAGTGCATGAGTTATTGCCCTTGAATCAATTTAAGATTGACAAATTCAGCCATAACTATGTAATCAATGAATAGAATTCTATGAAACTTATACCAGATTTGTATCACTATAACACATTGATGCATCTTAAGTGTTGTCGGAATTGCTTCTGTAAGCAATGAGTTATTGCCCTTGAGTTGGATTAAAATCATCAAATTGAGTCATAACTAAGTAACCAATAAATGGAATTTCATGAATGTTAAAATAATTATGTATTATCATGACACAGCAGTGCACATTAAGTTTTGTCATAATCGCTTCAGTAATGCCTGATTTAATGCCCTTTGATCGATTTAAAATCCACATATACCTTATAACTAAGGTACTTGTGAACAAATTTCTTGAAACTGAATTAAAAATGTATCATCATAGTGCAGTGATCCTGAGGCAAGTGTTTAAGAAGAACAGCTTCAACTTATACCTCACTTATACCAGAGATATTGCCCTTGATTTTATTTACAATCCACAAGTTCAGCCATAACAAAGTAACCAGTGAATGAAATTTTATGAAACTTAAAATAAACCATAAACCAGTCAGGGCCACTTTGGCGGGGGATATAAATTCACTGAATTTGCTTGTTATTATACCCCGCCACACGTTAGTGGCTTATACCCCGCCACACGTTAGTGGCGGGGTATTATGTTTTCCCGCTGGCTGTCCGTGTGTCCGTCTGTCCGTCGTACGTACGTCCGTCCGGTCGTCCGTCCGTGAGCACTTCGTTTCCGTTCGATAACTTGAGTATTTATTAACGGATTTTATTCATACATGGCATGTGCATTGGTCTTGGGAAGATCTCGGTTGGGATTGTTAATGGGCAAATTTCGATGTCTTCTTATGGAGTTATTGCCCTTTTCATGGTCTTAAAAACAGTTTTTGGTCTGTAGTTCTTTTACACTTTGAAATATCTTGAAGAAATTTCACAGAAATGATCGAAGTAACATAAGCTTTTAGTTATAAGCAGAATTTTGTCCACCTGGATTAGCTGCCCCTGCCCTAGGGCTATATACATGTATGAAACAATGAAAAAAAAATGTATAAAATTAGAGTCGAAAGGGATTTTTCTGAAACTTGTAACAAATTATCATATTGATATAAGCTTTATGTCTTAATCAAAATTTTGTCCCCCAGTGGTTATCTGCCCCTGACACATGCTGTATACATGTATGAAATCATGAAAAAATCAATATAAAATCAGATTTTCAGTATATCTTGATGAAATTTCATAGAAATGATTAAAATAACATAGGCTTTCTGTTACAAGTAGTATGAAGTCCACATAGGTTACCTGCCCCTGCCCCAGAGCTATATACATGTATAAAATTATGAAAAAATTCTGTTCATGAGGTTCATGTCATGATAAAAAAAAATGTATAAAAGATAGAAGACGGGGTATTGGTTTGCAGTGGCGGGGTATTACGCAGTCGTTTACGATGCTTTTATTTTTACTAGTAATTGAGAGAATAAAGTGATTTGTCTGTCTGCATGTATGTCTCTCTGTCTTTCACTTCTCTCTCTCTGTCTGTCTGTCTGTCTGTCTGTCTGTCTGTCTGTCTGTCTAAAACACTGTTGATTAAGATTCCTTTTCAGAGATTTCTTTGACCTGGTATCTTGTGTTGTAAATGAGTTCAGTAAATTACGGGTCCAGTGTTTGGACATACAGGAGTTGGTGTATGAAAAACTGAAGGAAGAGTTTGACTCGGAGCAGGTTTTACCACCCAGCCACATGGACATACCATACTGTGGAGGTAATGTTTACATAAATATTGTTTAAGAAATGAATTTTTTTTTCCTTTTTTGCATATGTATGTCATTAAATATCTTGGCTCAGTTGTTCAAAACTAACAACATTGTGAGTCAATGGGAAATAAAATTTTCAAATGCACTATACACTTTAAGTCAAAAAAATATTAGCACATGCACTACAACTTTATATATGCTAGGAAAATGAACAATTCCTTGACTAACAAATTCCCTTAACGTTGCTGTAAAAAACTGGACCTTGAATGCACTTTATCTGGATTCATCTTTTTCAACTGATAACAGGGCTTACAGGTCTTATAGGCTCTTTACTATTCAGAATATTCATAATTTACTATTCATAATGATTAGAAGTATTTCTTGTGAAGCTGTGGTTTCTTATTCAAAACAGATACAGTCAACTCTCGATATCTCAAAGTCAAAATTCATCACAAACTACTGATATCTCAAAGTAAATTTTCTGTTACCAGAAAATTTAATTTGAGATATCCGTAGTTTGAGATAAAGGGAGTTGAAATGCAAATAAAAGTAGGAAATAAGTCTTAACTATATTCTTTGATATCAGAAAGTATTTTGAGATATCAGCGTTCGAGATTCCTGATCTTACCTAAGATCTAATTGTAGAATAAAACGCCAATGTAAATGAAAGAGTTTGTCAAGTGCCACCATAGCCACAACTGTTTTAGTGGTGTCAGCATCTGAGAACAGTCAAAGAAAATTTGAGACCCTTATTTTTAAGATAGCAACGATCTATGGATATTGAGTGTAAAGAATAATACCCAGCAGGCACATGATGTCATAATGACATCAAACTGACGTTGATGCGACGTCATCACGTCGCATCAACATCAGTATGACATCATTTCAACGTTATATGCCCACTGGGTAGTGATAATGCCTACCAAACTGCCTGGATGCTTAGGCTGATCTGGACCTGTGGTGTTCTCACAAACGGTTAGATTCCCTCTTACATGGCAGTTCTATAGTTTCAGTTTTTCACTGTTGTAGATTTTGAGCCAGTTTGCTCCCCTCAGTTTATAATGGAAGCCAAGAGCAGATGTCCTTGGACTCAAGATAACTCGTACAGAACTCTGAATTGCTCGTACGTATTTTGTTTACTCAGTGGCTTAAGGACAAGTCAATTTAATTTATAGTATGCCATAACAATACCTTCCCTTTGTGAGTGCTATTCTTTGAATTGGAAGAGGAAGCTGAAAACTGAATAAACAGTTTGCAGTCTAAGAAACATGGCAAAACGAAGGCATCACATTATTACATGTATCTGAAATGGCTCTTACCAGCATATAGATTAACTTTAATTCTTTGTTAAGGTGATGACCCTTACATGTGGGGCAAAAGTGTCAGTGCAAAAAGTGTAGACCCTGATCAGTATTGGACTTATAAGGAGCAAATTGATCAGGAGTATAATAGCACATTGTCATATTGTTCAGATTTTATGATAACTTTTTGTTTGTTAAAGTGTTCAACTTCATTGAGTAATTGTATGAATATGGTAATTTCAGATTTGAAAATGACAGGAAGGTGGCTCGGAACTTTGTGACATGTGTCCGTTTGTATGCCCTATCTAGGAATCAGAATGAATGTACCCCCGTCAGAATCAAGGAGATTATTGCTGCTGACTATTTCAAGCTAAACATAATAAGCAAATTTTCTGATGTCAACAGGTGCTTACCAGGTAAGTGCAAATAGCACATGTCTAAAATTTATGTATGAGGCGCGACACAACAAAACCAACAATGTGGTTGTGTGCCAAGCACAGACTCAGATCAGCTTGGGCATCTGCCCAGTTTGATCAGATTCTTTATTAAGTGCTATTAGGGTAGCTTAGGGTCTAAGCTACCTCTATGCAGACAGCGAAGACTCTGATCAGACTGGGCGGATGCCCAGGCTGATCTTAGTCTGTGCTGGGCGCACAACCACATTATTGGTTTTGTCGTGTCGCGGCTCAATTATTCAAAATAAAAAAAAATCAGAAGCACACACTCAAAAAAATAGTACTAAAAATAAGAATTAAAAGAAATAAAATGACCTCATAATTATTTTGAAAATTAAATTGCATCAAAAAGAAACTTGCAGATCCAGCCAGGATATGGTCTCAAGACTCATACTTTCAGTATTGAGTTGTTTGAAGTATGTTTATCATTCCTAATCTTTCAGAAGAATCCATATCTTCACTGTTGCCATCTCGAGACAGTGTGTGTACTAGTGGTTCTGTGGTGTCCTTGTTTGAAGGCTATTGTGTTCCAAATAATACAGCTGCTGGAACTTGTCCTTTAATATCTCGAAACATAATGGAGAGAGATGTGGATCTTGGATGTGGGTAAGCGTACAAGCAAGCCCATTATAATGCTATTTGTTATAATGCTACTTTGGATATAATACTACCATATGCAAAGGAATATAAGCAAGGTAATCATTGGCAATCCAGCCATTGCCAGACCCCTTGTTTGGTCAGGCATGTAATTGGCAGTACCATATTTCCTTTTTTTCTCCATAATTTTCTTCTTTACCACAGGATCATGTTAAATTGAGAGGTGACTTTCGTTAATGATTTCAAAAACAACTTTGATCATGTGTCTTATCAAAACACAAACATCTGCTGAATTGACTTGTCATTATTAATAACTATTAACTTGTCATTATTAATCTAAATGGGACGAGGCATCTGGATGTTCTTTATTCCCTTATGAATTAAAGAACACTTTCTTAGAATATTAACAAAAACAAAACAGTGCTGCTTTTCTCAGCATAAAGATTGAAAACATTCAGATGGTACAGACTGATCTTTGATAGTTGTTTTGAAGCCATTGAATGAAAAACAGTTTTGCGATAATACCTCCTCTTGAGGTGTACTTTTAATGAAAAGAAACCACTTTACAGAGAATTCAGTTTCTTCCATGAAACCGCTTTACTGAGAATTCAGTTTCTTCCATGAAACCGCTTTACAGAGAATTCAGTTTCTTCCATGAAACCGCTTTATAGAGAATTCAGTTTCTCCATGAAACTGCTTTATAGAGAATTCAGTTTCTTCCATGAAACCGCTTTACAGAGAATTCAGTTTCTTCCATGAAACCGCTTTACAGAGAATTCAGTTTCTTCCATGAAACCGCTTTATAGAGAATTCAGTTTCTTCCATGAAACTGCTTTATAGAGAATTCAGTTTCTTCCATGAAACCGCTTTACAGAGAATTCAGTTTCTTCCATGAAACTGCTTTATAGAGAATTCAGTTTCTTCCATGAAACTGCTTTATAGAGAATTCAGTTTCTTCCATGTATGAGTTATTGCCAAATCATGGAGATGTGTCTATACAACTTAGCCCTTAAAGCGCCAAAAATTGAAATTGTTTTTTGACAAACAGTGTAGATTCAGATGAGGTGGCTCATAATGAGCCACCTCATCTGAATCTACACTGTTTGCCCTCTAGTGCTCGAATTCTCAATATGATATCGCTTGGACGAGACATTTTTTGAAATTCTGCAGATGTAAATTTTTGGTCTGCTTTTTGGCGCATTAAGGGTTAATGTTGAGTAATATTTTCCAGGTTATATTTATCTCAGATGAGCTGTATTCAGACAATCCTAGCCAACAGTACATTTACCTGCTCCCTGGATCAGCTGGCCAATTCACCTATACCAGACCGATCACCTCTTCATCTACGACAAAATTACACTACTCAGTGTTTAGGTATGACAGACTACAGTAAAACCTGTCTCAGTGGCCACCTCTATTAAGCAAGCAACCTGTATTAAGCAAGCATGTCGTCAGTTCCCAAAACAGGCAAATACATTGAAATGTACCTGTATTAAGCATGCACCTGTCTTAAGCAAGCAGATTTTGATTATCACTTAGGTGCTTGCTTAATACAGGTTGGACTGTAATTGTTTTAATACTTCTGTCAGTTCTGAAAGCTTATTTTGTTGTTGGCTTAGTGGATTAAATATGCAAATTATGTTGTAACGCTATACTTTGACATCCATAAAAACGTCATATTTCCTTATGGCGAAATCGTGACGTTTTGGTGCAAAATTTGCTAATTAAATGCAGTTATACATGTAGTGTCATATGATAAACAGAATCTTGCATTCATGCTCCTGTATTATTGAATTTATTAAAGTCGGGGGAGGGGGGGGGGGGGGGGGGGGGGGGGGGGGACCGATAAGATGTTTGGCATAGCCTTGCATCTTATCTTTTTCCCCAACTCGTTTAATAAATTCAGTAATACATGAGCACTCATGTAAGATCCTCTATTTTGGCACAAAGAAGTGCCATAATTTTACAAGAGGTTTGTATTCTTTTTATTAGCTCACCTGTCAAGGTGAGCTTATAGTATAGCCTTGGTCCGTCGTCTGTCGTCGTCGGCGTCGGCGTCCACACTTTTAAACATCAGTATCTCCTAAACCAGCAGGCCAATCTTGATCAAATTTTATATGTAGCATTGTTGGGGTGGGGGATTGACTGCATTAGGTTTAAAGGCAGATTGGATTGGAACTCTGGTTGCCATGGCAACATATAGCTCCCATAGACTTATAATGGGAAAAACTTCAAAAATCTTCTTCTCTGAAACCATGAGGCCCAGAGCTTACATATTTAGTATGTACCAATGTCTAGTGGTCCCCTACATAAATCCTGCCAACCATGCCCCTGGGGCCCAAATTGGCCACGCCCCGGGGGGTCATTAGCTCCCATAGACTTACAATGGGAAAATCTTCAAAAATCTTCTTCTCTGAAACCATGAGGCCCATAGCTTATATATATAGCATGTATCAATGTCTAGTGCTCCCCTACTAAAGTCCTGCCACCCATGCCCCTGGGGCTCAAATTGGCCACGCCCAAAGGGGGTCATTTGTTTATATATAGCTATATAGCCTAAGAACCTTCAAAAATCTTCTTCTCTGGAACCATGAGGCCCAGAGCTTATATATATAGTACGTAGCAATGTTGAGTGGTCCCCTACATAAATCCTGCCAACCAAGCCCCTGGAGTCCAAATTTGCCATGTCCCAGGGGTCATAAGCTCCCATAGACTCATAATGGGAAAAACTTAAAAAATCTTCTTCTCTAAAACCATGAGGCCCAGAGCTTATATATTTGGTATGTAGCAGTGTCTAGTGGTTCCTTACATGAATCCTGCCAACCATGCCCCTGGGGCCAGAAATTTGCCACGCCCCGAGGGTCATAAGCTCCAATAGACTTACAATGGGAAAATCTTCAAAAATCTTCTTCTCTGAAATCATGAGGTCCAGAACTTATATATGTAGCATGTAGCAGTGCCTAGTGGTCCCCTACGTAAATCCTGCCAACCATGCCCCTGGGGTCCAAATTGGCCATGCCACAGCGGACATTAGCTCCCATAGACTTACAATGGGAAAATCTTCTAAAATCTTCTTCTCTGAAACCATGAGGCCCAGAGCTTATATATGTAGCATGTAGCAATGTCTAGTGGTCCCTTACATAAATCCTGCCAACCATGCCCCAAGGGTCTAAATTGGCCACACCCAAGGAGTCATAAGCTCCCATAGACTTACAATGAGAAAATCTTCAAAAATCTTCTTCTCTGAAACTATGAGGCGCAGAGCTTATATATATAGCATGTGGCAATGTCTAGTGGTCCCCTGCATAAATCCTGCCAACCATGCCCCTGGGGCCCAAATTGACAACGCCCCTGGGTCATAAGCTCCCATAGACTTACAATGGGAAAATCTTCTCTGAAACCATGAGCCCATAGCTTATTGAGCTGAGTTTCGATCTTATATATAGCATGTATCAATGTCTAATGCTCCCCTACAAAAATCCTGCCACCCATGCCCCTGGGGCTCAAATTGGCCATGCCGCAGGGGGTCATTTGTTAGCTCACCTGTCAAGGTGAGCTTATAGTATAGCCATGGTCCCTTTTAAACATCTTCTCCTCAGAAACCCCTGGGCCGATTGAAACCAAATTTCATATGGAGCCTTAACAGGATGGGGGAACAAAAGTGTATATATTTGACCCAGGTCACATGACCAAAATGGCCGCCATGCCCATATATGGTAAAAACCTATAAAAATCTTCTTCTCCAGAACCACTGAGTCGATTGCCTTGAAACTTGGTATGTAGCATCTTGGACTCCAGTATACAAAGTTTATATAAATGACGACCTTGGGTTGACCTTGACCTATTTTTGGCAAGGTCAAATTTGGTCCCTTAGGCTTTTGAAAGGGAAAATCTGAAAAAGTGCATTTTCTGTCGCCGTTATGCTCTGTGATATGGAAATGTAGTCAATTTCAACACCTATGGATATTAGAGGTCAAGGTCATTTGTCCATTGGGTGTCAACAGTTTCAAACATCTTCTCCTCAGAAACCATTGGGCCGATTGAAGATAAATTTCATATAGAAACTTATCAGGATAGGAGAACGAAAGTTTATATATTTGGCCCAGGTCCCACGACCAAGATAGCCACCATGCCCATATATGGTAAAAACCTTAAAAAATCATCTTCTATGAAATCCACTATGAAAAAGTGCATTTTTCTGTTGCTATTGAGCTCTGTGATATGAAAATTCAGTCAACTTCAACCTCTGTGAATACTAGAGGTCAAGGTCATTTAGTGATTTTATAGAAGTGGCTGTAGTTGAACAGTTTATACACTCACCATCCAATCCTATAGAATTGCAGCCTGTTTATTAGCCTACCTGAGCCCAAAGCTTACATTTTGGCCACTTGACCTGAGCATATTCTGGCAGGTGAGCGATCGTTGCCCTTGGGCGACTTGTTATCAATCGCTGTTTATGTTGGAATCCTTTAACCCATGCCCAGTCTGATTTCAGTATATTTCTTCAGATTTGAACGAATTTGTTCCTGCAGTAGATGTTCCCTGTGCGTGTCAAAGTTAAAATATAAAATAAAAATCAATTCATTGTATTTAATTGTAAAAAGGTCATAGCATGTCATGCGTTCTCTGATGGTTGAAATTACACTCTACCCTTTAACATCATATTTAGTAGTTTTTAGCTCACCTGAGCACAAAGTGCTCAAGGTGAGCTATTGTGATCGATATTTGTCCGTCGTCCGTCCGTCCATCCGTCGTCAACAATTTCTTCAAACAACATCTCCTCCTAGACCAGTAGGCCAATTTCAAAATAATTTCACACAAATGTTTCTGTTATAGCCCTGAACCAAAATTGCTAAAATGGTTCCGCTCCCCTGAACAAAATGGCCGCCAGAGCTAAAAATAGAAAAACCTTTAAACGACATCTCCTCTGAAGCCAATGGCTCGATTTCAAAAAAATTTCACATAAATGTTTGACTCATTGCCCTGAACCAAAATTGCTAAAACGGTTCCACTCCGCTGAACAAAATGGCCGCCAGAGCTAAAAATAGAAATCTAAAAATAGAAAAACCTTTAAAAGACATCTCCTCCAAAGCCAATGGCTCGAATTCAAAATAATTTCACAGCAATGTTTGACTCATGGCCCTTAACCAAAATTGCTAAAACGGTTCCACTCGGCTGAACAAAATGGCCGCCAGAGCTAAAAATAGAGATAAATCTTAGAATGACACAGAGGGCACAGTTTTGATCCAATCCTCATGAAACTTTGTCAGAATGTTGATCTTAATGAAATCTAGACCAAATATGAAACTGGGTCATGTAGGATCAAAAACTAGGTCACTAGGTCAAATCTTAGAAAAACCTGGTAGACACTCTAAAGGGCACAGTTATGATCCAATCTTCATGAAACTTTAACAAAATGTTTATCCTTATATAATCTAGGCCAAGATTGAAACTGAGTCATGTGGGGTCAAAAACTAGGTCACAAGGTCAAATCTTAGAAAAACCTTGTGTACACTCTAGAGGGCACAGTTACAATCCAGTCTTCATGAAACTTTGTCAGAATGTTTATCCTTATACAATCTAGGCCAAGATCGAAACTGAGTCATGTGGGGTCAAAAACTAGGTCACTAAGTCAGATCTTAGAAAAACCTTGTGTACACTCTAGAGGGCACAGTTATGATCCAATCTTCATGAAACTTTGTCAGAATGCTTATCTTTTTGAAATATAGACAGAATTTGAAAGTAGGTCATGTCAGATCAAAAACTAGGTCACTAGGTCAGATCTTAGAAAAACCATGTGAATGCTCTAGAGGGCACAGTTTTACTCCCATCATCATGAAACATTGTCAAAATGTTTATCTCCAACAAATCTAGACCGAGGATGCAACTGGGTCAGGTTGGATCAAAAACTAGGTTACTAGGTCAAACCTTAGAGAAACATTGGGGATACTCCAGAGGCCACAGTTTTGGTTCAATCTTCATGAATCTTTGTCAGAATGATTATCTTTATGAAATCTAGGCCAAGTTTGAAACTTGGTCTTGTCAGGTCAAAAACTAGGTCACTAGGTCAAATCATAGAAAAGCCTTGTGTACACAATTGTGGCTTTATTTTGCATTGAATCTTCATGAAACTTTGTCAGAATGTTTATCTTCATGAAATGTAGGCCAAGTTTGAAACTGAATAATGTCTGATCAAAAAATAGATCGCCAGGTCAGATCTTAGAAAAACATTGTGTACACTCTAGAGGGCAAAGTTTTGATCCAGTCTTCATGAAACTATGTGAGAATATAGATTAGAAAGTGCAAAACTGCTCCAATTGAACCATCATCAAATAGATGATCTTCCATGTTATTTCATCATAACTCAGGTGAGCGATTTAGGTCCATCATGGGCCTCTTGTCTTTACTCATAATGTATCCACGAGCAACTACATGAACCTAATGACATGTATCCTAATGTGCTTAAGCATTGGGACACATATATGTTTTTCAATATTTTATTTACAGATATTTACCATGCCACAGGGTTCCAGCATTGTGAAGCTGGGTTGATAGCTGACTCTGAGGCCTTAGTTTGTACCTACTTACTGACCAGCATAATGCCAAGCTTGATGAGACAAGATCAGAATAATCTATGCTTGTAAGAATTGTCATTTTATGTTGTTATATTATCACCCATCAGACTTTGGTCAAGTCCAGTTTATATTTTATAAAACTGTAAACTGAATGACTGATTAGCAGAGAGTGAACATCTGGGTCTGCATTAGGTCAGCGGACATTTCTCTCCCTTCATAGAACTGGTACATATATACAAGAAATTGCAATAACACTTAATGTGTATGGGTGAACTGCCATATTAAAGAGTGACATGTTGTGACCCTTTGTTTATTTCCCTGGCCTTTGAAACCCTCCCAAAAGTTCTTGCCTATAAGAGTAGAGAAGGGAGGCAAAATGAAAGAGAAAATGGTGGAGTTGCTTCCCCTGAAAGTTTACATGTACCTTTAGTCCTATGCAAAAAACACTATGTCACCATATTAATGAGATCGTGTTGAACATATCTGGGCCCAGTTGTTCGAAACTAACGACGTTGTTAGTTAATGAGACGTTAAAATTTTTTCAACAAAAATATTGGCATTTTTGAGGTATTATACCTCAAAAATGCCAATATTTTTGTTGAAAAAATGGGAAGCTTTTGCAAAAGCTTCTTACATAGTTTCAACAAAAGATATCAGTGTATTTGACTATAAAGTCGTAAAACACATAATGAGTTCAATTCTTAACAATCTCTTTAGGCTAATGATGCTTTGAACAACTGGACCCAAATCATGGTTAGATAGATCCATTTAACGCCTTAACTATGGATCTGAATTACTGGTAACCTTTGATTTACTATGGAGTACTTATACCAAAAGCTGTGCATATAAATATAGTCATAGTTTAAAGATGATCCTTAATCAGTGCTTGTGTTCTTAGTTTCCTAAGAAGTTTTACAAGTGATTGCTTTTCTCATGATGTTGTTCACTGGTATTTTGTGTATTTCAAGGTTATATCAGGAAACATTGAGATGCTATGATGACTTAGCTAAGAGGAAGGGCCTGAACTGCTCAGCTGATCAGTTACACAACTACCAACTTGATGCTATGGTCCTTCAGCAGTATTCTTACAGGCCAGTTTCAGAGTGTGAGGACCCACTAGATAGGCTGCCATTCCATACTTGTCCTGGTGAGTGCTTATTTCATTTTTGTTGCACCTGCTTTAGCAAGGTGCGATATAGGCGTCCGGTTTTCCGTCCGTCATTCCGTCCGTCAGTCCGTCCGTCCGTCCGTCAGTCCGTTCACATTTACGTCAACCCTGGCGTTAAATATTAATTTCTCCAAAACCACTGCACCCATGGTTCTCAAATTTCATATGGATCATGACCAGACTGCAAGACCTCAGAATGATAAAAATCAGCCAGGTGGAGAATCCAAGATGGCCACCATTGCAACAATTTCCGTTAACATTAATTTTATGTTAACCCTTTTGTTAAATTCTATTAAATTGAAAACCACTGTACCCATTGTTCTTAAATTTTATATGGAGCATGACCAGACTGCAAGACCTCAGAATGATAAAAATCAGGCAGGTCGAGAATCCAAGATGGCCGCTTTTGCAACAAATTTCAGTTCACATTAATTTTACGTTAACCCTGGCGTTAAATTCTATTAAATTATAAACCACTGTACCCATTGTTCTTAAATTTTACATGGAGCATGACCAGACTGCAAGTCCTCAGAATGATAAAAATCAGCCAGGTCGAGAATCCAAGATGGCCGCCATTGCAACAAATTTCCGTTCACATTAATTTTACGTTAACTCTGGCGTTAGATTCTATTTAATGAAAAACCACCGCATCTATTGTTCTCAAATTCCATATGGAGCATGACCAGACTGCAAGACTTCAGAATGATAAAATTCAGCTAGGTCAAGAATCCAAGATGGCCGCCATTGCAACAAAAAAGCGCTCACATTTACGTTAGCCCTTGCGTTAAGGTGTATATTTAATTAATTTCTCCAAAACCACTGCACCCATGGTTCTTAAATTTTATATGGAGCATGACCAGACTGCAATGCTTCAGAAAGATTTAATTCAGCCAGGTAGAGAATCCAAGATGTTTGCCATTGCAACAAAAAACATTCACATTTACGTTAACTCTGGTGTTAAAGTCTGTTCAATTAATTTCTCCAAAACCATTGCACCCATAGTTTTCAAATTTCATATAAAGGTAAAATTCAGCCAGGCTGAGAATCCAAGATAGCTGCCTTTACTAAGAACGGCAAAAAAAACAAAATCAGCTTCTATTTCAGAACCACTTGGTATATTTGGTTGAAATATTGCATGGAACATAGTGGGCCATGACCTCTGCTGCTGTGTAAGTGCAATGCAGGTGCGACATAGCATTCCCCGGAATTCTTGTTGTTCAAGTTGATGAGATATTAAGTGAGACTTGACAATTCAGATGAGAATTTTTAAAGAATTTCTTGCTGTATAATACAAAGCTGTCTAAAATTATACATTCGGTCTCAGTTATTTGGTGCTATTATGAAAGAAAATACATGAATGGAATTCAGTGCAATGCTTGCTTACTTAAATGTAAAATTGGATGAAGTTCTCCATCAAGTTCTACATTTCAAATAAAAGTAACAAGATACATACTAAAAAATAAATGAAAAAAAGAGAAGCATCATGGCCTTCTCCCAGTACGTTTTGATGAAGACCCCAGAGTGTCAACTTCTCAACCAACTGGGCCAACACAACCAGACTGTTCTGAGGAAGCTGTGCTCTGAAAATAAGTTACATCCTTTTAATCAGTGTTGTCTTATTTTTCCACTGCATATTTAAAAGAAATGATGATGTTATTTATTTCTTCACATGTAAATTCTTGTTGAAGCATATTCAAAATTAGAAAGATAGAAGAAAAAAACTGGACATGTTGAATTTAAACAAGCCTTTTTCCTGTGTCTGTTTCAGCTGTTACACCTGAGGGAAATTTGTGTAACAGCCCTGACAGACTGAGAAATTTTGTGTTGGGCCTCTGTGTGGATATTGTGAATCAAACAGGAGTTCTTGTAGATGATTTACTGGGCACAGTTGGAAATGCCGCCAAATGCTCGTAAGTATTTATTCACATATGATTTTGCTGTGTTAAACTAAAGTGTACTTTCAGGGCTGTTCCATAAATTTTAATGACAAAATTTTCAAATCTCAAACCATTTTAGTCTACATGTACATCATATGTGTTTCTGTCACACTTGACTACTATAGCGCAGGGGTTCGCAACATGAGAAGGAGAGAGTAAAATTGGAAAGTTAGAAGTATAGTTCATAGAAAGCCAGAAAAAATGAGCAGTGTTGGCCAGTGCATTTTTATGCCCCCAACTTTGAAAAAGTTAGTGGGGCATATTGCTTTTGGCTTGTCCATGCGTGAGTGCGTGTGGTAGTCACACTTTTTCATACTTGCTGTAACTTTGGAACCTTGCTAGCTAGGGTCTTGAAATTTCATACATGGATTCCTCATGGAAAATTAGTTGACACATATTTTTTTCCTTTCCCAGTGATGCCCCTTTTTGGAGTTATGCCCCTTTTAGAAAAATGAGATGACTATCTTGTTAGCAAGATATCTCAAAAAGTATTTGAGCCATGGCCTTGATATTTGGTATACTGATTGGATATGAAAAGAAAATTACCTGATTAACTTTTGGGAGAATTTCGTAAAATATTGATGGAGTTATGGCCCTAGTTTGAATTTGGCATTTTTCCAACTTTTGAACCGCTTGAGCTAGGAAGCTGATTTTTGGTATAGTAATAGTCCTTGATGACTTAAATACTTTAGTACAGGTAAGGTAACTCATCAATTATCGAGTTACTTCCCCTGATGTTCAATACTAATACAGCTACTGAGTTCAAGAATCACTAGGCAGAGGGTTGTGAAATTTCATATATAAATACCTCATGGAAAATTAGCTGACACATATTTTTTTTCTTTTCTAAGTTAGGCCCCTTTTAGGAGTTATGCCCCCTTTAGAAAACATTAGATGGATATCTTGTTAGCAAGATATCTCAAAAAGTATTTGAGCTATGGCCTTAATATTTGGTATACTGATTGGATATAAGAAGTAGATTACCTGAATAACTTTTAAGGGGATTTCAGAAAGTTTTGATGGAGTTATGGCCCTTATTTGAATTTGGCATTTCCAACCTTTGAACCGCTTGAGCTAGAAAGCTGATTTTTAGTGTAGTAACAGTCCATTCTTTAGTACAGGTTAGGTAACTTTGCGTTCATTAATTACTGAGTTACTACCCCTGATGTTCAATACTTATGCGGCTACTGGGTTCTAGAAACACTGGGCATAGGGTTTAGGAATTTTATTCATGAATTCCTCATGAAAAAATAACTGACACATATTTTTCCCTAAGTTATGCCCCATTTTGGAGTTATGCCCATACAAAAACATGAGATGGATATCTTGTTAGCAAGATATCTCTAAAAGTATTTGAGTTATGGCCTATGTATTTGGTATACTGATCAGATATGAAGAGTAGATTACCTGATTAAGTTTTGGGGGAAATGCTGTAAAATTTTGATGGAGTTATAGCCCTTGTTTAAATTTGGCTTTTTTCAAACTTCTGAATTTATTGATCTAAGAAGCTGATTTTAGGTATGATAGTAGTTCTTGATGAGGTAAATATTTTAGTAAAGATTAGGTAACTCCTTTTCAAACTTAGACATTCTAAAGTTTGACACCTTTAGTGGCAAGCATATGGTTGGGGGCATAGTGTTTTACAAACACAATTTCTAGTTCACTCTTCCACCCTTAACCAAACTGCCTTCCCAGACTACCAGGGCACACTAAGTCCCTGGCAGTATAGCTTAAGGATATCATGAGTACTTATAATGGCTTTATTGTTGTCTGACAGTTAAGATGTAAGGATACACCTCCATGTTTTTCAGTATCTATTTTAAGGGAGATAATTTGCAACTCTGTGAAAAGCGACAATAAGCCATATGCACAAACACTCAAATCAGCCTGGATGCAGATTGAGCAGTCCCTATTTGTTTTCACTTTTTAAAATTTCCAAGATTCAAAGATGGCAATGCAAAAAGAAAAGCCTGATCAAACTGTTCAGAGATGCAGGCTGACCCGAGTCTCGTGTTTGTACATGCTTTAAGGTACCATTTCACAAGATACCAATTATATGTTTATCATATGACGTCGCATCTGAGAGTGTAATAAAGCCATGCATTAAATTCAATAATCCACTAGTGGATTAAATATGCAAATTACGTCGTAACGTTATATGTTGACGTCCATAAAACGTCGCGTTTTCTAATGGCGAAATCGTGACGTTTTAGTTTTCAAATTTTGCTAATAAAATGCGCTTTTAGTGTCATATGATAAATAGAATCTTGCATTTGTGCTCTTGTATAATTGAATTTATTAAACTCGTTGGGGAAAACGATAAGATGCTTGGCAGAGCCTCGCATCTTATCTTTTTCCCCAACTTGTTTAATTTTGCTAATAAAATGCGATTTTAGTGTCATATGATAAATAGAATCTTGCATTCGTGCTCCTGTATTATTGAATTTATTAAACTCGTTGGGAAAACCGATAAGATGCTCGGCAAGCCTCGCATCTTATCTTTTTCCCCATCTCGTTTAATAAATTCAATAATACATGAGCGCTCATGTAAGATCCTCTATTTACAGGTTGTTTCAGTCTATGATATGGTGTGGCACTAATGTTACTCTGTATATTGGACACCCCTGTTCTGAAGACCAAGTCAAGTCAGCTCTTCTGGAGAATAACAGCACTATCTCCTCAGTTATTCCAGACTTGGATATAGATGTCTGTTCAGGTATAACATCTTTTGGGGGTACCATTGCTTCAAGGAAATAACTGAAATTACTAGCTATGTAAATGTGTTTAAAACTGAATATTGGTAGACCTGCATGCATTGTGGAAGTTTCTTTGAATTTCTGAAATGATTAAGTGTTTTATAGCAGGTAATACATTTCGATTTCTGCAAATATAAGGAGCCCTTGAAGATGAGTGGGCTGTGCTGGCATGCTAAGTTAGTGGACTGGGCTCAGTTCTATTTGAAGGCAAAATTCTTTTCAGTCTTAAATGGAATTCCATTGCACACTACTGTAAAACACTTATATTTGGCTGTCACTTTATTTTGGCGATATTGGCGGAAAAGAAGAAAACCGCCAAATTAAAATGCCGCCAATTTAAATTATATCATGAAAGGTAGGGCTGCAGTTAGTTTGCAGTTCAGTCCCTCTGCCCTTGCATAATATCAAAGCTCATCCATATTATATTGTATCATATCAAACAAACACGCCGGAGAAAAGGGAGTATGAAATGCTTATTTGACATGTCACGCTACTTAGTACCCAGGCCGAGTTGATTACATCAGAAGTAACACAAAATGTTTTCGCTATAAACATTTCATTTTATAACAGGAAATGCATAACAATATGCATTCACAAGCATAAATGAAGAAATGACAATGTACAACCTGGTCTCAATTTAAAATTTCGATAACGGCAGCAAACACCGATTGATTATTATTAAGTGTTATTACAATAATTATTATTATTATTTTCAGAAATCACAAATCCGCCAAAATAAAAATCCGCCAAAAGGTGCCCTTATAAAAACCGCCAAATTTTGCTGCCGCCAAATATAAGTGTTTTACAGTATGCACAGTCTTTTATTATCACCCTTCCATGGGTTCAGTATGACTGAAATACTCTAAGTCATTCATCCAGCTGATAATATTTTAATGTATTATTTATTTCTACACAGCCACTTGCATCTGATATGTGACAGAGCTCTAGCTAAGAGGGAGGATCTGGTGATAATTAGGGATAATTTTTGTTAATTCTGCATAAAAACATATGTTGTGACCCCTCATCTGAACCGTCTCGACAAGATGGTTCAGATGAGGGGTCAGAACATATGGTTACAATAAGAAACAAGAAAACTTATCCTTAATTATCATCAAATACTCCCTTATCTAGAGCTCTGTGTGAAGTAAGTAAACTGTTATTTTTCTTGATATTTCAGTTGAGCCTGTGCGATGGTTTGTTGAGCTGCGGTTCGGAAATGAAACCTTCACCAGTGACCTTGCAGATCCAACGTCGTTAGCCTATAACAGATTTATCTATATGAAGTATTATAATCTGGTATGTAGGTACCATGCAGCCACTTGTAAGGACTCTTTCTTGTTTTGTGCAAAACAATTTCTTTATTTAATAATTTAACAGAGCCGATGACAAACTTTAAATGTGTTTTTGCACTTTTTAGCTCGCCTGTACGGCGTTGGCGTCACACTTTAAAGGTAGGTTCCTGTACTTTGGAATGCATCATAATTTTGATGATCGTTCATCCAAGTTGTTGGAAAGCACTTATAAAAGGGAATGAATAAGTTTCACTAAAAAGTGTAAAACAAAAAATATTAGAAAAGTTGTTTTGCAAGGGATTTCCTAACTCTGCTTCGCACACCAGTTAGCGCTATTTTTAGTTCGCGCCAAAAATAGATAACGTGGCTGACGTCATGTTGCATTGCATTTTGGGATAGTTTTAACCCATCCGCCATGCCAGGACCTCTAGGAGAGCTCACGGCAAGGGAAAATTGACCTTTGGAGAATGGCATCAGAAATCGCCCACTTAAAGACATAATAAACATAGTTATTTTTAGAACTGGAATTCCAACGAAAGAAAATAAACCAAAAGGGAAAACGACTATTTTCTTCAACATCTGACGAGTTTCTCAGTGGCAACAAATTCAGAAAAATAAGAGAATTAAATACTGCTCAGAAAAAAACGAAATTATTTTGTGGACATAATTGTTATCGCTAGTCCAGGAACCTACCTTTAAAGTTTTATGTCAAAGTTTTTCAAACTTTCAAATCTCAACAACCACTGGCCAGAACTCTTTGATGTTTGGAATATAATCATATAATAGCATATCCTTCTATTCTGTAACATCATACCCCTGGGTGAGGCCATAGGGTGGGGCTTAGGTCAAGAATTAGGTCACACTCTAAAGTTTTACGACAAAGTTTTTTAAACATTCATATCGCAACAACCACTGGCCAGAACCCTTTGATGTATGGAATATAATCATATCATAGCATAAACTTTCATCTCATGACACTGTACTCCTGGGTGAGGCCCTGGGGTGGGGCTTAGGGGTCTAGAATTAGGTCACATACACTTTAAATTTACGGCAAAGTTTTTTTAAACATTCATATCTCAGCAATCACTGGCAAGAACCCTTCCATATTTGGGACATAATTATATAATAGCATAACCTTTCATCACATAACACTGTACCCCTGGGTGAGGCCCTGGGGTGGGGTTTAGGGGTCAAGAATTAGGTCACACTCACTTGAAAGTTTTACGACAAAGTTTTTTAAACATTCATATCGCAGTAACCGCTGGCAAGAACCCTCCCATATTTGGAACATAATCATATCATAGCAAAACCTTTCATTACATAACACTATGCCCCAGGATCAGACCCTGGGGTAGGGCGTAGGGGTCAGAAATCAGTTCATGGCCACTTTAAAGTTTTACATTTAAGTATATCTCCCTTTTTCATGAATGGATTCTTTTGATATTTGTACTGTAGTAAGATGATGGTCCAAAGTTTTACAGAGTACCACCCCCACCCCACTTAGTGACCCTGAGGTCAAGATCATGGACTTAGAAATTTGGGGTTTTGTTGAAGTATCCTGATAGCATACTGTTCCATAGTGGATGGATTTAGTTTATACTTAACTGATGTTAGATACTGGCTGGAGCTTTCACAAAATACTACCTGCACCTTGCTGGATGACCCAGAAGTCAAGGTCATTGATATAGAATTTGATCTTTAAGTTTTTGTTTAGAAATACGTTGATAATACTTGGACATGCTTGCATGAAGTTTTATGTAGTGCAAGGCATAGGAGAAAATGCCTGTGAGATGGGCAAGCACCAGTTCAGGCAAGCTATGCTGTCAGGCGACAGCTCTTGTTTTTAGCATTTCTGGCTCAAATTAGGCAAGAAAAATGCAAAATTATGAAATGGGATTTTTTGAAGTTTATGCATTAGATACAGTCAAAATTTGAAGTAAGTCATATACTGTTTACTATATTAATTACACACTGCCACAGTTGATATGCTGTCTAACAGTTGTTGTGTTATCTTTCTGTTTTTAGATTTCAACATTGTTTGGACAGTTTGGTCAATATGAAATACTGGATATCAGGTACTCTTTTTTATCAGAGATTTTTCATTGATTTATTGCTCTGGCATGTCTATCATTATACTATCTGATTACTGTAGCTAGCTATCTGTAGGATAAGCATTCAGTACATTTCCCCACAAATCCATGGTGGAAGAACATTTATTAAAATAGTGATTGTAACAACATTCTCTAAATTATATTATGTGGTGAAATAATGAAAATAGAAGAAACAAACAGAATATCCAAGTTTCTGGTTCTGTAATTTCCCTGAAGCCTTCTCAAAACTTACATTAACCTAGGACAATAAGTGTTACCTAGGAAGAGGGCTAACATTGAATGGAATGACAATTATAGAATTCCTGGGATACTTTTCTTGCAAATATAAATTATATATTTTGTAATTGAATTTTGCATGCTAAAACATCTACACTAAACTTCTTTATAAAGCTACTCATTATAATAACATTTTTTGGATATAATGCTAACATGTCATGGCTCCAACTGACGCAAAACTACGAGAGAATATAAGACAAACAAGAATTATATTCTCATTTCCCTTATATGTATTTTAATTATGTATAATGCTTTTCACTTATATCTCTGTGGCTTGATATGAACCCCCAAACATAGAGTTATAAAGGGACTTTAATGTATTTCAGGGACTCTGATGGCGTGGTGGCCCTCACCTACTATGTCTGGTCTGTTGAGGACCCCTATATGCCACTCTTTAGCAAGCTGGCCACACAGTTTAGAGCTGATTTACCAAATATAATGATTGGAGCAATCTATGAAGGTAAGGTCACAGTCTTTTTGTTTTGTTGTTTCTGGAAATCAGGGGCCGTATTTATAAAACCACTTAAGTCATTGCTATGCTGTTGCTAAGGCTAAATTTTTTTGTTGGAGATTCCCTGCAACTA
The DNA here is from genome assembly GCA_963989385.1 of Ctena decussata. Lineage (NCBI taxonomy): Eukaryota > Metazoa > Mollusca > Bivalvia > Lucinida > Lucinidae > Ctena > Ctena decussata. The sequence continues at coordinate 127,976,834 of OZ022498.1, forward strand.
TGAAATTTGCTCTGGAGGAACAGTCTGAAAAAGACTGTTCCTCCAGAGCAAATTTCATAGTTGTAGGGAATCTCCTTCATAGAAATTGAGCCTTAGCGACAGCATAGCCACCACTTGAGTCGTTTTATAAATATGGCCCCAGCTGTTCAAGACATTATGAGAACATGATAAAATAGTGATCTTTTTGTAAATCTGTTGGCTTTTTGTAAATAGGCTGTTAAATCTTTTTGTAAATAGGCTGTTGAGTCCCATTTAAAGCAGAATTGAGACTACAATACATGTTTTGTGTGTGTGTGTAGAGGGGGGGGGGGGGGGGGGGGGGGGGGGAGGAATCTAACATAAAAATTCTGACAGTTACTTGACAGTAAATTCAACATGTTCAAATGGTTTCTTTTGGAATAATTTCAGTGATCAAATATGGTATCCCAGTCCTTAGGATAATTACTGTTTTAACTGCTCTGTCTGGACTTTTCAATATTGTCAGTAAATTTCCTTCAGTAAAAACCAGGGCCCAGTTGTTCAAAGCATCTTTAGCCTTAAGAGTTCATTCGGAGGTCATTTTGTTAAGTGTTTTGCCACTTTATAGCCATATACACTGATGTTTTTTGTTGAAAATACGTGAGAAGCTTTTGCAATGCAAAAGCTTCTCACATTTTTACAACAAAAAATATTGGAATATTTGAGATACTAACGTTTGAAGTTTAACGTCACGTTAACTACCGTAATAATTCTATATATTGGGACCCTGTATATATTGGGACACCTGCTGTTTTTAGTGAAAGCAATTAATTAATTAACTGTATAAGATGGGACATACTAAGATTTCGGAAAATTGTCAATAATTTTTTGTCTATATGAATTGGGACACATTAATTTTAAAACCTACAAGATTGCTCTTCACTGTTTGCTCATATGAGTATTCAAATATTTATGGTTAGTACGGTAAACTGCGACAGTTTAAACTCCAAACAGGTGTTCATTTTGGACAATTGCCAGCGGTGACTCTTTTGATGTTTGAGACAAAATATTGAGCGAGCGTCTGGATTTTAGTACAGCACAGGAGAAAATGTGCTCATTGCATCAGTAAAACAGATAAAAATAGGATCAAGCTGCGCATGATTCACCAGTCTTGCTCTTGGTATCAATCATTATTAATAACATCTTTAGTTTCAGAGAATAGCAGAGACTCTTATAAGCCTGTGCAGATGCGCTGACTGGTCTGAGTTTTTGTAAATACTGTATGTCGTGAGGCTCTTTTCTTGTGTTGTAACCCGTCTGAGTAAATATGGTCATGCTGACAATTACCTTACGTAACATTTCACAGGGATAAAATTGTGAGAAAAATTGCCTTAAGGTGACCTGATACACACATTTAGCGCAGTCTAGTCACAGCTTTCTACCAGTGATGTGCATGCACTGATAAGCGCAGGCTAGTCTGAACATTTTAAATTCACTATGTCTTAGGATGAAATTTCTTGTGATGCAGCTATTTTCTGGAGCAATGAATTCTACCGGTAATTATGGTTGACATTTGAAAAAGGACTGCACTATATGTTAATTATAAGTGATAGCCTTAATCCTCTTACCTGGATTAACGGTGGAGAATGACAATTGTAAAATTAATAAAGGTGTCAATTAACTTGTGATGTTTTGGATATCTAATCATAAACAAACACATTGTCTGGTATATTTCATCATCTGCCGATTTAGGTAAGTCACACCTAATACCTATTTGATGTTTGCAGAGTATGATCGTATGTATTGGGACAAAGAAAAAACTAATTTTTCTATGTATTGGGACATCAAAGAAAGTAATTATTTTAAGGTGTCCCAATATATAGAATTAATACGGTAACAACGTCGATAGTTTTGAACAACTGGGCCCTGATGTCCAATAACAGAGGAGTTTTAGGATAATTATGTGATAAATAATTGTCATTCTTTGTAAAAATATGGGATTGTGGTAGTGAAGTAGTTAAGTGATAGACTACCAGCCCATGGATCACAGGTTTGATCTTACACTCCTCTGACTTTTTGGATGAGACTTTAAACCAGGGTCTCATCTCTGTATTACTTGCATTTTGGTGGGAGTTCACTCACTCTCTCGAAAATACATATTATGAACCCTCATTAGAATGGCCTTATTGAGAGGATCAGAACATACAGTTTAGGTGAAAAATAAGAAACGTTATACCAGAATTAGCTTGAAAACTCTGCCTTATCAAGGTTTGTGATTGTTAGATTGTTACAAACTGTTGAAAGAAAACTTTTTGTTGTTTCATAGATAAACCAGTAGAACCAGCAAGATGGTTTGTGGCTCTACATTTTGAGAATGAGACCTACTCCCGAGATATGGCAGACCCTACATCCATGGCATATGACAATTTTGTGAACAAGAAATACCATCGTCTTGTAAGTACAGTTCTTCATCCATTTTTGATGAATGGCTGCTCTTGCTTGGCTCTTTGGCCAAGTTCAGTTCAAATTTTATTGTCTAGCAACTAGCAAAAGGGAGACATAGATATAGAGGATCTTACATGAGTGCTCCTGTATTGTTGCATTTATTAAATGAGTTGGGGAAAAATATAAGATGGGAGGCTATGCTGAGCATATTATCGGTTTTCCCCAACAAATTTAATAAATTCTAACACAGGAGCACGAATGCAAGATTCTGATCATCATATGACACTAAAATCGCATTTTATTAGCAAGTTTTGCACAAAACGTCACGAATTTGCCATTAGAAAATGTGACATTTATATATACGTCAACACATAATGTTTCGATGTAATTTGCATATCTAATCCACTACTTCATTATTATACCCCCACAAACTTGTTTTTGTTTTTATGGCTTTATTACAGTCTCAGATGCAACTTCATATGATAATGAGTCTTAACTGCAAAACAAAAATAAACACATGTATTTGCTATTTTCCATGAGGCCCTCAGTATGCACATATATGTAGAAACACAAATACATAGGTAATGATTATGTAATTATATGCCCTTGTCTGAGGTCTTAATTTGTTAATGAAAAAAGAAAAACATTCAGAAATGTTACCTGAAAATGTTGCAAGTTGTATTCCAAATAGCAATATAATGAATAGGGTTATACAGAAGCCCTGCCATTTACATACATTTACACTCTAAATTTGAGTTGCCTCACTGAAGCATTTCAGATGAGAATTCACAACTGAAGGGTTCAGGTGAAAGGTCACATCTTGTGTTCAAATCAGATTGAAATCTAATTGTCCATGATTATCACCAAATACTCATTCTCAATTTCTCATCAAGAGCTTTGAAATTACAAATTTTCAACAAGTAATTCTGGAAGTATTCGGAGTGACTGGAAAACTCCGGCTTTACCCTTGAACATTGATCCTATTTGGACATTCGTAGTGTGTGGAGCTGATAGACCCAGTGGAGCTCCTTTCTCCGACGGACGGGAGTGCTTTTTTCACTGTCAGGGTCTAATGCTAAAATTTCAACAATCTGAAATTTCATATGTTGTAGGGAGTAGTTGTTAGGTTAAAATGATTAGCGACCAGTGTGTCCCTTTATTGTGGGTGTCACGTTGGTGCTCTATCATTCTGACCTTTGTCTTTCTATTACTTTCGCCGACGTCTTGTTGTTTGCGAAGTTTGCATGTTATTAAGTAGACAACATTTCTCCTTGTGCAGTGTCCTCTCAGAGCGAATTTATAATTGTACTATTTGCACTTATTAGTGAACACTTAAGATTTGTTACCCGCAATAAAGGGACACACCGGTCGCTAATCATTTTAACCTAACAACTACTCCCTACAACATATGAAATTTCAGATTGTTGAAATTTTAGCATCAGACCCTGACAGTGAAAAAAGCACTGCCGTCCGTCGGAGAAAGGAGCTCCACTGGGTCTATCAGCTCCACACACTACGAATGTCCGAATAGGATCAATGTTCAAGGGTAAAGCCGGAGTTTTCCAGTCACTCCGAATTCTTCCATTATACCCCAAGTGCTCCTGCTTCACCATTGAGCATAAGGACCAATTGCTAGCTTAACAAGGCTACAGCTTCAGGTCTATTGGCTTCACAACGTCTCTAACGTAATAGCTAAACGTCACTAAGCAACATACAAAAATGGCACCTACAACACAGGGAGGTTGATGCAAGCGAACATACGCTCAAAGAAGAAGCCTATATAGACACAAAGCTGCCACATCAATGTTAAATAGTAAACTGTTACCCAGCATTCTTTAGTTTATTGTTTCCCCGCAAAACAATCAAAAAAGATGTTGCCATATACTATAATAAGACATAAGTAAACACTTTCATAGCTTATATGCACCAGGAGAGACAATATTGTAATATTACCTCCTGTTGAAACCGCAAAAAAACGTCAAAAAAGATGACATTGCTACGAAGAATAGTTTGTCTACACAACAGTAAATCCGTGTTGTGTGAGCGGTCATGCTCACGTGAGTGGTGCTGGTTTGGCGCCTCTCACGTGATCAACGGCGCCGATCATGTGGCGGTGCCAATTCGGCACTGCACACGTTATTGGCGGTACCTCTCATGTGGTCGGTCCAGGGCCGCTCACGTGGGAGGCTTATGGCCGCTCACACAACAATGGGCCGCTCATGTGACCAAGTGAGCACCACTCACGTGCTAATTTGGAGCCGTTTAGAGCGGCCCTGGGCCCCTCACGTGACAGGGAGCGCCGTTTTTGGCGCGGATCACGTGAGCGGCGCGCGGGACAATATAAACAAGCCAGCAATAGGCTATTTCAAACACGAAAATCTCTGAGGAGTCAGAATAATCTGAGGAAACTAGTCAGAAACGTTGCACAGCCTTATGAGTGCACATAAGCACCACGATGAGGACCCAGGCCTGAGTCACCAGTCACCACTTTCTAATTCTGGAAGTATCTTTAGCTGATCTGGATGTCTTAAGCTCTGGATTTTCATAGCATGACGTACTGAGCTTTTTTATTATGTTTGCTTGCTTTCAGATTTCAACCCTGTTTGAACAGTTTGTTAGATATGAAATAATCAGTGTTAGGTAAGTATAGTGTAAAAATAGGTCTTGAATAATGCTGGCATACGTTTGGGATGTAATTCTATATTCAGTCTTCCTGAATTTAATGTAATAGTGTCTTCTACCCTATTTCTTTGGTTGAAAGTCAATTTTTTCTCCTGAAATCAGTAGCCAAAATCTTGATCTACCTTAAATGAAGGACCTACATCTTGGAGATCATTGTGGAAGCAAATTACCCATCTTGTAGCAGAATTCCATAAGACTAATTAAGGTATTTGGGGTCATTCTAGAGAGAGGAAAACAAAGGTTCCAGGTTATAAAACTTGAGAATAATCTCAAACTCAAAATAAAGCACAATGAATGGCTGCTTCCGAGCATAAATAAGCACAATGATTGGCTGTTTCCGAGCATGTGCTCGGAAGCAGCCAGTCAGTGTGCTTTATTTTGAGTTTGAGATTATACTCAAGTTTTATGACCTCGAACTCTGGTCTTGTAACAGAATAGATATGGTATATCAGACCTCTGATATGTAAGGTGTGTTGCTGTATCCCAAAGGCTTTTCTGTCAGTTTTAGAAGAGAAACTAACTTCAGCAAACCAGCATTTACTGTCCAGATGGTTGAACCCTTTTTCTTTGGAGGCTATTCTCAAAGAAAAGAATTTGCTCTCTAAGGTGTTTTCAGCCCTATCGAAGATGGATGGATGGACGACTTGCAATTTTACATCCTTTTTAACAGTATTTCAGTCATATCAGGACGATGGTTGGGTGATAATGAAAGGCTGTGTGCAATGGAACCCCGTTTACGATTTGAAAGATCCACACCTACTGCAGGGCTCAAACCTGGGACCGCTAGATCAGCAGGCCAGCGCTTAACCTACTGAGCTACTGGGGCTCCCCCTATTGAATAGAGAAGAAAAGAAATGTACATGTACTTGCATGTTAGGATGATTTCCCAAGGCCAAGAAGTGTATCCATTCACCTTAATTATAAATCATTTTGCAGAGAAGGTAGTGTGGTGTTGAGTGTCTATGTTTGGTCAGCTGAACATCCTCATCAGATGCTCATGGACAAAATGGAGATGGAATTTCCAGATGCTATGAGGAATATAAGGGTTGGGAACATCTTTGAAGATCCAGGTAACAATATATATTACTGTGTTATAGATTGGTAAGATCCAGGTAACTGTATATTACTGTGTTGTAGATTGGTAAGATTCAGGTAACAATATATTACTGTGTTATAGATTGGTAAGATCCAGGTAACAATATTTTACTGTGTTATAGATTGGTAAGATCCAGGTAACAATATATTTCTGTGTTATAGATTGGTAAAATCCAGGTAACAATATATTACAGTGTTACAGTTTGGTAAAATTTTAAAGTTTTGGTGGTCTATTTTTGAAAAAAAATCTTTGATGTAACTACAAAGAGATTAAAAATCCTGTGGTTCGTAAATATATTTGTTTCTACAAATTATGACAGTAGCTCTTTGCAAATTCCTGAGCGAATAGTGCAGATATATATGACATTCTGCTAATTTTCATAGATATTGTCTCATGCTCATGGAGGTGGGGGTTGGAGGGGATAGAACTGCTTTTAAGTAAAAGAATTAGCTCTCACTTTAGAGAATACTGTATGTGTGGTAATTTTTGTGGGTTCAATTTTTCATGGTTTAGGGTCAAAAACATAAACATTAATTTTTGCAGTTTTTAATTTTCGCGGTAAGCAATTACGCGAAAAGTAAATTGCTTCTTTATCACTTGAGTCAGTTATTTGATTAACCTGCGGTAGGGCTGCAGGTTAATGACAGAACTAGCTCAAGTGAAAAGTACCAGAACTTGCAGAAGCAAACGGAAACAAAATATCTGGACACTGTATCTACCGAAGATACTTTGTAAGAAACATGAAATTATTTCACGATTTTAATATTTGCGGTTTTTAAGTGACCAAGAAATACCGTGAAAATGAAACACAGCGAAAATTGTCGCTTATACGGTATGTTATTGTAAAATTTAAAGTAGCCCTTGCATGAGGAGATTCAACTGAAAGATTAAAACTATTGTCCACTTTTGTGCCTGGCCTATTTCACTGTGGAGGACTTTTTTCTTTCTTTCAGATAAAAAATGCTCAGCACCTTTTGTAGAAAAAGCAATGCGTGAAGAATGTTCTGTGCCATACTTTAAGATAGAGAATGCAATGGATGATGGGGAGAGATGCAGGTTAGTAGAAAACATATATCATTTTGTTTGGAATTTGGTAAGTACACCAAAATTGCAAATGAAACTCAGTTCAAGAAGTTCCCTAGGCCAAAGAAAATGAGTAATAGCAGGGCCGTTAAAGTACCAAATCATAAGTCTGAACTCATAAATTATATTAACATACACAAATCCCAGATATTTAGATACACAGACATGGATGTCCAAAATGTGTGATCAGCTAGTAACATCACCTGCCTATTATAATACTGCATCTCGGCAATCCCACATCCTCCGCCCCCTATGTCTATGTATCTAAAGGACAAGTCATGGAAATTTAAGGCCGGTAACTGGGGGCCAAAAAAGGTATGACAGATGACAATTATTTAGGCTAGGGATTTTGGTCTGTTGTACCTCATACACAGATTTTCAGACTTAACAGTAGGTCAGGGGGCTTATTTATAAAACAACTTAAGTGGTTGCTATGTTGTTGCTAAGGCTAAATTTCTTTGAAGAAGATTCCCTACAACTATGAAATTTGCTCTTGAGGAACATTTCATAGTTGTAGGAAATCTCCTTTATAGAAATTGTTAAGCCTTAGCAACAGCATAGCAACTACTTAAGTGCTTTTATAAATAGGACCCCAGGTGCCTCTATTAAGCAATCTCTAGCCATAGAACATTGTAACGACCCCACATTCTGGGACAGAAGCATCTAAGTAACTAGTATAGACTCAGACCACCGTAATGTGCCTAAATTTTGGGACATCTAAATTAATTAATTTTCCATTTGTAACAAATGGAAAATTAATTATTTTAGGTGTCCCAATACTTACGTATGTTAAGATACTTTTTGTCACCCGACGTAGGCGGAGGGGGACTACAGAAATGACCCTCGTCCGTCCGTGTGTGCGTCCGTCCGTCCTTCCGTCCGTCCTTCCATCCGTCCGTCCGTCCGTCCGAAATCTTGTCCCCGCAACTCCTCCTCCGTCTTTCATCGGATTGATTTGAAATTTTACAGATTGTATTCTTATGATATGAAGATGTGCATGTGGTTTTCGATATTTGTTTCGGCCATTTTTAATAGAGTTACAGCCCTTGCTGACTCGGACCTTCCGAAATCTTGTCCCCGCAACTCCTCCTACATCTTTCATCGGATTGATTTGAAATTTTACAGATTATATTCTTATGATATGAAGATGTGCATGTGGTTTTTTATTTTTGTTTCGGCCATTTTTAATGGAGTTACGGCCCTTGCTGACTTAGACTTTGTCCCCGCAACTCCTGCTACATCTTGTATCAGATTGACTTGAAATTGTGCAGAATGTTTCATCGTGATCTGAAGATGTGCATGTGATTTTGGAATTTCAATTGTCCAGTTTTTTACAAAGTTATGGCCCTTTGTTGTTTTTTGGCATTTTTCCAACTTTTGAACCGTTTGACCGAGAGAGCTGAAATTTGGTATGCTATTAACATTTGGTAAATTGATTATTCTGATTATTGTTAGGATGTGCTAAATTATAAGTGACAGAGTTATTCCCCTTTCATAGATAATAGACATTCACTTAAAGGTAAAGGGATAATTTCAGAACTATTCATAATAATGGGCTGAATTCTCATAAATGCATTGTTCATTTTTCATCATTCATATAAGCAGGATTATGGCTCTTGTTATTTTGTTACTGGGTATACAGTTTTGGTCATTTTGTAAGGGCCTATAGTTTCAGTAACCTGATTTTACACATATATGCCCCGTTCTGAACTTAAGTATTTTATAAAGAGGCCCAGTAATTGGGTATATGTCTTTGCTTATGTACAGTTATCATTCGCTTACCAGGTTCTGTAATATATATATTTTCTGTTTTTTGGCCATACATTTACTCTGCAACAGAATAAAGGGCTGAAGTTTGTGACACATTTCAAACGTCGGGTGACACTTGGCCGATGGCCTTTTATTCTGAATAGGGTCTCTTCCAGCAAGGAGTTGGAGTAACTGAGTGGATAAAGCTCTTGCCTGCTAAGCTTTTGATCTTGATTTGAATACCACTTGAGATGAATTTTTTTCATCATAAACAGATTTCCTTTGCGCACAGCCTTCCATTCTTGTCCTTCTGTCAGGTCAATATGACTGAAATACTGTTGAAAAACTGCAAGTTATCCATCTTTCTCTTCTGGCAAGTTTTCACACACACTAAGAGCTCTAGATAAGAGGGAGTATTTGGTGATAATTAGGGATAATTTTTGTTAATTCTGCTAAAAAAACCCGTTTCTCCGGTCTATCGGATGAGACTTTAAACCGAGGTCCCATCTCCATATGACCTCGTTGTTGGTGGGACGTTAAACCCGAGTTCACTCACTCTGCTAAAAAAATATGTTGTGACGCCTCATCTGAACTGTCTCAATGAGACGGTTCAGATGAGGGGTCACAACATATGGTTTTGATGAAAAATAAGAAAAATTATCCTTAATTACCATCAAATACTCCCTCTTTTCTAGAGCTCTGACACTTCATGGTGAAGATGACCCAATTTTTATGGAATGTATGGTAAATGAACTCATTGTATTCATTGGTTATAAGAGTGGGACTTTAACCTTCCAAAACAATCAAAAAAATTGTTTACAAGATGGATCTAGAATTTTTCCGATTGTTTTGGAAGAAAAAAACTCATCTTATAGAAGAAAAATTAGAATAATACAAGATTGGTTTGGATATTTGGAGTTAAGCCTCGTTCACGCGACCAAAGTTTCTTTGTCACAGAAACTGTAACAAAGAAAGTTTGGCAAACATTTTGCATTTACACCGAGCAAATTTTTGTTAAAGAAAAATGTGGCATAGAATCTTTGTCGAATAAACTTTGGCAATGAAATATTTGCTGCCATGTTCACATGAACAAAGAATTCAAAGTTACTTGAACAAACAAACGTTGCTCATGTAAATGGCCAACTGTGCCACACTTTGTTGAATATACTTTGTTCAAAATCAGACTGATTTGATAATGAGCAAAATTTTCTGTGTTCATTTCCATAGCTAGTTTCTTTGTTACATGTTCTATGCCAAATTTTCTGTTCACACTGACAAATTTTGTTTGTCATAGAAAGTTTACTATATGAAAATGCGACATATTTTTCCATTCACACAAGCAAATTTTTCTATGCCAAACCTACTTTGTCACAGAAACTTTGCTCGTGTAAATGAGGCTTTGTTCGGATGAGGGAAATCCCATCTTATAGCCAAATAAATATGGTGCAAAAGTGTATGAGCCGCGACGCGAGAAAACCAACAAATTGGTTGTGCGCCCAGCACAGACTCAGATCAGCCTGGGCATCCACCCAGTCAGATCAGAGTCTCCGCTGTCCGCATGAAGGTAGCTTAGACCCTTAGCTATCCTTTAAGCGCTTAGCGAAGAGTCTGATCAGACTGCGCTCAACCACATTGATGGTTTTCTCATGTCACGGCTTGTATGGTTCTGATTCCAGACATTTCCAAGCCTTCCTTGCTTGTATCAAGTACCATGCCTTGTTAAATGATGAACAGTGTCCGTTACAAGAACTGGACAGCTTGGTCCGGAGGGAAACTTCACTAAATTGGGCTCCTTTATGTGTGGGTAAGTAATGAAAACAGTGGATGAGATTTTAAACCTTCTGCTGTTATCAGAGATATTTGCAGAGAGCTTTACAAAGTCTATAGTACAGTATATAAGAACTGAGCATCTTGGACAGGAAGGAAACTTCACTGAAATGGATTTCTTTGTGTGGGGATAAGTAATGAATTCATTTGAAGAGGTTTCACTGGACTTCCTTTGTGTTACTCTTTTAATTGTCACCCGACGTAGGCGCTGGGGGAATATAGAAATGACCCTCGTCCATCCGTGTGTGCGTCCGTCCTTACGTCCGTCCGTCCGAAATCTTGTCCCCGCAACACCTCCTATGTCTTTCATCTGATTGATTTGAAATTTTACAGATTGTATCCTTATGATATGAAGATGTGCATGTGGTTTTTTATTTTTGTTTCGGCCATTTTTGAAGGAGTTACAGCCCTTTCTGACTCAGACCTTCCGAAATCTTGTCCCCGCAACTCCTCCTACATCTTTCAGCGGATTGATTTGAAATTTTACAGATTGTATACTTACGATATGAACTCCTTCTACATCTTTCAGCGGATTGATTTGAAATTTTACAGATTGTATTCTTACGATATGAAGATGTGCATGTGGATTTTTTATTTTTAGTTCAGCCATTTTGAATGGTGTTACGGCCCTTGCTACTTAGACCTTGTCCCCGCAACTCCTGCCACGTCTTGTATCAGATTGACTTGAAATTGTGCAGAATGTTTCATCATGATCTGAAGATGTGCATGTGATTTTGGAATTTCAATTGTCCTATTTTTTACAAAGTTATGGCCCTTTGTAGTTTTTTTGCATTTTTCCAACTTTTGAACCGTTTGACCGAGAGAGCTGAAATTTGGTATGCTATTAGCATTTGGTAAATTTATTATTCTGATTATTGTTAGGATGTGCTAAATTATAAATGACAGAGTTATTCCCCTTTCATAGATAATAGACATTCACTTAAAGGTAAAGGGATAACTCCAGAACTATTCATATTAATGGGCTGAATTTTCATATATGCATTGTTCATTTTTCATCATATTCATATAAGCAGGATTATGGCCCTTGTTATTTTGTTACTGGGTATACAGTTTGATGTTTTGGGCATTTTGTAAGGGCCTAAAGTTTCAGTAACCTGATTTTACACATATATGCCCCGTTCTGAACTTAAGTATTTTATAAAGAGGCCCAGTAATTGGGTATATATCTTTGCTTATGTTCAGTTATCATTGTAATATATATATTCCCTGTTTTTGGCCATACAGTTACTCTGAAACAGAATAAAAGGCTGTAGTTTGTGACACATTTCAAACGTCGGGTGACACTTGGCCAATGGCCTTTTATTTTCTTCTTCAAAGGTATTTGCAGAGATGTTTACAGAATATAATAAACAGTTATATGTAGCATCATCTCCTTGGCACTTCTTCTGGATTTTTGGCTGAAGAGTGACTAGCTGAGAGTAAGACATATGTACATGTATTGATCTTCACACTCTATAATTTTTCACCACTGAGCTCCCTCAACCTTGAGGAAATTTTCCAGTATTTTTATAGAGCCTGGGATTTCTGCTAGTGGTGAAAACTGGCAAGGTGTTCAGGCTATAGCATCAGCTGAATAAGCTCTGTTGCCAGATTCACTGCCTTGTATTGATTTATACATGATAGCATTATATCCAAAATAAGTTTATAATGAATACTGTTATAATGTTGGGCTTCTATATATATGAGCCACGTCATGTGATTTCCAACAAAGTGGCATTGGTGACAAGCAAAGGCTTTGATCAGACTGCACATAAGTGCAGTCTGATCAAAGCCTTCGCTGGTCACATCAACCATCTATGGTAGTTGCCCAAGCCATAGAGCCAACATTAAGGTCTCTGATTACCGTGTATAAATGAAAAGGATGATCTGAATATCACATGATTAAATTGCCACATTGTTGGAAATCACATGACGTGGTTCAAATTATGTTTCTTTATGTGCAGGTCCTCATAGAATGATTCTAAATATTGAGATAGAAGTGCTGAGGCAACAGTGTATACTTAGATCAGACTACTTCTGAAGAAACACTCTGATAGGACCTGCTTTCTTTGTCATTCTGTCGGCAGATTTTTTTTAAGTCTAAGTGGGTTCAAAATTGAGGACAAGTACAGTAACTAGATCAGCTGTATTGGTATTTTCGGTATGGACTAGTCTAGTTTTACAATGTTCCATAATAGTACCCCCACTGCCTGCCTAGAATAGGCTATGGGGTACTTTTAGGACATGTTGGACTTGCCCCTGTGTTGTTGTGGTCTTATTTGATTTCTGTTTATCTCTCACAATAAGGAGACCCTAACTTTGAAGAGAACTTCCCAGACTCTAAAGAGGAGATCTGTAACAACTCATATGTACATCGTCATCTGTGGGAGTATAGCTGTATTAACTTTGACATCAGTGCTGTAACTGAGCCAGATAACAGATGCAGGTAAGAATATATCTTGTCCTACAATGAGTCTTGAAATAGAAATTTTACCATAAGAGCTGCTACCCGAGAAAACCAACAAAGAGGTTGTGTGCCCAGCTTAGACTCAGATCAGCCTGGGCATCCACCCAGTCTGATCAGAGTCTTTGCTGTCCGTCCGCATGGAGGTAGCTTAGACACTTAGCTACCCTTTAAGTGCTTAGCGAAGAGTCTGATCAAACTTGTAGGATGCCCAGGCTGATTTAAGAATGCACTGGGCGCACAACCACATTGTTGGTTTTGTCGGGGCTCATATGTTTATTCAGTTATCAGATCTTTTCCCCTCCAAAACAACTCCAAAAAATGTAGATCCATTTTAAAAGAGGATTTTTGAGGTTGTTATGAAAGGGAAATGCCATTTTATATCAGAATTGCACAGTACTGGCCCAGAGGATATAAAATTTGAGCACATTCTCAAACTCAATATAAAGCACACTGATTGGCTGCTTCCGAGCACATGCTCGGAAGCAGCCAATCAGTTTGCTTTATTTTGAGTTTGAGATTATTGTCAAGTTTTATAACCTTGAACCCTGATTTAGATATTTTGGGTCATTCTAAAGAGAAAATTCTCCATCTTATAGGGAAATTATTATAAAAGTTCCTTTCCAGCTCAACACAAACCAGTACTGTGACATAAAAAAGAGCCATGATGTGCAGAAAGGGTTGCATATGCAGTCAAAGAAGACACAGGACAGTTTGCATATCAGCATAGTCTGATCATTTGCACAGACCCTGTAAGGCCCCTGAGAAATCTACAGGAACAAAATGAAGATGAAGGTTATAGCTAGACTTTACCAAATTACACACTGGTTTGTCTCATTGCTGCTTGCATATACAAAAAGTGACTTTATGGCTGTAAAAAATTAACTGATGTAGCTGGAAGTTTGGTGATATTACGGATATTACTGAAATTATCTGATAATAGATGTTATCATATGTCATTTTTCGTATCATGTCGCATGTTAACCTGGTCTCAGTTCAGCCCTTTGACCAAGGGTTGATATGGGTTTGATATTGAAAATGCGTATCTTTTTCCTATTGTCATTGTCATGTTCAAATTTCATTAACCACAAGCAGATTTTATCTTAAAGACCCCTTGAAAGAGGGGTCAATTCTTTAAGGAAAGAGTTTGCTCCTAAAGGAGCAAATTCTTTTCCTAAAGAGTTGACCTCCATTGACAAGGGAAGCAAACATGAAAATGACAGAGTTGCCTCCCCTGAAAGTGTCAAAATATTTAGGATTTTCATGGTTATGATATAATTTCAGGACAGAGATGAGCAGGCGAGGTTGTGTCTTGGCAGTACTAGAGCAAGCAAGAGTTGGTTGTACGATGGCCAATGTTGTTGAAGTGTCACAGAGACCTGAAGTGAGACGGGGAATTCTTGACAGTGTTGAGCCTGGATGTGGTAAGGGAGCGTATTTGTTTTAGAAATATGGATAGTCAGTTCTCAATCTGTAATGTTTCTTCGGTTACCTGCCGTGAAAGTAGGTCACCACAACCTAGTTTGACCAAAATGTACCTCCTGTCAGTTTTCTGGGAGGCATGCATATCTCTGTTATATATTAATGATAATAATAATAACAAAGACTTTATTTTCAGTGGGTGACACAATTTGCTAAATGCTACTCTTCCTTCAGGCCCACTGTCACAGGCCCTAGTCCCTCCAAACCTCATCTTACCGCTCCAGATCTCAAAATCAAAAGCACTTCTTGCATATCTGGGCTTTCATGAGCCGTAGTGACTTACAACTCAGTGCTCCAGATAAGAAGGGGTAATGCACCAGTCATTTGCAACCACGGTCCCCCCTGGGGCCTGGGAATAGAGGGGATATTGACTTTTCACTCTGCAAAGCCCTGGTATATGCCCTGCACTGTGGGGACATCTTTCAAGTCGAATACCTGGTAAAGGTCTCCACCCCCAGGCAGTGACCTATATATATAGTGACTCGCATCTCCCGTTAAATATAGGTATTTTTCCAATAGACGCTTGTTGCGCCAGGTGAGTGGCTGAAAAAATCGATAATTCTGTCGACCGCTTATTTCGCATCTAGAAATATCGTTGTTTTATTTTATCTGTGTAAATAATGTGTTCTTACAAACGTTTGCGTTGAATTGTGTACTTAATTTCCAAAATTTTGATACCAAACTTGCCAAGTTTTTATACGGTAGTTTTACTCGACGTAGTTAAAAAAGAAAAAAAAAAAAAACGGGCTGGAGAGCTTTTCAATATAAATATGGGAAACTTTTTTATTTTGCATTTGGATGAGGATTTTGACCTTGGCTCTCTCTTACTTAGGAGAATATGCATGCATTGAAAATTGAAGTAAGTCAATGACATAGGTTTTAATTAAGCTGAGTGGGTTGGAATTTCTATTAGAAGTTATCGACGTGAATCGCCTATTTCATTAATGTTTACGTAATCAAAATATTATTCAACGTTAAGGTAAGCTTTGAATTTTATGATGATGTATTAGAATAGTAAGTTTTGTGATTATTTTGTTTGGTTTTGGGGTTAATTTGTTTTGATGTGAAATAAGAAACTTTGGTCGCTGACAAATTCTTCAATGCATAACTAACCAACCTTCTGAACTCATTGTTGTATGGCGAAAACTGTGAAAAACAAGTTTTATTTTAAGATTATTTTGACCCATTAAATCGGCACGAAGTTGCATAAAATAGCACTCAAACAATTTGTAAGGCATTCAACTTTATGAAAAATATCATTGCGAGGCTCAAAAATAGTTATTCTGGGAGCCTTATTTAAAAACGGGGGAGTGGGGTATAGAACTTCCTGATTTGCCGGTTTTCGCTTCTTTCCTAAATAAGCCTATTTCTATACTGTCATAAGACCATCAAAATAGTAAATAATTGTCATGAAAATGATATTAAACAACATTTTGGTCCTTCCCCTTTCGTTTTCTAATGCTTAAATATTACCTCAAACCTTATTAACGACGGAGTACATCGTAAAAGAAGGGATGGTTTCTACAGCGTCATCACCATTTTGTTTCGAGTGACCAAAGTTTCTCAATTTACATCGTTAAAAATGAATTCCAAAACCAAGCAAAATCATCACAAAACTTATATTCTAATACATCATTATAAAATTCAAAGCTTACCTTATCGTTGCATAATAATTTCACTGTGAAAACACCGATAAAATGGGCGATGCACGCCGTTAACTTTTGACAGAAATCCAAGCTTTTTCAGCTTGTATTTAAAATGGCGATCCGGTAGGAGGCGCTGCAATCGCATGCGCGACACGCCTCTTTTGACCGAAAGGTGAAGACGCGAGTCACTGTATTTATAGGTCACTGCCCCAGGGGATCATGTAAATATAACAAGACCTGTCAGGGGGACAGGACAGCTCACCTGACAGTGCCTTGCCCATCACCTAAAAAACGTTAGCGTAAAATTTTAACATTTTGCCAACGCCAACGCCAGGGGGAGTGCAATAACTCTTCCTGTACATTAATTCGTACAGGCGAGCTTAAAATCCATATTCTGACAATGTGTCACTGTAAATTTCATTAAAAACACTCCACTATTTTCCCCACTGTTTTGGCGGGAATCAAAAGCCTGGCATATCCACAGCACTGCGGGGACACCGCTTAGGTAAAAACACGGTACTTAAGCCCCGCTATGCCCCCGCTATCCCCGGCCCCATGGGGGTCGTGGTTGCAAATGACTGGTGCATAACAGGGATAATTTTCCATATTTCTTCATTAAAACATATTTTGTGACCCGTCATAAGAACAGTCTCGCTGAGACAGTTCTAATGAGGGGTCACCACATATGTTTTCCTTTAGAAATAAGGAAAATTGTCCCTGAATTATCCTTGTATCCCCTTCCTATCTGGAGGTCTGTCAACTTCCCTATTACCTGCATGGATTCACAGAAGCACTGTTGGGAAACTACCAACAAGCTCCACATGCTAGCCATACATAAAGATGCATAAAAGACATACATTCTAAGCATCTTTGCAAAGCAAAGATACACGTACGCACATTCACATGAGTGACAGCATTTGCTTCTCACAAGGTGATCAACATTGTCTTCTGACAGTTCTTGTAGTTTAAATCTTTTTTTCAGAATCAAGCCTCAGAGACACACCCTGTATGAAATATTTTATCACAGAGGCAGCAGTGAAGGCAGAAAAGTGCTTCCCCTCGCTTTACAGTTTACAGGCACTTGTTTCCATGGAAACATACAATGAAATTAACATGATGAGGACTTCTGATGGACAAAACAGCTTGAAATGCAGGTATAAAATTTAATGTCTTTTGTTAGATTTTACCATCTTGGCAAGGCAAGGGTACTAAGTCTACTTTGTTCCTTACGTACCCTTGGCTGACTATTAATGGATTAATAACAATGTTCTAATGGATCTTTATTCTACTAAGTCTAGGCATTAAGAGAAGCACACAGTGTTACTCAAGAGTGTATAACAGTATACCTGTACTAAGATTACCAACTCTTTGCAATACTGGCAGTTCATAATAGTATACCCAGTTGTCTTTCATGATATATGCAACAGGTACACAAGGAGCAAAGTGGACTCAGTACCCTTGGCTTGCAAAGATGAGATTATACATGCACACATGGTTTTTTTACTATGGCTCAAATTTAGTAGATAGCATGTCATGATAAGGAACAGTGCCTGATTTGTAAGCTGACATTATCTCATTCCATTCGAGATACCCTTTATGGCCTGATCTGAGATCCAAACTGTTTGCTGCCTAGACATCATTTCTACAAAAAGAGTTAGACCAATATTGGCAAAATATTCCTGATTTTTGATGCAGACGACAATTTCAGCAGATGACAAAAAATACCCAGAATGCAATTGGTTAGTAAAGAAAGCAACTCTACTATGAGGAAGCAACTCTACTATATAATATTAGATTATATTGTTTTTTCTTGCATTTAACTGACAGAAATAAGACTGAAGCGCACTATTTATTAGTGGTATTACCAGGAGGATCGCTGACTACGTCTTTATGATAATTATTTTTGCGATTTTTATGCCCCCGCCATTTAAAATGGGGGGGCATATTGTATCACCGCTGTCCGTACGTACGTAGCGTATGTACGTATGTACGCTACTACGTACGTACGTAGCGTACGTACGAAATGGTTTCCGTTCAATATCTTTTGAAAGCATTGGTGTATTGATTTCATATTTCATACACAGCCATATAATCATAAAATACAGGTCAAGTTCGATGTTGGATAAATCCGTCTATTATTATGGGAGTTATGGCCCTTTTTCGACTTCATTTTGTGTGAAAAATTGGTTTCCGTTCGATATCTTTTGAAAGCATTGGTATATTGAATTCATATTTGATACACAGATATATAATCATAAAATACAGGTCAAGTTCGATGTTAAGCAAAATCTGTCGATTATTGTGGGAGTTATGGCCCTTTTTCGACTTCATTTTGTATGAAGAAATGGTTTCCGTTCACTATCTTTTAAAAGCATTGGTGTATTGAATTCATATTTCATACATGGGTATATAATCATAAAATACAGGTCAAGTTCGATGTTGGGCAAAATGGGTCGATTATTGTGGGAGTTATGGCCCTTTTTCGACTTCATTTTGTATGAAGAAATGGTTTCCGTTCGATATCTTTTGAAAGCATTGGTGTATTGAATTCATATTTTATACACAGATATATAATCATAAAATACAGGTCATTTTCGGTCAAGTTCGATGTTGGGTAAAATCTGTCTATTATTGTGGGAGTTATGGCCCTTTTTCTACTTTATTTTGTATGAAAAAATGGTTTCCGTTCGATATCGTTTGAAAGCATTGGTGTATTGAATTCATATTCTATACACAGGTATATAATCATAAAATACAGGTCAAGTTTGATGTTGGGCAAAATCCGTCGATTATTGTGGGAGTTATGGCCCTTTTTCAACTTTATTTTTTATGAAGAAATGGTTTCCGTTCGATATCTTTTAAAAGCATTGGTGTATTGAATTCATATTTGATACACAGGTATATAATCATAAAATAAAGGTCAGGTTCGATGTTGGGCAAAATCCGTCGATTATTGTGGGAGTTATGGCCCTTTTTCGACTTCATTTTGTATGAAAAACTGGTTTCCGTTCATTATCATTTGAAAGCATTGGTGTATTGAATTCATATTTTATACACAGGTATATAATCATAAAATACAGGTCAAGTTCAATGTTTGGTAAAATCCGTCAATTATTGTGGGAGTTATGGCCCTTTTTTGACTTCATTTCATACAATAATGGTGTCCGTTTGTTAGTTTTTGAAAAGTTACTTGTTTCCGGGCTATTTCTTTTGGAAAGTTGCATGGCATCCATTTCTGCGATAAGATACAGAATATCATCACATATCAGTCATGACACCCCCACTTCCAAGCCCCCCCCCCCCCCCCCCCCCCCCCCCCCCCCACCATCAATACATCTGCCCAAGGAAAACAATAAAACATGTACCACAGAAGTGTGCCTTTGTGAACCTATTATGCTACAAGTACCTTCACCTTAAACAAGGCGCCATCTTACTTAGGGCACTAGGCAGGGGCATCCGTGTCGTATGGACACATTTCTAGTTTAAGTACAAGAGAGGGATGTTGGGACCGGGTGGGCTAAAAAAAAAATAGTTTTGCTGACCTACCCACCCTAATTTTTTTGGGACATGTCATCAGAAACATGACTATTTTTTTTTTTTTTCTTGGCCTTACCTGTTTGAGCTTCATGATCATTAGTGACAGATGTATACAACAGGCTGAAACAGTACATGTACTTTGCATTCTAGATTCATGTCTCTTTGGCCTGACCATGTTTGTAATAACCCTGACGAGAGCTCTAGATAAGAGGGGTATTTGATGATAATTGAGGGATAATTTTCTTTATTTTTCATTGAAACTATATGTTGTGACCCTCATCTAAACCGTCTCTACGAGACGGTTCAGATGAGGGGTCACAACATATGTTTTAATCCAGAATTAACAAAAATTATCCCTAATTATCACCAAATACTCCCTCTTATCTAGGGCTCTGCCTGACATATTGTTTTCACTTTATACTTCTATTTCAGATTGTTTGAAGAAACCCTGTCATGTTTCATAAGTAGTGTGCAGAGATTCCCAGCCAGGGATACTGAACCTCTCAATTGTACAACAGCTGATCTGGCTCCAGCTCTCATCTCTGCACACCATATTTACTATGAGATTGCTGCATCAGAAATAACTGATATGAGGTCTTTCCCAGAAATATCTTACAGAGAATGCCAGGGTATGTAATCTGACTTCCAGATACTTTACCTAAATTCATATAAAATCATGGGGGTAAAATTGTATATATAATTTTGTACATCTCAAAATCAGTGGGATTTATATTTCATTTTGGTAATAGGTTATACAGTGGACCATCTTTACAACGACAGCATTTGTTCCCAAAAATTTTGGTGTTAAACTGAATTATCTGCTGTAAAGAACGCATATTTAGAACAATTTAGCCATTTCATGCAAATCAAAATGACGTTATAAAGAATTTTGCTGTTGTGATGAGTGCTGTTGTAAAGAGGGGTGACTGTATGTTATAATTGTAACTTAGCTTTCTTCCATGGTAAACTACTTGTGTGGTTTGCTGATTTTCAATATGTTTCCTTATCTGCATATGGAGGTTGTCTTACCATCTGAAAGATCTTTCTCTTTTATATTAATCATTAAATTGGCTGTGTAAACTAGCCCTGTATTTAATTTAGGCATCATAAAGATTGAAATAACTCTATGTAATTGCAGCCAATTTGACCTCAGACCGACCTTCAAGAGAATGTCCTTCACCTTCCAGAGTGGCTGACTTGGTTGTTGGTACTTGTGCTGCTAGGGTTTTAGGAGGCAGGATGGATGCGGACAGCGATCCATGCCTGTAAGTTTTTTTATGGAAAAATATATACTGTGATGAGTCTAAAACCTCAAGACAGGAATTCCTTAGCAAACAGTGCAGACCTAAATTAGACTGTTTTAAGAAGGGGTCTGATCAGGGTACGAGGTCATAAAACTTGAGTATGTGCTCGGAAGCAGCCAATCAGTGTGTTTTATTTTGAGTTTGAGAATGTACTTAAGTTTTATAACCTATGGGCCTGGCTCAAAAGTCTTCAGTAGTTGCTTTTGTTGTTGCACCAGCTGGTTGTGTGGTTAGAGATGCTCAGTTATGGTTCAGAAGGTTGCGAGTTTGTATCACCATTCGGCCAGAGTACTTATCTTTGTTTCCCCTTTCGCTGATTCAAGAAAGGCAGTTGTCAGTTACTGGCAAAAGTATGTTCCTGACATGACCATAGAAAGTATCATGGACGTAAAGCAATAAAACAGCAACAACAACTACATCGGCCAGAGTAATTATGGGGCTGTAATGTAAAGCAAGGCCGACTTTAGCACAGACTTATTTGTATACTAGAGGGCAATTTGGGCTAAAAAGTAGGGCTGCCTTATCCCTGTTTTGAGCTGAGGGAGAAATTGAAATGTATAGAAAATGTAGTGAAGTCCAAAATTGGTCCAAAGATTCTCTCTAAATCCAGTAAGTGTTGTACAAGTAAAACTTCTCCATCTCTATGTTTTCCAGGCTGAGCCTGATCTCCACATTGGACTTTAACTTCTAATCATTTCTATCAATAAGAGTTGAAGATGATTGCTTCATCTTTAAGTTTAAAATCATTATTCAGTGAAAGAGAAGTGCCATAGTTGAGTGGTAAGAGATGCTCTGTTATGGTGCAGAAAGTCCCTGGAAAGTCATGAGTTTGAACCTGGGCTTGGCCAGCCAACAACCGGAAGCTCGCTCTGTCAACCCAGCAGTAAATGGGTACCTGTTTGGAATCAGGGAAGGATAAGGCAGCGTAAGGAGGGTATGGGCTCTGCCTTTCATCAGTTGTGCCCAAGATACAATGGGCCTCTAACCCCCACTGCCCCTACATCTACTAGGCTAGGGGAAACCTTTACCTTTTTTTTATAAAACATTATTGATGAACATGTACAGTAAAGAGACACAGACCAACTGCTACTTAGGCTTATCAGCTACTTAGGCTTATAATATTTGTTTGGTTATAAGATAGGGCTTCCCTTCCAAGGACCTAGATTTATGAGGTTGTTTAAGTTTTCCTTCCATCTTACAGCCAAATTTTATCTGACTGATTTAAATATTTAGGGGTATTCTAGTGATGGAATACTCCGTCTTATAGCTAAATAAATAGAGTAAATGAGCCGCGACATGAGAAAACCAACAAAGTGGTTGTGTGCCCAGCACAGACTCTGATCAGCCTGGGCGTCCACCCAGTCTGATCAGACTCTTAGCTGAGTGCTTAAAGAGTAGCTAAGGGTCTAAGGTACAGCGAAGCCTCTGATCAGACTGGGTGGATGCCCAGGCTGATCTGAGTCTGCACTGGGCGCAAAACCACTTTGTTGGTTTTGTCGTGTCATGGCTAATGATACTCCTTGTGCATATAAGGGGTATTAATGTACCTTGAGAACTATATGTGTCATATATCTTCTGTTTGTTATTTCAAGAATGTAGGATACTTTTATGAGCTGTTTGAGTGAGTTATATGTACCAAACATTGAGATGTGTCTAGATGATTACCTATGGTTGTCTTTTTAGGGCCACTACCATGTTATTGGCATGCCATGTCGTGCTGCCCTTCTAGCATTATGGGCAGCAGCTGTTCATCTGTCTTCTGCTAGAGTGATGCTCCCTGTTCAGTTCAGTTCAGTTCAATTCTACTAACGACGTTCCCCAAGTGGCTCAGCGGTATGTAACCAAAGTTGCAAGCACGTGGCGCCAAGTGTCCATCCAAAGTGATGCTCCTTGTGCATGGAAGGGAGTATTTATACAACTGGAGAACTAAAGGTGCCATAATTCTTCTGTTTGTTATTTCCAGCATGTATGATACTTTTATGGACTGTATGAGAGAGGTATACATACCAAACATTGAGATGTGTCCAGATGATTACCTATGGATGTCGTTACAAGAGTATTCCTGGTACATTTCTGAACACATGGGAGGATTTGATTATATGCAGTGCAAAGGTAGGTCAGTTCTTTCTAATGTCCCAATATGCCTTTTTTACAATGGAGGATAACTTTTGTGACTTCCTGTTTGCTTCGTCGGACAAAGAGACCATTCAAAACAGAATCTACTCTTAAAGAATTTACTCCCTTATTTGTTTCTTTAAAGGGTACATCCGACTGAGAAGGGGGCAAAAAAGAAAAGGGCAGGCTGCTTTTCCTGAAAGTGTATGCATTTACAATCAGTGTATTCTCTTTTACTATGGGTATTATATAAAATCTGTATTTATCACATGACGTCGCATCTGAGAGTGTAATAAAGCCATGCATTAAAAACAATAATCCACTAGTGGATTAACTATGCAAATTACGCCGTAACGTTATGCGTTGAGGTCCATAAAACGTCGTTTTTTCTAATGGCGAAATCGTGACGTTTTAGTGCTAAATTTCCTCATAAAATGCGATTTTAGTGTCATATGATAAACAGAATCTTGCATTCGTGCTCATGTATTATTGAATTTATTAAACTCGTTGGCGAAAACAATAAGATGCTCGGCAGAGCCTCGCATCTTATCTTTTTCCCCAACTCGTTTAATAAATTCAATAATACATGAGCACTCATGTAAGATCCTCTATTAAGCAAGCATCTAAGGGATAATCAAAATGTGCTTGCTTAGGCAGGTGCTTGCTTAATACAGATACATTTCAATGTATTTGCCTTTTTCGGGAAACGAATACATGCTTGCTTAATACAGGTTGCTTGCTTAATAAAGGTGGCCACTAAGACAGGTTTTACTGTACATCAAACCTGAGTGCTCCAGATAAGAAAGGGTAACAGGAATAATTTAGGGATTTTCCATAAAAGCTTATATTATGTAGAGCTCCAGATAAGATGGGGGAATTGAGGATATTTTGAAGATAATTTTTTTATTTCTCAATGAAAACATATCTTGTGACCCTCATTTGTACCGTCTCAGCAAGGCGGTTCTAATGATGGGTCACAAATATGTTTTTATGGAGAAATATGGATAATTATCCCTAAATTATCTCTGTTACCTATTCTTATCTAGAGCACTAGATCCCTCATTAGAACTGTATCACCGAGATGTTGTAATAGGGGTCATAACATATTTTTTCATTGCACAATAAGAAAAAATATCTTTTAAAATAACCTTGTCACCCCTTGTTATTTAGAGAGCTCTGAACCTTCACACACTCACAAATGGCTACTGTGGAAATTTTAGGCAGGTCTTACATATAGTGGATCTTACAGGAGTGGTCAGTTCATATGAAACTTATTAAATGAGTCTTCGGCGAGTTTCATAAATTTCATATGAAATGACAAAAAAGTGTAAGATTCTTTTTATCATATGACCCTTTAAAATGGGATTGTAATGCCTTCAAACAGAACATTATTTCAGTAAGATAACGTACTGTTGACAGGGACGTTGTCAATGATGTTACGTGTACGGGCCAAGGTGTTATTTGGCGTGTGTTCATAGCATTTTTAATGACACAACATTATTCACTGAATAACAGCGACATCATAGGATGAAGAGTCTTAAAGAATCTTGGGATGTGTGAAAAATTGCTGGTAGAATATCCAACAGTGCAGACCCTGATCAAATTGCTGCATTCTTATTTGGGCATGGACTGTCTCAGCACATTGTTGAAATTAAAAGAATGGCTAGCCATCGTTTACAGGTCTGTTCAATTTATCTTTGTTTTGTTTTTCCTCTTCTAGCTCATAAAAGCTGCTCCATGGATGAAATCAGGCAGACTTATTTACCCAGATGTGAATATTATATTACTGAGATGAGATCAGCTGACGATTCACAGAGATGTCGGTATGTTTTAAATTTCATTTCAGTGGGGTTCAGTTGGGTTAATTCGGACAGCGGGTAAATTCGGACATACCATTGCAAACAGTGAAAATCCAGATGAGACGGCTCATAAGGAGCCGTCACATCAGGATTTTCACTGTTTGCCCACTTATTTTTGTTTTGATTCCAAACAACTGAAATATAAAGGAAACAATGTTACTGTCTGAATTTACCTGCTCTCCGAATTTACCTGACTTGTCCCTATTTGTGCTTAACAAGCTCAGTCGATCAAACTTGAAAATAAATTTCTTCTTGCCTGACCAACGTGAAGCACAGGGATTATACTTCTGTGCAAACAGTGTAGACCCTTATCAGACTACTGCCAAAGGAGCAATTTTATTATCTTATTATTATTCAGGTGAACTGGTCTAAGTTTTTGGACTCTTTCTTACCATAAATGGGTTTTATTGCACACAGCCTTTCATTATCATCTTCTCATCATCCTGATATGACTGAAATACTGTTAAAAAGGACGTAAAATCACAAGTCATCCATCAAGTCATCCAAGTTTTTGGGACGGGATTTTATTCAGTCTGTGAGTGATTTGCTAGTGTTTATGCATCAATAAAATTCACTCTTGTAATAAAATGGTGTTTTTCCATCTCTAAGGTCACCGTAGGTGATACCAAATATCTAAATCAGTTATATGAAAATAATTCTATTTCGAGATGTGTTTTCCTTTTCTAAAACAATCCAAAAAATCTAGATCTGTGTCATAAGAGGGATATGGATTAGGAATTGTTTTTGAAGGGTAAACCCCCAGTGTTATAACTGAAGAAATATGGTGGCTAAAGAAAAAGAATTACTACTAATCTATCGACAAATTCAACATGTGGTTTTCCAGCTTATCTAGAAAGGTGATGTAACAATCTTTAATTTGTTTTGCCAAAGACAAAAAGATAAAACGATTTGATCGTTATTGGAATGTTTGTTCTTGACAGCGTTGAAAGGGTCTGACCTTGCTGCCAGAATGAAATGTTGCTATGGTTGATAGACCAGTGGTATGAAATCTTTAAATAGTCTAATATTTTTTGACAGGTTATTTGAAGGCATGGTAAAATGTGTTCTGGAGACTATGGACAATGAGGGGGAACACTGTGGCTATGAAGAGCTATTGAAGAGTATTGCAGATTCTGATACATTTATAGAGTTGAGTCAGGGCTGGGACTGGAGTTACCATAGCCACTGTGAAGGTGAGTACTGAGTACAGTGAGTATGAGGAGCTAATGAGGAGTGTTACAGATTCTGAAACATTTAAAGAGTTATGTCAGAGCTGGAATGGAGTTACCTTAGCCACTGTGAAGCTTAGTACTGAGTACTTGACTATGAGGAGCTAATTAGGAGTGTTGCAGATTCTGATACATTTATAGAGTTGAGTCAGGGCTGGGACTGGAGTTACCATAGCCACTGTGAAGGTGAGTACTGAGTACAGTGAGTATGAGGAGCTAATGAAGAGTATTACAGATTCTGATACATTTAAAGAGTTATGTCAGAGCTGGAATGGAGTTACCTTAGCCACTGTGAAGCTTAGTACTGAGTACTTGACTATGAGGAGCTAATTAGGAGTGTTGCAGATTCTGATACATTTATAGAGTTGAGTCAGGGCTGGGACTGGAGTTACCATAGCCACTGTGAAGGTGAGTACTGAGTACAGTGAGTATGAGGAGCTAATGAAGAGTATTACAGATTCTGATACATTTATAGAGTTAAGTCAGAGCTGGCACTGGAGTTACCCTAGCCACTGTGAAGGTTAGTAATGAGTACAGTGATTATGAAACGCTAATGAAGAGTATTGCAGATTCTGATACATTTATAGAGTTGAGTCAGGGCTGGGACTGGAGTTACCATAGCCACTGTGAAGGTAAGTACTGAGTACAGTGACTATAATGAGCTAATGAAAAGTATTGCATATTGGGATACATTTGTAGAGTTAAGTTAGCACTTGGACTAGAGTTACCCTAGCCACTGTGAAGGATAGTGAAAATTATTGCAGATTCGGATACATTTGTAGAGTTAAGTTAGTGCTTGGACTAGAGTTACCCTAGCCACTGTGAAGGATAGTAATGAGTACAGTGATTATGAAGAGCTAATTAAGAGTATTGCAGATATTGATACATTCATAGGGTTAAGTCAGGGCTGGGACTGGAGTTACCATAGCCACTGTGAAGGTTAGTTCTGAGTACCATGACAATGAGGAACTAATGAGGAGTATTGCAGATTCCGATACAACTATAGAGTTTAGTCAGGGCTGAGACTTGGGTTGCCATAGCCATTGTGTTAGTGCTGAGTACAGGGACAGGACCTAATGAAGAGTATTGCTGATTCTGATACATTTGTGGAGTTAAGTCAGGGCTAGGAGTGGAGTTAATATAGACACTGTGAAGGTAAGTACTGAGTGCAGTGACTATGAGGAGCTAGTGAGGAGTGTTGCAGAACTGATACATTTATAGAGTTGAAAAGTCGGCTATTTTAAACATATACCATAGCAGGGATTATTCTGGCCCAAGATTTTTGTGAGATAAAAAATCCCATTAGGTCAAAATTAATGAGAAATTTTCAAATCTGATGAGATTTTTTCTCTCGCTGGGTCAAAGTTAGTGAGAAAATTTCAGTTCCTGTTGATTCTTTTCACTGCATGAAATATAAATCATAATGGTTAATATGAAGAAATTAGGTTTTGTTTTTCTTTATTTCCAACAATTTATTAAGGAAAATAATTTCATTAAAATGATCAAATATCAACTTTCAAACAGTTTATCTCATACCGTATAACTGTAATGATCCCAAGTTTTTTGACAGATACGTCTGGGCAAACAGTGCAGACCCAGACCAGACTACTCCTAGATTAGGGTCTTCACTGTTAGCCATTCCACCTGCATCTTTCGTAGGCATTACTGTATGGTAGGTAGAACCTCAAGTCTTTGTTTGAACTTTAGGTTTACAGCAATTTTTTTTGAGCTGTCAAAAAATTTAGGAACATTACAGTAATTAACCCTTGTCATGCTGAACCTGGATATGCCCCATCTTTGCAAACAGTGCAGATTGAGATCAGATGGCTTCTGAAGAAGCTATCTGATCTGGATCTTCACTCTTTGTCATTCAGTTTCTGAAATTGTAAGAATAAATTACATCAAGAAATCTGACTGGTTGATAATCAGAAGTGTGATTTGACAGGAGCCTTGCTGTTATTATTTTCGTCCCCCCCCCCCCCCCCCCCCCCCCACCGACCCCGACCCCGGGTTTTCGGCTTGTTTATCCACTTTCTCGGTCGCGGAGTCTTGGAAGGCAGATAATGGGGTCGCCGAGGTCTCTACAGTGGAGTAAAACTATCTCAAAATGCCCTCTCGGCTCGTTTGGGCCGATATCAGTTTTTGGCTTGCGGCCCAAAGGCCGCAAGCCTTATAGATTGAAAAGCTCGTTCCGGTTTGAGACTGGATTGTTCATGTTTTCCTTCACTTATACTAGCGTTTCATCGCAATAATCAGAGAACTCGTCCGATTTTGTCTATTTATATCCATATCAGGTTTACCGCATCTGCTAAAAATAATGATGGAATTTTATTCTATTTTTGGTCGCATTGTCGCCAACAGTCGGCACTTTCCGTATCCACGACTCTCAGCATACAAGTATACGCTTTTCCCAAAAAGCGGCGTTGGGCGAAAAAAGGGCCTTAGAGTATTGTGTAATGTATTTACTAAGAGCAGTCAGTACACTCGAGCTAAAGCATCTGTGCAGACTGACCAGGGTCTTTCTTTTTCGGCAGATCCAAAAATATATCATGCTAACTGAGGATAGATTGATCAGATTGTGCTGAAGCGTGGGCCGATTTATATATCTGTAAACCTGTCAAAGCAGAAAAAATCAAAGTCAAAATTTATTGTTTAAATTCAGCAAGCAGGCGCTACTGATTTTTTTCTTCGTCACTCATCACATCTTACCAAATAAAGTATACGATCTATCTCTGTGTGTGTGGCTAACGTGCACAACTGACCGTGTTTATACATGTAGCCGGGCCGGGTAGCGCAATCGGTAGGGCACCTGACTCGTAAGTCAGAGGTCCTGGGTTCGAATCCCGGTCTGGCCACATGCTTTCGTTTCTCCTTCCGCTGATTCAAGAAGGGTAGTTGTCAGTTACTGGCGAAAGTATGTGCACTTAGTACTGGTTAACCGCTTCTGCCAAGGAATAGTGTGGTTAGGTTAACTGACCGTCCCGACATGACCTTAGTTGTTTACCGTGGACATTAAGCATCAAATCAACCAACCAACCAACAAAATTATACATGTACAATTGTTAAGCCGGTGTATAAATAACGCATATTCATTGTAAGGGTCATGTCGTTCGCAAGCAGCGGTGCAATGTGCACAATTCAACATCTAAATAAAATACAGTACCTTTCGACCATCCATGAATAGTCTGTCCTAGAAACTTCTTATAGGGATACGGATAACGAGAAGAGTGGAAAATTTCAGAACCGTTGGGATTTAATCTCTTTGAGGCTAGTTCTGAAGGATTCGTGACAGCTTTGAGACAATGGATGAGCCGCTGGTCTATCTCTCTCAGCCAGAACAGAACCAGCACTCGAAATAATGGAAACATACCAGAATATCCCGCCATGTCTCAAAGAAGGGAATGACTATGCCTTCAGCTGGCAAGGTAATCGTTTCAGTCATTCTGGATTCATATAGCGGTTACATGTTAACCACCTGTTTAGGGACAGGGGATGCTAGGTCAATTACTGAAGCAGCTGAGACAGAAAAGCCAGATTCATCGCCGAGGAAAGCTATGAAAGCTACGGTGGCTTTGCCTGTGCTGCATTTCTGTTGATCACTTCAACCTTTTTCAAGAATTGGCTGGGAAGCAGTTTGCCAGTGATAATAACGTCATTTTGGTTGTACAGGAATTTCTTGTCATGCAAGAACCTTTGTATGCAACTAGAATCCAATCCGTCCCCAACAATTCTCATCACCTCGATATAGTCACGCACGGAACTGAAAATTCAGTTTTTGAATGTAGGGTAGTGTTAAGTTTGTAAAAAAATGACCACACAAATATTTCTTTGGTTTTGTTACAAAATGAATCAAAAGATTTGTAAGATAGTGTAGAATACTAGGATAACACAACTTTTTTACTTTAGATCCGTGCTTTAAGAAAAACGTAGAAAACTGAGTAACTTTTTGTTCATTTTCTTTATTTTCCCTATATACTATTAGGAAATGATGGCCATATTACTCACAGCAAAAAAGACCGCATTAAATGTAAATTTAAAAGTTTGAAAAAGAAATATCTATGTGCAGCTAAAAAGGTGCACTATATTGACCTAACACAACAGTTTTCATTTTTTATTCAAGGAAGACAAAAACAGAGAAAAACTGTCAATGTCCTATATGATTTAATGCTATTTAAGCTCACGCGATATCGTCGTTTACAGGTAGATTATACGGGTCTGAGGTAAAAAGTTGCCCATGCACTGCAGCATCGCTGACCTGAGAGGGGATTTAGTTAAGAAATAAATTATAACGAGAAATGAACAACAACAACTTCATAATTAGGCTGAATTCATTTCCTTCAGTCCTCAAACGCTAGTTCTTATAATTCCCATTCTGTTAGTATTAACATACTGTAATGTAAACAAAATGTAAAAACTCGGCAAGCCTTTCCTTTTTGAAAGGAAACTTTATCTTTTCTTCGTTTCTGCCTTTGAAGACTCCATTTTGCAATGAACTACAAAAGCGCTTGCAAAATATGAAACATTGATAGCAGATTTTCGCAAGAAGCTTTGCAGTGACATAGACGATGCTGGTTACCCGCATATGTAATGCAAGTCGTTTGGCGCCAAACATTTCCGGAAACCAAAGCATACAAAACAAGCCGAATGTACCGAAATGGTCCGCATGTGCGAAAACAGAAAAACACGGTGCGAATTAAAAGAATTTCTCGGTGCGATTTTTTTTCTCAATCAGCAAACTTTTTGCGATTTCGTGTAAAAAAATGCGAGAATATCGCGAAATCGCGCCAGAAAATGATCCCTGACCATAGCCAGTGACAGGTGAATTTCTTTGGCAGTTGATCCTTCTTTTGTGAGGAACTTTATTTCTGTCTTAAACTCAAAATTTGGGTTTGATGGTTCTCAGTTAAGAATGTCTCTGAGGATCACATAGATATGTTGTGATCAGTGCTCCAGATAAGAAGTGGGGACAGAGGTAATTTAGAGATAATTTTCTATATTTTAATTCCCATAAAGAGAAATGTTGTGACCCATCATTAGAATTGTCTCACTCAGACGGCTCTTATGAAGGGTAGCAGCATATGATTTGTTAAGGAATAAGAAAAATTATCTTTGATTGGTCTTAATACCCCCTCTTATCTGGAGCTCTGTTGTGATTAGTTTGAACTAATGAGATGTTGCATTGTCTAGATATGTAAAGATGTTTGAGCTGGGACATGACAAAACCAACAAAGTGGCATGTGCACCCAGTGAAGACTCAGATCAGCCAGGGCATCAGGCTGATCTGGTTTATCGATTGGCATACATGCCACTTTGTTGGTTTTGCCGTGTCGCGGCTCATTTAGTGCTACTTGGGTGAGTACCCGTATTCTCCAAACTCTTTGATTTCTCTCATAATGTACATGTATTATGTTATACAAGAAAAAAGATGAAGAATCTGGAATTTAAGAGGCACTTGGAGGAAAGTTGCATTTATAAAACATAGGTTCATGACATGGACGATCAGTTTCTAAATGGATGGTCTGGTCAGGAGTTTTAAGGGTAATGGTTGAGGTCTCATATCACAATTATAAAGAGATTTTAAGGTGTTTTACTTCAGGAAAGACCTGATGTTGTTTCCTTAAATTTTAAAAGATTGTTGATAGAAAAATGATTATTCATTTTACACAGCTCCAGATAAGAAGGGGTAACAGGAATAATTCAGAGACAATTTTTCATAAATCTCACTGGAAACATATGTTATGACCTCTCTGTGAGATGGTTCTGATGAGGGGTCAGAACATATCTTTATGTGGGAAAAGGAAAATTATCCTTAAATTATCCCGGTTTCCCTTTCTTATCTGGAACTCTGACTTTTAGTTCAAGATTCGTGCCAAGACCTGGGTGTCATTAGACGAAGTATTGGTGAAGCTTGCTACTCTCGTCTAGAAGTTGTCAGATCTACCCCTAACAACAGTCGGGAGAACTGCAAGTAAGTCAAATTATGTCTCAGATGTGGCAGAAGAAAAGCTTTTATCCCAAGTGTCACCAAGTCAGACAAAACTCTAAATGGATGGAGAACTCCATTCAGTGTTACATTTTTGAATATGCCATTTACTAAACAAGTCCAGCATACTGTAATGTTAAAAATGCTGATGAATAAGCTTTTAAACTTTGAGGAGCCCCAGTAGCTCAGTGGATTAAGCCCTGGCCTACTGATCTAGCTGACCGGGTTCGAGCCCCACTTTAGGAGAGAATCTGTCCTACCATAAATCGGGTCCCATTGCACACAGCCTTTCATTATCACCATCCTATTGTCCTGATATAACTGAAATACTGTTGAAAAGGATGTAAAATAGCAAGTCATCCATCCATCTATTTTAAACTTTGATAGATAAGGCTCTCAAGAAAATTTTGTGTGTCATGTTTGATTTTACCAGACAGATCTCACAGGTGACAGTACAGAGCTTATTGCATTGACCCTATTGTTAAACAAGAAAATCAATCATGAATATATGAGCCGCAACATGAGAAAACCAACAAAGTGGTTTTGCGCCCAGTGCAGACTCAGATAAGCCTGGGCATCTGCCTAGTCTGATCAGATTCTTTGCTAATCGCTTAAAGAGTAGCTAAGGGTCTAAGCTACCTCCATGCGGACAGCAAAGACTCTGATCAGACTGGGCGAATGCCCAGACTGATCTGAGTCTGCGCTGGGCACACAACCACTTTGTTGGTTTTCTCGTATTGCGGCTCATATATATTTATGCATGGGGGAATGTCAGTGAAATGTTGTCTTAGTATCTAAGGATGCAGATTGTTTTTGTAAAGAAAATTACTTTTTTGTCTTTTTCTTTTCAACTTATTACTGGTATATGTACTGAACGAAGCTCATAATGACATATATTGTACAACAAACATAAAATGAACTCCTTTCTAAATTTTCAGTGCCTTCCTGGCCATGTATAGATGTGTAGATGCCAACATGAAGAGGAATGACCATTATTGTGACAGGGATATTTTGTCAAGAGCTCTTGTTAATTTCATCCCAGGATTTGACCTTGATTACTGTTCAGGTTAGTTTCACTTTTGCAGGTGCTAGGTAAAGGCCTCCTGTAGCCTTGGGGCCATACAGGTAGTAGAGATTTAAGGCCTTCTGTATCTTGGGCACAGCATATGAAATATGAAGCCTATCCTTATCCTATTGCTGCTATACCTTTCACTGATTTAGCAAAGTTAACTATTTACTGCTGAGTTGACAGTGAGATTTTCCCAGTCACTAGCTGGCCGCATCTGGATTTGACACCCAGTGCTTTTCTTCTCTGTTGGGAGTTCTGTTGAATGGTAAATCAGTTCAGATAACTTAAAGTGCCAGAAATAGAGGATCTTACATGAGTGGTCATTTCATATGAAATTTATGAAACTCGCCAGGGCTCGTTTCATAAATTTCATATGAAATGACCACGAGTGTAAGATTCTGTTTACTACCCATTCCGAAATCTATTGACTTTTTTATCCTTACCCACGCAATATTTTCCCCCGTGCGCAACGGTAAACTTGTCTTCAAAGAAACACTTCAGACAGAACCCGCAAGAGAAATTCCCTTTCATCATACCAGCGGGAATCGCTGCACGCCTGTCATTTATCACCAGCTGTTGCAATAATAGCAACGCCCACTTGCCTCATTCGTCTTGCAAACTACCGCCTACTTTAGCGCGCAACTGAATAATTTAAGCAAGCAGTTCGGCTATGGAGGCACTGTAACAAAGTCTTGTACCTTATTCATATCTTATTCACATTCTGCATGTTCTGAGATAGTGTGTGCTTCAATTTGTGTACAAATAAAAAAGCCACAACCTGTAATTTGTGAACCCAATCAGAGTGCGCGGAAGCGAGTGTTAGGCAAGCACTCAAATGACTTGGCCTTCAGCTTTGACCTGTTTAATGATACCAAGTCTATGAATATAATTTAAGTCGGCACATAAGAAAAGGCCGAAGTGTCTGATTTATTAATTTTCAAATGAATGCGCGTAGCCCCTTCGAGAATTTGGGCCTATAGCTTGCTTAAAGTCTTACAGGCTCGTTTTATTAGCTCACCTGAGCCGAAGGCTCAGAGGTGAGCTTATAGGATGGGAGTCGAGCCGTCGTCCGTCCGTCCGTGGGTGCGTGGGTAGGTGCGTAGGTGGGTGCGTCAATACTTTCAAACATAAATATCTCAGAGACCAGTGGGCCGATCGCAATCAAATTTTATCTGAAGCATCATTTGGGTGGGGGAAAGGCTGCATTAGGTTTTGGTGCCGATCAGCTCAGAACTCTGGTTTCCATGGCAACAGATAGCCCCCATAGGGTTATAATGGGGAAAACGGCGTCATCACGTTTTCTCAACTGTTTTTGATTAGATCCTTATCATACTTGCAGGTAATGATGACATACACAAGAGCTTGGATGAGTTCGAAATTTGGTCGGATTCGAGCGCAGACTACGGAGTTAGCTGCCCTTGAGCGTTTGAAAAAAATCCCATAGGGTTATAATGGGGAAAATGGCGTCATCACCTTTTCTCAACTGTTTTTGCTTAGATCCTTATCATACTTGCAGGTAATGATGACATACATAAGAGCTTGAATGAGTTCGAAATTTGGCCGGATTCGAGCGCAGACTACGGAGTTAGCTGCCCTTGAGCGTTTGAAAAAAATCCCATAGTGTTATAATGGAGAAACAACGTCATCACATATTTTTAGAAAAACTTTGTCATCGCTCTATTGCCTACATTTCTCAACGGATTTTAAAATAACTTCACACAAATGTAGGGCGTGTCAATATCTCGAGCAAGTTCGACTTTCAGGATGCTGCGCCCAAGGTCAAGGTCACTGTGGCTAATTTTAGAAAAACTTTGTCAGCGCTCTAGCACCTACATTTCTCAATTGATTTTAAAATAACTTCACACAAATGTAGGGCATGACAATATCTCGAGCAAGTTCGACTTTCAGGATGCTGCGCCCAAGGTCAAGGTCACTGTGGCTATTTTTAGAAAAACTTTGTCAGCGCTCTAGCACCTACATTTCTCAGCAGATTTTAAAATAATTTCACACAAATGTAGGGCATGACAATATCTCGAGCAAGTTTGACTTTCAGGGTGCTGTACCCAAGGTCAAGGTCACTGTGGCTATTTTTAGAAAAACTCGGTCATCGCTCTAGCGCCTACATTTCTCAACGGATTTTGAAATAACTTCACACAAATGTAGGGCATGACAATATCTCGAACAAATTTGACTTCCAGGGTGCTGCGCCCAAGGTCAAGGTCACTGTGGCTATTTTTATAAAAACTTTGTCAGCGCTCTAGCACCTACATTTTTCAATTGATTTTAAAATAACTTCACACAAATGTAGGGCATGACAATATCTCGAGCAAGTTTGACTTTCAGGGTGCTGCGCCCAAGGGCAAGGTCACTGTGGCTATTTTTAGAAAAACTTTGTCATCGCCCTTGCACCTTCATTTCTCCATGGATTTTGAAATAACTTGACACAAATGTAGGGTATGACAATATCTCGAGCAAGTTAGACTTTCAGGATGCTGTGCCCAAGGTCAAGGTCACTGTGGCTATTTTTAGAAAAACTTTGTCATTGCTCTAGCACCTACATTTCTCAACGAATTTTGAAATAAATTCACACAAATGTAGGGCATGACAATATCTCGAGCAAGTTTGACTTTCAGGGTGCTGCAATCAAGGTTTTTGATTAGATTCTTATCATACTTGCAGGTAATGATTACATACATAAGAGCTTGGATGAGTTGGAAATTTGGCCGGATTCGAGCACAGACTACAGAGTTAGCTGCCCTTGAGCGTTTGAAAAAAATCCCATAGTCTTATAATGGAGAAAACAATGTCATCACATTTTCATTTTTCATCGGATCCTCTTCATACTTGCAGGTAATGAGGATATGCATAAAAGCTTGGATTAGTTAGCACTTCGGCTAGATCCCACCACTGACTATGGGCATCCAAAAATCAATGTCCCCACTTTTTCTTGGTTTCTACTTATCCGATCCTTTTCAAACTTGCAGGTAATGAGGAAATGCATAATATCTTAAACAAGTTCAAATTTTCGCCAGATCAGGCCAACCGCTACGAAGTTAGCTGCCCTTGACAGCTCTGTCTATTGTGCTCTTGATCGGATACTTTTTAAACTTGCATATATTAAATGAGGGCATACATAATGTTTTGGATGAGTTTAATTTTCAGCCTGATTGGACCGCTGACTGTGGAGTTAGCTGCCCTTGAGCATCTTAAATATCCCTATAGGTTTACAATGTCTCTCAGGTGAGCAATTGTTGCCCTTTGGGCTACTTGTTTATTTATCTTGCTATAATATCATATCGTTTCATGGTAGCCGTAAAATGCGGGAAAACCATGGGTTGTATTTTTTCTGTAAACTGTGGTCACCCCAAAAGAAGTTTCATCTTACAGGAAAGAATTTGCACCTCAGGAACTAATTCTTTCACTTACAAGTAATGTTAGACCCCCTTTGACGACGGGCAAAATATGTTATTCCAAATCATCTCGCTGGAAATTCATCAATTCACCTTAATGGCAGAATTCTTAAATTTCGAATATCCTTACCTCGCACTCCTCCCCTTTTTAACTTGAACAGGTCCGTTTTAAGTTTTATGACTGTATGGTCAAAATTTTCTACATTATTCAAATTCATATTTGGTATAAAAAGCAAACGCTGAAGGCTCTGATCAGATGCCGCGTTCTGTGGCATCTGATCTGGGCCTGCACTGTTTGCCTATGTCCCAAAAATGGAACGCTCAGATGGAACGCTCAGATGAGATAGGTTAAATGTTGACCAACATTACTGTTAAATCCCGCCTTTCCATGGCGGAAAGAACATGAAATAGCTCTTAATCCTGTCACTGACAGTTTAATGTTAATTAATTTGATAATCCTATCATTGATGACAACATGAATGCACATGCTTTTGACCGCTGACATAATATGATGTGTTTTATTATGATCAATTCTTTTTAATCTTTTTTTGGTCAGCCCACTTGGTGTTAAATTACACAGGCTCAAAATCTCCACTGGCAATGGCAGTCACACTTATTCATCTTTATATTTGTCGCGTGAAAAGGGAACTTGAGCCTTCTGCGTACATTATTAGCGGAATGATCAGCATTTTCACTTTTACAGATTCCGCAGGATTCACATATTGTTTATGCAAAGTCTGATACGCTGATAGATCTGAGCCGTCTCTATACGCCCATGCCAAAAGTAGTTTTCACGTTTGTCAGAGCATCGTAGGCCTTCCTCAGGTAAGCTGTCCGTTCGAACAGACAAACATACACCAACATGCCCGAGAGGAGTGAACTTCTGCAGAAGGGCCGTAAAAACCCTCATTACTGTTAAATCCAGTTATCTTCTGGCCAAGTTCGTGGCGTTCGAATAATGGAATACGACAAAACCGGTTAAGGCGAACGGGTCCATGTTTTTTCAGAGAAACATCTTTTGTTGTTTCCCTAGCAGACAAAACCCATCCCGACAAGGGTCTACCCTTAACGGATAGAAGTTGCTTCTCTTGGAGCTAATTCTTTCCTTTTTGAGTTACCCTAAATGAGAAGGGAGACAAAACTAAAAATGGCAGGGTTGTTTCTCATGAAAGTGTATCCATTTATTTACCTGAAGATTCCATAAGCTTTAGCAATGTAATAGTCTGTGGTACGGTCGATGTACTCGTTGAAGTTTACTCGCTTTCGAAACAGAGAAGACTTAGTTCAGCAGGGCACTTAGTGAGAAGCAAGCACTGGCATATACCGAAGCTCAAATGTGTCGCTTGAATGCACATGCTGGCATTGTTAATGCGTCATTCACTTCTGGCCTGCTGAGTCTACGGAACCCGTATCCTGCCCGTATTCCCTTCAACGCGCGGCTTTCTAGCGAAGGCAGCTGGCGGCCGTGCGATTTTCGTACGGATTCATTGCTGCCGTGGTCTCTAGGATTTTGTGAATTGAAATGCATGGTGACAAATTACAGTCTAGCGTAATTGT
This sequence comes from Ctena decussata, assembly GCA_963989385.1. Taxonomy (NCBI): domain Eukaryota; kingdom Metazoa; phylum Mollusca; class Bivalvia; order Lucinida; family Lucinidae; genus Ctena; species Ctena decussata. Next base: position 128,015,329 of record OZ022498.1, read on the forward strand.
GGATTGGTTGAAATAATTTACGTAGCAAAAGGTCAATTTCTTTAGTGAAAAAAAAAATAAATAAAAACAATAGTAATACTAACCAAGCTTACGATGATACTTCTACTTTCCTTATATCCACTGCTTATGCCAGTGTCCCAATTTCAATTTCAAAATGTTCTTGAGGGCCTCGGGGAAGATTGGCCTCGCCAACCGAGTTACCCTCACTAAATAAAGACATTACTTACTTTACTTACTTACCTACCCAAACAAGATCCGACCGGAACTTCAATGACAGCAAAAATTTGAATCTTTCTAGATATTGGACATAATAGAAAAGATTAGAACAGAAACACGCGTTAAATAACAGAAAGCAACTGACACTCCGTTGTTTGCCCCTTCGGCAAACAACTCGTATGTTGGTTGCTATAAGTACGGTAACAGGAAATAATTCAAGCATCCTTTTCTTCTCATTCCTGCATATGAAGCTTTCGCACAACTGGTAAACGGGCAGTTTCATTCCCACCTGGAAATCCAAAATGAAAACTTGTTCAGCCATGACATGTAATTTCAGCTTTGTTAAAGAGAAACTGATGGAGTTCACACAAAACTCCTGAAAGTGGCCGAACCGAAATTTCTGTTAGTTACCAACTTTCAGGAGTTCTGTGAGAACTTCACGAGTTATTTTGCGTGCGCTAATATGCTTTTTTATGAGTTGATTTTGGCTATATTTGCAAGAGCTTGAATATTTTTTACTTATTTATTTTTAGCGGAATGCGCACGTTCGCAAAAGAACATGCAGAACGACAGTTGAGAAACTGAGATCGCAAAAGAAAATTTCTGTGCCGTAGCCGTCCTAACAAAATCTGTTTGAACGCTTGTTCAAACTGAGAGCACCAACCTCAGTTTCCAGTACAATTTCCTTCACTTACGAAACATCGTCCTGTGTTGAAATTTACAAGGAATAAAAGACCTCAGAGCCCAATCGATCTTCTACCGAGTATTTGCGAACACTTTCTCCAGGATTGACGGATTGATTATTCGGATGCGCAGGCTGATCTTGTCTTCCTTGTTCGCACATGCTATACCTCCCATCTACTTGGGTAAATTATATAATGTTACGCTCCATCGAGAGTTTTATTCTAACTGAAAATAGTAAATCCTTTTTTCTTTTTCTTATACCTGTGCACATGCCCAGTTTTATATCAAACTACGCATGTCTAGGGTAGCTTGCGCACACGCGCAGTCTTGTCAGGGCCAATTGGACTGAACATGCGTAAGCAGAATGCGCATACGCCTGAATACAGTCACTTACATGAGATTGTCAAACTCTAAAATTTCGAGCACTGATGTCTAAAATACAGCAAATATTTTTCTTCTGAGCGAAATTCGTACCGTCTACTCTTACATTCAGATTGATTGACATCTTTGACAGCAATAGCTGGACAGAATATAGGACTTTAGCGGTCGGTTCAAACAGCTTCCGACCGCAATCTAATCTCTTTGAAATCGATGCCGCTTGTCAAATTTTGACAACCAAACCGTTAAAGATTTGTGAATGAGCTTAGGTGAAAAAGTCAATAGATTTCGGAATTAGTAGTATCATATGACCCTTCAAAATGAGATAAAGTTGGTTTTATGAGTACAAAATTCCAAATCCAAGACTGACAGTCACAAATTAATCCAACATACAAAACTTTGAGTTTTCAAGTTTTAAACTATTGACTGGTGAAAGTTTACAAAGGTACCCTTTGTCCTTTATAAACTGTCTACAAATATTCATTTATTATTTGAGCCGCAACAAAAGCAACAAAGTGGCAAGTGCGCCCAGCAAAAACTCAGATCAGCCTGGGCATCTGTTCAGTCTGATCAAAGTCTTCGCTGTCCACATGGAGCTAGCTTACAATGTAGACTCTTAGCTACCCTTTAAGAGCACAATGAAGACTTTGATTAAACTTGGTGGATGCCAAGGTCAATCTTAGTCTTCAGTGGGTGCACATGCCACATTGTTGGTTTTGCCGTGTCACGGCTCATTTAGAGTTCTAAAGTACAATATAAACAACTTGTTTGTTTGAAACATTTAAAACATCTATTCTATTCTATCCCATAGCCTTACTAGGTTGCTGGGGCACCTTGTCCTGTTTTCAGCTGCCCTAGTTGAGCTGACAAAATCATTCCTGTCCCCTATTTGATATTTATACCCCCGACATACGAAGTATGTCAGGGGGTATATAGTTTTTGTCATTCCGTCCGTTCGTCTGTTAGTCCGTTCGTCCGTCCGTCCGTTCGTCAACTTTACGTCAAAGTTTTGCGTTAAACCTTTTGTAATGGCTCATATTTCTGTAACCTTATATCAGATTCTCTTCATATTTGGTTCATTATATCTCTATAGCATTACCTTTGATTTGATATATCTAGACAGCCGGGTCAGCCCCCTGGGTGGAGGTCAGGGGTCAATAATTAGGACATGGGGTTTTCATTATGTCAAAGTTTTGCGTTAAACCTTTTTTAATTGTTCATATTTCTTTAACCACATGTCAGATTCTTTTCATATTTGGTTCATGATATCTCTTAAGCATTACCTTTGATGTGAAGAATCTATGCCCTAGGGTCAGGCTCCTGGGTGGGGCCAAGGGTCAATAATTAGGACTTAGGCATTTTCATTATGTCAAAGTTTTGCGTTAAACCTTTTAGATTGCTCATATCTCTGTAAATGCATTGTAAATATCTTCCATATTTTATTCATGATAACTCAAAAGCATTACTTTTGATAGGGACTTCTGGGTCAGGCTTATGGGTGGGGCCAAGGGTCAATAACTAGGACTCAGCCATTTGTTTTCTTTCTTTTTCTTTTTTGCTTGTTCTAATATATTTAAGTCGAATCTGGTGATGCATGACTTATTTTATCTTATACTAGTTTACATTATATGGATGCTGCTGCTGACCTAAGGTCAAGGTCACAGACTTTGAATTTGTTCTTTTATAACATGTTTGTGTTAAAGTTTGCTTTCATTAGGCAGTAGCGCTGGTCGGGGGTATACGTGAGCCCCTGCTCACTTGCTCTAGTTTCTGAAGGTTTGAAGGTTTATTCAATGACCGGGACCCCTAACCGGAGTATAGGTCAAAATGTAACATGTTAACACAAAACAAATAATTAACAACAAAAACAATTCGAAGAAAGCTTCAAAGCAGACTAGTAAAACTGACTGACGACACTCGGAGAGTGGTGAAAAAGGCTAATGTAGCCAGGACTCCAGATAACGCATAAAATATCCCACTGGTCCCAATAAACACCCCAATTACTTTTTCAAACTTCCATGTTTCCAACAATTTACAAAGGCTGATGACCTCCTGTATGCCTCTCTGGAAAACATTTTAAATGAGGTATATAACCCAAGATAAGAATTTGCTCCCAGAGGAGCAAAGTTCCCAACAAGGGTCGACCCCTCAAGAAGGGAGGCAACTGACGGGTCAACATCTGGGTTTTCCACAGGCCCACAAATGTGAATACATGTATTATAAAACTCCTGATTGCCTCTCTGAAGGACACATCTCTACAAATAAAGTCTACTCCTCAACAAGTTCAGAAATGCCAAAAGTTACGAGTTATTCAAATGATTATGCTATACTGACCAGTCAATCTATGTAGCTTCTATCAGATTTACAAAGGGGAGCAACAAGAACTGTTTTCTGGTTTGCTTCCCTGAAGGACACGTCTCTGCATGAATTCCCGTATGCCTCTCTGGAAAATGAAGCCCCTTAAATAAGGAAATTGCTCCCAGAGGAGCAAATTCCCCGACAATGGCCGACCACCCCAAGAAGGGCAGGCAACTGATGAATCACATACTGACCAGTCAACATATGTATCTTCTATCAGATTTACAAAGGGGAGCCACACAAACTCCTGCTTTCCTGTATGCCTCCCTGGATAACGCAGCACTTCAAACTAGGTCCATCCCCCGATGAGGGAATACACTCCCAGAGGAGTGAGTAAACTCGCCGAACAAGAGCTGACCCAATGTGAAGGAGGGTAACTGACCAGACTTCCCCAGAGTTTTACCTCAGATTACATTAGGGAACATCATGAATTCCTGTTAGCCTCTCTGGAGGACATAGCTCTTCAAGTGGGGCCCACACCCCAAAAAGAATTTGCCACCAAAGGAAAGAATTTGCCCTCAGAGAAGCAAATTCCCTCCACAAGACCAAACCCCCTTAAGAATGGGGATGTAAAAGAGGGAAAACAGTAGGACTGCTTCGAACAAAAGCATATATGGTTCAACTTATTAATTATAAGAAACTTGGCAGTGGCCGACTTAGCACCCCGCAGATTACAAACAATAACCCTCGTTGCAAATATCTGACTAAAATGAAGTAGGGAAATCACTGGGACCAGTCAATAAAACATTCCATTCACTGATTCCAACAGAACCAGTCAATAGAACATACCATCCACTGGCCCAGCAGAACTCAATGTCCTACTAAAAAGAGCATACAAGTGTCCAAACTGCGTAAAGTCATCCGGAGCTCTGTACTGGTTCACTTATGAAGATGAAAGTCCATGAAATCATGTGCGGCTATATATTACCTTAAAAGTACTTAAAATTTCTTTACAAAACTTCCCTAGCTTAAACAAAGTTGGCAACTCTTTAGAATTCATCACTTTCTCAAAGTTAACAGTGTTGGGGCACCTCGACAACTCTCTGGGAAGATACATGTACATTGTTCGCTGATCCTCAAAATAACTACATTCAAATATATAATGGAATTCGTCACCAAGTCTGTTAAAAAAACAAAGTTCACAAACTCGATCATCTCTCTCAGCACCCCAGAATCTGCCGTATTCAATTGGTAATTTATGATTTAGGCATCTGAAGTGACAAAGTGCTGTTGCCAAGTCATATGGAAGTAAGTTAAAATACTGCTCAAAGAGTAACTCAGTCTTAAATATTCTGTAATTAAGACACTTAGAGGAATTAAAGACAGATTCACTCCATTCTCGTTTGAAGTTTTCAATAAGCCACAACTTAACTAATTTTGCAATACCATGCGGGACACTTGCTTGCAAATGCCAAACATTCTGATTGCCAGTTAGAGTGAGGCAATTCTTTATACTTGTTAATCATTTTGAATGGAAAAAATCCCCTTCATGCATTGACAGTAAAATTTTATACAATCTACAAGAAATCTTGTCTTGTTTACCATTAACAATTCTTTGCCAAAAGCCTACCATTCTAGATCTATCTTATTAAAATATTAATAGGATACCGTCCAAGCTCACCATACAAAATAATGTTGGGTGTAGTTTTTTTAACATTCAGAATAATCTTATAAAACTGTAAACATAACCTTTCAAGAATATCAGAGTTCTCAAAGCCCGATATTTCAGAGCCATATAGCAAAATTGGTACAACCATACTGTCAAACAGCTGCAACTGCTGCAACTGCAAATCTATTGGGAGCTGCAATTTACGTGACTTCCTTAAAATAGCAAACATTGCTTTCTGTGCTTGGTCAGCCATTCTTTGATTATTCTTCAAAAAACGACCATTATATGCAAACATTGTTCCTAAATAAATAAAATTATCATCAATATCCAAAACCTGCCCATTATAAGTAAATGTATAATTGTGCTCAAACTTTCTGTTCCCACCTCTTCTTCTGTCTACCTCTTCTTCTTTTTCCTTTCACACCTCTTCTTCTGTCTACCTCTTCTTCTTTTTCCTTTCACTGTGTCCTGTAGAATCATCTTTGCTAAACTAGAAGACCTTGAGACATGGCCAAACCACCTTAGTTTCCATTTCTTGACCAACCTCAGGAGTGCAAAACTTCTGGAAACCTCCAAATTGTGGTTAAAGAAAATATTTATAGCATTTAAAAGCCTCACAACGTTGAGTGGGCAGTGACTCAGCGTTGAATCGACATCTTGACGTCGAGTCAACATTGAGTCATCGATTTGTTAACGTTTTGTGCTTGCTGGAAACCGTCTTAATGTGTAGTATTAATGTTCATTATTGCTCCCAGTGTTATTTCATGTATATGTAAGTTGGGTGTTATAAAGATTGTATTGAATTGTATGATGAATAGACGGTTTCACTTTTTCTCCAATTTTTGGTCATGTATATATCTTATGTATGTATATATGTTATGCAGGGCTCGGGAAAACCGGATTTCTTTCGGTCCCAGACCGAAATTCAGAAATTGGGACCGATTGGAAACAGCCCAAAGCCCCCAAAAATGGGTCCCATACTGGCCCAATACTTAGGAAATTTTCTCCGATTCGTCCGATAATTGTTACATACGGCCGTTTGATCTTGTCCCGACGTATGAAATATCGCCACTGTCTTTAAAATTCTAGCACGTGTCATAACTAATCGGATTAACGCAGGTGTTAGCCAGACGAAAAGACCGCCTACGGGCCAATCAAGATTGTCCGTATGGAGCACTGAACCACATGTCGGACCGCCTACCTGTCAATAACAAGTGTCATAATGACGTGCACTCTTACGACAGTCTGCAAAACAACTTATCAAAATCACGATGACTGGGCTTTGGGATGAAAGGTGTCCATCTTGTAAAAAAATAATGGTACTACATGTATAAAATATGAAAATGGAAACGTCCATTTCACCGATTTTCCTAGTTGTATCGTCATATCGTCATGCAGACCAGTGCGAAAGTAATGCCGATCAGTGCACAAAAATAGCGCATTTTGATCAGGGTCTACGCGATTATTATATTGGGTATAATACTAACGGTAGCGTTGATATGCAATTACCCGCTCGTTTATGGGTCAAGCACGTTTTGTCTTTGATGTAAAGATAAAAGACGCCGCTGTGAGTTTAACGTACGCAGTGTCATTCAAACTGTATGATGGCTAAAGGTACCTAAGTACACACACAGATGACTAACAATCGTATCAGCCAGCGCAACTAAGCAGTCAGACCGGTCTTTCTTGTTCGCATCTAACATGAATAATAATGAACGGCGACCTAGCGACAACCGAATACTTCGATGGAAGCTAGTCATTATACGCTCTTCACGCGTTCCGTAAGTCACCATTTCTGACGCGGCCCATTCGGCCGCAGTGGAGGGGAAATTATGCAATTTGGGTACGTTAAACAGTACAACCATCATAACTTGGGCGAGTTAATGCTCAGGACTTAGGTATTGTTAACAAACAAACAGGAATGAGAGTCAATAATATTATTTCAGTGCAATGGGCTTGAACAGGTTGTCTCCCCTGTCCACCTGTCAATCAAGTGTGATATCTTCTATCACGTCCGCTTTGCCTACGAACATGTTCTAGTCTTGTATTTGCTTCTACATGCGTAGCTAAACGTCTTAAAATGTTTGAAACCAAGAACTCCACCAAACACAACAATGTACGACCATTGTACGGAAATCGGTATTAATTCATAGGACTTCGCTTGTTGTCATTAGTTTTCGTGACAGGTATCATTTTTTTCCAATGGAAATTAGTTAGGTGATGACCACAGTGTATAAGCGGACAGTCACCAAATCGGAAGCGACAATTGACTGTACACCCGAAAATCATTAGTGACACATAAACAACTTGTGAGGTGAATCGGTAAAAAGCAGGTAAGTCCTTATCGAATCTGTTCTTTTAGATGCGGTTTTCAACATCGGGGAGAGAATTAGATGTACTTCATCTGTAGCATTGTCAGTTTGACATATCACCACCCAATCTCTGTGTAAAAATCAAGTTTTCCTGCTTAATCACCAGTTTTGCTTTATTTTCTGTCGATCGACACGGACAATCGGGGTTAAAAAGACTAGAATTATGGCATCATTTCTGTTAAAACCAACATAAAATCATCGCTACACCTTTATCCTGTGATATCCAATAGCTGAATCCATCGAAACATTACTTAAAACAAATATATTGCCTCCTGAATCGCACACGTTCGTCTCATTCGACTGTCCGACTAGTGACAAAAACAAAAAATGGTGTTGAACGACTAGCGACGATTTTCTTGTAAGTCTTATTGAGCAGAAAATGTGTTAGTAAATATTTTTTCTTATGTATTCTTTATCGAAATATAACGACAACGGAGGGTAAGAATATCTACTGGATTGAGTTTGTTTCAGAAGTCCAGTATGCTGTTTATATCTACTATAAATTTGAACAGATTAGCATGGCAAGCTCAATGATTCATTCGTAAGATTCGAAATAAATTGAAAATACTGAGAGTGTTTCTGAATTTTTCCGTGTAAAGAAAATGAATATTGAATTTTGAATGTGTTTTTCAACAGGCGAAACTAATTACAATGGTCAGACTTGCAGCTTAAAAGATATGAAAACATATTTTACAAACGGCACAATATTGTCACCTAGATCTACATTGATACCCTATACTACCCTTCTACCTCCTCTTTGCTCTCCCTAACCTAAATTACAATGTAGGACGAGGGCGTGTGCTTGTATCAGGTGCGTAATGTGGGGGTTGTTCTAGTTTTTTTGTGTGCTTTTTGTGTGTTTTTTTATTATTTCACGTCTATCCTATCTGTCTTTCCTAATTCCCCATCTCTTGGGAAACAGCTTAATGTGCCCACAGAAATATACCTGAATATGTGCGGTTATAACCAACGGTACTTGTCATTTACTGTTGTCAGAGAACTTACCTGTTATTCGTTTCACTTGCTTAGATAGTCTAAGCTTGTATATGAACAGTTAACTGGCTCATCATGACCTTAACTGTACACCGGACCACTAACCCAAACAAAGAAACAAACATTTCTACCCCACCAGCCTCGCCCTGCCCTACCCTAAGCCTACCATTTAGCTTTACACTAACTAACTAATGAATCACCCAATCAGACCGAAACTACCCAGGACCGAAACGATCTGAGTTCCTTTACAAAAACAAGAAAGGTATAGATCCGAGAACAGAACCCTAGTATACACCTACAACGTCATGAACTTTGTTCTCTGTATCTTGATTATTTGTAATCTTAGTTGTTTCCAACTATGGTTTGAGGGCTGGATTTGGATTTTGATTGTTTCAGTTCCTGATCTTTGCATACTTTTTACTTTTGTAGAATTAGCCATTCAATATAACGCTGCTTAAATACTACCGAATTTCTGAAAATGCTTAAATGCTAATGCAGGCATCATTAAATAACGTGTATTCTTTTTATTTCATTTTTGTGTGTGTGTGTGTGGGGGGGGGGGGGGGGGGGGGGGGGCATTTTTATTACTTTTTGCGATATTGTATTTGTTTATTTACCCATCTTTTCTTTCTTTCAGCAATGCTTGATAGCCTTCTCCCCAAATGATGATCCCAGTGAAAGCATCCAAAACGATATTTTTATTACCTTTTTCAAGCATTTGTTGAAAATGATCGTCATGAATGTGAAAATACAATCACTACTAGTCGGACAGTTTTTGTTTCTTGATATGTCGCTAATGATTAGGTACAGTTGTCACTAGTCGGACAGTCGAATGAGACGAACGTGTGCGATTCAGGAGGCAATATATTTGTTTTAAGTAATGTTTCGATGGATTCAGCTATTGGAAATCACAGGATAAAGGTGTAGCGATGATTTTATGTTGGTTTTAACAGAAATGATGCCATAATTCGAGTCTTTTTAACCCCGATTGTCCGTGTCGATCGACAGAAAATAAAGCAAAACTGGTGATTAAGCAGGAAAACTTGATTTTTACACAGAGATTGGGTGGTGATATGTCAAACTGACAATGCTACAGGTGAACTACATCTAATTCTCTCCCCGATGTTGAAAACCGCATCTAAAAGAACAGATTCGATAAGGACTTACCTGCTTTTTACCGGTTCACCTCACAAGTTGTTTATGTGTCACTAATGATTTTCGGGTGTACAGTCAATTGTCGCTTCCGATTTGGTGACTGTCCGCTTATACACTGTGATGACGTCATCGGCTGGACCGATTCATTTTTCAATATTTCCCGAGCCCTGATGTTATGTATGTTTTATGAGGGCCTCAGGGAAGATTGGCTTTGAGCCACCCTCACTAAATAAAGTCTACTTACTACTTACTTACTTACTCATTCATAATACTATTTGCTTCCCTGGATAACAAAGCTCTTCCAAAATGGAGTCTATGCCTAATGGAAAGAATTTGCACCAAGAGGGGCAAATTCTTTCCTTTAAAAGTTGACCCCCATTGACAAGGGACACAGATATAAAAATGTTCACATTGCTTCCCCTGAGCTCAAACCATATATGTTGACGCATTTTCCTTGGAGTTGTATCCTTACTCCTTATCATCCTGATATGACTGACATACTGTTGAAAAGAACGTAAAATCGCAAGTCATCCATGATCCTTACACTTAATGTTTTAGGTCTGAGGTGCTCTCCACTGTTCATAGAGAAAGCTAAAGAGGAAGAATGTGTATTGCCTTATTGGCAAATGATACGTACGGGAGACCCAGAAAGATGCAGGTTGGTTGGATGTTTAAGATACCTCATGGGCGGATCCAGAAATTTTGTAAAAGGGGTTCAAATAAGCTGAGTGGGGTTCGATTTGTGCAGTTTGACCAATTTTTCCTGAAATTCCCCATGAAAATGAAATAATTAAGGCTGAAGAGGGGGTTCGTTTGAACCCCCTCTGGATCTGCCACTGTACCTCACTCTTATATGGCTGCAAACTGTCTTCCATTGTTTTGTTTTTTAATGGAAACAGTGTAAACCCAGATCAGACTGCCTTAGGAGCAATATGATCAGGCCCGATGTTATCAAACTTTTTTCCTGCTCAACTCAGCTGAGCATGAAATTTTCTCTGCTGATAAATACGAAATGCCAACATTAGCTGAGTATGAAATTTTCTCTGCTGATATATATGAAATGCCAGCATTAGCTGAGCTTGAAATTTTCTCTGCTGATAAATATGAAATGCCAACATTAGCTGAGTATGAAATTTTCTCTGCTGATAAATATGAAATGCCAACATAAGCTGAGTAAGAAATTTTCTCAGCTAATAAATATGAAATGCCAACATTTTCTGAATATGAAATTTTCTCTGCTGATAAATACGAAATGCCAACATTAGCTGAGTATGAAATTTTCTCTGCTGATAAATATGAAATGCCAACATTAGTTGAGCATGAAATTTTCTCTGCAGATAAATATGAAAATTCCAACATTAGTTGGCATATTCATATTTATCTGCAGAGAAAAAATACTCTGCGGAGAAAAAATTCAGCTGAAAAATATTTCATGCTCAGCCAAACTGAGCAAGAAAACAACTAGTAGCAGGTAAAATTTCATGCTTAGCTGAGATGAGCACAACAAAGTTATATAACCTCGGGGCCCGGTCGTACAATATTTGCCAAGCTGGCCATTCTGTACTGGGGATGTAAAATACCCATTCAAATCTTGAATAGATGATCCCAGATTAATAGGCACAAATGTCCATGATGAAAAATTTATTGAGATGAAAGTATAGTTGTTTAAATGGTGATTTTTGTCCACTGATTGTAACATAACATCAAAAAGAAATTTCAGTTTGTGATTTTTAGCTCACCTGAGCCGAAGGCTCAGAGGTGAGCTTATAGGATGAGAGTCTAGCCGTCGTCCGTCCGTGGGTCCGTGGGTGCGTACGTGCGTCAACACTTTCAAACATAAATATCTCAGAAACCAGTGGGCCGATTGCAATCAAATTTTATCTGAAGCATCATTGGGGTGGGGGAAAGGCTGCATTAGGTTTTGGTGCCGATCAGCTCAGAACTCTGGTTTCCATGGCAACAGATAGCCCCCATAGGGTTATAATGGGGAAAACGGCGTCATCACGTTTTCTCGACTGTTTTTGATTAGATCCTTATCATACTTGCAGGTAATGATGACATACACAAGAGCTTGGATGAGTTCGAAATTTGGCCGGATTCGAGCACAGACTACGGAGTTAGCTGCCCTTGAGTGTTTGAAAAAAATCCCATAGGGTTATAATGGGGAAAATGGCGTCATCACGTTTTCTCAACTGTTTTTTCTTAGATCCTTATCATACTTGCAGGTAATGATGACATACATAAGAGCTTGGATGAGTTCGAAATTTGGCCGGATTCGAGCACAGACTACGGAGTTAGCTGCCCTTGAGCGTTTGAAAAAAATCCCATAGTGTTATAATGGAGAAAACAACATCATCACATATTTTTAGAAAAACTTTGTCATCGCTCTAGCACCTACATTTCTCAACGGATTTTAAAATAACTTCACACAAATGTAGGGCATGATGATATCTCGAGCAAGTTTGACTTTCTGGATGCTGGGCCCAAGGTCAAGGTCACTGTGGCTATTTTTAGAAAAACTTTGTCAGCGCTCTAGCACCTACATTTCTCAGCAGATTTTAAAATAACTTCACACAAATGTAGGGCATGACAATATCTCGAGCAAGTTCGACTTTCAGGCTGCTGCGCCCAAGGTCAAGGTCACTGTGGCTATTTTTAGAAAAACTTTGTCAGCGCTCTAGCACCTACATTTCTCAGCAGATTTTAAAATCACTTCACACAAATGTGGGGCATGACAATATCTAGAGCAAGTTTGACTTTCAGGATGCTACGCCCAAGGTCAAGGTCACTGTGGCTATTTTTAGAAAAACTTTGTCAGCGCTCTAGCACCTAAATTTCTTGCAGATTTTAAAATAACTTCACACAAATGTAGGGCATGACAATATCTCGAGCAAGTTCGACTTTCAGGATGCTACGCCCAAGGTCAAGGTCACTGTGGCTATTTTTAGAAAAACTTTGTCAACACTCTAGCACCTACATTTCTCAGCAGATTTTAAAATAAATTCACACAAATGTAGAGCATGACAGTATCTTGAGCAAGTTCGACTTTCAGGGTGCTGCGCCCAAGGTCAAGGTCACTGTGGCTATTTTTAGTAAAAACTTGGTCATCGCTCTAGCGCCTACATTTCTCAACGTAATTTAAATCAACTTCACTTAAATGAAGGGGATGACAATGTCTCAAACAAGTTTGACTTCCAGGGTGCTGCGCCCAAGGTCAAGGTCACTGTGGCTATTTTGGAAAAACTTTGTCAGCGCTCTAGCAACTACATTTTTCAATGGATTTTAAAATAAATTCACACAAATGTAGGGCATGACAATATCTCGAGCAAATTCGTCTTTCAGGGTGCTGTGCCCAAGGTCAAGGTCACTGTGGCTATTTTTAGAAAAACTTTGTCATCGCCCTAGCACCTTCATTTCTCCATGGATTTAAAATAACTTGACACAAATGTAGGGTATGACAATATCTCAAGCAAGTTCGACTTTCAGGATGCTGTGCCCAAGGTCAAGGTCACTGTGGCTACTTTTAAAAAAACTTTGTCATGGCTCTAGCACCCACATTTCTCAACGGATTTTAAAATAAGTTCACACAAATGTAGGGGATGACAATATCTCAAGCAAGTTTGACTTTTAGGGTGCTTCAATCAAGGTTTTTGATAGATCCTTATCATACTTGCAGGTAATGATGACATACATAAGAGCTTGGATGAGTTCGAAATTTGGCCGGATTGGAGCACAGACTATGGAGTTAGCTGCCCTTGAGCGTTTGAAAAAAATCCCATAGTCTTATAATGGAGAAAACAACGTCATCACATTTTCATTTTTCATCGGATCCTCTTCATACTTGCAGGTCATGAGGATATGCATAAAAGCTTGGATTAGAAAGCATTTCGGCTAGATCCCAGCACTGACTATGGAGTACCTGCCCTGAGCATCCAAAAAATCAATGTCGCCACTTTTTCTTGGTTTCTACTGATCCGATCCTTTTCAAACTTGCAGGTAATGAGGAAATGCATAATATCTTAAACAAGTTTAAATTTTGGCCAGATCAGGCCAACCACTACAAAGTTAGCTGCCCTTGACAGCTCTGTCTATTGTGCTCTTGATCGGATACTTTTTAAACTTGCATATATTAAATGAGGGCATACATAATGTTTTGGATGAGTTTAATTTTCAGCCTGATTGGACCACTGACTGTGGAGTTAGCTGCCCTTGAGCATCTTAAATATCCCTGTAGGTTTACAATGTTTCTCAGGTGAGCAATTGTTGCCCTTTGGGCTACTTGTTAAAAGTGTTGATACAGTCCATATGAGAAGCATAAGAAAAGGAGTTTTGGTACCCCCCGTCCTGTTGTGGATCCCCTGCCCCATGGTTGATTATCAGACTGCCTTAAAGTAGTAAGAAAAATGTTAAAACTTATTTATGGGCCCATTTGTTCTGAAATAACAACTTTGTTAGTCAGTAAAGGAAAGGGTTAAATTTTCGAACTGACTTTTTACAAAAACCTGTCATTTTTGCTTAGAAAAAAATGTCAGGAGCCTTTGCATTGCAAAAGGTCTTCAAATATTTTAAAAAAAAATGGCAACATCTAAAAATATTCTCTTATATCAGATAATATCATTTGTACACTTTTCTTATTTTTCTTGACATTTCAGCTTCTGAAATCTCAAACTACTGGTATCTCAAAGTAAATGATCTGGAACTCAAAAATTTATTAGTTTTAGACGAATAATTATTATGACTGAGATATCAAGAGTTGTCTGTGTGTACATCTACTTTTTACATGTAAAAGTTTGTAAGCTATACACAGGTTATTTTGATATTTTATCTCTTTCCAACAAGGAAGTTATTCGAAGCAGTTCGGTATGAAATATTTTCAGATTTTTACAAATTTTGGCATACAGTTACAGAAATTAGTATGATGGTCATAGCATTTTGGATTCTTCAATCAAGACGATTCTAATGAAAAGTTATATTATATACCATATACAAGGAAATTTTTGCGCCCTTCCATTTTTCGCGGTATTTCGCGGTTACTTAGAAACCCTGAATATTAAAATCGCAAATAATTTCCAGTTTCTTTCAAAGTGTCTTCTGTAGACCCAGTGTTCATATATTTTTAGCTCACCTGGCCCGAAGGGCCATAGTGATGAGCTATTGTCATACCAATGCGTCCGGCGTGCGTCGTGCGTTATGCGTCATCACGGAATTTGTCCGTCAACACCTTAAAACAAATATTCAAACATCTTCTTCTGTAAAACTACTGGTCCCATGGTTCTCAAATTTCACATGGAGCATGACCTGACTCCAGGGTCTCAGAATTGTAAAATTGGGTCAGGTTGAAAATCCAAGATGGCCGCCATTACTAAAAATAGCAAAATCAACAAAATAAACTTCTTCTCCAGAACCACTGGGTGTATTTGTCTGAATTTTGGCATGGAACATCAGTGAAACCTTGGTATTCAAAATTATAAAAATGAAAAAAATCTGTAGCGGAGTTTTGTCACAGTGACCTACTTTCTGTTTACGTGTGTAATTTTGCTCAAATGCCAATGTCAAAAAATGACCTATTTAAACAACTTCAAACAACTTCTTCTCTAAAACCACTGAGCCCATGGATCTCAAATTTCACATGGAGCATGACCAGACTGCAGGGTTTCAAAATTGTAAAATTGGGTCAGGTCAAGAATCCAAGATGGCTGCTGTTACTAAAAATAGCAAAAACAACAAAATCAACTTCTTCTCCAGAACCATTTGGTATATTTGGTTGAAAGTTTGCATGGAACATAAGTGGGACCTTGGTATTTAAAATTGTAAAAATAAAAAAAATCTATAGCGGAATTAGGACACAGTGTCCTACTTAGCGTTTACAAAGCCGATTTTGCTCAAATGTCAATATCTAAAGAAAATGCAACCAATTCTGACCAGATTTGGTCAGAAATGGTTCTTGAATAGAATTATTTCAATTTTGTGCCAGTTGACTATCCAAGATGGGCACCATGGGGGCCGTTACTAAAAATAGCACAAACATAAAAATGACAATTACTCAAGAACCCTTGAATGGAATTGGACCAGTTTTGTGTCAGAATGTTCCTTGAATGAAGCCGTTTCGATTAATTGCAATTTGGCATTCCAAGATGGCCGCCATCTGGTGTTACTAAAAATAGCACAAACATAAAAATGACAATTACTCAAGAACCCTTGAATGGAATTGGACCAATTTTGTGTCAGAATGTTCCTTGCATGAAGTCGTTTCGATTAATTGCAATTTGGCAGTCCAAGATGGCCACCATCTGCCGTTACTAAAAATAGCACAAAACATGAAAATGACAATATCTCAGTAACCGCTGAATGGATTTTGACGAAATTTGTGTCAAAATGATTCTTGCATTGAGATGTTTCAAAAATATCTAACTGTAGACCAGTCATATTGGCCTCTGTTACTAAAAATAGAAAAATGTGAAAATTAGAAAATCTCAATGGAATTGGATTAATTTTGTGTCAGAATGGTCCTTTCATTAAGCTTTTTCGATTTTTTGCATTTTGGCATTCCAAAATGGCCACCATCTGCCGTTACTAAAAATAGCACAAAACATGAAAATGACAATATCTTAGTAACCGCTGAATGGATTTTTACGAAATTTGTGTCAAAATGATTCTTGCATTGAAATGTTTCAAAAATATCTAACTGTAGACCAGTCATAATTATTGGCCGCTGTTACTAGAAATAGAAAAATGTGAAAATTAGTAAATCTCAATGGAATTGGACCAAATTTGTGTCAAAATGGTCCTTGCATGAAGGCTTTTCGATTTTTTGCATTTTAGCAATCCAATATGGCCGCCATCTGCCGTTACTAAAAATAGCACAAAACATGAAACTGGCAATATCTCAGTAACCCCTGAATGGATTTTGATGAAATTTGTGGCAAAATGATTCTTGCATTTAGGTGTTTCAAAAGTAAATATATAAAGACCAGGCAAGTTGGCCTCTGTTACTAGAAGTAGCAAAATGTGAAAATGAGAAATTCTCAGTGGAATTGGAAGAATTTTGTATTAGAATGGCCCCGTTGCACAATAGCCAGGTGAGCGATATCAGGCCCATTTGGGCCTCTTGTGTTTCTATTTGCTTCGGTAGTTGCTGGTATTTTTTAGTTGAGTCAGTTCTTTCATTAACTTGCGGCGGCCCTGCCGCAGGTTAATGAATGAACTGACTCAAGTGAAAAAGAAATAGTTTTGCTTTTCGCACATGTTGCTAACCGCAAAAATTAAAAATCGCTGAAATTTTTGTTTACCCTTAACAGCAAAAATTTGAAACCACTGCGTATACGGTATTCTTAAGCAGCAAAAAGAATGGCCTCATTAAACAACAATCTTATCTGAAGCTCTACTTTCATATGGTTTGTTTGTTTTTCAGACACTTTGAAGCGTTCCTAGGATGTATTAAGTACCATGCTTTGTTAAACAATGAGATTTGTCCTGTACAAGAACTGGAAAAAATGGTGGCCGAGGCAACTGATATTGGAGAGTTTTCTATATGTCAAGGTCAGTGAGAAATTTATAACTGAGCAGCGACACAACAAAACCAACAAAGTGGCATGTGCGCCCAGCAAAGACTTAGATCAGCCTTGGCATCTGCCCAGTCTGATCAGAGTTTTTGCACTGCACTTAAAGGGTAGCTAAGTGTGTAAGCTAACATGGTAGATGGTTCAGATGGTCTTATGTACTATGGTATTTTTTTTCATAAACACTTCAATGAATTGACTTTAAGCGCTTTTGGCTGGTCCCTTGGGTGCTCCTTGGTCTTCTTGAGGATATGTAAACATACATATCTTGGGTGGCCCAAGGTCTATAGGTGTTGCTCCAGTTTCCCCAATGATAAGGTGTATATGCTTTGTTTTGTCTGACTTTATGGGCGATAACTGGAATAGTTAAAGCAGTGTGGCTAGTGCTTAGATTGTCTCTCTTAAACTGGTATGATCTCTTTAATTATACCTTGCTGATAGAGGTTTTCAAAATAGAATAAATTTGAATTTGAATTTGAATTCTGTAAAGTGAATTGTTTTTTATAGAAAGCTGCAAAGTCTACATGTTCTTTCTTATTTCTTGGTTGTTGTTGAGTTTGGTATATTTCAGTCATGTCGAGACGTTGCCTCCAAAATCCGACCTGAGATAAATGACACACAGATTCTGCTACAGCTACTAATAGCTCTGCAGCAGAGGCACCAGGCAGCCCATCTATTTTGCAGGCTCAGATGGGTGGGGGGAGGGGGGCTGTTACTTCTTGGTAACAAGGTGCTGAACAAGCAGTGTAGACCCAATCAGACTGCTCCAAGGAGCAGTCCGTATAGGCTCTACAGTGTTTGTCATTCTACCAGCATTGTTTAATACACATTGCCAGATTGTGACATGAAATTGTGTAAAGTGTTTAAAGTGAATGTATACATTTTCAGGGGAAGTAACTTTGCCATTGTCATTTTTGCCTCCCATCTCAGTGGGGTTGACTCTGAAAAGGAAGAATTTGCTCCCCTGGAAGCAAATTCTTTCCTTTAAGAGTCCACCCCATTTTAGAAGGGCTTCATACTTCAGGGAAGCAGTACAGGAAGTCACAAAAGTTGTCTGTAAAAATGGGAAAAAACTAAGAGGTGTACCAATTGTGATTAACTCTTTCAGCCCCAAGTTTATATAGAAATGCACTTTCTAGCGCCATAATTATTATACAAAATTGGGCTTTTCTGGTCAATAAAAACAAAATTGGGCTTTTCTGGTCAATAAAAACCCTTAAAAGTCTCTAAATGAAATCAAAAGCAGCCAATTTTTTTTCTCGCGTAAAAAATCTTTGTTTGCCTGGTCGTAGACTTGAATTATTTTCCAAGGTAATGTTGTAAACTGGAGCTATTCAACGGGACTGTGTCAGTCGCTTTAAAGTGACAATGGGGCTCTGCTTAGCAGTCCCGTCCCGAAAGAGTCAAAGTAATGTCTTCATTGCAGTTTGTGATTACCACTGGAGGATTCCAAATGGCCAAGGTGAAGTGATGATGCACTTTGACCTTGATAGAGACTTGGTCAGTGTGACCTTGAAAGCTTACAACTTTGATGCAGACTCAGAATGGCTTGGTTTTGGGATCTCATATGATAAACAAATGGTATGTTATACTGTCAGTCAAATATCTTACTCTTGGTAATTGCCTAGTCATCAAGTTTCAGATATGTATGCCAGCATACTTAAAGCTCACAAAAGTTTCCTTTTTTTAGTTTTGCATGATCATATGTATAGAATTTATGCTTTAACATGAAAGCTGAAAATGGGAGTACTTCGTAATAAGGCTGTGATCCTTTTCTCATTCCTCAATAAAACTGTATGCTGTGGCATATTATTTAAGAAACAGATCAGCTCTAGCAGTGAATTGTTGAGTAATAATTCACTGTTTTGAGATCAGTTACAGGGATACAGACTAGCGGTCGCCCACTCGCCCACTGCGAGTAAAAAATCGGGTGGGCCCCTAAAATTAAAATGACAGTCGCCCAGCTTGCGATCATCATCTGTCAGCGAGTGTCTGGCCTGTTTTCGCCTTAGCTTGGTGTTCCCTCGTTTTGGAGTAAAATCTGCCACCTCAAAGGGCATTGCAAACTGCCGCACCGATATCTGCGTTGAATATTTGGTGTTCCGTCATACTTGTGTGTTGGATTTTATTCACTATCGAAAAACAACATGGCTGCCTCCTCCGTTTGACAGCGAAAATCCTGACCATTTGTAATTTTTTCGCGCATAATATGGCGATACATCGCTGGTGTTTCACACCCGTTAGCTAAAAGAAAGCAAAACCCAGAAGAAAGGAGGATTTACTACAAAGCCTACGGAAATAGTGCAAATCTCGCGCAGATTCTGAATAAAAAAATTCTCATGTTTCTGACGTTTTAAATGTGGGCCCCTAAATTTCTGGCTGGGCGACTAATTTTCAGTTTTTAGGGGCCCAGCTTGCTCCTATGAAAAATTAGTTAGTCTGTATCCCTGAGTTATAAAGTAGATCATATCAGGAGCCCAGAGCTTGAGCGATATATCTACTTACAACTGACAGACAAACAGTGAAATATTACTCAACAATTCAATGCTAGAGCTGAACTATTTAAATTCTAACACTCAAAAACACTGAAAAAGTATTCTTTTCTGTCAAAGTCTCCCAGCCTTTCTGCTAGTATGTTCATGCTCCTGCTAATATTCTTAACTGTGTCTAAGATAAATGTACATTTTTAGGCAAGTTTAGAAAGAAAAAGAGACGTTACACTGTCTAACGTCTCAAAACGTCACCAAATTACATCAGTTACTGTAATTGCCAGTGACATCAGCAGTTAGACTCACATGCTCTGAAACAGTGAATTGTTGCAGAATAAAACAGGGAATCTTTCCATTGCTTCTATAGGCGCACTGTGTTAGAATAAAACATATATGCTGCTGAGCCAGTTTTATTGAAATTTATAGTGGGTGACCTGTATTTATAATATGATGATAATGCTAATAATTTTTGTGTGGAAATTCAAAGTATTAAGTCAACTTTTGCTTCTTTCAGGCCAGAAGTGACATTTACACTGCACAGATGAGTTCCAGTCTAGGATGGTCTGTCACTGACAGGTATTATTCCTTTTAATTGCAATTTGACTTCTTTCAAATATGCATGCTGATTCAGGTTCTCCAGAAAAGGAAAGTTGACAGCAGATTTTATTGCAAAATTTGTTAACTTTTTTGTGTCACTAAACTTAATTTTTCTAGGAAATTCTTTCTTTTCTTTTTGTGTAGAATTCACCAAACTGTTCAAAATTTTGTTAATTTTGCAGGATATGTCAAATATAACTTTCTTGAGCATGATTCTGATAACTGTTCAAGCCTCTTTACTGCATAATTTGACTCTTACAGATTTGCTGAGGGAAGATTTAAACCCAAGCCAGATATTGAAATGAATGGAAGGAATGATATCCATGACGTTTACGGGTACATGGATGGTAATACAGTGATAGTGCACTTTACTCGCCCTATAGACACTGGCAACACTGAGACAGATGTTTCGTTCATCTCTGACAGATACCTGCTGTTTGCTCGTGGACGACTGGATAACAATAGAGATATTTCTTACCACAGTTTCAGAACAACTTCAGAAAGGCCTTTCTTATTTTCTTGTGGTTAGTGGTTTATTATAAGTTGAATGTATACCCTAATGTGCTTAGGTATTGGGACACCTAAAATAATAAATTTTCCATTTGTACCAAATGGAAAATTCATATTTTTAGGTGTCCCAATATATACACACATTATGGGTACCTCCATATTTTCCCAAGTTTTACACAAAGGGAGACAACTTCCTTTATGCCAGTTTGCGTCCCTGGACAAAGCGGCCCTTCTATATGGGGTCTGCTTTTAAAGATAGAATTTGCTTCTACTTAATGAGGATTATCTTCTGAAGAGTTGGAGGAAAATTCATGTGAAATACCCTAAAATTTAATGTGAATTACCTTACAGTTTTATGTGAAACAATTTTTAGCTCACCTGGCCCGAAGGGCCATAGTGAGCTATTGTCATACCAATGCGTCCGGCGTGCGGCGTGCGTCGTGCGTCGTCACGCTAAATGTCCGTCAACAGCTAAAAACAAATATTCAAACATCTTCTTCTGTAAAACTACTGGTCCCATGGTTCTCAAATTTCGCATGGAGCATGACCTGACCCCAGGGTCTTAGAATTGTAAAATTGGGTCAGGTTGAAAATCCAAGATGGCCGCCGTTACTAAAAATAGCGAAAACAACAGAATAAACTTCTTCTCCAGAACCACTGGGTATATTTGTCTGAATTTTGGCATGGAACATCAGTGAAACCTTGGTATTCAAAATTGTAAAAATGAAAAAAATCTGCAGCGGAGTTTTGTCACAGTGACCTACTTTCTGTTTACGTGTGTAATTTTGCTCAAATGCCAATGTCAAAAAATGACCTATTTAAACAACTTCAAACAACTTCTTCTCTAAAACCACTGAGCCCATGGATCTCAAATTTCACATGGAGCATGACCAGACTGCAGGGTTTCAAAATTGTAAAATTGGGTCAGGTCAAGAATCCAAGATGGCTGCTGTTACTCAAAAAAGCAAAAACAACAAAATCAACTTCTTCTCCAGAACCAGTTAGTATATTTGGTTGAAAGTTTGCATGGAACATAAGTGGGACCTTGGTATTAAAAATTGTAAAAATAAAAAAAATCTATAGCGGAATTAGGTCACAGTGACCTACTTAGCGTTTACAAGGCCGATTTTGCTCAAATGTCAATATCTAAAGAAAATGCAACCAATTCTGACCAGATTTGGTCAGAATTGGTTCTTGAATGGAATTATTTCAATTTTGTGCCAGTTGACTATCCAAGATGGCCACCATGGGGGCCGTTACTAAAAATAGCACAAACATAAAAATGACAATTACTCAAGAACCCTTGAATGGAATTGGACCAATTTTGTGTCAGAATGTTCCTTGCATGAAGCCGTTTTGATTAATTGCAATTTGGCATTTCAAGATGGCCGCCATCTGCCGTTACTAAAAATAGCACAAAACATGAAAATGACAATATCTCAGTAACCGCTGAATGGATTTTGACGAAATTTGTGTCAAAATGATTCTTGCATTGAGATGTTTCAAAAATATCTAACTGTAGACCATTCATATTGGCCTCTGTTACTAAAAGTAGAAAAATGTGAAAATTAGAAAATCTCAATGGAGTTGGATTAATTTTGTGTCAGAATGGTCCTTTCATTAAGCTTTTTCGATTTTTTGCATTTTGGCATTCCAAGATGGCCGCCATTTGCCGTTACTAAAAATAGCACAAAACATGAAAATGACAATATCTCAGTAACTGCTGAATGGATTTTGATGAAATTTGTGTCAAAATGATTCTTGCATTGAGATGTTTCAAAAAATATCTAACTGTAAGACCAGTCATAGTGGCCTCTGTTACTAAAAATAGAAAAATGTGAAAATCAGTAAATCTCAATGGAATTGGACCAAATTTGTGTCAAAATGGTCCTTGCATGAAGGCTTTTCGATTTTTTGCATTTTAGCAATCCAAGATGGCCGTCATCTGCCGTTACTAAAAATAGCACAAAACATGAAACTGGCAATATCTCAGTAACCCCTGAATGGATTTTGATGAAATTTGTGGCAAAATGATTCTTGCATTGAGGTGTTTCAAAAGTAAATATATAAAGACCAGGCAAGTTGGCCTCTGTTACTAAAAGTAGCAAAATGTGAAAATGAGAAATTCTCAGTGGAATTGGACCAATTTTGTATCAGAATGGTTCCGTTGCACAATAGCCAGGTGAGCGATATCAGGCCCATTTGGGCCTCTTGTATGTGAAATACCCTAAAATTTTAATCATTTCAGCTATATGAACATGCCATACTTTTTGGATATTAACCTGGAATCTGAATTTAAAAGAAATGGGATAAAAAGGTAAAGATAAAAAATATCTTTATCAAGGTAAACAATTTAACTAAAAACAGTCAACTATTGATATCTCAAAGTTGAAGTTTTTCAGAAACTAGTTATAACTAAAAATAAATTTTCTGGTACTAGAAAATTTACTTTGAGATACCAGTAGTTTGAGAAAACAGGAGCTGAAATGTGGAGAAAACTATGAAATATGTCCAAACAATATTCTTTAATATAGGAGGTACCTTGAGGTATCAGTGTTTGAAATGATGAGAGTCAGTTATTAGTTTTAAAAATTATTGAAGCTGATTACTTTGTACAAATTGTTACATCTGTGTATTATAATTCCAGATCCATATTCTGGTTTCGACAACAAATTCCCAGACTTCAAAGAAGAGGTTTGCCTCAACCCTTATATCCAGCGCGGTATATTAGAGTATAACTGTCTTAATTTTGACATGAACTCTATACAAGACCCAGACTACAGATGCAGGTAAACAATTAAGTCTTGAAGAGCTAAAAATGCAGACAAAAAATTTGCGTCTGCAAACTTTAAACAAAAGGTTTTGTCCAGGCTATATCATATTGAGAATTCAAAGACTGAAGCAGATAGTATAGACCCAAATGAGGGGACTTGTTATGCCTTTTCTGGATCTGAGCTGCTTGCAAATTCAGATACTTTGTTTTTTTGGGCCTTTAAGGATTAATCGTTTCATGGGCCCAGAACTGCAGCTAAAGATAAAATCTTACCGAAGTATGAGATCTGGTGGGTTCTAAGGGAGGGTTGATGAAATACGGAAAATTTTGGTGCAGTTTCAGTTTGAGGCATTCACAAGTGTGTGCCTATAGCTATTACTGATTATACCCCCCAGGGCTCGGGGAAAACCGAATTTCTTTCGGTCCCAGACCAAAATTCAGAAATTGGGTCCGATTGGAAACAGACCAAAGCCCAAAAAAATCGGTCCCATACCGGCTCAATAACAAGTGTCATAATGACGCGCACTCTTACGACAGTCTGCAAAACAACTTATCAAAATCAGCGCATTTTGATCAGGGTCTATTATATTGGGTATAATACTAACCGTAGCGTTGATATGCAATTACCCGCTCGTTAATGGGTCAAGCACGTTTTGTCTTTGATGTAAAGATAAAAGACGCCGCTGTGAGTATAACGTACGCAGTGTCATTCTAACAGTATGGCGGCTAAAGGTCCCTAAGTACACACACAGATGACTAACAATCGTATCAGCCAGCGCAACTAAGCAGTCAGACCGGTCTTTCTTGTTCGCATCAAACATGAATAATAATGAACGGCGACCTAGTGACAACCGGATACTTCGGTGGAGGCCAGTCAATATACGCTCTTCACACGTTCCGTAAGTCACCATTTCTGACGCGGCCCATTCGGCGGCAGTGGAGGGGAATTATGCAATTTGGGTACGTTAAACAGTACAACCATCATAACTTGGGCGAGTTAATGCTCAGGACTTACGTATTCACAAGTGGTATTGTTCACAATCAAACGGGAATGACCGTCAATTTTAATGCAATGGGCTTGAACAGGTTGTCTCCCCTGTCCACCTGTCAATCAAGTCTGATGTCTTCTGTCACGTCCGCTTTGCATACGAACACGTTCTAGTCTTGTATTTGCTTTTACATGCGTAGCTAAACTTCTTAAAATGTTTGAAACCAAGAACTCCACCAAACACAACAATGTACGACCATTGTACGGAAATCGGGATTAATTCATAGGACTTCGCTTGTTGTCATTAGTTTTCGTGACAGTTATCAATTTTTTTCCAATGGAAATTAGTTAGGTGATGACGTCATCGGCTGGACCGATTCATTTTTCAATATTTCCCGAGCCCTGATACCCCCGGTATACAAAGTATATAGGGGGTATATAGTTTTGGGTCTTTCCGTTAATATGTTTGTTTGTGTGTATGTTAACATTTTTTCTGTCGCAGATTTCTCAGGAACCACTAAAGCTAGGACTTTGAAATGTGGTACAAACATTGGGTATGACTAGTTGTACTGTGTAAGAGAGAATCAGCCTTCTCCTGATTATCAGTCCCTTTGTTTATCCATTTTTTTCTTTCTCTCCAATTAATTTTTTGTCACAGATTTCTTAGGAACCACTACAGCTAGGACTTTGAAATTTGTTACAAACGTTGGGTATGACTAGTTGTACTGTGTAAGAGATTATTAGCCTTCTCCTGCTTATCAGTCCCTTTGTTTTTCCATTTTTTCTTGCCGGGCCGGGTAGCGCAATCGGTAGGGCACCTGACTTGTAAGTCAGAGGTCCTGGGTTCGAATCCCGGTCTGGCCACATACTTTCGTTTCTCTTTCCGCTGATTCAAGAAGGGCAGTTGTCAGTTACTGGCGAAAGTATGTGCTCTTAGTACTGGTTAACCGCTTAGGAGGTCTAAACCTGCCCAGGAATAGTGTGGTTAGGTTAACTGACCATCCCGACATGACCTTAGTTGTTTACCGTGGACGTTAAGCATCAAATCAACCAACCAACCAAGCATTTTTTCTTTCTCTCCAATTAAATTTTTGTCACAGATTTCTCAGGAACCTCTACAGCCAGGACTTTGAAATTTGGTACAAATGTTGAGTATGACTAGTTGCACTGTGTAAGAGAGAATCAGTCTTCTCCTGCTTATCATTCCCTTTGTTTGTCCATTTTTTCTTTCTCTCCAATTAAATTTTTGTCACAGACTTCTCAGGAACCACTACAGCTAGGACTTTGAAATTTGGTTCAACGTTGGGTATGACTTGTTTTACTGTGTAAGAGAGAATCAGCCTTCTCCTGCTTATCAGTCCCTTTGTTTGTTAATTTTTTCTGTCTCTCCAATTAGATATTTGTCACAGACTTCTCAGGAATCACTAAAGCTAGGACTTTGAAATTTGGTACAAACGTTGGATGACTAGTTGTACTGTGTAAGAGAGAATCAGCCTTCTCCTTCTTATCAGTCCCTTTGTTTGTCCATTTTTTCTTTCTCTCCAATTAGATTTTTATCACAGACTTCTCAGGAACCACTACAGCTAGGACTTTGAAATTTGGTACACGTATAAGAGAGAATTAGCTTCTCCTTCCTATCAGTCCCTTTGTTTGTCCATTTTTTCTTTCTCTCCAATTAAATTTTTGTCACAGACTTCTCAGGAACCACTACAGCTAGGACTTTGAAATTTGGTACAACGTTGGGTATCACTAGTTGTACCGTGTAAGAGAGAATCAGCCTTCTCCTGCTTATCAGTCCCTTTGTTTGTTCTTTTTTTCTGTCTCTCCAATTAAATTTTTGTCACAGACTTCTCAGGAACCACTACAGCTAGGACTTTGAAATTTGGTTGAAACGTTGGGTATGACTAGTTGTACCGTGTAAGAGAGAATCAGCTTCTCCTTCCTATCAGTCCCTTTGTTTGTCCATTTTTTCTTTCGCTCCAATTAAATTTTTGTCACAGACTTCTCAGGAACCACTACAGCTAGGACTTTGAAATTTGGTACAAACCTTGGATATGACTAGTTGTACCGTGTAAGAGAGAATTAGCCTTCTCCTGCTTATCAGTCTCTTTGTTTGTCCATTTTCTTTCTCTCCAATTAAATTTTTGTCACAGATTTCTCAGGCACTACTACAGCTAGGAATTTGAAATTCGGTACAAATGTTGGGTGTGAATAGCTGTATCATGTAAGAGAGAATCAGCCTCTTCCTGCTTATCATTCTCTTTGTTTGTCCATTTTTTCTTTCTCTCCAATTAAATTTCTGTCAAATATTTCTTAGGAACCACTTTAGCTTGGATTTTGAAATTTGGTTCAAACGTTGTGTATGACAAGTTGTACTGTGTAAGAGAGAATCAGCCTCCTCCTGCTTTTCATTCCCTTTGTCCTTTTTTTCTTTCTAATTTTTTGTCACAGATTTCTCTGTCCTCATTAATCCACAGTCTTCAAATTTTGTATACATCTTGAGAATGGCCATACATATTGGTGGAAAGAAAATCAAGATGCTAAGATTTCTTTTGGCCTTCTTTTTCTTTTTTCTTTTTCCCATCTCTCACTCCAATGCAATAAATGGGAAAATTTATGTCAAAAATTTCTCAGATTGCTATGTTATTAGGTTTACATCTAGCTTTAAACTGATTAGTTGACGTCATTTGGATGCTGCTGCAGACTTTAGGTCAAGGTCGCAGGCATAGAAGTTTATGTAAACTTCCGTTGAAATTTTAATAACATAATTTGCATTTATTTTAATGGAACCTTTTGGTGTTTGTTTATAGGCCTTTCACTGGATTTGTAATAGATTGTCCATCTGTCTGTCTGTCTGTTAGTTAACATTTGCTTGTATTAAATGTGTTTTTATTTTGCGGTGGCACTGACCGGGGATATACGTGAGCCCCTGCTCACATGCTCTAGTTCTGAATATTGGTGGACATTTTTTTATGTCTTTTGACTTTATCACCAATAGAAACCAAAATTAGGTCATCCACAGTAAGTAAACTTAACCCTATTGCTCTCAGAATGGCCAAAACTCTCTGTTCTGAGTGCATTAGGGATAAAATCATACCCAGTTTTAATTTTCATAGATCTGTTTTCTCACTTGTTTCTCATTTCTTCCTCCTCCATGGGGTCAACTCCAAAAAGAAAGAATTTTCCCCTGTTGGAGAGACCTCCTTTAGGAGTTGACCCCATTTTTGAAGGGCTATGTCATCCAGGGATGCAAACAAGAAGTTACTTAAGCTGTTACTGTTTGTAAAAATGTAGTTGTACCATATACCTAAGTAAATTGATGCCATAATCTCAGTATGTATCAATAGAAAACAACAAAAACAAAACATTATAACTTGAAGTCATTATTTAAGAAATAAATTTTATTTGTCCGATGTCATGGAAGTATGAACACAACGTGTCACATGTAAAGTAAGTGACATTGTGTTCATACTTCAATGAACTTCGGAAAAATGGAATTTGCCTCTTATAATTACATATAATTATGCCCCCAACTTCGGAGAAGTTGAGGGGGCATATTGGTTTGGGCCTGTCCGTCCGTCCGTCTGTCCGTCAGTCCGTCCGTAACGCTTTTTGGCAGTTGGGAACCTCAAGAACTGCTAATGCTAGGATCTTGAAATTGTATATGTGGGACGTACATGAAAAATAAGCGGACCCGTATTTTTTCTTTACTCCGCCGGTCACGTATTTCCAGAGTTATGCCCCTTTTTCAACTTAGTCGATGGAACCTTGTGAACAAAATATCTCGAGAACCCCTGATGATAGGATCATGATTTTTTGCAGGATGACATTGCCCAAGGTGTAGATGACCTGATTAACTTTTGAAAAAAAATCGTGAATTTTTGACCGAGTTATGCCCCTTTTTAGACTTAGTGCATTGTAAGCCTATGGATCCTTGTGAACAAAATATCTTGAGAACCCCTGATGCTAGGATCATGTTTTTTTTTGCAGGCAGATATTGCCTAAGGTGTACATGACCTGATTAACTTTTGAAAACAAATTGTGAATTTTTAACCGAGTTATGCCCCTCTTTAGACTTAGTGCATTGTAAGCCTATGGAACCTTGTGAACAAAATATCTCGAGAATCCCTGATGCTAGGATCATGATCTTTTGCAGGATGACATTGCCCAAGGTGTACATGACCTGATTTGTTTTTGAAAAAAAATGGTAAATTTTTGACCGAGTTATGCCCCTTTTTAGACTTAGTGCATTGTAAGCCTATGGAACCTTGTGAACAAAATATCTTCAGAACCCCTGATGCTAGGATCATGTTTTTTTTTGCAGGCAGACATTGCCCAAGGCGTAGATGACCTGAGTAACTTTGGAAAAAAACATTGGTTAATTTTTGACTGAGTTATGCCCCTTTTTCTGACATAGGCATTTTGTATAGGAATGAGCTTGTGAACAAAATATCTGAAGAATCGCATAAGCTAGGATCCTTATATTTGGCTTGCAGGTTTGGACTAAGGTGTAGATGACCTGATTAACTTTTGAGTCTATTTCATAAATTTTTATCCCCCGACCGAAAGGTTCGGGGGATATAGCGATGAGCCTGGCGTCCGTCCGTCCGTCCGCCGTTTGTCCGTCCGTCCGTAAACATTTTCTTGTCCGCTCTATATCTTGAATACCCTTTATAATATTTTCATGATACTTCACAGTTATGTAGAACAGGTCATGACGATGTGTCGCGTACAAGAATGGTAACTCTTGCTATTGTACTTTTTGAGTTATTACCCCTTTGGTGAGTTTTTTGGCAGATTCGTGTCCGCTCTGTAACTTTAATACCCTTTGGAATATTTTCATGATACTTCACAGATATGTAGAACAGGTTATGACGATGTGTCGCGAACAAGAATGACAACTCTTGCTTTCTTACTTTTTGAGTTATTTCCCCTTGATGGTTTTAGGTGTGAATTTTTGGCAGATTCGTGTCCACTCTATAACTTGAATACCTTTTAGAATATTTTCATGATACTTCACAGTTATGTAGAACAGGCCATGACGATGTGTCGTGAACAAGAGTGACAACTCTTGCTTTCTTACTTTTTGAGTTATTTCCCCTTGATCATTTTAGGTGTGATTTCGTGTCCGCTCTATAACTCATATACCTTTGGAAATATTTTCATGATACTTCACAAATATGTAGAACAGGTCATGACGATGTGTCGCGAACAAGAATGACAACTCTTGCTTTCTTTTTGAGTTATTTCCCTTTGATGATTTTAGGTGTCTGCTCCATCGCTTGAATACCTTTTGAAATATTTTCATGATACTTCACAGATATGAGGAACAGGTCATGACGATTTGTCTCATACATGACTAACAACTCTTGCATTCATACTTTGTGAGTTATTTCCCTTTGGTATTTTGAGCTGCTGTTTGAGTCTCTGCTCCATATCTGTATAAGCCTGGCCTGCTCCACAATTTTAATAACCTTATACCTGTTAGAATATTGATGAACGTGCTGTGATATGTCATCAGTGCTCCTAACTCTCTCTGACCCCTCTTCATTCCCCCACCCCACCCCACCCCACCCCACCCCACCAAAATAAATTATTTTTTTCTCCAGATTTGGATTCTTTGTCCAAATCCACTTACTAGAGAGCTAAAAATTAGGTTTGTAGGGCTTGTAGTTTAGAAGTTATTCACACATTTTGAAAGTTTAATATATCATATGCTATATATTTATGTATATGGCGGCTGTTTGAGATATTACTTCTTTTTAGCAGTCAAGCATACTATTTTAGTCTGAGTGCTAGATAATCATGCATCTGTTAAACAGATTATGTCAATCAGAAGCATAAAAGAATGACAATATATTACTTGTATGTGTTTTGAAGTGCACCCTTTTTACCAAGGCCCATGGGGGTCTTTGGTTGGGGGATTTGCCATCTCCTCTGATGGCTATTTTTGGTAAAATTTGTCCCATATTTAGAAATAGGCATTTTGAATACAAAGAAGCTACATGTACATGTGTATATGAATAATTAGGTGAACAAAATATCTGAAGAACTGCTAAGTATTTTCCTTATATATTTGGCATACAGTTACAGGCTAAGATGTAGATGAACGGATACATCTTCTTTAGAGGCAAGCATAAGGTTGGGGGCATAGTGTTTCATAAACACATTTTCTAGTTTTAGAATTATTTTGAGCATCATTTTTGATTTTTAAGAGCAATATTTGTAAAATATACGAGGAAAAACTGTCACTTACGAACAGGTATGCCGCTTACATTAAATGGCCATTGCCACCACGTGACGTCTAATTGAAGGTTACAATGGCCAGTGGCTTCTTTTGTTTACACGTGACGTTGCATACCTTTGATGTTGCGTGAGTGACTGTTGTTCATGGAAGTATGAACACTGTTTCTCTGGAATATGTTCATCTAAGGAAATCAAAGGGAATGTAATTATTTATATTCTGACAGGTTTGAGATTGTTACTCGTTCTTGCGTGTTGGCAATACTGCAGCAAGCTGAGGTTGGTTGTACAATGGAAAATGTCATGGATGTCTACAGACAGCCAGAATTAAGGAATGGTCTTCTGGACAGCATAGAACCAGATTGTGGTGAGCTAATTTTAGCATTGCTGTTTCCAGCTAAGAATTCTTTTAAAGTGACTAAGTCTGTAATTATGACCATTTTCCAAAAATTTTTAAGATCAGCTCTAGCAGTGAATTGTTGAGTAATAATTCACAGTTTGGAGGTCAGTTGTAAAGTAGATTATATCATGAGCGCGGGGCGTGAGTGATATATCAACTTACAACTGACCGACAAACAGTGAATTATTACTCAACAATTCAAAGCTAGAGCTGAACTATTTCAATTTTAACACTCAAAAAGGCTGCAAAAGTATTTTTTTTCATTCAAACTGTCCCAACCTTCCTGCCAGCGTGTTCATGATCCCGCCAGTATTCTTAACTGTATCTAAGGTAAATGTACGTTTTTGTGGCAATGTTAGAAAGAAAAAAGAGATGTTACACAGTCTAGCGTCTCAAAACGTCACAAAGTTACGTCAGTAATGCCAGTGACGTCAGCAATTAGATTCACGCACCCCGAGACCGTGATTGTTGCAGAATAAAACACTGAAACTTTCCATTGCTTCTATAGGCACACTGTGTTATTAGAATTTCTTTTTAAATTATTTGTAAAAGTAGAATTAAGTTATGCTTCCACAATAAATCTGCTCACTACAGCTGAAAACTGCATGGAAAAGTGAATAATCTTTATAAAAACAGGTGTTTTTCTCTTGTTGGTAATTATTTACATCCCTCCAGAAATTCTAGACAGTTGATTTTTTTAACATAAATACTGTTGTTTTGATAGTGATAATTTGTTAAGGTTTACCAATCTGGTGAAAAGTATATCCGAATCTTAGCTATATTACTGTGTTCTTGACAATGCAATATTTTGGTTTGGTACAAAAATGGTGGAATTCAGTTTTTGTCTGTTTTGATTGGTCAGTCTTCTAGAGTGTATTGGAGTAATAATGGTGCATTTTTGCTAGAAAATGTATGTTAAAGACAGGACTTCTCTGTTGGGAGTCTGGTTCTCAGCATATAGCAATGTTACCTGTACAAGTAAAGGTTACTTGACATCTGTTCCAAAAAAGGACTCCACAGCAGTCTGGTCTAGTCTCTATTCTAGTCTAGTCTATCACAAAACCTTTCTCGGCACCAGAGCAGTAATATTTCGCTATCAAGTATTTTCAGTTTAATATGTACCCTGGACAGATACAGGTTAGAATGCTTCATTTTGTGTGTTTGAGGTGTTAAAAGTTATAACTGAGTGAGTGATATGGATTTTACGGCGCGTCAGCACAAAAAGGCTATTTCGCACCGAAAACGCTTTAAAAGTACATGTACACGTTTTATATGCAATGAAATGAATACACAGTATTAAAATGAAACAAGTTGGGTATGTAGTAAAATTAAAAGTTACAACTAAATATGATATAAAGTTTTACAATGAGTACTGGTAACAACGAAAATGTGGTCAGAAGTGAAAAAGAATTGTATGTATAGAGCACAGACATGTATTAGAAAACAGTGTAGACCCAGATCAGACTGCTTCTTTAGGATCTGCATTTTTAATGATTGTGTCAATAATTTCAAGGAGAATCTTCCTCTACAAAATTTGAAGATGGAAAATATTATTACAGAAACTGGTACCATATTTTTTTTAGTGATAAGACAAGATTTTACACTTCCAAAAATATCTTATATGACAGAATACATATGTTAGGAAATGGATAAGCTATTTTTATGCCCCCAACTTCGGAGAAGTTGAGGGGGCATATTGTTTTGGGCCTGTCCGTCCGTCCGTCCATCCGTCTGTCCGTCCGTCTGTCTGTCCGTCCGTAACGCTTTCTGGCAGCTGGGAAACTCAAGAACCGCTTATGCTAGGATCTTGAAATTTTATATGTGGCATGCACATGAAAAATAAGCAGACCCGTATTTTTTTATTTTTCCGCCGGCAATGTATTTCCAGAGTTATGCCCCTTTTTCGACTTAGCCTGTGGAACCTTGTGAACAAAATATCTCAAGAACCCCTGATGCTAGGATCATGAGGCTTTACAAGATGAGAATGCCCAAGGCGTAGATGACCTGATTAACTTTTGAAACAAATTCGTGAATTTTTGACCGAGTTATGCCTCTTTTTCGACTTAGTGCATTGTAAGCCTATGGAACCTTGTGAACAAAATATCTCAAGAACCCCTGAAGCTAGGAGCATGATTTTTTGCAGGAAGATACTGCCTGTGGTGTAGATGACCTGATTAACTTTTGAAAAAAAATCGTGAATTTTTGATCAAGTTATTCCCCTTTTTCGACTTAGTGCATTGAAGCCTATGGTACAAAGGTACCCTTACATATAGTCAAGAACAATAAGAGCTAGGAACTTGAAATTTTATACACATGATCAGTATGGAAAATAAGCAGACCCGTATTTTTTTATTTTTCCACCGTTCATGTATTTCCAGATTTATGCCCCTTTTTCGACTTAGCCTGTGGAAACTTGTGAACAAAATATCTCAAGAACCCCTGATGCTAGGATCATGAAGTTTTGCTGGATGAGAATGCCCAAGGTGTAGATGACCTGATTAACTTTTTAAACAAATTCCTGAATTTTTGACAAAGTTATGCCCCTTTTTTGACTTAGTGCATTGTAAGCCTATGGAACCTTGTGAACAAAATATCTCAAGAACCCCTGAAGCTAGGAGCATGATTTTTTGCAGGAAGATACTGCCTGTGGTGTAGATGACCTGATTAACTTTTGAAAAAAAATCGTGAATTTTTGATCAAGTTATTCCCCTTTTTCGACTTAGTGCATTGAAGCCTGTGAACAAAATATCTCAAGAACACCTGATGTTAGGAGCATGATTTTTTGCAGGAAGATACTGCCTGTGGTGTAGATGACCTGATTAACTTTTGAAAAGAAATCATGAATTTTTGATTGAGTTATGCCCCTTTTTTGACTTAGTGCATTGTAAGCCTATGGAACCTTGTGAACAAAATATCTCAAGAACACCTGATGCTAGGAGCATGATTTTATGCAGGAAGATACTGCCTGTGGTGTAGATGACCTGATTAACTTTTGAAAATAATTTGTAAATTTTGGATTGAGTTATGCCCCTTTTTCAACTTAGTGCATTATTTGCCTATGGAAGCTTGTGAACAAAATATCTGGAGAACCCCTGATGCTAGGATCATGATTTTTGCAGGTTGATATTGCCCAAGGTTTAGATGACCTGATTAACTTTCGAAAAACAATTCGTAAATTTTTGACTGAGTGATGCCCCTTTTTCGACTTAGTGCATTGTAAGCCTATGGTACAAAGGTACAAGCATTATTGGATGAACCTTCTCTAGAGACAAGCATATGGTTGGGGGCATAGTGTTTCATAAACACATTTTCTAGTTCTTGTAGTTTTGGTAACACATTTGTTTCGTATCTATTTTGACAGACTCAAGATTAACAGACGGTCCATGTGAGGTAGATTTCTACATGCGAGCTGATCTAGAGGCACAAGACTGCTTCCTAGGTCTCTACTCATTGCCATTCTTCAGTGTATTCACGGATGTGAACACAATACCTAGTTCTAACTCAAGTAAAGGAAGTTTAAAGTGCAGGTAGGACCATTGTGCTGTTAGAATTTCCTACAGACTGGTAGAGGGGCAGAGGAACAAGACTTTTTATGCCCCCCCCCCCAGAGGAACTTCAGGTGGTATGTTAAAATTGCACTGTCCGTCCATCCATCTGTAACAACCCCCCCCCCCCCCCGCCCCCCACCCCCCAGAGGAACTTCAGGTGGCATGTTAAAATTGCACTGTCCGTCCATCCATCTGTAACAAATCGTGTCTCAGCGATAACTTTAAAACTACTGAAGCAAATTTAATGAAACTTCACAGAATGATAAAGCATAATGAGAAGGTGTGTCCCGCACAAAACTTAGGTCCCTACTGCCAAGGTCAAGGCCACAATGGGGTCAGAGGTCAAATTTGTGTCTCAAAATTGTGTCTCAGCGATAACTTATAAACTACTGAAGCAAATTTAATGAAACTTCACAGAAAGATGAAGCATACTGAGAAGGTGTGTTGCGCATAAGATTTGGGTTACCACGTTGAAGGTCAAGGTCACATTCAGGGGTCAAAGATCAAATCTTGTTTTGTGCTATCTTAAAACCTCCTGAAACGAATTTCATCAAAGCTCATACAAAGGTAAACCATAATGAGAAGGTGTGTTTCACACAATATTTATGATCCCAAATCCAAAGTCAAGGTCTCAGCCTGGGGTCAGAGGTCAAATCATGTCTCGGCAATTACTCAGAAAAGTACCAAAGCAAACCTTACAGAAAGATTAAGCCTAATGAGAAGATTTGCCATGCACAAGACATACCGTATTTCTTCGGCTATAAGACGGGGATTTTTCCCGCCGAAATGACCCCCAAAATTTGCCCCCCCGTCTTATAACCGAGGCTTTGGACACCCTGGCTATTTTCACCAAAGTCCCTGAGCAGCTGGTCACGGTCCATGTTTGTAAATATACAAGGCGCTCCCAAGTTATGTCCAGGTGCATCACAAAACCCAATAGGTGTTGAGACATAAACAATACCTCTAGTACCGATCACATGAAATGATGCCGTATGCAAACACTGATTGCATCTAGCAAAACCGAATTTCTCTACTGTGTGCCCTCATTAAACTCCTTTTGAATTCCAAATCCACAAACAGTGTGTAACATTATCATCTTTATTTTTTTTCCTAAACATTCATATGGGTATTTTTCTGCAACCTAGACATAAAACGTAAGGCACTTTTACTCTTTATCTGTCGGTATTAATATCCTGATTTGACCCGAGTGACCTGTCAAAACTGAGTCTGTCAAAACTGAGTCGGTTATGTAATTATTTTGAGAGCAGTATTGATCCAGCTGTAGGTAAGATCAAAGAAGCGGCAACAAGCCAGCCGGTCAATGACCTTTAGCTGACACAATTATATTTGTTGAACTACTGGTGCTGGATTTGGATATTGACTGTATTTATGCTAAATATTCGGCTAAATCTGTTTAATATGGATTCTTCCATCTTCAAACTGGGATACAGGAATATGTTTTCTCCACTTGTGTACATGCAAAGCTAAATTTAACTTACGGAAATACGACCTTTGCTCATACTGGATAAAATAATGAGGTAATTAATCAAAGATATTTATGCACATTACGGTAACTGCTTAGCAGACCAGTTTAACGGTGACCGATGATGACCTTTGGGAAATTTAGTACTTAGTAAATCTAGCACTTCAGCAGAATGAAGTAATGGGGCGCCAATCATCCGTCCATGTTGGGGAATTGGCAAAAAATAGGCCCGTCTTATAGGCAAGGCTAAGCAAAATACTTGCCCAGACAGTCCAAAAAACACCACCCGTCTTATAAACGACTCGCCCTATAGCCGAAGAAATACGGTAGGTTCTCACACAAAGGTCAAGTAACATCCAGAGGTCAAAGGTCAACTCATTTATCCTCAATTTAATAAAACTACCAAAGCAAACTTCATTAAACTTCATGAAAAGTTAATGAAAGGTAAAGCATGATAAAATGGTCACTTAAAGACAAAGACAAGTAAAGTATAATGATAAGTTATATAAGGTATGACATTTCAGTTCCCACACATCCCAATGTCAAGGACACAACACAGTTTAATTAGTGGTTGAATTAAGTCTCCATGAATCCTCTTAAACTTCCAAAGTGCATTTAAATGTCACAGAAAAATACAACGAAATAAGAATATATGTCGTGCAAGACTCGGGTTCCATGCCAAAGGTCAAGGTCACAACCAGGGCTCATAGGTCAGTTTAAGGGGCCTGCTGTTTACTGTGGACATAAAACAATAACACAACAACAACCTATTTCTTGGAAATAGGAACAACCTTTTTTCTATGTTTTTTTAAGGGAATGATGGATAATTTTTTTAGAAATTTACAACAAGGTTTTGTTATGGTTTATTTCAGCTTGTATGACCAGGCCCTGCAGTGTTACACCAACCTTCCTGGTGTTAGTGAAACATGCACACCTAGGGATGTTGCTCCTGCTCTTGGACATTTGATGAATATATTAGAGATAATTATGACAAGTACAGATTCCCTTCCTGGTATGAATGATACACAGAGGAGTATCAGCTTGACAAAATGTGAAGGTATGTAAAGGTGTGAGGACACACTGTCAAGGAGGATCACTCGGACATGGCTGAAGCAGAAGTTGCCTCCCTTTTAATGGAGAGCTACTCCTAAAGGAAATAATTTGCTCTTTTTGAGACAGGGCTCTAGATAAGAGGGAGTAATTGATGATAATTAAGGATAATTTTTCTTATTTCTCAATGAAACCACATGTTGTGGCCCCTCATCTGAACTGTCTTGACGAGATGGTTCAGATGAGGGGCTCATGACATATGTTTATATGAGAATTAACAAAAATTATCCCTAATTATCACCAAATCCTCACTGTTATCTACAGCTCAGATGAGACCAAATCTGTCCTTTAAGGGTAGCCCCCACTAAAAAAGGGATTCCCTTGCAAGGGAAGCAAATACTATTCTTTATAGGTTGTCCCCCTTATGTCTAGAATGTGAGTCTACAGCAATAATTAATTCCAATTTCTCAGAATATCCCCACTTATCTCAAAGAACCTAAAGTAAATATAAACTGCACTATGTTGTGATGTAAAGACTTAGGTTTTGTCAGCCTTGGTTAGTAGGTATTGCAAAGATAAAGTGAGCCGCGACGTGACAAAACCAACAATGTGGTCGTGCGTCCAGCGTAGACTCAGATCAGCCTGGGCATCCGCCCAGTCTGATCAGAGTCTCCGCTTTCCGCATGAAGCTAGCTTAGTCCCTCAGCTACCCTTTAAGCGCTTAGCAAAGAGTCTGATCAGACAGTGTGAATGCCCAGGCTGATCTGAGTCTGCGCTGGGCGGACGACCACATTGTTGGTTTTCTCGTGTCGCAGCTCAAGTAAACAATTCCAAATATTGATGCCAGTAACATGCCCTTCTGCAGTATGACACCATCATAAGGCTGCTATAAAGATGCATAGAGAACTTATCAAGCTTCTAGTGAAAAATTAACTACATTTATATCATGTAAATAGAGGATCTTACACAAGTGGTTGTTTCATATGAGTGTAAGATTCTGTTTATCATATGACCTTTCTAAATTCGGATTTTGTCGCCTTCAAAATGAACATTATTTCAGTAAGAAAACGCATTGTAGACACGGTCGTTGTCAATAACGTTACATGTACATGCCAAAATGTTATTACGTCTGTGGTCATATGATTTTTATACGCCCGTCAAAGACGGGTCGTATTATGTCGTGACCTCCGTCCGTCCGTCCGTCCATCTGTCCGTCTGTCTGTCCATTAACTTTTCGTGTCCGCTCCATATCTCCTTAACCCCTTGACAGATTTTTTTGAAACTTTGGTCAAATGTTCGCCTTATCGCGACGATGTGCAGAACTCATACTTCAATGATGTCTGACAAAGGTCAAGGCCACACTTAGAGGTCAAAGGTCAAACGGTAAATTTTTGTGTCCGCTCCATATCTTGAAAACCGTTTAAGACTTCGTCATGAAAGTTTGTACAAATATAAAGCACAATCAGACGATGTGCAGAGAAAAAGAACCATAACCCTATTTTCATTTTTGATGGCATTATGTCCCTTTGTATTTTTTATACAGTAATTTCATATAAGCTTTGTGTCCGCTCCATATCTCTAAAACAGTCTAAGATTTCTTCATGAAAGTTTGTATAAATATAAAGCACTATCAGACGATGTGCAGAGAAAAAGAACCATAACCCTATTTTCATTTTAGAGGGAATTATGTCCCTTTTTATTATATGCCGTCGAAGACGGGTCGTATTATGTCGTGACCTCCGCCCGTCCGTCCGTCTGTCCATGTGTGCGTCCGTCCCTTAACATTTGCGTTAAAGTTTTGCGTTAAGTTTTTAATTTTTGCTTATGTTTCCAATATCCTTTGATGGATCCTGTTGATATGTGACTATGCATACATATATGTTCATGCAGAATAGCTGACATCATCTGGATGCTGCTGCTGACCAAAGGTCAAGGTCACAGACTTGAAGTTTTGCGTTAAGGGTTTGC
The DNA here is from genome assembly GCA_963989385.1 of Ctena decussata. Taxonomy (NCBI): domain Eukaryota; kingdom Metazoa; phylum Mollusca; class Bivalvia; order Lucinida; family Lucinidae; genus Ctena; species Ctena decussata. The sequence continues at coordinate 128,054,702 of OZ022498.1, forward strand.
GTTAAGTTTATATTCTTCTTTTATATTTCAAGTATGCTTTGATGGAACCTTTTGATATTTGACTAGGGTTACTTTAAGGTTCATACAGAGTAGTTGACATCATCTTGATGCTGCTGCTTACCAAAGGTCAAGGTCACGGATTTGTATATTTGTGTTAAAGTTTTGCGTTAAATTTATATTCTTTGCTTATATTTCCAACTTCCTTTGATGAAACCTTTTGATATCTGACAAGGTTTACTTCTATGTTAATGCAAAATAATCGACATCATCTGGATGCTGCTGCTGACCTTAGGTCAAGGTCACAGACTCAAACATTTGTGTTTAAGTTTTGCATTAAGTTTATATTCTTCTTCCTTTGCTGGAACCTTTTGATATTTGACTAGGTCTACTTTAAGGTCCATAGCTGTTTACCAAAGGTCAAGGTCACAGACTTGTAAATTTGTGTTAAAGCTTTGCGTTAAGTTTAGGTTCTTTGTTTATATTTCAAACATCCTTTGATGAAACAGTTTGATATATGACTAGCTTTGTGTTTCGGTGTGTTCATGCAGATTAGTTGACATCATCTGGATACTGATGCTGGTGTTGAGTAAGCCCATGGAAATAGACTTGTACGTTTACATTAAAGTTCTGTGTTGAGTTAGTACTCTTTGCTGTGTTTTTAATATGCTTTGATGGAACCATTTGATAGGTGACTAAGTTTACTTCTAGGTTCATACCATAAATAAGATTGGTATCATTAGGCGGTGGTTTCATTAGGCAGTGGCACTGGTCGGGCGTATACTTGAGCCACTGCTCACTTGCTCTAGTCTCTTTCCCTTCTCTCTCTCTCTTTGCGAATTTTCGAAACACACCCATTTTGTTTAAGATTATATTCTAAAACTTTATTTGAAACCACGCTATTCGAGTATCTTAAAAAGACCTCCGCAGTGCAATATACGACCGCTTTAGTCTCTCAGATAGATCTGTAGCCCGTTCAATCTGCCACACACAGGTACCAATGTGCTCATAAGAATCGTCTTTAAGACTTGCCCAAAGGATGTAGCTCCAAAATTGAATAAGAGGCACACATAAAAATAGTCTGAAATATTATCATAGGGATGTAACTATAACAGTAAGGGGAATGACTGTATTTATATGACACATACCATGTTAACCTCATCTACCTTGCTATAATTTCATCCAGATATTCTAGTTGGTAGCCACATTTAAGTATTTTGTGCATCTGTGGCACTTACATGCCCGCTTACACGTCAATGGCGTATTTAAATCAAACCAAGATAGCGGGCAAATAGGGTCATCTCTCTTATAAGGATGTGTCCGTGGAAGCTACCATGATTTGCTTGCTGATTTTTCGTCCGTGGTAGCTACCAGCCTGCAAACACGGCTTGTCATCGCAAAATTAGCCAGACAGATTCAATGAAATCGGGATGAAAGTGAGTAGATTTGAATAATTATTTTAACCACAGCTCTTCTGATACTAAAATGTCTCTTCTTGAAAATAAAGCCGACTTTCTGTTCAAAATCATCATCGTGGAAGGGACCATACCAGTTTTCGAAACATTTTCACGAATGATCTCAGAAACGACTGGCACACGCTATAAAGTGACTATGCTGATGTAAAGCGGACTTAAAGCCGCATATGATGACATACTGTCATAACTGTTAGTTCAGCAAAACACGTCAATAAAAAGAATTTACCTCTCTGCCGGTAAATTGTTCCCTCCCAAATGGAGCACAAGCTAATGACGTAGTACACAAATGGTAGGTACCACGGATCTTGTTTCCCTACCGTGAACAGTATATTATACAGTTAACTCCTGATATCAGATTGCCCCTATATCAAAGAATATCAGTTGGACACTTTCCCTGTTTTTATTGACATTTCAACTCTTTTTAGCTCACCTGAGCCATAGGCTCAGGGTGAGCTATTGTGATCACCCAGTGTCCGGTCGTCCGTCGTCAGTCGTCCGTCGTCTGTCATCCGTCGTGTGTCGTCAACAATTTGCTTTAAATGACATCTTCTCTGAAACCACTAGGCCTAGGGCTTTGATATTTGGTATGAAGCATTGTCTAGTGGTCCTCTACCAAGTTTGTACAAATGGTGGCCCCAGGGTCCAAAATGGCCCTGGGGCAGGGGGTCTTGGGTTTGAAACTAAAAAATACTTAAAAATCTTCTCATCCAGAACTGCTTGGCTTAGATCCTTGAAATTTGGTATGTAGCATTGCCTAGTGGTCCTCTACCAAATTTGTTCAAATGGTGGGCCCAGGGTCCAAAATGGCCCGAGGGCAAGGGGTCTTGGGTTCGAAACTAAAAAATGCTTAAAAATCTTCTCATCCAGAACTGCTTGGCTTAGATCCTTGAAATTTTGTACGTAGCATTGCCTAGTGGTCCTCTACCAAATTTGTTCAAATGGTGGGCCCAGGGTCCAAAATGGCCCTGGGCAGGGGGTCTTGGGTTCGAAACTAAAAAATACTTAAAAATCTTCTTCTCCAGAACTGCTTGGCTCAGATGATTGAAATTTGGTATGTAGCATTGCCTAGTAGTCCTCTACCAAGTTTGTTCAAATGGTGGCCCCAGGATCCAAAATGGCTCTTGTGCAGGGGGTCTTGGGTTCAAAAATAAAAAATACTTAAAAATCTTCTAAATCTTCTTCTCCAGAACTGCTTGGCATAGATGATTATGTCCCCCCACCAAAGGTGAGGGGGGACATATTGTTTTCAGTGCTGATCCCGTCGGCGTCGGCGTGATAGATTCTTGTATGCGCGATATCTCTTGAACCAATGGATGGAATTTCACCAAACATGCATGGATATATTATTGGGACAAGCTTATGAGCTGATTAGATTTTGGTGACCTTGACCTCATTTTCAAGGTCACAGGATGACTTAGATGACAATTTCTTGTATGCGCGATATCTCTTGAACCAATGGATGGAATTTCACCAAACTTGCATGGATACATTATTGGGACAAGTGTAATGGCTGATTAGATTTTGGTGACCTTGACCTTATTTTCAAGGTCACAGGATGACTTAGATGACAATTTCTTGTACCCCATTTCTTGTATGTGACATATCTCTTGAACCAATTGATGGAATTTCACCAAACTTCCATGGATATATCATTGGGACAAATGTAAGAGCTGATCAGATTTTGGTGACCTTGACCTCATTTTCAAGGTCACTGGAGGACTTGGATGACAATTTCTCGTACCCACTATATCTCCTGAACCAATTGATGGAATTTCACCAAACTTTCCTGGATACATGATTGGGACAAGTTTATGAGCTGTTTAGATTTTGGTGACCTTGACCTTATTTTCAAGGTCACTGGAGGACTAACACGGCAATTTCTTGTATCCACAATTTCTCCTGAACCAATAGATGGAATTTTGCCACACTTTTGTGGATACATGATTTGGACAAGTTTAAGAGCTGATCAAAATTTTGGTGACCTTGACCTCATTTTCAAGGTCACAGGAGGATTTAGATATGTGAAAATTTCACTAAAATTGATGTGGGGGGACATATTGTTTTCAGTGCGGATCCCGTCGGCGTCGGCGTGACAGATTCTTGTATGCGCGATATCTCTTGAACCAATAGATGGAATTTCACCAAACTTGCATGGATATATTATTGGGACAAGCTTATGAGCTGATTAGATTTTGGTGACCTTGACCTCATTTTCAAGGTCACAGGATGACTTAGATGACAATTTCTTGTATGCGCGATATCTCTTGAACCAATGGATGGAATTTCACCAAACTTGCGTGGATACATTATTGGGACAAGTGTAAGAGCTGATTAGATTTTGGTGACCTTGACCTTATTTTCAAGGTCACAGGATGACTGAGATGACAATTTCTTGTACCCCATTTCTTGTATGTGCGATATCTCTTGAACCAATAGATGGAATTTCACCAAACTTCCACGGATATATCATTGGGACAAATGTAAGAGCTGATCAGATTTTGGTGACCTTGACCTCATTTTCAAGGTCACAGGAGGACTTAGATGACAATTTTTTGTACCCACTACATCTCCTGAACCTATGGATGGAATTTCACAAAACTTGCATGGATACATTTTTGGGACAAGTTTTTGAGCTGATTAGATTTTGGTGACCTTGACCTCATTTTCAATGTCACTGGAGGACTTGGATGACAATTTCTTGTACCCACTATATCTCCTGAATCAATGGATGGAATTTCACCAAACTTTCCTGGATAAATGATTGGGACAAGTTTATGAGCTGTTTAGATTTTGGTGACCTTGACCTTATTTTCAAGGTCACAGGATGACTGAGATGACAATTTCTTGTACCCCATTTCTTGTATGTGCGATATCTCTTGAACCAATAGATGGAATTTCACCAAACTTCCACGGATATATCATTGGGACAAATGTAAGAGCTGATCAGATTTTGGTGACCTTGACCTCATTTTCAAGGTCACAGGAGGACTTAGATGACAATTTTTTGTACCCACTACATCTCCTGAACCTATGGATGGAATTTCACAAAACTTGCATGGATACATTTTTGGGACAAGTTTTTGAGCTGATTAGATTTTGGTGACCTTGACCTCATTTTCAATGTCACTGGAGGACTTGGATGACAATTTCTTGTACCCACTATATCTCCTGAATCAATGGATGGAATTTCACCAAACTTTCCTGGATAAATGATTGGGACAAGTTTATGAGCTGTTTAGATTTTGGTGACCTTGACCTTATTTTCAAGATCACTGGAGGACTAACACGGCAATTTCTTGTATCCACAATATCTCCTGAACCAATAGATGGAATTTTGCCAAACTTTTGTGGATACATGATTTGGACAAGTTTAAGAGCTGATCAAAATTTTGGTGAACTTGACCTCATTTTCAAGGTCACAGGAGGATTTAGATATGTGAAAATTTCACTAAAATTGATGTATCTCTTTAAGCTTTTGCTTGATTTCCACTTTACTTTCATAGATATACCTATGGGACAGTCTCAAGAGTGTAGTGTGTTTTGATGACCTTAATCCCATTTTCAAGGTCAAAAGCTATCTTACAAATGCGTATTTTTCTCTCTTAAAAATGAGATATCTTGAACCAGTGGATGGATATTCATCAGACTTGCATGAATGTATCATTGTGACAGGTTTAAGACCTGTTTAGTAGTTGGTGACCTTGACCCATTTTTGAAGGACATAGTCTTCTATGTAGGATATCTTTAGAACCAGCGGATGGATTTTGTCCAAACTTGCATAGATATTTTATTTGTACAGGCTTTTTATTCATTAGAGGGGGTGGGAAATGGGCTGGTGGGGGGACATCAGTTTTTCTCTGAAAAACATTTCTAGTTGAAAATTGGTATGTTACATTTCCTAGTGGTCCTCTACCAAGTTTGTTAAAATGGTGGCCCCAGGGTCCAAAATGGCCCGGGGCAGGGTCCCTGGTTTGAACCATGGAAATACATACAAAAATATTAAAAAATCTTCTACCTCAGAACCGCAAGGCTCAGATGCTGTAGCATTGTCTAGTAGTCCTTTACCAAGTTTGTTCAAATGGTGGCCCCAGGATCCAAAATGGCCCCGCAACAGGGAGTCCTATATTTGAACCATAGAAATATATAGAAAAATATTCAAAAATCTTCTTCTTCAGAACCACTTGGCTCAGATGCTTGAAATTTGGTATGTAGCTTTGCCTAGTAGTCTTTTACCAAGTTTTTCAAATGATGACCCGAGGGTCTAAAGTGGCCCCACCCCAGGGGTCCTGGGTTTGAACCATAGAACTACATAGAAAAATATTCAAAAATCTTCTTCTTCAGAACCACTTGGCTCAGATGCTTGAAAATTAGTATGATGCATTGCCTTGTTGTCCTTTATCAAGTTTGTTCAAATGATGGCCCAAGGGTCCAAAATGGCCCTGCGGCAGGCAGTCCTGAGTTTGAGCCATAGAAATACATAGGAAACTATTAAAAAATCTTCTTCTTCAGAACCACTTGGCTCAGATGCTTGAAATGTAGTATGATGCATTGCCTGGTGGACTCCTACAAAGTTTGTGTAAATGGTGGCCCTGGGATTCAAAATGGCCCTGGGGTGGGTAGTCTTGGGTTCTAAATTAAAATGTACATAAAAACCTTCTTCTCCAGAAACCCTTAGTGCAGATGCTTGAAATTTTGTATGATGCATTGCCTAATGGTCCTTACCAAGTTTGTTCAAATGATGGTGCCAGGGTCAAAAATGGCCACGCCCCAGGGGGTCCTGGGTTTGAGCCATAGAAATACATAGAAAAATATTCAAAAATCTTCTTTTTCAGAACCACTTGGCTCAGAGGCTTGAAATTTAGCTTTTAGCATTGCCTAGTGGTCCATTACCAAGATTATTCAAATGATGGCCCCAGGGTCCAAAATGGCCCAGCCCCAGGGGGTCCAAGGTTTGAACCATAGCAATACATAGAAAAACAGTCAAAAATGTTCTTCTTCAGAACCATTTGGAAATGGTTGCAAACTATTAGGTTTGTTCAAATTATGACCCTAGTTTGACCTTAAACCTTTTGCTCAGGTGAGCGATTCAGGGCCTCTTGGCCCTCTTGTTATCTCATACTGCTGATATCTCAAAGTAAATTTTCTGGGACTAGAAAATATACTTTGAGTTATCAGTAGTTTTGGATGAACTTTGACTTTGAGATATTGAGAGTTATTATCACTGATACTCAGTCTGTTTTATTGTATTTCAGCATCCCAGTTTTGCACAGGCATAGATTATATAAAGACCCAGTTTGAACCTTTCTGTGAGAGTCAGCTGGAATCATTTGTTGACAATATGTGGGGAAACAACAGTTGTCAGTAAGTCTTGTTTATTCTTATATACCAGAAAAACTCTAAAAATTTAGTTTGGTCTTACATATTTATTACTGTAACTGTCCTAGGGTAATTAGTAATCATCTTGTCTGTCTGTCTGTCCATCTGTCCATCCATCATGATTTCATGTCTGGTCCATATCTGTGTCATCCTTGGAAATATATATGTTTTAATTTGAAAGATAGATTTGTAAGTTTTTTCCTTGGAGAGGAGTCACAAAAATTACCCATAGCATATGGCAAAAATAAGTTTTCTTTCTATTTATATGTCATGCCAAATGCACTTACAGGTCATTTTATTTGTATTCAACCGTGTGTGGATTTGTCAAGCACCCATTTCTGGTATGAAGGTCAGTTTTTGTTATGGGAGTTAAAAGGTTAAAAAATGTTGTAACCTTAGAAAATCAGAATGAAGGATTGTATGTGAACAGCATGTTATATGTTTGTGAATAAGTTGGACATGACAAAACCAACAAAGTGGCATGTGGGCCTCGGGAATACTCAGATCAGCCTGGGCATCCACCCAGCCTGAACAGTCTTTGCTATGCACTGAAAGGGTAGCTAGCAGATGCCCAGGCTGAGCTGAGTCTCCACTGTGCACAGATGCCACTTTGTTGGTTTTGTCATCTCATGGCTCAGATACCTGTGCTTTCCTTGTACAGATATTTTGACGAGTTTGTGGACTGTATGATTGAAGAAATGGAAGCCCAGCAACTCTACTGCAGTTACACTGACATTAAGAAGAGAATTGCAGATCACACACATGAAATGACAAATTATGATTGGAATTACGAGTGGAACTGTCAGCGTAAGTCAGTTTCTTTGAGTACACAGCTCATGTTCTATGACTCATTTACATCATGTATGGCATAGCTTTTGAGAATGTAAAATGAGAATGTGAAATGAATAGATGTCAGTGCTACAGATAACAATGGGTGAAAGAGATAAAAAAAATTTATATTTTTCCATAAAAATATAAGTTGTGACCCATCATTAGAACCGTCCCACTGAGACAGTTCTAATAAGGGGTCACAACGTATGCTTTTGTTGAGAAATAAGAAAATAAGAAAAATTATCTTTGAATTATCCTCAATACCCCCTCTTATCTTGAGCTCTGTAGCTGTTACTTTAACCATTAATATCTTCTGTCCGCTTCCTGATGGGTCCATTTCCAGTGTAGAGGATGTCAAATATGATTTTAGTTTAATGCAAACAGTGTAGGCTCTGCCAGACACTGCATCCATGGCAACTGATCTGGGTTTTCACTGTTTTCCAGGACCTACTGTATGGGTCTTAAGATGTAATAAATGGGTAAGCTTTCTCATCCAGCTTGTAAAAGCCCATGTAAAAGCCCAGCTTGTGAAAGCTGAGTTTAGTTTTTATGTTGCTTTTATCCATATTTAGTGTCATCACCCTGGTCCATAAATCAGGCTCCAAATTTATCATATATCCAAGTCATTTTGTATTTTTCTATGATAATAGTAAGCAGGGCCTGGTTGTTCAAAGCCCTTTAACTTAACAGAGTTGTTAAGGGAGGTTTCCTTCAGTCATAAGTGTCTTCAAATCAATTGCGGTAATCTTTTGTTGCTGAAAAATTGTGAAAACCAAAAGCTCTTCACATTTTTTTGGCAAAAAGTGGCAGTGTTTTTACATAGATTACATGTGAAAATTTAACGTCTTATTTACTAACAAAATTGTTGGTTTTGAAAACCAGGCCCAGAGATAAATGTGACTAACACTTGTTATTTCTTTCTCTACACAGGTAAGCAGTGGGTGGCAGAACTTTATTTCCGGAATGAAACCTTTGTCCAGGACATGTACGATAATTCCAGTCCTGCGTTCAAGAACTTTGCACAGAAATATTCCCACTTGGTAAGTGTGTATTTCAAATAGAGCTTTAAACCCAGAGATCTTGTCTTCGCATGCATTAAGTAAACATACTTGACATTGTTTCCATGTATGGAATAAGCTTTATTCCAAGATTTTTATTTTCATACAGCTGATAGATATTTTTGTCAGGGTACGCGCTACCGATCGCCATTGTCGCAAAATGCGATGAAATAATAAATTTGGCACAAAAAATATTAATTTGGTGACAACTATTGGCGAAAAAAAAATCGCGGGCGAAAATTTTTGTCTGGCGTTGGAACGTCACCTCCGGCTCATTGACTTGTGCCGCTTAATGGTCGTCAATGTATATCTTTTAATTGTCAATTAACACCTCAATTATCGATCCCAAAATTCGGTAGCTGATCGAGTCAAACCTGGACACGCGCTGCTAACGTTTGATCAATGCATCAACTTTGGTCACGCCTTCTTAATTATTATTCATGACACATGACCGATAGCTACCAATCAGAGAACAATCGTATCCCATGGAGTCAAGGAAATATACCCATAATTAGATCATGTGAACAACTATGCGAGGTCAAGGGTGACCAAGATGGCAGAAAATTGTTTACACCGCAAACAAACTGTCTTTAATCAGTTCAGATTATGGGACTTAATTGCGGCAAATACAATTAGACAGTGCCGACTTTAATTACGCATCGAGGAATTTGTTTCCGTACCTTTTGATCGTCTTGTCAGTTTGTGTGTCATCACAATTGTTGACAAACAAACAAAAACTATGTAAGTAAACAAATTATTTGAAATTTCTGGTATGTTTTAGATGTATCGATCCCAAGAAAAAAAATCGCCCCAAAATCGGCGGCCCAGTTGTCTCGGTATCTGAGATGACCTGGATTTTCATTAATCCGGCATTAAACACGCTACTGTATATAACAACCCGTCTGTAAAAGTGGGTAATCAACACCAATTACCATTAATATCGGCTCCTCAAGTAGTCAACCAAGCAGACGCTAATATATTGTGTAAACATTTACACGCGCCGAGTGACCTTTGATCCAGTTAAGTTCCGCCTCTATGGAAGATACTAAGACAGTCGACAGCCAATCAAATATCCGATACAAATTTAGCCTTTGCTACGTCAGGGAAAATCCCGTAATTTAATCACCTTACAAGGCATGTTTAATAGATGCCGAATGCTGTCGGTAAAAACAAACAACCTATGACCTTTAATTGCTGCGACATGCTCGTTACACAGCGGTAAGTAGACTTTGAAAAAGCCGACTTTAAGAACAGGTGATGAAATGCATATCGGCAATCTTCAGATCGTTAAACAGTTTTTCATTTCAGTGCATCAAAAGCAGCGATGGTAAACATATTTTTTTTAGGTTGTCACTGAAATTATGACACATTCTTTAATGTACCGAAACCCCTTATCATTTTATAGATCTTCATTCACTTGTAGTTATGAGTAAGCGCAAGTCAGAGTTTGGTTCTCCCTCAAAGGAGAATAAGCGTCCGAAAATATCTGGCACCCAAACTGTCCGATCTTTCAAAGATGACTGGAATATAGGCAATGCCTGGTTACGCTATGAGCCAAAATCCAAGTCAATGTTTTGTGACTACTGCATTGTCCCAAAATGTTTTTTCACATGGTTTCAGTAGCACTGGGACTATCTGAAGGCATTTATAAAAAAAGGTGGGTAAACATGGCAGAAAATAGCTCTTCTGGGTATTGCGAAAAAAATGGCCAAAGTTGGCTCCTGTTTTCAGAAAATGGTGCAAAAAAATCCAATTTGGCGAAAGTGTTGGCGAAAGAAAAAAAAATCCAAGCGCGAACCCTGTTTGTGCTTTGAATCCTTAAGATAAGCATATGCACCGCCATATTTTTATACAATTTTCAGAGGGAGACACATATTTTTACTTCATTTAAACGGTGTCTGCTCTTACAGGAAAGAATTAGCTCTATTGGAGGAGCAAAATCTCTTTTTAAAAGTTGACCCCGCCACTGAGAAGGGAAGCAGAATTATGAGAGAAGTGCTCTCTCTGAAAGTATAAATGCTCACCTTGAAATGGACTTACAGTCGACTCTTGATATCTCAAAGTCAAAATTCATCACAGACTCAATGTAAATTTTCTTGTCCTAAAAATTAGAAAATTACTTTGAGATACCAGTAGTTTGAGATAACAGGATTGGAAAAGTAAAAAAATATAGAAAATTTGTCAGAACTGTATTATTTGATAACAGAAGGTACCTTGAGATATCAGTGTTTGAGATAATGAGAGTCGACTATACTGTCCTTTCTAGAAGAATGCAGAGTTATTCTTTTGTAGATATATGAAGATTCTAATATCTTATTTTTCAGATTTCAACGATTTTACAACAATTTGGAGGAGGTCAAATAAAATACCTATAGTGAGTTTTATTTATTTTAATTTACATGAAGAAAAATTGACATACTTTTTTAAGTTACTAACACACGTATCTTTTTCTTTAAATAGAAAGATGTATCCTTGGCCGCAAGGAGCATGGCAAAGAATCAAAAGCAGAATACTTGGTTTCATTGAATCTCTTTAGGAATTTGAGAGAATGGCCCCCAGGGTCCCATTGAGCCAAAGAACCTGAAAATATGAACTAAACTAGCAACTCTAAAAATTTCTTGTAACGTCTATATAAAGGTGAACGGGTATATTATCATAGAAAGAAACTGTGTCATTTTCTGTTTGGCCTACCTTCTCATGGGGTTCAACTCTTTAAGGGAAAGAATTTGCTCCACTGGGAGCAAATTCTTTTCCTTAAAGAGTTGAACCCAGTTTGGAATGGCTTCATCATCAAGGGAAGAAAACAGGTAGTCACAAAAGTTATTTCCCTTTGTAAAAATGTTATTGTACCCATACACTTAAGTTTAATTCTAGCCAAAATGTTTATTACAAATCAAGTATCTACTGCAACCAAAGTCCTTCTAAAGGCGACGGCAATTTGTTACGGTCAACTGTCAGATAAAATATTCCGCCGAAAAATGATTTCTTTTGATTCAATCATAACTGCTCAATCAAAACTGCTCTGTTAAAGTCGCAGTAGCTAGATTTGTGACATCAGAGTCTTGCTGTACTCTGTAAACCTTGCGTTAACAACGTGACCACTGCGGATGTCGTTAATAATGTAGCTGACAGGTATTGGTAAAGATGAATTTTGTGACTGGGATCAACTTAGCCGACGTCTATGAAGAAATGACTTTGATTGTCTGTCTTTTTATTATTTTGAGATAACGGAAAGTTTCTGAACCTGCTCCAACAACGACATGTTGCAGCAGTGGATTGATGCGTAGTTTGATAAATATTTAGATAGTATTACCTCATTATACCTCTGAATTTAAACAATTCCATGTTTCATGTGAGAAGATGTTACATAAACTGCAGATCCTAATCAGACTGCTTCTTGGGAAATAGTTTTATTTACTTATTGCCCATAAAGTGTACAAACACAGTCGGACTCATGCTGTTCTTTATCCCAGAGTTAATATCAAATTGCTTACCTATGCTGTTGACCTATCTGGTATTATTAAAAAATGGCTGTTGGCCAAGAATTTGATCATAAGCATTACCATCAACAGTTAATGATAATATTGTTAATGGTTGTCTGCTGAGCTGACACAACGGTCCATTGTTTTAGTCAAAAGCCAGTGTTGCATGTAGATTACTTAACTGGCTTGGTCAACAGCACAGGTAAGGAAATTGCTATTACTTTCATATTTATTATTTTCAGTGAGGGCAGTGTCTTTATGGGCCTGAGTTTCTGGACCATTCATGACCCACAAGAACAGATCTCCAGTGTATTATGGACACAGTTTGCTGCTGACATGACCAATATCACTGTTGTGTACATCTATCGAGATATAGGTATATGAGCAATCTGTACTATTTTTGCCTTTTTATACGCTTATGTTTATGTTATCATAACACTTGTATGAAATTATGAATGACTTAAATTATAAAGTTCATGAGTACTTAAATCATTTCCATGACCTTCTTTTTGAGATTACTCATATTTGAAATGGTATAATATATTCAGAGATGAAACCATTCACGTAATATCCTATGGAAACAGTTACGTTTGGTGATGATTGCTGTTCTCTATGAGCTACAGATGGTAACACACAATATATATTTATAAGGTGCACATATATATGTTTTCAGAGAATAAATGCTTGGACAGTGTTCATATAAGAGAGATTGCTACTATTGGGTGTAGATGGGAATTATCAGCTGTGGAAGAGGAACCAGATAACTGCAGGTGTGTGGTTTTATTCTTCAACATTTGAAAACATTCTTATGAAAATGATCATACTTCGGTTACAAGATGGGTGTTACCCTTCGTAAACAATCCCAAAAATCTAGATCCATCTTATAAGATGGATCTAGATTTTTGTGGTTGTTTTGGAAGGGTACCACCCATCTCATTGCTTAATTTCATACGACTGATTTAGATATTTGGGGTAATTCTAGAGAAAGAAAAACACCATCTTATACCTGAAAAAATACGGTATTTGCTTCATCATGTGAGAATATCCTTATGAAAATGATCATATTTACATTAAATATTTATTCACAGTACTGTACAATGTATTTCTTCGGTTATAAGATGAAGTTTTCCCCCATCTAAAACAATCTCAAAAATCTATATCTGTCTTATAAAACTTCCAAAACAATCCCAAAAATCTAGATCCATCCTAGAGATTTTGAGATTGTTAAGGAAGAGAAAACCTATCTTATAGCAGAATTTTATAAGACTGATTTAGAGACTTAGGTCATTCTAGAGAGGGGAAAATCCTATTTTATAGCTGAATAGATATGGTAATAAGCAGTTAAGGTGATTTTACTAAAATTTTAATGTTCTTATCTTCTGCATCTCAAAATAATGCTGCTCAAGTATAATTTGAATGACTCTTACAGTTCTCCAGAGAAGAAGGGGCAATATGGATAATTTTGAGATAATTTTCCATACTTCTCCATAAAAACATACATGTAAATTGTTACCTGCCGTTAGCGAGACAGTTCTGATGAGAAGTCTCACCATATGGTTCCATTGGGAAATAAGACTAAATAACTTAGAATTATCCTGAAAATCCCACCTTATGTGGAGCTCTGGGGCCGTATTTATAAAACAACTTAAGTGGTTGCTATGCTGTTGCTAGGGCTGAATTTCTATGACAGAGCTTTCCAACAACTACGAACTTTGCTCTGGAGGAACAGTCTCAAAAGACTGTTCCTCCAGAGCAAATTTCATAGTTGTAGGGAATCTCCTTCATAGAAATTTCGTCTTAGCAACAGCATAGCAACGACTTAAGAGGTTTTATAAATACGGCCCCAGCTTCTCTTTTCTTTCTAGGCTGTTCACCAATTTATTAGACTGTATTAGCACAAGCCTTGCCATGGAAGATGTCCATTGTGACATAGATACAGTTGTTAAACAGCTCACCGGAGAGAGTGCACTGGGAACCAGAGCTATATTGCCTCCAGACTTCAACCTTGACAATTGTAAAAGTAAGAATTATGACTTTGATACTTTGCTGTGAAATTGTAACAAAGGAATTTTGTATGTTTTTCTGTACTGTATCTGTCCAATCCTCAGCAATTTTGCTGGGTAAAAAGATGTTATGTTCATTGCAAACATGAGTTGCAAAAGGACTCATTTTATTGATGAAGATATAAAATACTCTCTTTTTTTTATCACTGAAAAATGTGTGTGATATAGTTGATATTCAAAAACTGAAACTGTACAGTAGGTAAAGGAAATTCATCCCTCTGAATATTTGCTTCAGATGTATGTTAAAAAAATTTTTTTTGTTATGTTGCAATCTAGTGCAAATCAGTTTTCTGTTATAGCTGAAGCCCAGATACCTCAGTGGGTCTAGTGTTTGTCTGCTAAGCTAGCAGTCTGAGTTTGAATTCTGCTTGAGGTAAAATTCTTTTCAACTGTAAAGGGAATTTCATGGAATTTTGTTATCACCTTTCCTTCGGTTGTGGTTACTGAAATCCTGTTGAAAGGACTGTAAATCCATCATTAATTCATCCTGTCACACCTGTTTTGATGTAATGCACTTGAATTGTTTGTTTTATGATATTAGGTCTAAAATGCACAGCCTGGTTTGTAGAGAGGGCCAGATATGAAGACTGTGTACAGCCCTATATGAAATTGAATTCAACAGCTGACAGATGCAGGTAAATTGAAATATTTTGCTGATTCAGTACTTATTCTCCAAAACCATTTCATGCTTATAAACTGTACATATTATGTCATTCATCTTAGGTTTTTGGTCCCATATTTTCTGCCATCGAGTATGTAAAATGTACATGTAAAAATGTATATATATAAGCATTTTGCTTACTGTCAAATCCTGTTACTTTTGAAATTGTAGTGTAGTATATGTACACTGAAGGACTTTAAAAACGCAAAAATTATGATTCATAAAAATTACTAATTTCTAGTGTGCTAATTTAATTGAAATTTGACAACGATGACCATCAATATGTCAGCAAAACATGTTCAAAATTTCATATAAAAATAATAAGTAATATTAGCGCAACAGTCTATCAAATAGCAATACCCTTAGATTCTAAAGTTGCAAGTACTATCTCAATCAGTGGCATGTCTAGAGACAAAGGCGACCAGTCAAACTTTGCTGCCATAAAATTGACGGTGAGGCGGGCAGTATGGACTGGGACATTGTCTTGTTGGTATAAAAAATTTTCCTCTCTTATAATTTTGACGCGCAAAGGGTATTACCACAGGACGAAGAACATTGTTAATGAAGCGTCTTGACGTCGGCTCGTAATTCTTCGGTGTCAACCTTTACTGTCCCAGTAGCCTGGTAACGATTTCTAAGGCGCTGAACAGTCAACAGATTGCAATTATAATGTCATGTGACGTCAGAAACACACAGCCCGTCTTGTAACATTCCGATTTTGCCAGATTGTTCATGTTTGGACAAGCGTGGCGTGATTAATAATGTTGTAGAACAAAAGCTTAAGTGCTTTTTAGACATGTATAACTACAAGCTACATGTGAAACGGTAATTTGTTTTTCCTCATTCATTCGTGGGTACACCACGTGCAAAAAATTGTAAGACAATGATGCATAGCTAGTGGTGGCCAGTGCATTTAAAAATGCCGGTTTTAGATATAGATAGAAGCAGAGCGTCGTTACCAGCCGATTTTATCTGTTAAAGAAGACAAAAAATTTTCTGGGTGCAAGAAAAAACGATTTTCATTTTTTGCGTTTTTAAAGTCCTTCAGTGTATGTAATTCATAGTTAATGAAATATCATTTAAACCAAGTATGTAAAAAGTTTAAAAGAATTTAAGGATTTCAGCAGAACTGAGCACTTATGAAACACATAGATTATTTGTATTTTTATGGACTGTCACAGTTGTTAAAGTGGAAAACTGCTTCTGCTACTGGCCTGGCCCTGAGGTTATAAAACTTGCGTACATTCTCAAACTCAAAATAAAGCACACTGATTGGCTGCTTCCAAGCACATGCTCGGAAGCAGCCAATCAGTGTGCTTTATTTTGAGTTTGAGATTATACTCAAGTTTTATAACCTAGGGCCCTGAATGGGTGTAAATTTGAGTTTACGGGGCTGAATGGGAAACTACAAGTACTGGTATTTGCAATAAATTAGTGTCATTATAATTTCATTATTTAATCATTATTGTAGACATTATGGAGAGTTCCTCGGATGCATCAAGTACCACGCGTTGATCAATGATGAGGAATGTCCTGTTGCAGACCTGGATGAAATGGTTCAGAAAATGTTAATGAGACCTGGATTAGCAATGTGTGTCAGTAAGTACAATGAAATGGTTCAGGAAATGTTCATGGGACTTGATTAGCAATGTATGTCAGAAATTACTATTGAAATGATTCAGAAAATATTTATGAGACCTGGATTAACCTTGTGTGTCAGAAAGTATTACTGAAATGGTTAAGGAAATGTTCATGGAAGGTAGACGCACAATACTTGTCAGTAACACCTATGAAAGGGTCCAGAATTTGTTTATGCAACTTTTCTGGATTGGCAATATATGTCATTAGGTACTATTTAAAAGGTTCAGAACAGGTCCATGAGACCTGGATTAGCAATATGTGTCAGTACTAATGAAATGGTTCGAAAAATGTTCATGAGACCTGGATTAGTATTACATGTTTGTAAGTACTAACGAAAGGGTTCAAAAAACGTTCATGAGACCTGGATTAATCATATGTGTCAGTAATGAAATGGTTCAGGAAACGCTCATGAGACCTGGATTAGCCATGTGTGTTAGTAAATAATGTAGCTGATCAGACTTTAATGAAGTTATGTAGAAAATGTGCTGTAGACTGGGGTTGGCCATATGTGTTTGTAGGTACTGTAGCTAATTGGAACTTGATGAAATGATGCAGAAAATCCTCATGAGACTTGGATTAGCCAATTGTGTCCATGTGTGTCATATTGTACAGAAGCTGACTAAAGCTGCTCAGACATTTGTGAACCAGTTCAGACATTGTTTATGAGACCCATATAAGCCATATGTGTCAGTAAGTACTAATGATATGGTTCAGAGAATAATTTTGAGACTTTGTGTTAATAAACATGGTAGCTGATCTGAAATCCATGAAATGGTTAACCCCATTGCATTCTGGGTATTTTTTGTCGTCTGCTGAAATTGTCGACTGCATAAAAAATCAAGAATATTTTGACAATATTGGTCTAACTAACTTTTGCAGAAAGGGTGTCTAGGCAGCAAACCGTTTGAATCTCAGATCAGGCCCCATGTTTGTGGGGTCTGATCTGGGTCCAAACTGTTTGCCCAGATAGTCCTAAAGGGGTATCCCTAAGGGAATGGGTTAAGAAAATGTTGACGCTACCTACACTGTTCATGATTGTCTGTCCTTTAGTCTCATCTTACTTTACTAATCTAACCCGTAAAGCGCCAAAATTTAAAATTGTTGAATTGGCAAACAGTGTTTGAATTCTCAATATGATATCGCTTGGACAAAACATTTTTTGAAATTTTGCAGACGTAAATTTTGTCGTCTGCTTTTTTGGCGCGTTAAGGGCTAACATTTTTGATGTTACAGATGATGATGATCTTGAGACCTTATGTTATTGATCTTTTCTCAGTGAAATAGTTTAGAAAATATTGATTATGCCTAGACTATCCATGTGTGTCTGTCAGTCTTGTAGCTGATCAGACCTTAGTGAACCTATGATCCTTTAACCCATTCCATTCGGGATACCCCTTTTGGGTATTGGGGCCTTTTGGGTATCTGGGCAAACAGTTTGGATCCTTACCAGGCCACACAAATGTGGGCCCTGATCTGAGATTCAAACTGTTTACTGCCTAGACATCATTTCTACAAGAGTAAGAGCAATATCATCAAAATATTCTTGATTTTTTATGCAGACTATAATTTCAGCAGATGACAAAAAATACCCAGAATGCAGTTGGTTAAAGTACGCCCACTCCAGTTAACTTCCACTGTATTCTCATCTTGCTTTACCAGTTTAACAATGTCGCTGTTGCAGATTATGATGAATTTGAAAGCATGTTTCCGGCCACCAAACCTGAGATTTGTAACAGCTCTGCTATAGTACGTCATATTCTAGAGAATAATTGTATGGAGCTGGATATCAGTATATTGACAGACCCACTGGACCAGTGCAGGTAAAGTGTGATACATGGCACTGTCACTAAGGAATATAAAATAACACTTACACCTATCTGGAAGCTCCACTCAAAGTCATCAGGCCTAGAGGTTATAAAACTTGAGTACATTATCAAACTCAAAATGAAGCACACTGATTGGCTGCTTCAGAGCATGTGCTCTGAAGCACACTGATTGGCTGCTTCCAAACACATGCTCAGAAGCAGCCAATCAGTGTGCTTTATTTTGAGTTTAAGATTATTCTCAAGTTTTATAACCTCGAACCCAGGTTTTACTGATAGCACTCCATAGCAAATGGCTTTTACCATGAAAAGCCTAAGTATTGGCACAGATAGCTCTGAGCCAATAGTGCTGACCCAGATCAGACTTTAGGAGCAGTTTGATCAGGATCTACACGGTTTGTCATTCCATCCACATATTTTGGATACATTGTAAACAAAATTCTTCCATTTTAAGACAACTGCTGAAATTATTTTAGACAACCCAGTTTTTAGAATTTTAATGGTATGAATTAGATGATTTCATAGACTGTTGATTCTCGCCTTGAACAAGCAGGGTCTTGAAGGTTAAAGAGGTGAGCAAAAAGTGTCAAAGTCTGGTAAAATGAATAGATTTGCTTACAAAGTAACATTGGCCTCTTTCCATAGTGTTTTTAAACAGAAATTTACATAGGGTTTTTAAAAATGTTTTGATAGAAACATATTAAAGTAATTTGGCACACCTCCATGTTTTTCCACCATTTTTAGCTCGCCTGAGCACAAAGTGCTCAGGGTGAGCTTTTGGGATACCCTGATGTCCGTCGGACGTCCGGACATCCGTCCGGACGGACGTCCGTCAACTTTTGCTTGTGTACACTCTAGCGGGCACAGTTTTGATCCAATCTTTCTGAAACTTTGTCAGAATGTTTATCTCCATAAAATCTAGGCCAAGTTCGAAACTGGGTCATGTCGGGTCAAAAACTAGGTCACTAGGTCAAATCTTAGAAAAACCTTGTGTACACTCTAGAAGGCACAGTTTTCATCCAAAGTTCATGAAACTTTGTCAGAATGTTTATCTTTATAATATCTAGGACAAGTTCGAAACTGGGTCACGTCGGGTTAAAAACTAGGTCACTAGGTCAAATCTTAGAAAAACCTTGTGTACGCTCTAGAAGGCACATTTTTCATCCAAAGTTCATGAAACTTAGTCAGAATGTTTATCCTCATAATATCTAGGACAAGATTGAAACTGGGTCACGTCGGGTCAAAAACTAGGTCACTAGGTCAAATCATAGAAAAACCTTGTGTACGCTCTAGAGGACACAGTTTTGATCCAATCTTTATAAAACATTGTCAGAATGTTTATCTCCATAAATTCTAGGCCAAGTTTGAAATTGGGTCATGTCGGGTCAAAAACTAGGTCACTAGGTCAAATCTTAGAAAAACCTTGTGTACGCTGTAGAAGGCACAGTTTTGATCCAAAGTTCATGAAACTTTATCAGAATGTTTATCCTCATAATATGAAGGACAAATTTGAAACTGGGTCATGTAGGGTCAAAAACTAGGTCACTTGGTCAAATCATAGAAAAACCGTGTGTATGCTCTTGATCCAATCTTTATGAAACTTTGTCAGAATGTTTATCTCTATAAACTCTAGGCCAAGTTTGAAAGTAGGTCATGTCAGGTCAAAAACTAGGTCACTAGGTCAAATCCTAGAAAAACCTCGTGTACACACTAGAAGGAACAGTTATGATCTAATCTTCATGAAACTATGTCAAAATGTTTATTGTCCATATATATATGCCCCTTATGAAACTGAGTCACGTCAGATCAGAAACTAGGTCACTAGGTCAAATCTAAGAAAAACTTTGTGTACACCCTAGAGGGCACAATTTTGATCCAATCTTCATGAAACTCTGTCAGAATGTTTACCTTTATGAAATCTAGGTAAGTTTGAAACTGGTTTGTGTCGGATCAAAAACTAGGTCACTAGGTCAAATATAAGAACGACCTTGTATACGCTCCAGAGGGCACAGTTTTGATCCAATCTCAATGAAACTTTGTCTGAATGTTTATTCTTACAATATCCGGTTTGAAACTGGGTCATGTTGGGTCAAAAGCTAGGTCACTAGGTCAAATCTAAATTAAGTTATGTTGCAAGAATCAGAACTAACATTGCAATGATGCCAGCCACAAACTCCTTGGAATACATTAGTTTCACCACAGTGAGATAATGATGCTACCATTCTATCATCTGTGTTTGCCTAGTTAAGTCTAGTTCAAATCCATCAAAGGAACTCAACATGAACGGGAACTTTTCGGAGAAGCGACTCTGCCATTTTCAGCTCACCTGATCGAGCCTTACAGTATTGGTGTTAGCTGCCTCTTTCATCCATCCATAAACATTTTCAAACATCTCTGAAACCACTGCAGGGATACAGACTAACTAATTTTTCATAGGAGCAAGCTGGGCCCCTAAAAACTGAAAATTAGTCGCCCAGCCAGAAATTTAGGGGCCCACATTTAAAACGTCAGAAACATGAGAATTTTTTTATTCAGAATCTGCGCGAGATTTGCACTATTTCCGTAGGCTTTGTAGTAAATCCTCCTTTCTTCTGGGTTTTGCTTTCTTTTAGCTAACGAGTGTGAAACACCAGCGATGTATCGCCATATTATGCGCGAAAAATTTACAAATGGTCAGGATTTTCGCTGTCAAACAGAGGAGGCAGCCATGTTGTTTTTCGATAGTGAATAAAATCCAACACACAAGTATGACGGAACACCAAATATTCAACGCAGATATCGGTGCGGCAGTTTGCAATGCCCTTTGAGGTGGCGGATTTTACTCCAATACGCGGGAACACCAATCGAAGGCGAAAACAGGCCAGACACTCGCTGACAGATGATGATCGCAAGCTGGGCGACTGTCATTTTAATTTTAGGGGCCCACCCGATTTTTTACTCGCAGTGGGCGAGTGGGCGACCGCTAGTCTGTATCCCTGCACTGGGCAGATCAAATTTCATATGGAGCCTGCACATGGGTCAAAGGATTGAAAGTTCTTCAAATGATCTTGGTCACATGACCAAGGTGGCCGCCATTCCCATGTATGGTAAAAACTCTTATAAATCTTCACCAGAGCCAGTGAACTGATTAATGCTCAGGTGAGCGATTCAGGGCCACCATGGCCCTCTTGTTCTCTCATAAGATGGTGTTACCAAGCCAGTAAAACGCAAAACTAGATATCCTTATCAGAGTACAGGCCCTGAGGTTATAAAACTTGAGTACATTCTCAGATTCAAAATAAAGCACACTGATGCACATGCTCGGAAGCAGCCAATCAGTGTGTTTTATTTTGAGTTTAAGATTTTACTCAAGTTTTATAACGTCGGACCCAGGACGGGACAGGTTCTCTTTGGGTGTGTCACTCTGTTTTGTTGGCTTTAGCTCATATGCAAACTTGATATTTTTTTTTCAGGCTTGAATTAAGTTTCCGTGGTTGTGTTCAAGCTATACTGGAGAAGGATGTTGGATGTGATATGGAAAATATTGCTCTGGTGATGAGACGTGATGAAGTGAGGCAAGATTTATTGGATGGTGCTACCCCAGATTTTTGTGGTGAGGAAAAAGTATTGTTGGAATTACTCTTGAAATTAAGAGTAAAAAACACACTTCCACAATTTTCAACATGGAATCACCGATTTAACATCATGACTTGGGATCAGCCAGTAATAATGTTTGTCGCACTGGGAAGTGTTTAAGATGAACAAATTGTGACTAAATATTTCCATGTCACCATTTTCATGTAACCATTTTACATTCTCCTTTGGTAGGGTACAACTACTTATTCTTTCTCTATGGATAGTTTTATGTACTCAACAAATGATGTGGCCTGTAGTCTTAAATGGAACCTTTTTGCATTATATTTGTTGTGTAGTCACAATATATTGCTGTTCACTTATGACAGACACTGTGCCTTTCTAGAACCGAACTTTATTGATACAGATACAACTCTGGCTACTCTATGATGGCATGACAGCAAACAATACAAACAGATGGATTGATACTTAACATTGCACAATGAGAACTTCTCTCCATACTTCATTAAAAGCGTAGATTATATAGTCAAATTTCTGGTCCTTTTGGATCACTGAGTTCCTTCAGTTATTTCGAAAGTAGAGTTCTGCTTAAGTTACCATACTAGTGGATATGGCAGTGTTGGTGATTGGTCATGGTCTGACTCAAACTGAGTCTTCAATTTCAATTTCTTTGAGATATTCCTTTCTTGAATAGGATCTAAATTTTCAGAACATACACTATTGATAGTTGTTGTTTTCTCTTACACTTTCAGATGCGAATCTGCTAGACTCTCAGTGTGAACTTGATTTTTACAGCAAAGCTGTTGTAAGAGAGAAGTGTTTTGATGCTATAGGTGCTCTCTATTACTCCTCAATCTTCCTTGATGTCAATGAGGTTGTGAGCTCAAATACAAGTAGTGGGAAACTGAAGTGCAGGTGAGTCTTCTTTCTTTACTAACCCATTGCATTCTGGGTATTTTTTGTCGTCTGCTGAAATTGTCGTCTGCATAAAAAATCAAGAATATTTTGACAATATCGGTCTAGCCAACTCTTGTAGAAATGATGTTTAGGCAGCAAATTCTTTGGATCTCAGATCAGACCCCACATTTGCGGGGCCTGATTTGGATCCGAACTTTTGCCCAGATACATATCCCGAATGGAATGGGCTAACAATAAATATGCCCTGACATGAGGTAACCAACAAAGTGGCATGTGCACCCAGAGAAGACTCAGTTTAGCCTTGGAATCTGCCTGGTCTGATTAGAGTCTTTGCTGTGTGCTTATAGGGTAGCTAAGGGTCTAAGCTGCCTCCATGCTGACAGCAAAGACCCTGATCAGACTGGGCGGATGCCCAGGCTGATCTGAGTCTTCACTGGGAGCACATGCCACTTTGTTGGTTTTGTTGTGAGCAGCTCAAATAATGCTATTATTATATTTGGCAACAGGTATGTTTAGGCTGCTGCTAGTTCACCACAGTTACAAGTCAAAGCCAGGGTGTTCAAAATGTATGCAGTTGTTAATCAATGAAATGTTACATTTCCAGTGTATTGTACATAAAATGCTGCCAGTTTTTTTACCCCCAAAAAATGAGGTGCTTTTGCAAAGGAAAAGCTTCTCATATTTGCTCAGTTTAAGGGTGTTCACATATATTTCTTGTTATATTTTGCAGCATGTTTGTGGAAGCTCTGAGATGTTTCATGGATGTACAGGATTTCTATGAAACTTGTTCACCCTCTGACCTTGCCCCTGCCCTTAGAAGAGCTATGCACATATACCAGGAGCTACTTCCAACTGAGCTTGATAACATAACTGCTGCAGACTACCAACAGAGAAACATCAGCTTGTTAGAATGTGAAGGTATTCTCTTTTGTTCTCAGGTTTAGGAAGTAACTACTGTATTTTTTCAGCTATTAAAGGTGTTTTTTATCTCTAGAATGAAGCTCTGGCAGGGGTATACATGTGCCTCTGCATATTATATCTGTTTAGAAAGTAACTTTAGCTGTTAACTGCTTCAGCTAGGGGATTAGTACACAGTGCAGAGTCTGATTAAGAGCAGTCTGAGCTAGATAGCTACTGTGTTCTGGCCCAGTATCTGGCGTTATTGTATTACAGGAGGATAACTTTGAGTCACAACAAATCAGCTTAAACAGTTGTATGCTATGGAATGAATCTTCAATGATACAAAGCCTGGTTTAAGTGTTGCTATTTGCAGATACTTAAAGAATTCATTTTGGAAATTGTGGCTCATTTCATTATTATTTTCAGCTAATGTACCAGAAGAATTTCCAATGAGGAGCTGTCCATCCACCAGTGTTGTTGCTGACATAGCTATATCTCGGTGTGCTGCTGCAGTTCTATATGGTATGAGGATGCACCAGATGGAGCCATGCATGTACGTAGCTTTACTTAGTTAACAGCCATTCTTGAAAAGCGTAAACATTTGAGCTGCAATGCGAGAAAACCAACAAAGTGGTTGTCCATCCAGCGCAGACTCAGATCAGCTTGGGCATCCGTCCAGTCTGATGAGACTCTTCGCTGCCCGCATGACGGTAGCTTAGACCCTTAGCTACCTTTTAAACGGTTAGGAAAGACTGCTCAAACTTGGCGAATGCCCCGGCTGATCTGAGTCTGTGCTGGGCGCACAACCACATTGTTGGTTTTCTTGTGTTACGGCTCATTTAATGATAAGGATCAGAGGACTTTTCATTCAAATGAAAATCAGTGCCATGTTTTTCTTAGTACTTTGGTAGCAAACAGTTCAGACCAGTGTGCCTAAATACTTTGTCCAATGTTCTAGAATACTCTTATGATTCAAAGATCTGTGAAACAAAGAACACTAGAAAATAAAGCAATACACAGTAATTCTTTTTCCCCCAGCATAAAGATAAACAGCTGTTGAATATGATAAATACACATAGCTAGTTCCATGGTGTACAGCTGGGCCACGTAGCGCAATCGGTAGGGCACCTGACTCATAAGTCAGAGGTCCTGGGTTTGTGTCTGGCCACATTCTTTCGTTTTTCCTTCCGCTGATTCAAGAAGGGCAGTTACTGACAAAGTATGTGCACTTAGTACTGGTTAACCGCTTAGGCGGTCTAAGCCTGCCCAGGAATAGTGTGGTTAGGATAACTGACCATCCCGACATGACATGACCATAGTTGTTTACCGTGGACGTTAAGCATCAAATCAATCAAATCATTTAAAATCCACGGTGTACAGGTTTATCTGTAGAGTGTGTAGAACTGTTTACAGTATTCAGAGACTTACTAGTACCATAACATTTTGCAATGGATTATGTGTATTCTGTCTTATTTGGGCAACTCCATTTTGTTAACAGCTGTTGTTTTATAAAACTTTTGCAACATTGCAAGAGCTGTTCAAATAGACTGTCATCAGAGCAATCTCTGGTCAGTGTCTACACTGTTTTGTTGAGGCAGTAACTAAATGTATGTATTTATTATAGGAGCCTGACTGGCTTTGGTGATTGTGTACGTCAGATAGCTTTGCGAGAACAATGTCCAGAGAATCATTTGATGACTTCAATAGAGGAACATTCCTCCTACTTTGCCCAGGTCATCGATGGATTTGACCCTGTCAGGTGCAGAGGTAAGTGGGTTGATATATACTCCACAAAGAAAGAAGTACCATGTTTTAGTTGTTTCGATCCTTTTAGTGCCAGAAATAAATACAGCTGAATTTGCAAACAGCATAGATTCAGATGAGGCAGCTCATCTGGATCTATGCTGTTTGACTAGTAGTCTTTGAATTCTCAGTATGATATAGCCAGGATGAAACACTTTTCAAAAGTTTGCAGTTCTAAATGTTGTTAACTGTTTTTTGACACTTTAAGGATTAAAACTGGTTAACACAACATGTACATCTAGGATATTGAAAGTATATGCAAAAAATGAAAATTGTACCATTTATGGTGCTTTTGCATATTATGAAACTAACATAGTTGTATGCATACTTGAAATGAGCTTTAAAAATCTTTTGGTTCTGGTTTCCCAGTAGAGCAAAGATAATAGGGTGTTTTTATGTAACTTTGTGAGACTTAACATAGAATTATGTCCCCCCACCAAAGGTGAGGGGGGACAAATTGTTTTCAGTGCGGATCCCGTCGGCGTCGGCGTGACAGATTCTTGTATGCACAATATCTCTTGAACCAATGGATGGAATTTCACCAAACTTGCATGGATATATCATTGGGACAAGCTTATGAGCTGATTAGATTTTGGTGACCTTGACCTCATTTTCAAGGTCACAGGAGGACTTAGATGACAATTTCTTGTATGCGGGATATCTCTTGAACCAATGGATGGAATTTCACCAAACTTCCATTGTTATATCATTGGGACAAGTGTAAGAGCTGATTAGATTTTGGTGACCTTGACCTTATTTTCAAGGTCACAGGAGGACTTAGATGACAATTTCTTGTACCCAATTTCTTGTATGCGCGATATCTCTTGAACCAGTGGATGGAATTTCACCAAACTTCCATGGATATATCATTGGGACAAGTGTAAGAGCTGATTAGATTTTGGTGACCTTGACCTTATTTTCAAGGTCACAAGAGGACTTAGATGACAATTTCTTGTACCCAATTTCTTGTATGCGCGATATCTCTTGAACCAGTAGATGGAATTTCACCAAACTTCCATGGATATGTCATTGGGACAAGTGTAAGAGCTGATTAGATTTTGGTGACCTTGACCTCATTTTCAAGGTCACAGGAGGACTAAGATGGCAATTTTTTGTACCCACTACATCTCCTGAACCAATGGATGGAATTTCACAGAACTTGCATGGATACATTATTGGGACAAGTTTTTGAGCTGATTAAATTTTGGTGACATTGACCTCATTTTCAAGGTCACTGGAGGACTTGGATGACAATTTCTTGTACCCACTATATCTCCTGAACCAATGAATGGAATTTCACCAAACTTTCCTGGATACATGATTGGGACAAGTGTATGAGCTGTTTAGATTTTGGTGACCTTGACCTTATTTTCAAGGTCACTGGAGGACTAACATGGCAATTTTTTGTACCCACAATATCTCCTGAACCAATAGATGGAATTTTGCCAAACTTAAGTGGGTACATGATTTCGACAAGTTTAAGAGCTGAACAAAATTTTGGTGACCTTGACCTCATTTTCAAGGTCACAGGAGGATTTAGACATGTGAAAATTTCACTAAAATTGATGTATCTCTTTAAGCTGTGGCTTGATTTCCACTTTACTTTCTTAGATATACCTATGAGACAGTCTCAAGGGTGTAGTGTGTTTTGATGACCTTGACCCATTTTCAAGGTCAAAAGCTATCTTACAAATGCATATTTTTCTCTCTTAAAAATGAGATATCTTGAACCAGTGGATGGATATTCATCAGACTTGCATGAATGTATTATTGTGACAGGTTTAAGACATGTTTAGTAGTTGGTGACCTTGACCCATTTTTGAAGGACATAGTCTTCTATGTAGGATATCTTTAGAACCAGTGGATGGATTTTGTCCAAACTTGCACAGATATTATATTTGTACAGGCTTTTTATTCATTAGAGGGGATGGGAAATGGGCTGGTGGGGGGACATCAGTTTTTCTCTGAAAAACATTTCTAGTTTGTTATAATGATTCAGTCATCATTTTTTTCAGGTCTTACATCAAAGGCAGTTAGTGATGAAGTTAATTTACGTTTAAACTCTAAATGTTGGTCACTGTTTCCAGTCAGTATGATCATTATCCTTAAATTAAAACTGGTTGATAATCTTATCAAGTGATATGTACAAAGGAGTGCTAGTGGAATAATCATCAGTGCACACCTTGACTGAGCAGGCTGATCTGGATATACACTATTTGGGCTGTGACAGGACAAAACCAACAAAGAGGCACGCAAAGATTCAGATCAGCCTGGGCATCTGCTCAGTTTGATCAGTCTTATCAGTCTTCGATGTGCACTTGAAGGGTAGCTTAGGGTCTAAGCTACCACCATGTCGACAGTGAAGACTCTGATAATACTGGGAGATGCCTAGCTGATCTGAGTCTCTGCTGGGTGCACATGCCACTTTGTTTGTTTTGTCATGTTGTGGCTCATTTGCTTTTGAACTTATATCTCAGTATTGGTGTTGTTGGAACAATTGAACGCTCATTGTATTTGTAATAGCTGAACAAGAATGTTGGACGATGCTCAGTGATGTCTCCATGAACAGTAATCACTCTCAGACAATAGAAGAGAAATGTTTTGCTCCAGTTTACATGGCTTTTTATCATCCTTTTGTGAACTTGACAGAATTTGACAGTTGCATGTAAGTAGCCTTTACAGTATAGTAATAAATTTATGTGAGAGATGTAGTGGCTGAGACAGAGAGGCATGGTGGTTGAGTGGTTAGAGGCACTTGGCTATGGCACAGAAGATTTCAGCACTCGTTATTGCATAAAAAGCAATGCCGAGAGGTATAAATAGCCGTGCATCAACAGGCAAAAGCCATGTTTCAACAAGGGTTTAGGGTTTTCAAGCGCTGTTGATGCACAATGACAGAACTTTCGTTATGCTTGTGCCAGGCCACTAAAAAAATCGGCCATGCAACTTTGTCTCTCCCGTTTCGGTCGAATTACAAAAATTGGTGGTGAGCTACCTATATATGCCTATATGACGTCATCATGCATTTGTAATCTGAAGTTATCAAGTCATGACTCAGGTTTAAAGCGATGTTGTTTACATTCTTACGATGCCAAATAAAGAGTAAATAAGTGTTCACGATGGTTGTTGTAGTTGATGCAAAATAGATTGCAAATTAATCAACAAAAAGCAGATACCTTGAGTAATAATTTCCATGCAGAACAAGCCTGATCCATTCATATACCATCTTGCAGTTCTTGATTGCTGAAGCCTTGAGATGCATTTTTTCTTTTCCGAAAAATTGAGCTTGAATAGGATGGTGGCAGCCATATTGAATAGCTGAATGCTCTTGTGCCCGGAAGACGAATATTAGTAAAAAGATGCACCAGCGTGTTGGCTGTCAAACAGTGACAAAATATAGTGCCAAGTTTTTTCTCAAATTTTAATGAATAATTCGTTGAATTTATGCAATAACAGCGATCAAACATTTGTTTCCAATGCATTAACAACAGATAATCTCATGTCTGAATAGGTTTTAGGGTTAGGGTTCTACCTCGGTTTCCAATATCTCCCTCAGGACCTGGCAAACGTTAATGCATGAAAAACCATGTTTGATCCCTATATTGGGACATCAGTTGTAAACCTCTTTTGGCCAGCTGAACAGTAAATGTGTACCTGTTTCAAATCAGGGAAGGTAAAAGGCAATAAAAAAAGAATGATAGACTCTGTCTTTCATATGCTATCCCTAAGATATGGTGGGCCTCTACCACCCACTGCTAATGTGGCCACTAAACTATGGGAAACCTATACCTTTTTACTTTTAGATGCATCTAAGTTATTACCTACAAATTTCTATGTTTTAATTTTGTATCATGTCTCCAATGATAGGACAAGCAGACTTCTCCAAATTCAAAGGTAAAAGTAATTTACAGAAATTTGTAAGATAAGTCAAGTGACCAACAGTTCATGTATCTGCATTTATGATGGTAAATACCTCTTTATGATGCCGTTTATTTGTTTCATTTGTTTAGTTTAGATATATACATAAAGGCTTTATTATAATACCACTAATTACTTTCTCCATTGGGGGTCAAGTCTTAAATGGGATACAGATTCACAAAAGTCTTATGACTTCCATCTGAATGCCATTTGTATAACACAATATAAATATGTAATTATTTATTGATATGTTTGTAAATTATGATTGTTTATACAAATAAAATATTGTTTAAACTAAACTAAGTCTTAAAGGAAAGAATTTGCTCCTGTAGGAGCTAATTCTTCACTGTAAGAGTAGACCCCATTTTGAAAGGTATGTTTTCCAGGGAAGCAAATGGGGATGTCTCAATAGTTGTTTCCCTTGGTGAAAATGTGAAATGCATGATTGTATACTGATATATCTGGACGTCATTTATTGAAATTTGAATCTTAGGCTAATCCAGACAGTGCTGTTGGAAGCTGAAACCTGCCTGAGGAACAGCCTACCAGATTTCTGTGACAGTGCCATTAGTGGTATAGTACAGCAGAGAGCATCATACCTCAGTTATTACGGGTTTAATATCAGCCAGTGTACAGGTAACATTTTATCTTTGACAATTTTAAGTTGAGCGTATATTGGCTAGTATATTCCATTGCATTCTGGGTATTTTTAGCTCACATTTGCCGAAGGCTTGCAAGGTGAGCTTATAGTATAGGCTTGGTCCGTCGTCCGTCCTGCGTCGTACGTTGTATGTCCACACTTTTAAACATTAATATCTGTTTAAGTAGCCGGCCAATCTTGGTCAAATTTTATGTGTAGCATTGTTGAGGTGGAGGATTGATTGCATATACATGTAGTTTTGGGACAGATTGGTTTAAAACTGTGGTTACCATGGCAACAAAAAAGTCCTATAGACATATAATGGAGAAAATGTTGTCGGGGCCTTAGCTTCTTCAATTTTGATCGCAACTTCTTGTAACAGGCAGGTATCCAGGACAGCCAGAACATCTCGGACAAGTTCAAATTTGGGTCAGGTTGGATCATTCTTTTCAGAGTTACTTGCCCTTGAGCGATGAAATATTTTCCCATAGACTTACAATGGGGAAAATGTTGTCCGGGCTCTAGCTTCTTCATTTTTGATCGCAACTTCTTGTAACTTGCAGGTATCTAGGACAGTCAAAACATCTCGGACCGGTTCAAATTTGGGCCAGGCTGGATCATTTTTTTTAGAGTTACTTGCCCTTGAGCGATAAAATATTTTCCCATAGACTTATAATGGGGAAAATGTTGTCTGGGCTCTAGCTGCTTCATTTATGATCGTAACTCCTTAAAACTTGCAGGTATCCAAGACAGCCAAAACATCTCAGACCAGTTCAAATTTGGGCCAGGCTGGATCATTCTTTTCAGAGTTACTTGCCCTTGAACGATAAAATATTTTCCCATCGACATATAATGGGAAAATGTTGTCCGGGCTATAGCTCCTTCATTTTTGATCGCAGCTCCTTGAAACTTGCAGGTATCCAGGACAGCCAAAACATCACATTTCTACTGTGGGCCAGGTTGGATTATTATCCCCTCGCACAACGGAGTTATGGAGGGGATATAGGGTCTGTCCCGTACGTATGTATGTATACATATGTTAACCTTTTGTTATTGCTCTACATGTAGCTACCTCATTTATTAACCAATTTTGATGTAACTTCACACAAGTATTGGGTATGACATTACCTCGAACGAGTTCACGTTTCAGCATGATGGGGTCAAGGTCAAGATCAGAGTGGCTATTTTTATCAAAAACTTTGTCATCACTCTAGCGTCTTCATTTGTGGACCGCTTTCAATTTAACTTCACACAAGTGATTAGTATGGCAATATCTTGGATAAATTCGCTTTTCAGCATTCTGGGGCAAGGTCAAGGTCACAATGGCTATTTTTAGAAAACTTTGTCATCGCTGAAGCGCCTTGATTTGTGGATCAAATTCTATTTTATTTCACACAAATGTTTAGTATGACGATATCTTGAATAAGTTTGCGTTTCAGCGCTCTAAGGTCAATGTCAAGGTCACAGTGGCTATTTTTTAGAAAAAAAACTTTGTCATCGCTCTGGTGCCTTCATTTATGGACCGATTTCAATTGTACTTCACACAAGTGATAAGTATGCCAATATCTTTGACAAGAACGCGTTTCAGCATTCTGGGGTCAAGGTCAAGGTCACAGTGGCTATTTTTAGAAAAACTTTGTCATCGCTCTAGCGCCTTCATTTATGGACCGATTTTGATTTAACTTTGCACAAATGTTTAGTATGACAGTATCTTGAACAAGTTGCGTTTCAGCATTCTACGGTCAAGGTCACAGTTGCTGTTTTTAGAAAAACTTTGTCGTTCCTCTGGCGACTTCATTTATGGACCGATTTTGATTTAACTTCACACTAACACAGTGGAACACATACAGTGGAAGGTCATGTTAAAGAGAGCTCTCAGTGTTTCTTGGATATATAAAAGTTAGCTACAGATCTGTATAGTGAAATTCATATCTACTTGGAGCTTAATTAATTCTCTCTAAACTGAGATAAATTTTATTAAAAAATAATGATTTTAAAAGGAGTTACTTGGAGGAAAAAATGTATTGTTCAGTAAGACACTGGATACCACTTGCTGTGAAGTGTATAAATTATCTAATTCTTTATTCATAACCAAGATGGATTATCTCATACTTTGTATCTATAGCTTGGTGCAAATTACATCATGTGGAGTTCTTGTGGACCAGTGCTACTTAATGAGCAAATAATATGAGGGCCCCTGGTGATCTACCACTACATCAAAGAACCTGGTGCATATTAACTACAAAAACACAATAAACTGCAAATCTGGGAAAGTAAAACCTGAACCAGGAAAAATGGCCTTTCTAGACAGTTCAGTTACTCATTTAAAGTCACTTTTTTCATCTTTCAATAATTCAAACATCACAGAAGAATCACATGAAACCTCTATGGACCTTAATTTGTCTGCCAAAGAGGTTCCCAATTTTCTAAACATTTCAACAAAATCTGAAAGTGTGATTGTCTATATATCAACAACCCACTACCTTGATGTGAAAAATATTCTAGACTGTAAATTAAACCTAGCCAAAACTAGCCAACAAAATGGAACAATTTATAAATCAGATTATTCTGTGCCTGCTACTTTATATTCTACAACCAGTAAGTTGCATATACAAGGGAAGAACATATACACTTGGCTGGACAGTTTTGTGTATTACTGTGAGCAACTAGACTCCAATGCTCAACAAAGAAGTGCTGTAACAAATCAGCCAGTATCTTCAACTCCATTAAAGTCAGTTCAAAATCTTGAAGATGATCCGGATCTTCTATCATTTCATACTGTAAGCCATAACAATAGTTACAATCTAGAAGACTCAACAGAAAGCAGTACTCAGAATGAAAGTACATGTACATCTAAATATGAGGGAAAAACTAGAAGTGACTTGATTTCTATGATATTAGACCTGAAATGTCAACTAAAGAAAGCAAATGAGAAAGTGTCAGCAGATAAAAGCACACAGACATCATTTAATGACACTGAGCTGACACAGATACCGATTCAAAGTACTGACCAGGGGTGCCAGACATCAGCCAAAAACACAGTACAAACTGCTGTACAGACAGCACCGATTCCCGCACCAAGGAGGCTTAATCAGAATTTAGAATTGGCTGCTTCTAATTCAACCAGGCAGCTGAGACCAGTACCCGCACCAAGAAGACGGCCTGAACAATCAGCTACTGCTACACCAATGAGATCAGAAAGCATAAACAACCAAACCACACAGAACAGCAACAAGCCCATGCAAAAAACAAATCTGATTATAGGAACTTCTCTCTTGAAAGGCATCAGAACAAAAGGGCTACATGACACTGATGTTAGGACTATTAGAGGGGGAACAATCAACAGAATCACTGATGAACTAATGCGAACTGATTTGTCATCCTACAAAAACATTATCTTTCAG
Organism: Ctena decussata; assembly: GCA_963989385.1. NCBI lineage: Eukaryota > Metazoa > Mollusca > Bivalvia > Lucinida > Lucinidae > Ctena > Ctena decussata. The sequence continues at coordinate 128,088,265 of OZ022498.1, forward strand.
GTAGGAGGGAATGATGTAGCACAGCATGGGGACTTAAAACGTTTTGAGGAAGACTACGAGAGTCTTTTATATGCTACACAGGCCTGTGCAAACAAAGACACCAACATAATTGTATCTGGACTGCTCTTCAGATCTGATGTGTGCACATATAATGCAAATCTAGTACTTGAAAATCTCTGTGACTTTCTAGGTCTGATGTTTATAAATCAGTATAAAACATTCAATGAAACTGCATTCTCCCACTACACCAGAGATGGTATTCACTTATCCAAAAGGGGAACATCAGCTTATTTGAAAAGCATACACAGGATCATAGCAATTTTGAAGTCTTCTCCAACTGTTTGTGCCAACTGTGGTGAGCAAAACCACCAAACCGTCCGTTGTAGATATGGAAAAAAACTGAAATGTTTCAAATGTGGATTTTTTGGACATAAGCAAAGATTTTGTGAGCAAATTTAGGATTTTGGCAAAGAAGAGCATGCCAAAACTATAACAACCACAAATAGATATGAAACTTTGCAGGATATATGTCAGGAGTGTAATAATACAACATGTGAATGCACTATCATAGTAAATGAACCTAGCACTTCTAAAGTTAAATGTTCTTGTAAAAATAGGTCTTGGAATATACTGGCAGGAAGCACAGAGACATTATTTGCCAGTCTGAAGCTAATAAAAGTGTTAATGAGACTGACAGTCAAAACTGTGTAACATATGGAGAGACAGATAACAGGAATACCTGTTCGAATTCAGCGGACACTTGTAAATTGATCTCATCACAGGATCATGCTGAGAAACAGTCTCAGCATGTGTACCAAAACCAAATACACACACTTGATAATTTATGTCTTGCATATGTTTGTTTATTTGAAATCTTTATGTGTGTATTTTACTTATGTCAAGCCAATCTTAATACTTCAAATGACCTTCAAAACAATGACTCTGTATTTAATGTCTATAATTTTGATTCCACAGGTTTAAAGATCTGTTCACACAATGTTAATAGGCTAGAAAACAAACTTGATGAAATACAGTTCAATCTTCTTCACTCTCAAAATCCACCTGATATATATGGTTGTTGTGAAACATTTTTCAGTGAAAAAATCTCTGATACAAGTATTCAGGTGCCTGGCTATGCCATGATAAGAAAAGATAGGAAAACTGATAATGGTGGAGGGTGGGTTGTATACTTAAAGGAGGGTATTTCTTTTAAGAGAAAGGAGCAGTTTGAAGTCTCCAACATTGAAACTGTCTGGCTTGAAATAAGTCCCACATTCAAAAAGCCATTTTTAATCTGCTTTGTATATCGTAATCCCAAAGATAATAATGCATGGATTGATCAGTTTGAAGCAGAAATACAGGTAGCTTTCAATTACTGTACTGATGTTATTTTAACAGGAGATTTAAATATAGACCTCCAACCTCCAAACAAGCCCCCAAAGAAATGGTTGAGTCTGACTGAAACATACAATCTTTCGCAATTGATTGATCAACCTACAAGAGTAACAAAGCAGTCTAAAACACTTATTGATCATATTTATGTATCAGACTTAGAACATGTATATGAATCACATGTAGTCAAATACTCAGTCAGCGATCATTTTCCTGTTTGCATCACAAGACATAGCAAGAAAAGTTTGCCAAAAAAGCATATGCATAACACTATAACATATAGAAACTGTAAGAGGCTTAAAGAAGAGGCTTTTTTGCAAGACCTAATAGATGCACCCTTCTTTAGTATTGAGTTTGAAAATAATCCAGACCTATGTCTTCAGCAGTGGTATGATATTTTTAATTCTGTATTAGATAAGCATGGACCTCTTATAACTAAACGTGTTTTGAAAGAGCATCAGCCTAAATGGTATAATAATGATATAATAGAGGCTAGACATACTAGGGATAGGTGTCATAGACTGGGGTTATGGGAAGAATACAAAATCTGGAGGAATAAGACCAAAGTTCTGACTGAAAATGCAAAACGTAAATATTACTCAGATACAGTTAAAGACTCCAAAGATCCTAAAACACTATGGAAGTGTATAAATACCATAAATCCTCCAAATATTTCTAATCCCACCGAACTGAAACTTGATGATGGGACAATTGTAACTGATTCCAAAGAGGTAGCAAACAAGTTCAATGACTTTTTTACCACATGTGTACAAAATCTGAGTAGAAAATCAGATGTAAGAACAACAGATTTTCAAAATCTGACCTCATTTGTAAACAGCAAACTTCCACATGGTCAATATTTTAAGCTACAACCCATCAGTATGCATGAACTTTATGAGCAACTTTGCAATCTGGATGTGAATAAATCATCTGGCTTGGACAACATTGGCCCAAAAATATTAAAACTCAGTGCACCAGCCATAGTTTCGTCACTGACATACATTTTTAATAGAATTATAGATAGTGGAAAGTTTCCCACCCTTCTCAAGAATGCAAAAGTAACACCTATTCACAAGAAAGGAGATAAGACTGAAGCATCAAACTATAGGCCAATATCAGTACTACCAACACTATCAAAACTAATAGAAAGGCATATCTCTAAACAACTTTATGATTATCTTGCAGAATTTGGCCTTTTACATCCATCTCAGTCAGGTTTTAGACCCCATCATTCTTGTCAAACTGCTCTAATCAATATAACAGACATGTGGCTGAAACAAATGAATGAGGGCAACATAAATGGTGTTATATTTCTTGATTTAAAGAAGGCCTTTGATGTCGTTGATCACAACATCTTATGTGAGAAGCTTAATATTTATGGATGTGATGATCACACACTTAGCCTATTTAAGTCATATCTAAGTGACAGAACACAACAAGTGAAAGTAGGAAATAATATGTCAGAATCTGCATATATTAAGTATGGGGTCCCTCAAGGATCTATTCTTGGGCCCTTACTTTTCATACTGTACATAAATGATCTACCTTTACATATTGAACATAGTGTAACAGACATGTATGCAGATGATTCTACATTTCATGTCTCAGGGAAATCAGTGGCAGATATCTCACAAAGGCTTCAAACTGACTTAACCTCCATAGATAAATGGTGCTCTGAAAATATGATGTATATCAATCTGGAAAAAACAAAATGCATGACTGTAGGAACTAGACAGAAACTATCACGCCAAGGAAACCACCTTGCTCTTGATATTAACTCTAAAATTATTAAAAATTCAGAATGTGAGACACTGTTGGGTGTAAAAGTTGATCCTTTCTTGAACTGGTCTGCTCATATTGATCACATATGTTCTGTCATCTCTTCACGAGTATACCTTCTGTCTAAAATAAAACATTATTTAAATCTTGATGCCAGGAAACTTTATTGCAATGGATATATATTGCCTCTTATAGATTACTGCTGCACTGTTTGGGGCAACTGCTCTGAGGACTGCCTCAGCAGACTGCTAAAGCTACAGAAAAGAGCAGCAAGAATCGCTCTCGATTCAGATCCCCTAGCACCATCAGAACCACTCTTTAGAGAACTGCACTGGATGAATGTCAAAACAAGGATTCAGTATCATAAACTGATGCTAGTTTTTAAATCTTTACACAACCAAGCACCTGAATACTTGTCAAAAAATCTAAAATATGTTGGGGAAAATAATCCATACTGTCTTAGAAATGTTATGAAAGGTAACTTGCATGTCGAAAAACCAAAAACTGAACTTTACAAGAAATCTTTTCAATACTCAGCTTCAGTTTTGTGGAATGATTTACCAGTGGAAATTCGACACTCTTCTACTTTACATGATTTCAAAAGAAGACTGAAATGCCATCTACTGGGTACCAGTCACTGACTGAAAAATTTCCTACATACTGTATATGCAGTTACTTTTGTTTCAGTCTTTTTGAAGTTTACTGAAATTCATTTACCCTAAAATCAAGTCATGCACTTGCCTTTTAGAATTGTATGATCTGAACTTTATTACCTGCTATATTACTGTAGTAGATCTATACTATTTTTTTTTTTTTTTTTGCATGCTTTTTTCTATCAATTTACATGTATTATAATGTTCTATGTTTGTACTGAGGGCCATAGGGAAGATTAGTTTTACTAACTATGTCACCCTCTTTAAATAAAGTATTAAATAAAAAAAACAAAAAAAACTAACGTTTAGTATGACAATATCTTGAACAAGTTTGCGTTTCAGCGATTTAAGGTCAACTGTGACAGTGGCTATTTTTAGAAAAACTTTGTCAACCCTCTGGCAACTTCATTTATGGACTGATTTTGATTTAACTTCACACTATTATTTAGTATTACAATATCTTGAAAAAGTTTGCGTTTCTGCATTATACGGTCAAGGTCTCAGTTGCTGTTTTTAGAAAAAATTTGTCATCGCTCTGACAACTTCATTTATGGACCGATTTTGATTTAACTTAACACCAATGTTTAGTATGACAATATCTTGAACAAGTTCCCTTTTCAGCATTCTAAGGTCAAGGTCTGTCATAGCTCTAGCCCCTTCATTTATGGACCAATTTTCATTCAACTTTGCAAAAATGTTTAGTATGACATTATCTTTGACAAGTTCTCATTTCAGCATTCTAAGGCTAAGTCAAGGTCACAGGGGCTATTTTTACTGTCAGTGCAATTATCTCACCTTCCTTGTAAGCTTATTCTGTGACAAACAGGTAGGCCTAATTTTTCAATTACACCGCATGTGCAGTCCGCAAAGTTTCCTTTGTCTTTGATCAGCAATGACTAAAACAGGTTGCCGATTGTGATGAAACAATATTCTCATTATAATATATACTTGATATTGGTTTGCATAAGAATACGCAGAATTTAGAGTATAAAGATTAAGATATTTCTGAGGATGCCGTCAAGTACATTAAAAAAGACTACTACTGACGACTCTAAGATATTTCACTATGATGGGGGTCTAGCACGTGTTCAAGTTCGGTTAAACGATATGTAAATTTTATAAACGTTTATCACATAAACAAGAACCGTTACCATTTATCCGTGTTCACATAGAGGCCCTAGGTGTAAGTAGCGGCACTATTCAGATGAAAGCGGTGCAGGTCAAAAATTAGGTCACTAAATCAGATATGAGAAAAAGCTTGAGTACACTCTAGAGGGCACAGTTTTGGTCCAATCTTTGTTCAGAATGTTTATCTCTGTATACTTTAGGACAAGGTGCTCTAGTGACTTCCTTTATTAACCAGTTTTGTTACCAGCATAACGTCACAGCTATATCGGATTTGTTAGATATCAAAATCTGCACTCTTCTAAAACCACTGGTTTAAAATTTGTAACAAATTAGTGAAGTGACAAAATGTGTCTGTTGACAGTAAGATGTCAGGTGAGCTACAGGACCATTGGTCCTCTTGTTTTGTTGTCTGCTGAAATTGTCATCTGCATCAAAAATCAAGAATATTTTGACAATATTGGTCTAACCAACTCTTGTAGAAATGATGTCTAGGCAGCAAACAGTTTGGATCTCAGATCAGGCCCCACAGTTGAGGGGCCTGATCTGGATCCAAACTGTTTGCCCAGATATGCCTAAAGGGGTATCCCGAATGGAATGGGTTATGCATTCAGTGAGAGTTAGAATATCTAGTCTAGTCTATCCCATAACCTTGCTAGGTCATTGGGGCACCACAGATGACTTTACAACAGTCCCTTTCCACCTAGTTCTGTCTTCAGCTGCCCTAGGTGAGTTAGCAAAGTCCATCCCTGTCCACTCCTTAATATTGTCTTCCCACATCTTCCTCTGTCTACCTCTTCTTATTTTTCATTGCGCTGTGCCTTGCAGAATTGTCTTTGCTAAGCCAGATGACTTTGAAATGTTGCCACCTCAGTTTCAATTCTTGTTTGAGATGTTCAGTAACCTTTGGTATCATCACATTTTAAAGGCCCATATTCTTTTCTCTAAGTCTGCTGTCAGTGTCTATGACTCACAGACATATAGATATCACAAAAGAGTGCATCAGTTTCACCTATAATCCAAGAGATATCTTATTATCTCTCCAAACTGCCTTCAGCATTTTCAGAACTGCAGTGGCTTGTGCTATCCTTGAGAGAACCGCTGCCTTTGAGCCATCATCTGAGACAATTGCTCCAAGCTATTTGAAACTTATAACTGTTCCCAACTTCTGTCCATTGCCTTTATCTCCCTGTGGATTCCATCTCCCTGTGGATTCCATCTCCCTGTGGATTCCACTGGAGTTGTTTGTCATTACTTTGGTCTTCTCAGTACATGTACTTACCTTCATTTTATACCTTGTGCTGGTATCTTAGAATGAACAATTTCAAACATATGGATGTATGAGTTGCGAATTTGTGTCCTTTTTAACAGTATTTATTGTTAAGTCTTAGTTTTATACTATTCACTTATGATATGTTAATGACCCAAAATATAGTGTAAAAAAGGGGACTGTACTACCATAAAAATTCTAAGAATTGGGACACCTAAAATAATCTCATAATTGTTGAACAAATAGAACAATTTGATATTGCAGTGCAGCAGTATATCCCAAAGATGCAGATGGAATGGCAAACAGTGCATATACTGATCAGGCTGCTCCTTTAGGAGCAGTCTGATCTGGGTCTGCACTGTTTGCTCAATTCAATCTGTCCCAAGTTTCAGAATTTTTATGGTAAAAATATTTTCCAGATATACCACCAGATCCTTGCTCTATATTTGACATGCAAGGACTTCTGAAATGCTACCAGGTGTTGGAAGATGGAAGAAACAGGGACACTGTCCACTGCAGGTTAGTCACTTAACTTGCCTATTTAAAAATATATTAATACTGGAAAAAAATTGTACATTTAAATGAATGTCTTTGTCTGTTTCTCATGTTATCACTGTGGATTAGTGAAAATAAGGAGAAATGGGCTTTTCAAATTAAAAGATGGGAAAACTTATTGCAAAAAGGTTGGCAATCTTTGATTTGTTGTTGTTGTGTTATTATTTTACATCCTCAGTAAACAGCTATGGTCATGTCGGGACAATCAGTTACCCTAACCACACTATTCCTGGGCAGGCTTAGACCTCCTTAGCGGTTACACCAATACTAAGTGCGCTTACTTTTTTCGCCAGTAGCTGACAACTGCCCGTCTTGAATCAGCGGAAGGGGAAACGAAAGCAGCCAGACTGAGTTTTAAACACAGGGCCTTTGGACCGACTGCATTACTTGGCCCAGCTTTGAAATGCAGGGCAAGTTATATACCTAATTCTTACCTGACTATTGGAAGAGAGCTTACATCATCTGAGATGTGTCATCCCAAATGGTTGCTGAACATAAATGCTGACATGGAAAACTCAGGACAGTTTTGGAAGACTACATAGTGTCTTCATTTTTACACAGTCCATCATGGTGAATGTGTACAGCAAAGACTCTGATCAGACTGCATTCATATGCAGAACTTTGTTATTCGAATATCTGATAAGCAATATCTGATAAGCATCATTTTTATGCATCACTTCTTATCTGGATTGATGGATGACTTGCAATTTTACATCCATTTCAACGTTATTTCAGTCATATCAGGACAATCTTATATGAAAAATTGAATGAGAGCCTGGCAACAATATTTTTAGTCTTTCTTAACCTCAATCTGTATAGAACGCATGTTTTTGTCTGGGTTCATTTTTAAGTTGAGAATATTCCTTATATTACATGCAGATAGTATAGAGTTCTCAAATCTTCATACTGAATTGACATTTATATGTAACAGATTCCAAGACTGTTTCCACAAAGTGGCACCACTAGAATGTGGTTTCTCTGATACAGAAATAGACATGTATGCCAACTCTGCCTTCCAGAAAGTTACTGGTGGAATGACCCTCCCTTCCTGCTCAGGTACACAGTAATCAGGGTTCGAAGTTATAAAACTTGAGAATAATCTCAAACTCAAAATAAAGCACACTGATTGGCTGCTTCCAAGCACATTCTCGGAAGCAGCCAATCAGTGTGCTTTATTTTGAGTTTGAGATTATTCTCAAGCTTAACGACCTCAAACCCAAGTTTGTTGTGTGATATACAGCCAACTCTCCAATTTCAAAGTTGAAGTTTATCTCAAAACTAGAGGTATCTAAGTAAATTTTCTGGTCCCAGAAAATTTACTCTGAGATACCACCAGGTTGAGATAACAGGAGAGGAACTGTTAAGAAAAAAAAGGAAATGTATCCAGACTATATATAATTTGAGACAAGAGGGTGCTTTGATATATTAGTGTTTGAGCTAATGAGACTCAACTGTATGTTAGTATCTGAATGGATTTTAAAGTTGTATGGTTTGTAACTTTTACAAATTTAGTTTTGGTAGTAGCATTTTTAGCTCACCTGTGAAGGTGAGCTTATAGTATAGCCTTGGTCCATCGTCCGTCGTCGTCGGCATCCACACTTTTAAACATCTTCTCAGAAACCACTGGGTGGATTGAAGCCAAATTTCATATGGAGCCTTAACAGGATGGGGGGAACGAAAGTTTATATATTTGGCCCAGGTCACATGACCAAGATGGCCGCCATGCCCATATATGGTAAAAACCCTTCCAAAATCTTCTTCTCCAGAACCAAAAGGCCTATGACCTTGAAACTTGGTGTGTAGCATAGGGCATGCGGGCCCATCATAGTTTATACAAATCATGACCTTGCGTTGACCTTGACCTAATTTACGGCATGGTCAACTTTGGTACGTTAGGCTTTTATATTGGAAAACACTTAAACAGTGGATTTCTCAGAAACTATTTAAGTCTTAGGTACAATACTTGGTATACATGGTCGATTAAATTACCAGATGAAGATATTATGTCACTAAAGGTCAAGGTCATTCCGTCGGACCATCCGTCGTCAAGATTTTCAAACATCTTCTCCTCTGAAACCACTGGGCCGATTGAAGCCAAATTTCATATGGAGTCTAAGTGGGATGGGGGAACTAAATTTTATACCCAGGGTCTGGGTCACATGACCAAGATGGCCGCCATGCCCATATATGGTAAAAACCCTTCCAAAATCTTCTTCTCCAGAACCAAAAGGCCTATGACCTTGAAACTTGGTGTGTAGCATAGGGCATGCGGGCCCATCATAGTTTATACAAATCATGACCTTGCGTTGACCTTGATTTAATTTACGGCATGGTCAACTTTGGTACGTTAGGCTTTTATATTGGAAAACGCTTAAACAGTGGATTTCTCAGAAACTATTTAAGTCTAAGGTACAATACTTGGTATACATGGTCGACTAAATGACCAGATGAAGATATTATGTCACTAAAGGTCAAGGTCATTCCGTCGGACCATCAGTCGTCAAGATTTTCAAACATCTTCTCCTCTGAAACCACTGGGCCGATTGAAGCCAAATTTCATCTGGAGTCTCAGTGGGATGGGGGAACGAAATTTTTTACCCGGGGTCTGGGTCACATGACCAAGATGGCCACCATGCCCATATATGGTAAAAACCCTTCGAAAATCTTCTTCTCCAGAACCAAAAGGCCTATGACCTTGAAACTTGGTATGTAGCATTGGGCATGCAGGCCTATCATATTTTATACAAATCATGACCTTGCGTTGACCTTGACCTAATTTACGGCATGGTCAACTTTGGTATGTTAGGCTTTTATATGGGAAAACGCTTAAACAGTGGATTTCTCAGAAACTATTTAAGTATTAGGTACAATACTTGGTATACATGGTCGATTAAATTACCAGATGAAGATATTATGTCACTAAAGGTTAAGGTCATTCTGTCTGACCATCCGTCGTCAAGACTTTCAGACATCTTCTCCTCTGAAACCACTGGGCCGATTGAAGCCAAATTTCATATGGAGTCTCAGTGGGATGGGGGAACGAAATTTTATGACCATGATGGCCACCATGCCCATATATGGTAAAAACCCTTCGAAAATCTTCTTCTCTAGAACCAAAAGGCCTATGACCTTGAAACTTGGTATGTAGCATCGGGCATGCTGGCCCATAATAGTTTATACAAATGATGATCATGTGTTGACCTTGAATTAATTTACGACATGGTCAACTTTGGTATGTTAGGCTTTTATATGGGAAAACGCTTATACAGTGGATTTCTCAGAAACTATTTAAGTCTTAGGTACAATGCATGGTATATATGGTCAACTAAATGACCAGATGAAGATATGTCACTGAAAGGTCAAGGTCATTTTGTCGGTCTGTCCGTCATCAAGATTTTCAAAACATCTACTCCTCTGAAACCACTGGTCTGATTGAAGCGAAATTTCATATGGAGTCTAAGTGTGATCAGGGAATAAAAGTTTGTTCTCAGGGTCTCGACCAAGATGGCCGCCATGCCCGTATATGGTAAAAACATTTTAAAATCTTCTCCAGAACCAAAAGGTGTATGACCTTGAAACTTGGTATGTATCTGCCCAGTCTAATCAGACTCTTCGCTAAGCATTTAAAGGGTAGCTACAGGTACAAGCTACCTCCATGCGGACAGCAAAGACTCTGATAAGACTGGGTGGATGCCCAGGCTGATCTGAGTCTGCACTGGGTGCACTACCACATTGTTGGTTTTGTTGTGTCGCGGCTCAGTTATTAGTACTGATACTCAGTCTGTTTTATTGTATTTCAGCATCCGAATTTTGCACAGACATAGATTATATAAATACCCAGTTTGAACCTTTCTGTGAGAGTCAGCTGGAATCATTTGTTGAGGATATGTGGGGAAACAACAGTTGTCAGTAAGTCTTGTTTATTCTTATATACCAGAAAAACTCTAAAAATACATATTTGAGCCCGTCATGTGACTTCCAACAATGTGGCAATTTTGTCATGTGATACTCAGATCATCCTTCTCATTTACACAGGATAATCAGAGGCCCAGTAAAACCGGTTTAAACCCCCCAGTAGTTATTACTGACCATCCCAAGGCGGTACTTTCATTGCGGTTGCATTTGTTTGATGTTCGGTGCTGTTTAATTTAATGTGTTCTCATTTTTACCCTTCTATAATAAAAATAAAAAATAGGTAAAAAGAGTTGTTATATGTTTTTTGTATAATGTGCTTAGTCTGTTGTAACCCTTCTGTTGGTCTAAATTATTTAGTTCAGTAAAGATAGCTGAGTTGCCACCTATTTGGGAAAGAGGTGCTGACTCGGCTTATCACTTGTAATTTATTGTGTGTTGGGAAGTCTTTGTCAATCTTTCCCTTTGATGTGGGATCTGATTCAGTCAGTTTCTGAAGTGTAGTTACTCTTAAACCCAGTTCATTCTGGGTATTTTTTGTCGTCTGCTGAAATTGTTGTCTGCATCAAAAATCAAGAATATTTTAACAATATTGGTCTAACCAACCTTTGTAGAAATGATGTCTAGGCAGCAAACAGTTTGGATCTCAGATCAGGCCCCACGTTTGTGGGGCCTGATCTCGATCCACACTGTTTGCCCAGATACCCCTAAAGGGGTATCCTGCATGGAATGGGTTAAATTAGCTCTACGCCTTGGATCACTTTCATAAATGGCTGCTGTGACAAGCCAAGGCTCTGATCAGACTGCTCAGAGCCTTTGCTTGTCACCAATGCCGCATTGTTGGAAATCACATGATGTGGCTCAATTATTACTGTAACGTCCCAGGGTAATTAGTAATCTTGTCTGTCTGTCTGTCCGTCTGTCCATCCATCATGATTTCATGTCCAGGCCATATCTGTGTCATCCTTGGAAATATATAAGTTTAATTTGAAAGATAGATTTGAAAGTTTTTTCCTTGGAGAAAAATCACAAAAATTGCCCATAGCAAATGGCAAAAATAAGTTTTCTTTATATTTATATGTCATGCCAAATGCACTTAAAGGCCATTTTATTTGTATTAAATTGTGAGTGGATTTGTCAAGCATCCATTTCTGGTGTGAAGGTCAGTTTTTGTTATGGGAGTTAAAAGGTTAAAACAAGTTGTAACCTTAGAAAGTCAGATGATTTGAGGATTGTATGTTGAAGCATGTTAAATGTTTATGAATAGGCTGTGACATGACAAAACCAACAAAGTGGCATGTGTGCCACGGGAATACTCAGATCAGCCTGAACAGTCTTTGCTATGCACTGATAGGGTAGCTAGCAGATGCCCAGGCTGAGCTGAGTCTCCACTGTGCGCAGATGCCACTTTGTTGGTTTTGTCATGTTGTGGCTCAAACATTTAGTCTCTCCTTGTACAGATATTTTGACGAGTTTGTGGACTGTATGATGCAAGAAATGGAAGCTCAGCAACTCTACTGCAGTTACACTGACATAAAGAAGAGAATTGCAGATCACACACATGAAATGACAAATTATGATTGGAATTACGAGTGGAACTGTCAGCGTAAGTCAGTTTCTCTGAGTACACAGCTCATGTTCTATGACTCAAGTTACATCATGTATGGCATATCTTCTGAGAATGTAGAATGAGAATGTGAAATGAATAGATGTCTGTGCTTCAGATAACAATGGGTGAAAGTGATATTTTTTTTTATTTTTCCATAAAAATATAAGTTGTGACCCATCATTAGAACCATCTCACTGAGACGGTTCTAATGAGGGGTCACAACGTATGTTTTTGTTGAGAAATAAGAAATTAAAAAAAATTATCTTTGAATTATCCTCAATACCCCCTCTTATCTTGAGCTCTGTAGCTTTTACCTTAACCATTAATATCTTGTGTCCACTTCTTGATGGGTCCATTTCTAATGTAGGGAATGTCAGATATGATTTTAACTTAATGCAAAACAGTGTAGGCTCTGCCAGACACTGCATCCATGGCAACTGATCTGGGTTTTCACTGTTTGCCAGGACCTACTGTATGGGATGCCAGGTGTTAATGAGTTAGCTTTCTCATCCATCTTGTAAAATCAGGGGTTAGTTTTTATGTTGTTTTAATCTATATTTAGCGCCATTACTCTGCCCTTGAATCAGGCTCCAGTCGTATTGTATATCCGAGTTAACCAAGTTATGTTGTATTTTATCATATGATGTCGCTGCTATTCAGTGAATAATGTTGTGTCCTAAAAATCTTATGACCACACATGTAATAATGTTTTGGCACCTACATGTAGTGTCATTAACAAAGCCATGTCAAAAAAGATTTTTTATCGAAATAATGTTCATTTTGAAGGCAGTAAAATCCTGTTTAAAAGGTCATATGATAAACAGATTCTTACTTGTGTAAAATCCTGTATTTCTGTTATAAATATGGAAAGAGCAATGAAAATAACACTTGTTATTTCTTTCACAACACAGGTAAGCAGTGGGTGGCAGAACTTTATTTCCGGAATGAAACCTTTGTCCAAGACATGTACAATAATTACAGTCCTGCTTTCAAGAACTTTGCACAGAAATATTCCCACTTGGTAAGTGTGTATTATACGACACACGATACAAGAAAACCAACAAAGTGGCATGTGCGCCCAGCGAAGACTCAAATCAGCCTGGGCATCCGCCCAGTCTGATCAGTCTATGCTGACAGCATGGAGCCAGCTTAGACCCGTAACTACCTTTTAAGCGCATAGCAAAGACTCGATCAGACTGCACGGATGCCCAGGTTGATCTGAGGCTATGCTGGGCGCACATGCCTCTTGGTTGATTTTCTCGCATCGTGGCTCGTATATAGAGCTTTGAATCCAGAGATCTTGTCTTCCCAAGCCTAAATAAACAGACTTGACTTTGCTTCATTTGTGGAATAAGCTTTAGACCCAGACTTTTTTTATCCCCCGCCGAAGGCGGAGGGATATAGGTTTCTCCACGTCCGTCCGTCCATCCTTCCGTCCGTCTGTCCGTCCGTCTGTCCGTCCGGAGCCATAACTAAGTAACCACTGGACCGAATTTCATGAAACTTAAAATAAATATATATCTCGATAACCTGCTGATGCACGTCAAGTTTCATTTGACTGGCTTCAGTAATGCAGGAGTTATTGCCCTTGAATTGTTTTAAAATCAATAAAATGAACCATAACTAAGTAACCACTGGACAGAATTTCATGAAACTTAAAATAAATATGTAACACTATAATCTGCTAATGCATGTCAGATTTCGTCAGACTGGCTTCAGGAATGCATGAGTTATTGCCCTTGAATTGACTTAAAATCAGTAAAATGAGCCGTAACTAAGTAACCAATTACCAAAATTTCATGAAACTTAAACTTAATATGTATCACCATAAGGTGGTTATGCACATAAAGTTTCATCAGAATGGCATCAGAAGTTCATGAATTATTGCCCTTGAATCAATTTGAAATTGACACATTTAGCCATAACTAAGTAATCAGTGAAAAAAATTCTATGAAACTTTTACCAAATACCCATCACCATAACACATTGATGCATCTTACGTTTTGTCGGAATCGCTTCAGTTAGCAATGAGTTATTGCCCTTGACTTGGTTTAAAATCAACAAATTATGTCATAACTAAGTAACCAATGAATGGAATTTCGTCAAACTTAAAATAATTATGTATTGTCTTGACAGAGCAGTGCACGTTGAATTTGATAATAATTGCATCAGTAGTGCATGATTTAATGCCATTGAATTGATTTAAAATCTACAAATTAGCCATAACTTAGATACTGGACTGAACAAAATTTCTTGAAACTGAATTAAAAATGTATCATTATAGTGAAGTGATATTGAGGCAAGTGTTTAAGAACAGCTTCAGCTTATGTCTCACTTATGCCAGAATAATAGTCCTTGATTTGATTTACATTCCACAAGTTCAGTCCAGTGAACAAAATTATATGAAACTTTTAAGTAAACCATAATTAACGAGTCAGGGCCACTTTGGCGGGGGATATAAATTCACCAAATTTGCTTGTTCATTCAAGCTGATAGATATTTTTGTGTTTAGAAGGAGCTCAAGACAAGATATCCTGAAGATAAACATGTACACAATTTACACAATTATCAGAGGGAGACACATATTTTGACTTCATATAAAGGGTGTCTGCTCTTACAGGAAAGAATTAGCTCAATTAGAGAAGCAAATTCTCGTTTTAAAAGTTGACCCCCCACTGAGAAGGGAAGCAAAATTATGAGAGAAGTGCTCTGTCTGAATGTGTAAATGCTCGCCTTGAAATGGACTTACTGTCAACTCTTGTTATCTTAACGTCAAAATTCATCACAGACTACTGTTATCTCAATGTAAATTTTCTTGTCCTTAAAATTGAAAATTTACTTTGAGATACCAGTAGTTTGAGATAACAGGATTGGAAAAGTAAAAAAATATAGAAAATTTGTCAGAACTGTATTATTTGATAACAGAAGGTACCTTGAGATATCAGTGTTTGAGATAATGAGAGTCAACTATACTGTCCTTTCTAGAAGAATGCAGAGTTATTCTTTTGTAGATATATGAAGATTCTAATATCTTATTTTTCAGATTTCAACGATTTTACAACAATTTGGAGGAGGTCAAATAAAATACCTATAGTGAGTTTTATTTATTTTAATTGACATGAAGAAAAATTGACATACTTTTTTAAGTTACTAACACACATATCTTTTTCTTTAAATAGAAAGATGTATCCATGGATGCAAGGAGCATGGCTAAGACTCAAAAGCAGCATACTCGGTTTCATTGAATCTCTTTAAGAGTTTGAAAGTCTGCATATGTCCCTTTCACTAACTGTATTGGAACTTATTTTAGAGAATGGTCCCTGGGGCCCAATTTGATTCAAAGAACCTGCATGAAAATATGAACTGCACTAGCAACTCTAAAAATGTTTTGTAACCTATATAAAGGGGAATGGGTATATTTTCATGGAAAGAAACTGTGCCATTTTCTGTTTGGCCCTTTTCATGGGGTTCAACTCTTTAAGGGAAAGAATTTGCTCCACTGGGAGCAAATTCTTTTCCTTAAAGAGTTGAACCCAGTTTGGAATGTTTTCATCATCAAGGGGAGTAAACAGGTAGTCATAAAAGTTATTCCCCTTTGTAAAAATGTTATTGTACCCATACACTTAAGTTTAATTCTAGCCAAAGTGTTTACTACAAATCAAGTATCTACTGCGACCAACGTCCTTCTAAGGCGGTGGCAATTTGTTACGGTCAACTGTCAGATAAAATATTCCGCCGAAAAACGATTTCTTTTGATTCAATTATAACAATATCAAAACTGCTTAGTTAAAGTCGCAGTAACTAGATTTGTGACGTCAGAGCCTTGCTGTACTCTGTAAACCTTGTGCTAACATAGTGACCGCCGCGGAAGTCGTTAATAATGTAACTTACAGGTACCGGTAAAGATAAATTTTGTGACTGGGATCAACTTAGCCGACGTCTATGAAGAAATGACTTTGATTGTCTGTATTTTTATTATTTTGAGATAACGGAAAGTTTCTGAACCTGCTCCAACAATGACATGTTGCAGCAGTGGATTGATGCGTAGTATGATAAATATTTAGATAGTATTACCTCATTATACCCCTGAATTTGGACAATTCCATCTTTTATGTGAGAAGATGTTTTATAAACTGCAGACCCTACTAATCAGACTGCTTCTTGGGAAATAGTTTTATACACTTATTGCCCTTAAAGACAGGAGTTGTTCTATTTAAGAGGGATTAACTTCCACAGTGTCATCCTTGGACGGACACTTGGCGCCAAGTGCGTGCAACTATGGCTACGTACCGCTGAGCCACTTGGGGAATGTTGTTAGGAGAATTGAATTGAACTGAACACAGTGTCATTCTGTCTCTTGATCACATAGTGTCAACATCTCCAGCCAGCCAATGAAATTACTATAACTGCTAATCCTGCTGCACTGATTGGCTGAATACTTTCTGACACCTTTACCTGTACAGGTAACTTATGCTCTTGCTGGGAACCAGACCCCCCCCCCCCCCCCCCCCCCTCCGGCAGAGAAGTCCAGTCTTTAAGGAGTGTACAAAAAAACAGTAGGATTCATTCTGTTCTTTTTCCTAGAGGTAATATCAATTTGCTTACCTATGCTGTTGACCAATCTGGTATTATAAAGAATGGCTGTTGGCCAAGAATTTGATCATAAGCATTACCTTCAACAGTTAATGATAATATTGTTAATGGTTGTCTGCTGAGCTGATACAACGGTCCATTGTTTTAGTCAAAAGCCACTGTTGCATGTAGATTACTTGACTGGCTTGGTCAACAGCACAGGTAAGGAAATTGGTATTACCTTCATATATATTATTTTCAGTGAGGGCAGTGTCGTTATGGGCCTGAGTTTCTGGAACATTAATTACCCACAAGAACAGATCTCCAGCATATTATGGACACAGTTTGCTGCTGACATGACCAATATCACTGTTATGGACATCTATCGAGATATAGGTATATGAGAAATCTGTACAACATGTATTTCTTATTTTTGCCTTTTTATACGCTTATGTTTATGTTATCATAACACTTGTATGAAATTATGAATGACTTAAATTATAAAGTTCCTGAGTACTTAAATCATTTCTATGACCTTCTTTTTGAGATTACTCATACTTGAAATGGTATAATATATTCAGAAATGAAACCATTCACGTAATATCCTATGGAAACAGTTACGTTTGGTGATGATTGCTGTTCTCTATGAGCTACAGATGGTAACACAAAATATATATTTATAAGGTGCACATATATATGTTTTCAGAGAATAAATGCTTGGACAGTGTTTATATAAGAGAGATTGCTACTATTGGGTGTAGACGGGAATTATCAGCTGTGGAAGAGGAACCAGATAACTGCAGGTGTGTGGTTTTTATGTCCCCCCACCAAAGGTGAGGGGGGACATATTGTTTTCAGTGCGGATCCCGGGCGTTGGCGTCGGCGTCAGCGTCGGCGTGACAGATTTCTTGCGTGCGCGATATCTCTTGAACCAATTGTTGGAATTTCACCAAACTTGCATGGATACATCATTGGGACAAGTTTAAGAGCTGATTAGATTTTGGTGACCTTGACCTCATTTTCAAGGTCACTGGAGGACTTAGATGACAATTTCTTGTACCCACTATATCTCCTGAACCAATGGATTGAATTTCATCAAACTGGCATGGATACATCATTGGAACAAGTTTAAGAGTTGATAAGGTTTTGGTGACCTTGACCTCATTTTCAAGGTCACTGGAGAACTTGAATGACAATTTCTTGTACTAGTGATATATACTGAACCAATGGATGGAATTTCACCAAACTTGCACTGATACATCATTCGGACAAGTTTAAGAGCTGCTTAGATTTTGGTGACCTTGACCTCATTTTCAAGGTCACTGGAGGACTTAGATGTCAATTTCTTGTTCCCACTATATCTCCTAAACCAATAGATGGAATTTCACCAAACTTTCATGGATGTGTTATTGGGACAAATTTAATAGCTCATTAAGTTTTGGTGACCTTGACCTCATTTACAAGGTCACTGGAGGACTTACATGACATTTTCTTGTACCACTATATCTCCTGAACGGATTGATGGAATTTCACCAAACTTGCATGGATATATCATTGGGACAAGTTTAAGAGCTGATCAGATTTTGGTGACCTTGACCTCATTTTCGAGGTCACTGGAGGACTTAGATGACAATTTCTTGTACCAGTGATATCTCCTTAACGAATGGATGGAATTTCACCAAACTTGCATGGATACATCATTGGGATAAGTTTAAGAGCTGATAAGATTTTCGTGACCTTGACCTCATTTTCAAGGTCACTGGAGGATTTAGATGACAATTCCTTGTACCAGTAATATCTCTTGAACCAATGGATGGAATTTCACCAAACTTGCATGGATACATCATTCGAACAAGTTTTAGTGATTATTTGATTTTGGTGACCTTGAACTCATTTTCAAGGTCATAGTCATCTATGTAGGGTATCTCTAGAACCAGTGGATGGATTTTCTCCAAACTTGCCTAGATATTTTACTTGTTCAGACTTTTTATTCAATGGAGGGGATGGGAAATGGGATGGTGGGGGGACATCAGTTTTTCTCTGAAAAACATTTCTAGTATTCTTCAACATTTGAAAACATTCTTATGAAAATGATCATACTTCGGTTACAAGATGGGTGTTACCCTTCGTAAACAATCCCAAAAATCTAGATCCATCTTATAAGATGGATCTAGATTTTTGTGTTTGTTTTGGAAGGGTAACACCCATCTCATTGCTTAATTTCATACGACTGATTTAGATATTTGGGGTAATTCTAGAGAAAGAAAAACACCATCTTATACCTGAAAAAATACGGTATTTGCTTCCTCATGTGAGAATATCCTTATGAAAATGATCATATTTACATTAAATATTTATTCACAGTACTGTACAATGTATTTCTTCGGTTATAAGACATAGCTTTTTCCCCATCCAAAACAATCCAAAAAAATCAAGATATGTCTAATAAGACATCTAAAACAATCCCAAAAATCTAGATCCATCTTATAAGATGGATCTAAATTTTTGAGAATGTTTAAGGGAAATCTCATAGCAGAATTTAATAAGACTGATTTAGAACTTAGGGACATTTTAGAGAGGGGAAACCCCTATTTCTTAGCTGAATAAATATGGAAATAAGCAGTTACGGTGATTTTCCTAAAATTTGAATGTACTTAGCTTCAGTGTGTCCAAATAATGCTAGTTCAGGTGATAATTTTAAATAACTTTTTCATTGCTCAGGGAAAGGTGGGGTAATATGGATAATTTTGAGATAATTTTCCATACTTCTCCATAAAAACATACATGTATATTGTGACTTGCCGTTAGTGAGACAGTTCTAATGAGAGGTCACACCATGTGGTTCCGTTGGGAAATAAGACTAAATAGCTCAAAATTATCCTCAAATCCCATATTAATATTTGGAGCTCTGCCTTCTCTTTTCTTTCTAGGCTGTTCACCAATTTATTAGACTGTATTAGCACAAGCCTTGCCATGGAAGATGTCCATTGTGAAATAGATACAGTTGTTAAACAGCTCACAGGAGAGAGTGCACTGGGAACCAGAGCTATATTGCCTCCAGACTTCAACCTTGACAAAGACTTCAACCTTGACAATTGTAAAAGTAAGAATTGTGGCTTTAATATTCTGCTGTGAAATTGTAACAAAGGAATTTTGTTTGTTTTTCTCAACTGTATCTGTCCAATCCTCAGCAATTTTGGTGGGTAAAAAGATGTTATGTTCATTGCTAACATAAGTTGCAAGATGTCTAATTCTATTTATGAAGATATAAAATACTCTGTCTTTTTTTTATCACTGAAAAATGGTGTGTGGATATAGTTGCTATTCAAAAATAAAACTGTACAGTAGGCAAAGGAAATTCATCCTTCTGAATATTTGCTTCAGATGTATGTTAAAAACAAATTTTCGTTATGTTTTAATCTAGTGTATTATGCAGTTTTCTATTATAGCTGAAGCCCAGATACCTCAGTGGGTTTAGGGCTTGCCTGCTTAGCTAGCAGTCTGAGTTTGAATTCTGCTTGAGGTAAAATTTTCTTTTTATCTGTAAGGAAATTTCTTGGTACACAGCCTTTCATTTTCAGCCTTCCTTCCGCTGGTGATTACTGAAATTCTGTAGACAGAACTGGTATCTTCATCTTGTCATCGCTGTTTTGATGTACTATACTTGAATCCTTTTATGTTACTAGGTCTGAAATGCACAGCCTGGTTTGTAGAGAGGGCCAGATATGAAGAATGTGTACAACCATATATGAAAATAAATTCCACAGCTGACAGTTGCAGGTAAATACAATATTAATCCTTATAAACACCCCTGCTCTAATAAACGCCCCCTGCCTCTTTTCAGAAAATAATGTTATATTAGCTTGCATGAATTCCTGTTTGCTTCTTTGGTTCAGGTAGCTCTTTCAAATGGGGTCTACTCTTAAAGAAAAGACTTTGCTCTTTGAGGAGCAAATTCTTTCCTTTGAGAGTTGACTGCCACTATGAAGGGAAGCAAAAATAGAAGAGCTGCTTCCTCCAAAAGTATACCATTTGCTTTATACTGTTCTAGAGTTATTTTGACAGTGGCTGATTTACTACATTTTAGGCTCTAAATAATGCCCCCTTTCGTCAAATGCAATGCCCCAAGCACATTTAATAGGATTAATATGATAGCAATATTTTGTTGATTCAATTGCAATTTTTACCTGTTGACAACTTTGCGAAAATTTTCACCCAAACCATTTGATACTTATAAACTAATGTCATTCATCTTATGTTTTTGGTCCCATATTTTCTGCCATCAAGTACATGTATGTAAAAAGTTAAAAAAGATTTGAGGACTTCATCAGAACTGAGCTCTAATGAAACATGTAGATTATTTGTATTTTTATACGCCTGTTTTGAAAAAAACGGACGTATTATGTCGTGGCGCAGTCGGTCCATCCGTTCATCCATCTGTCCGTCCCTCCGTCCCGTAAACATTCTTGTACGCGCCATAACTCATTAACCATTTGGGACATCTTCATGAAATTTGGAAGGCATATGTATTAGGTTGGGGGAACGTGTACAAGAATGGTTCCTCCCCCTTTCTTAGTTTGGAAGTTATGCCCCTTTGATTAATTTTTTCCCTGTAAGTCTTGTACAAGCCATAACTAGATAACCGTTTGGGATAGCTTTATAAAACTTCATAGCGATGTGTTTGGAGTCCTAACGATGTGTCGCGTACAAAATGGCTGCTCTCCCTTTCTTTGTTTTAGAGTTACATTCATTTCATTAGTACTTTTAGGGTATTTTTATGTATACTTATCTTGTGCATGCCATAACCGTTTGGAATGTCATGATGAAACTTTATAGCAATGTACATGATCACAAGACAATGTGTCATATATAAGAATGGTTGCTCCTCCTTTCTTAATTTTGGAGTAACCTCCATTTGATTAGTATTTTTAGGTGTTTCTCATTCACTCCATATAGATCTCCTGAACCTTTTGAAATATTAGAATGAAGCTTTGTAGGAATGTGTATAATAATAGGGCAATGTATCCTGAACAAGAACCACAACTCTGGCTTACTAAATTATCTGCCCTAAATTCCTGTTTACTCTAACTTCTTACCATTCAAAATATTTAATACAACTGATGAATATTATAAATCATGTCAAGGGAATGTAATAGAGCCAAAAATGGTATATGTAGTATATTTAGTTTATCTCCCTTGTATGACTTTGGCTTGGAAGCTGCTTTTTGGTATACTAAATAGTATTTGATGTGTTAAATATTTAAATAATGTTGCAGTCATTAATTATAGAGTGGTTGCCCCTGTTTGTCTGCCTGTCTATCCTTTTGTAAGCAATCTTGTTCATTCTGTAACTGCTTTATGACATTTAAACGGGCGTATTATGCGCTGCTTGCGAAGCCCTTGTTATGGACTGTCAAAGTTGTTAAAGTGGAAAACTACTTCTGCTACTGGCCTGGCCCCGCGGTTATAAACTTGAGTACATTCTCAAACTCAAAATAAAGCACACTGATTGGCTGCGTCCGAGCACATGCTCGGAAGCAGCCAATCAGTGTGCTTTATTTTGAGTTTGAGATTATACTCAAGTTTTATAACCTCAGGCCCTGAATGGGTGTAAATTTGAGTTTATGGGGCTGAAGGGGAATACAAGTACTGGTATTTGCAATAAATGAGTGTCATTATAATTTCATTATTTAATCATTATTGTAGACATTATGGAGAGTTCCT